>CP094631.1:22509321-23109321 GCA_023657505.1 Camelina hispida | reverse complement strand
GTATCGAATTGAGTACTTATGTGTAGTTTTGTTTTTGGCTATGTGTTTCACATTGAAGTCTTGTGGTGCCTTTCTTACGGCTTGGCGAAAAAATAATCGGTGGACCTCATTTTCCTTTAACGTCTGATGCTCTAAAGAAGGTGTTGACAGGCCAAGCTTCCCGAGATGTTTTCTTAAGCATTGGCAATGCGGTAAGGTTCTTCTATATTATGATGCAAAGCTGCTCATTGCATTTTCTGCCCAAATCTATTACAATTTATTAGGTAAAAAAAATTCTTTAAAATAAGCTCACTACTCATTCGTATTCAAAATCATTCTTATTCAAAATTCTCACTACTCATTAGTATTCAAAATCATTTTGGTTTCTTACAAGTGGGATTTTTACTCCCCATGTTGTCATTTGTTAGTGTACTCAAGTCTAAAGATAATTATTGGTTTTCCTCATCGGTATGCATTTTTATGGCAAGTTGGTTCCGAGTTGTCATATACGTATAACCTGCTTAAACATGAACTTATTTTTGCAGCTACTAGGGTGGCTCATAGCGGCTCCATTTGTAATCGTTGCACTATACATCGTGTTTCTGCCGTGTTTCAAAGTCCTTGTCCTCAAATTCAGCTCTGATGGTCCAACCACAAAGACACCAACAAAAGAAAGGATCGCTTAATTCAAACAGTTCTTGGTTTCTACAAAGCAGAACGTTGGAAATTCTATGACCTTGTGTTCTGCTATGCCGATGTTGAGGTTCGGGATTTTGAGTTATCTGTAACAATAAGCCTCTCTGTAAATTACAATGTTTGGAACTATAACTGAAATAGTATAGGCCTTAAGGGGGAGAATGTAAGTGTGGGAAATATAGTAAAGATAAGTCATGTTCATGTATGAATATATATATATATATATATATATTGAGAAGGCAGATGAATCCCTTATTATATATAAGCAAATAGATTGAGAAGGCAGATGAATCTTTTATAGATAAGCAAAGATACCTTTGAATTAGCCAAGTCCATGTGAGAGAGTATTACACTATTACTGTATAGGTAACATGCCATATCAAAGTCCTTGTTCTTGTCTATGGATAAGTATAAATGACTATAATTTTCCAAATAAAATTTATGAATCCAGAGAAGAAGAAGAAAACAGAAGCATTCTCGTACGTGTCTTCACTTGGTTTACAAAGGCAGTACAATCAAAGAACCTGAAGTTGACAAGTTGGTGATGGCTTTGGCTAAATCCCAAAATCAAAGGATTTGTCGATTATGATCGGTGTAAAGTGTGTAACGTTTTCCGTCCTCTTGTTTGCTTGTTCGGCCAGAATCTACGGGAAAAGTTATCTAACATTTCATCATAATCCATCAAATTTTCATTAATAAGTACCCCAAACTTTTTATTATATCTAATTTTCCCCTTAGAAAAATAATCATAAATGAAGAAGGAAACAGACAGTTGCCCTATACTTGAAAGCTGAATGCTTCACCTGAAACCTCTGCCACATCTCTCTTTCTCTCTCACACATACATATATACACATTATTGTCTTTTTTTTTTTTTTTTTTTTTAATATAACTCCCGATCTGACGATCTCTCTCGCTTCTTCTTCATTCAAAGGAAGTGACTTTTTGGGATTTAAGTCTTTGTTTTGTGTATTTTGGTGAACTGGGTCTGTGGTGTGGTGATGTCTTACAGCAACTCAAACCCGGAAAACTACAGTTCATCATCAGCCGGTACGAACTCGCCGGAGCTTAAACTTTATCAAGCATTCATCTTTTCTGTACCAATCTGCTTCACATTTATTATTCTCTTCTTGTTCTACTTGATCTACCTTCGTCGTGGTAGCTCCGATTTGTCTTCTCTCGGAATGCGAACTACTTTCATCCCTGGTAGCTCTCTCTCTACGGTACGGTACTCTTAACTAATCTCTTCTTTTGTTCATCTCTCATTCTCTCTTAAATGAGTTTCTTTCTTGTGAAGATCTGTTCTTTATGATTTAGTTCTGTAATGATTGGTGTGTTTTGTAACGTGAGCAGGCTGAATTAGGATTGAGCAAAGAGCTCAGAGAGATGCTTCCCATTGTCGTCTTTAAAGAGAGCTTCACCGTTATGGATTCACAGTGAGTTCTCCAGATTCTTTCTTTTCCCTTCTGTAATTTTAGTCCTTTTTTCATAAATTCATGAACCATGAGTGAGATTTTCTTAGGCTTTAGGAAAAATAAGGAATAAGGGTAGTTGTAGAAACTTCAAAATAGTTAGGTTAATAATGGATTAAACCTTTGTCTTTTAATTGGGGAAGTAAACAAAGATGAGAGGTTCTAGTTTTGTGAAATTTTTGGTCTGCCTTTGTTTTGAAAGGTACTTACTATCTTTTGGGGTCAGGTCCAATTGATAGTCACAATGTTACTTGAATTGAATGAAGGTTGAAATGTTACAGTAGTTGCTTACATGATCAGATAATTGTAGAAGTTTGGGTTGTGGTGGGTATAGTTTCTAGACAATGTGATATCTCATGATCTAAATATAGTTTGAAAGATTTTAGTTGTCCTGGTAGAGGCAAAACTTGGGAGTTTAAATAAATTGTGCTTATTACCCTGAAACTGAGAGACAAACTGTAAACTAGAATGAAGAATAATAAACTGATTAGACCTTTTGATTTACAGATGTTCTGTTTGCCTTGGGGAGTATCAAGCAGATGACAAGCTTCAACAGATTCCAGTTTGTAAACACACTTTTCACATGGATTGCATTGATCTTTGGCTCACATCGCATACCACTTGCCCCCTTTGCCGTCTCGCTCTTCTCCCCAGCCAACCCCGTCAAACCGAAGAAGATTCTGGTCCGAGTCTTGTGAGCCCTGATGAAGAAGTGTTGAGTCAACCAGCATCTCAGCCAGTAAACCAGAGAGTTGTGTCGAGTCAACCAGAATCCGAGCCAGTAAACCACAGAGAAGTGTCGAGTCAACCCGAATCCGAGCCAGTAAACCACCTAAACGATGGGTCTGATCCGACTCAGTGTGATCGAGATGCGGAGGAGGGCTTGAAGGAAATGCAAGAGGATGAACAGAACAGCATCGGGACATCGAATGCTTGTTGTAGTTGTAGACCTGGTTAAGATTAACCACTTTTGTAAAGTTTGCTGTGTACTTGCATTTGTAACTTGTAACATTAGTACATTTACTAGGAGTGAAAATGAGAGATTGATCTGATCCATGGAAGAAACAAACACTTTAGAAGGCAAAATGTGTAGTAAATGTTTGTGTTCGAACCTGAAACTTTGGAAAATTACCAAAATTACTCCAGAGAAACTTGTCCCATTAACCTTTGCGTTTGCTCGCGCGCAAAAGCGTAGTATGGTCTGCTTCAATACTGGTTCCAAAAGGGTTTGATGAACTTAACTACCTGTATTAGCGATTTCATAGTCTGTTTCAAAGTCAAGGAAACAGAGGATAAGGTAAATATACATAGGAAAGAGAAAAGATAAAGCAGAGTCAAAGAAAGGGTTGGGTGAGAGCTTGAATTGTTGTCCTCTCTCTCTCTCTCTGCTTTAATGCTTTCTCTTTCCCAAACATTCCATCTTCTCTTTGGTCCTTTTCAAGATTCCTTTCGTTGTTTCTTAGCAAAGATAAGGATCTTAAAGACTTAAACTGAGGGGTTCCTTTTCAACAATCCCAGAACCCTAGACCCAAACCAGAGAATTGACTTCATCTCGCTGTTCTCTTGCTCATCGTCTGCACCTAATCGCAAGTCCCGACATGGGTTCAATCAAAAACACAGTTCACTACTGTTGTGTCTCAAAAGACAATCAGATTCTATACGCTTACAACAATGCCGGAGACCACCGCAACAACGACAGTCTCGCTGCGTTATGCTTAGAAAAGACTCCGCCTTTTCACAAGTGGTACTTGGAAACGATGAGTAAGAGGACTTTTGGGTTCTTGATGGAAGATGGGTTCGTTTATTTCGCCATTGTTGATGATGTTTTCAGGAGATCTAGCGTTCTTGACTTTCTTGAGAATCTAAAGGGTGAGTTAAAGAAAGCTAATAAGAAGAATTCGAGAGGTAGCTTCTCTGGGAGTATCAGTTTTAGCAATGTTCAAGACCAGCTTGTCCGAAGACTCATAGCTTCGTTGGAGACTGATCCCACTTGTCTTCCAATATCCTCACCTTCCATTGATGGTGCTGAACAAAGCGACGCAGCTAATTCAACGAAAGCTCCGCTTTTGGGAAGATCCAATAAGCAAGAGAAGAAGAAAGGGAGAGATCATGTGAACTCAGAGAGAGGCATTGAGATAGAGGAACACCGGAAATCAAATGATAGAGGAAACGTTACAGAACGTTCTGATTCTTCATCTGCAGCAACTACATATGTTCCAAGAAGGGGACGATCTGAGAGCATTGAGAGGAAGTGGCGGCGTCAAGTGCAGATTGTTCTTGCTATTGATGCAGCTATTTGCTTAACGCTACTTGGTGTTTGGTTGGCTATTTGTCATGGCATTGAGTGTACACGTTCTTGATCATTAACACGCTTCTCCTCTTCCGCAAAATCGTCGTTCAGATTCAAGTTCTAGTTTCACTCATGTGACTTTATGATCTATTTATTCTTTCACATGCCTTTTTCTCTTCTACAATTGTAGTATTGTTGATTGTATATTAGGTATAGGTCTCCAGTTCCTACCTTGGTTTTGTGTATGATATGATGCTTATGTTGTTCATATGATTGTTCATAAATATTAGTCTGTTGCCGAGTGATTGAGCCATCTTCTTGTGTATAAGTTTGATTAAATAGTAAGCCAAGTAAATGAATGTTAAGGATACATATTGTAAAGGAGGCATTGTCACAAATGAGAGAGGGTTTATATCAGATAGAAGTAACATATTGCAATCACATTTTCATTTTCCAAACCACCGTGGATAGAAAATGAAAGGTTTTGTTTTCTTACATAGAATCAGAAACACAAGCTTACAAGATAACAAACACACATAAAAGAGTCTAGAGAGGGTTTTTTTTTGTTCTTGAATAAACAGAGGAAAGAGTAAAAGAGAGATAAGGAGGTGATAAATACCTCTCACCTGAAATCCTAACCATGGTTGATCAACTGGTTTGGTTGATGTTAAAAGAGAAGAGCCTAAAGGGAACCAAAATATCTCCCAAGAGGCAAAACATGCAAATGCAAGGACCCCCACAATCCATATGTGGGGTTGGTTGAAAATATGATGAGAGCAATCTATATCTTGAATCTTAAAAATGATCTTAATCTAAGTGTGGCTATAACTCCAATGCTTAGCCACCGAGAATATACATGGGTTAGCAAACACCAACTACTTCCTTTTATCCTCAAAAGGAAGTTTGTAAGGCTGTTTCCCTTAGCCTTTCTTGATGTCAGAGAAATTTATGTTCTAGCTATCTACGATAAGACTTTGTAACTACATGGTCCTAGATCTAATAATCCTAAGACTGCACATTAAAATGGATTTAGCGTAAAAGTAGTGGAAACACCTTTGCACACACTACTTCAAACACTTCCAGGTGGTGATATTGTGCCTTTTCCTGGTAAATCCTTATTTCCTTTCATGTTGATCAGCCAATGCTAAGCTTTTTATGTTTTCTACAAAATTGCTTTGCCTTTCTGAGGCACTGTGCAAGACATATGGTAACTCTTTACTTCTAAACCTCGAACAGGCTATCTTGAACGAAACCTTCGTTCAGAAGCACGTAATGCAATGAATAAAATGAAAAGATGAGTAACTTAATGCGTATGACAATGGTCCAAGTTAAAACCCCTATGTGAGACTTAACTAGAACTTGCAAAGTCGCCCAAACTCCAAATTATGGGCTCTTTGTCTAATGGGTTAGAAGCATAAAGGGGAAAAGGGCAACCATGGTTAGGCCACAGGTCTTGTGGGACTTCAGAGGCATGTGGATGAAAAGTAGTAAACAGAGATTGCCTTAAGGATTTAAAATGAACTGGCCTCTACATAGCATCAGTGGAATCAGAGTTGAACCATGACCCTTCATGGTCAAGCCTGTGGAACTGCAAAGCACACTGCTGAAGAACATCAGTACCTCTGGTTTTTCCAGGTTTTGTATGAAAAGCAAAAACAAATAATTACACACACCTGATGGTATGACTGGTGAAGGTGCAAGAGACACTGGTGAACCATTGTGGTGTGGATAGTTTCCCCCGGTAGACGAGGCAAGAGCAGAATAGTGAAACATGTGGTTGGGGTAGTGGAGAGGAGCATAACCAGTGACTGGTCCATTTCCTTCAGCAAATTGGAGATATGGGTAAAACCCTGCTGCTGCTGCTGCTACACCAGTCATTGGCCCGCTTCCATACATTGGATGCTGAGCAGTTGCACCTCCATACACATTGTAATAGCTCTGTGACAAAAACAAGAATCCAATAAGCTATAAGAGATAAAAGTAGAATAGGTAGAGACTCTCATAGTTATATAAGCACAATATATACATACCGTGGGGTAATTGTAGTCCATTGTGTATGAAGAGAACCTAACAAAGTTTAATGAGACCAAACAGAGGATTTAGCATTCTATCTAATGAGTTCGGGAAAGAAGTAAGAGATACAACGTGGAGTACCCAAAAGGATTAGTATAAGGAAGTGTGTAGTGAGAAAATGGAAGTGGCGAAGGCATAGCAGTAGCCGCGGCTCCAAAGTGTGTCTTGAAAGGGCTAGTCACCTTCAGACCGCCTCTTCCTCCTGCATGTCCTACTAAAACACAACACCATGAGAATGTCATCTCAAACATTTGCTTTTAGCAAAAACAAAACACAACATATTTTAACCAGATAAGTCTTCAGAGTATAAAACAAACCTATAGGTTTTAACTTATTAGTCTGCAAGCACATCATAAAGACTACTAGAGTACTGAGCAAGATGAAACTACCCCTCAAAACAATAAAGTAAGACAATTGATAAAGTATCTAACTTGCTACAAATATGTGATACATGTCACGACATTCAATTCCAGCCTTTTCTCTTAGATAATGGTAAGATCCATGGAATTACATAAAGGGTTATCAAAATTAGGTAAAGAAACCTAAAAAGTACCATGAACAGGAGAAGAAGGTTTGGATCTCTGAACACCAAAAGCAGCAAGATTACAATTAGCTCTTCTCCCATCAATAACAGGAGCTGGATCTACACAAGCTTTCTGAGCTGCTTCCGGATCACAAAAAGTCACCTTTAAAAGTAAAAAAAAAAAAAAAACAGAACCCGTGAGCTTGATGAAGCTATAACAACAAATCTCAAAGTTCAAGAAAAAAAGAAAGAGATACACTTACAAAGCCGTAGCCTTTAGATCTGCCACTAGATTTATCAGTGATAACAACAGCTTCAACAATGTCCCCAAACTGTTCAAAGTAGTTCCTGAGAGAGATTTTGTGTGTTTCCCAAGCTAATCCTCCAACGAACACCTTGGTAAATGTGGTGTCTTCCATTGTCATGATGCTACAAACTCAACGAACGAACCCGCGAAATAAAGTTACCGACTTTGGGAACAGAAGAAGAAGCAGAGAACGGTAGTTGAGAGAAGAGAGAGAGAGAGAAGGAGGGAAGAGGATTCAAGGAAAAGTCAGGAAAAAGAGAGAGTTTGGGGGACACACTCAATTCAATTATTTAAGCTTACCTTTTTCCCCAAATATCAATAACATTGTTTTATTTTATGTACGGTCACTGTGCTTTTACACTTTTTTTTTTTTTCTTGTTGGTCGGATCCACTCTGTATGTATTTTACAGTTGGAAAACTATATTTGAGCTGTTATTTTAATTTTTGGTATTTTTTTTATAGGTGGAAAACTAAAAGAATTATCAAGTACAGATGTAGTATTCTTTTTTTAGTTGCAGTTAAAATAATTGTCAGAGAGATAATTACAATTATTCCTCTAATTTTATTTGTTTCAATTTTTTTTTCTTTTTAGTCCATATATCCCTCTAATTATCAGTTGAAATTATGTTTTAACTTTTATAATAAAATGATCTTAGATCAATATTATTTTTACAAGAACACATATTACAATTGCACACAAGTTGTGTAATTTTGGTATATAAAATAGTAAAATCATTTACGCATATACTTCTAAGAGCATGCTTTAAGATGGGTTATTTAATCATTTTTAAATATTCATTTGTTTAGATTTCAAACTGTATGTGGTATAACTTGGATGATTTTAATAGTTTTACTCATGAAACTCTGAAAATTTTCAATGACTCCATATACAAAAATTTCAAAACTCTTTTAGTTTGAATAACAACGGAATTTAATGAAGTATCTGAAATCCTACTTTATTAACACCAATTTTTAAGTTTTATTAAGCATGAATTACAAATATCATATCCAATAATGTCATATTGTAAGGCATGATTTAGAATCATTAATTGAATAATGGACTGTAGTTGAATTTTAATTCTATTAAAATCCATGACTAAAGATAATTGGATCATATATTTAAGATCATGAAATATTTCAGAGTTTCATTGATAATTTTGCGGAGAATTTTAATTTATATCTACCCACTCTATATGATCATGCATATGAAGGATTGAAAAATATCTATTCATGTTTCATAAATTCCCATATTCTATTTTCAATTTTATACAATTCTTTGCTGTTATTTACATACTTTTCACCCAAACTTGATAAAAAATTAGAACACTTTATTAGATTTTACAACAACAATAACAAAAGGTGTTTAGTAGAACTTTAAATTATCTTCATCCAATACTCTAAAATAGGTTTAAGACTAAACCAATCTTATATAAACTATGGTTTATATTAAAATTGTCAGTAGAACTTTAAATCATTTCCTCCAAATATAGGAAGCAAAGGTGCATAATTGAAATGGAAGGAAGAGAGATAAAGAGAGTAGTAGTAAAGAGAAAAAGGGAAAAGAGACAGAGCTGTCTTCCCACGCCTTTAGACTTCAAAAAAGCAAAAGCCTAAACAACAAACAATAACATTCCTTTTTTACCTCGCGTCATCATTCATCCCACAACACAGCCACAGCCTTGCATTTCTATTTACAGCTCATCCATGGGGCTCACTTCCAAGATCTCAATTTATCAAATTGGGCTTATTTGAGGCTCATTTAGAATACTAAGGCCCATTAAGGATACTATGGAATCATCCTTAATCAAAAACTCTGATTTGTTTCCAACACATGAAGCTTTTCTAGATGATCCCAAAGTCTCTGACTAAAGTTCACTCCTTGACCCTTGTATATCTTGAATTCATTTCTTAAGTTCTTTCTCTTAATTAAGCTCCTTTAATGAGTTTGATGAGAAGATTTCTTAGAAACTTACACCATCGTTTAATTCTGTTGTCTTCTTTCATACATGTGAGTATTAATGTGAGATATTCATCATGCTTTGATGATAAAATCAAACGAAACTCAAAAAAAAAAAAAAAAAAAAAAAAAAAAATGTGAGATCATCATGTTTTAATGACCAAAATCTTTGTAGAAGAGAATTAAGCGTGTCTTGAAGTCCTCTCAACCCCTAAATGGCTAAATCAACTTGCAAAAAACTTAACCAAGAGGTAAGTCTTGAGACAACCTTCAAATTTGAATACGAAATTATGTTTGGGACATTAATTGCGTGAGTGAGAATCGTAAATTCAATACTAAAGATCAGTAAGTAGAATACGAAATTATTATTAGAAGATTAATTAATTAGACGTATCAACAGGTTCTAAGATGAATTGCAAGACAATAAGATTTTTTGGATGGCCACGTAATTTGCTGATGAATGCGCGTGATGAACTTGATTCTACACACTAACACATGCATGGCTTAATCCTAACATTTGAGAGTACTGTAGAAGCAAAATCTCATCCACGTAGAATTATAATCGAACACGTGCATAAAATACAAATAAAATAAAAAAACTGAATCAGAATAATGTTATACATTCTCATATATACTAATCAAAAATAGGCCAACTAATGCCTTTTTTTTTTTTTTGAACAACAAGGCCAACTAATGCTTAAACCATCTTTTCTCAAACTTTTGGTGTTTTCTAAAATTACGTAGATATCATTTTCAAAACGTTGATAAATTTTGATAATTGCCGAAACATACCAAACTTGTTTCAATACTTTAGCACCCACTAACTTCCACAATATACTTAATTTAGTACAGGATATTATGACACATAGATGTAACTTTTTTTCAAAAAAAAAAAATGTTGTCTTTATACAAATTTTAATAATTGTTGTGGTATTAACACGTAAGAAATAAAATAAAAAACTATCTTTATATATAGGAGATGTTAAACCAAATAGGGACAGATTTCACCAATAATCCCAAATATAGTTTTTCTTTAATTTCACACTACAAAAAAAGAGGTGTTTTGTGTCGCTTCTTTTTAATATTAGCATCAGTTATAATTGATGCAAATGAGTTTTACATCACTAATTTAAGTGACTCTGGAAGTGGTGATGCAAAATATTTGCATCGGTTACTAAATGTTTGCATCAGTTATTATAGTCGATGTTAATATGCATCAGTTGTTTAAAGTGATGTTATTTTTGAATCACTTAATATAAATGATGTTATATTAGCTACGGTAATAATAAGTGATGTTAAATATTTATATCAATTGTGAAGAAGTGATGTTAACCGTAGTGTCAATTATTACAAGTGATACCAATATTGATCATTTGTTAAAATTGATGTTAAATGTTTAAAATACATAAATAATCAATGTTAAAATTAGTGACAGTTTTCAATAAATGATTCTAATAATTATGTCATTTATATTAATTGATAAAAATATAATAAATAAATCAAAATAATTAATTGATTATTTAAATTCAAAAGTAGTATATAAATAAAAATCAAATTGCAGAATTCATATAACGAATTCATTTGTCGAATCTTGAACATGAAATCCTAGCATGGTATTAAAAAAACATTAAGATCAACTTCATAAAACATGTTCGCACGTTCCACTAAGATCACCACCAAGATCTTCACTCTTCAGCATTATGACTTCCACTTATACGACCAATACCCATTTGCTGAGGAAAAAACACAAATTAACTTTATCATATTATCTAAATTGTTATGTATGAAATTTCAATAAAAATGACATTCACCTCCGTATTAGTCGTTCAAGTTTTAACAACCTATACAAACCAGGGATAAAGTAACTAATTGATCTCATTTTGATTCACATCACACAAAGTCAAAGCAAGCGATTGTCAAATAACACACCACATAAACAAGGGAATGCAATCAGTTTACCTTACACGTCGAGGATTTCTGAATTCTGATTTTCTGAGAAGCTCTCCGCCGTTTACACACAGGAAAATGTTTAGCAACCCTAATTCCAAAGAATAAAGTTGTGATTAACTTATATGAAATATTCTGTTTCTAAAAACAAAATCTAATTCCTGCTGAAACTATAAAATTAACGGGATTAGCAAAAAATTTATTGAGAAAATTTTAGTTCTTATTTTGACAAAAATTTCCTTTATATTTTTGTTAAATATTACAAAAGGAATTAACTCAGAAATTAGATTTTAAGAAAAAAAAGATTTTAAGATAGTGAGATTGAAGCAAGAAACGGAAAAAATTAGAGTAGAAATCATGACCTTCAATATTCTTCTGCTTTTATCCATCCATATTGTTCACAGTTTGTGCTCATCCTCTTCAGAATATTATTCGATCACACCAGAAGAGAAGAAAAAGAAAACTTTTTTTTTCTATGGGACATATTGTCGAACACCTTATGGACGACCAGAAGCCTTCCCTTGTATCAACATCTCTGCTAAGCATTTTTTACGAGCTCCGATTTTTCAGTCTCCGTTTCTTCTCGTGGATATACGAACTTCGTTGCTTGGACCTTTGTACACACTTGTCTCGCCATTGATGTCGTACCTAAGCTATCTTTTACCAAACCATACTTGGAGAAAAAAGAGTGATTTAATTCTCCAACCTTCCAATTGAACAATTTCTTGTTCCAAACTTACTAGCTAGATCGATCTGGTTTTTGATTAGTAGTTTAGGTTTCTAATTAGAAAGAGAGGAAAAACTGGAGGAAAATACGAAGAACAGGAGAGAGTAGAGGAAGAAGAAACAAAGAGGTTCAATTATTTTTTTATTATTAAATTGTTTTTCCACCTCTTCGATCCACCTTTTTCTTCTTGATATAGAAATTATTTTAATAATATTAAAGTGTTTCTTTGTAAGTTAATTAACGTAACTCCTAAAAATTGAGTAAACAATTATGTCAATTATAACAATTGATGCAAAATCACATAATTTACATCACTTTTTTGTCGATGTAAACTTGTATCAATTTCTTAAGTGATGTTAGTATAAATTACTATTTACATCAATTGTTTAAGTAATGTAAATTTATATTTAGTAATCAATTTTCTAAAAGTGATGTAAATTAATATAGATTTATATCAATTTTACTTAATCGATGTAAATCAATTACTAACCGCATCAATTTTTAGTAACTGAAATAAAGAAAAAATTAACATTAATTATAATAAGTAACTTAAATTTAAATAGGGACAGATTTCACCAATAATCGATGCAAATATAGTTTTTTGTAATTTCACTCCCATCATTTTTTTCTATTTTTGGTTTGTCAACGCCATACCTTTCTTTACAATTGTTTAATTCATTGGTGTTTTAAAGTATTGTATATAAATATGTCTCTCTTTCTTTGTGTTGGAATTAAACCACCGACTTATCCAAGAATATTTGACCAACGCGACATTGTAGATTTCCTTTTTAGCTTAATCGTCAAGGATAACTAGTTGTTTATAACAAAAGTGAAATATGTGAGTTGAAGACCGAAGAGAATTGCATCCGTTAATTAGGGCTAGCTAACTTAATCTAACCGACGCAAAAAAAAAAGTTGAAAAGATTTTGTAAAAAAAGGACTCTTGCATCGAAGCTACCTTTCACCTAAACGTTTATACAGAAAAAAATATATATATATATATAAAAGTGAAAGATTATCAATCAGTTCGTGACTATCCTAGTTTGTCGTAAGACGCGTAACTATTACTAAACCACAACAATTAATGAAAAGTTTCCAGTTTGGGTCACATAGGAAGGATATACAGTTTTTTTTAGGTCACATTTATAAGAAATTGAATTTTTAAATCCGTTAAAGTTAACTCATATGTCTGGTTCAATATTTTAATAGGAGCCATAATAGGGTTTTGACAAATAGCAAAATTCTTGTAACTGAATTTCAGAGACGATGAAGAACAAGAGAAAGACGTTGAGCTGGAGAGAGAGATTGAAAAATATCTTTGTATTCTCATTAATTGATTCAATGTACAATCTCATATATTATATACAACATTTAAGACTATGGTTTAAGTTAATAATGACTTAACTATACTCTAAACCATATAAACCGGCATATAAACCATATAACCTAAGTATCAAATATACTCATACTCCTGATACACCCCCGCAAACCTTAGAATCCGGAACAAGTGAAGGATTGTATAGGTTTGATAAAGACATCCGTGTGAGCAAAGAGTGGAAAGGCTTCGGATGTAGAGGCTTCGTCAAGATGTCTGCCAATTGATTCTCACTAGATACATGTAATGCTTTGAGGTTTCCAAACTTGATTTGATCCTGGTAACATGACAATCAATGTCAATGTGCTTGGTTTTCTCGTGAAACACTGGATTCGTAGCTATATAGATCGCCGACTTGTTATCACGAAGAGCTTGGCAGTTGTTGAAACCGGTGCATGAAAGTCTCGCAAAAGCTTTTGTATCCATATGATTTCACAAGTAGAATCAGCTAAGCTCTTGTATTCCGCTTCAGTACTACTCCGGCTAGCCACCTTTTGTTTCTTCGACTTCCAAGAAATCAGTGAAGTGCCAACATAAACACACAAACCAGAGACAGAACGTCGAGAATCCAAACATGTTCCCCAGTCAGCATCAGCAAAGGCATTGATACAAGTATCATTATTAGCGGAGTAAAACAAACCTTGCCCCGTACTACCTTTAAGATATTTAAGAACACGGAGAGCAGCCTGCATATGCACATCAGTAGGGAACTGCAGAAATTGACTCAAGGTATGTACCGCATAGGTAATGTCTGGTCGAGTAATTGTCAGATAGAGAAGGCGACCAATTAACTCTCGATAAGGCTTTGCAGACTCCATTGGTGTGCATGTATCCTTGGTTAGAGCAACATACAAATCCATCGGAACAACAGCAGGTTTGCAAGCCAATAGACCAGTGTCCTCCAACAGATCTAAAGTGTATTTTCGCTGACAAACCGAAATGCCCTTAGACGTCCTGGCAATCTCCAAGCCAAGGAAGAAACGTAGCGGACCTAAATCTTTGATCTTGAAAGAAGAATGTAACGCCTTCTTCAGATCATTCAGGTCTCCATCATTATTGCTAGCAATTGCAATATCATCAACATATACGAGTACAACAATAAAGCTAGTCTCTGTATATTTCACAAACAAAGTCGTATCTGATGGAGACTGTAGAAAACCAGCATTTACCAGAACAGAGGTGATAAGCTTGTTCCACTGTCTAGAGGCCTGCTTTAGGCCATAGATAGACTTGTGTAATCTACAAACTGGATTAGGAGGAAGAGTCACCATGTTAACTGGCGTGTATCCTTGAGGGAGACTCATGTATATCTCCTCATCGAGCTCACTGTGCAAGAAGGCATTGGAGACATCCATCTGTGTCAATGTCAAACCTCCCTTAGCAGCCAACTCCAACAGCAATTTGACACTAGTCAATTTAGCAACCGGGGAAAAGTTTCATCATAATCCACTCCTTCTTGTTGAGTATACCCCTTGCGACCAATCTGGCCTTGTATCGTTCAACTGAACCATCAGAGTGATACTTAATAGTAAACACCCATTTACAACCAACAACATTCTTTCCAACTGGCA
Source organism: Camelina hispida (assembly GCA_023657505.1). Lineage (NCBI taxonomy): Eukaryota > Viridiplantae > Streptophyta > Magnoliopsida > Brassicales > Brassicaceae > Camelina > Camelina hispida. The sequence goes on along the minus strand of CP094631.1, from coordinate 23,094,405 downwards.
GAGAAACAACTGAACATGTCTTGTTAAGCACCATAGCAAACAGTTCATCATTACAAGCTCCTTTCCACTTATCAGAGGCCATGGCTTGTTTAAAATTCTTTGGTTCAGTCTCTACCGAGTAAGATAAGATATAAGAACAGTAATGGGGATTGAAACGATCATATGAAAGTACAAAAGATAGAGGATATGGAGTAGTATGATTAGGTGGTAGTGGTGTAGAAATAGATGCTAATGCACAGTGGTAATCGGATAACTAACTAGGTGCTTTAGTCAGTCGTTTAGTACGACCAGAAGGTAAGGAAACATTAGCAGTTGTAGAAGTCAACGATTGATCTACCCTAGGTGTCAATGTCGACTGTGCAGGGTGCGAATTGGTAGATGATGATGTTGCAGACGTAGATGCATGATTAGATGCAGACGTAGTAGCATGATTAGATGCAGAGTAAGGATTCAGTAATGCATCATCTGGGCAAACAACAACAGTAGGTAAAGCAGGTAAAATAGTATGCGAGAAAAAATCAGGTTGAAAATGTTCTTTGTTTAGAAAAGGAAAAATTGTTTCATGAAAAATCACATTCCGAGTAATAGAAATCTTATTTGTTGTTAAATCTAATACTTTGTAACCTTTATATCCTAAAGGATAGCCTAAGAAAACACTAGATTGAGCTCTAGGTGAGAACTTATCCCTATCAACCGACAAAGTACTAGCATAACAGAGACAGCCAAATGTCTTAAGAGTTGTATAATTGGGTTTCTTATGCATTAATTTCTCATATGGTGACATATTATTCAATAACACTGAAGGTATCCTATTGATCAAAAATGCAGCAGTCAAAACACAATCACTCCAATAAACAATTAGTATATGAGATTGAAAGAATAAAGCTCTAGCCACATTTAGTAAATGTTGATGTTTCCGTTCTACAACCGAGTTCTGTTGGGGAGTATATGCGCATGAGAAGTAATGAATTATGCCTTGTTCTTGAACTATGGAAGCAAAACCTAATTCAGGGGCATTATCACTCCTAATTGCTTTAACTTTTGAATTATATTGATTAGTGATTAAAGAAAGAAACATTGGAAAAATCTTAGAAACGTCACTTTTATTTCTTAGCATATAGATCCAAGTAACCCTAGTACAATCATCAACTATAGTAAGAAAGTATTTATATCCCTCTACAGACTTAACAGGAAACGGTCCCCAAATATCCAGATGAATCAAGTCAAAAGGCGCAGAAGACATGTTATTATTGAAAGGGAAAGACAGACGCTTTTGTTTAGCTAATGGACATATATGACAATGATCATGACTACGAATAACAGACTTACACAATGAAAGTGTATCAGACATACTTTGTAACTTGGCAACTGAGGGATGTCATAGGCGTTGATGCCAAAGGCTATCATCAGTAGACAAGGATCCACGAAGTTGACGCAACCAGGAGACTCAGCAGGTGCAGATTGAGATTGAGAGTGATCATTGAGGATGTATAGATTGCGGAAAAGTCTACCACTCCCAATCATCCATCCCTGAGAAGACTCCTGTATGAAACATGCAGTAGGATAAAAGTGAGCAGAGCATTGACTATCATGCAAAAGACTACTAACACTTATCAGATTAAATTTGAAAGTAGAAACAAATAGGACATTGTACAAAACTAATTCATCAGACAATCGAATCGTTCCTATATGCGTAATCTCCAGTTTAGTACCATTAGGCAAAGCTACCGTGATTCCTGAGACTACAAATATTTCCGTAAACTTTGATATATCACAACAAACATGACTTGTAGCACCACTGTCTATTATCCAAGAACCACTGGGCAATGCACTTTGTAATGAAGAGAGACAATGATGTTGATATGTGAAAATGTTATTTTCATAACGAAGATTAGTAGATATAATAGAGACTTTACCAGAAGAAGACTGAACAGCCATAACACCATGTTCAGAGACAGTAGCCTGATTCTGATTAACCGAAGACTTGGAACAGAACCTTGAGCACGAGAAGTTAACTGACCAATCAGAGTTTGAGCTTGTTCCTGAGTTAGCTTACTGACATCGAGATTCACAGCATTGATAGCTGGAGATGGATAGTATGGCATAGAAGTGCTCATAGGTGATTGCGAAGTAGTAACCTCGGAAGCTCAGTAAACAAATTCGCAACAGTCCGTTGTTGTATGCCAAAATTCGCATTTGGATTAGACTGTGGAAACTGTGGCCTTGTGTTAGACGCAGCTGGACCCTTAGAAGGATAAAAACCCTTATTGCCAGATTGTCTTGTGTTCATCGAGCCTGATGACTTAAAACCAGGAGGGAATCCATGCATCTTAGAACACGTTTGAACTGTATGGCCAAGCTTTCCACGATGAGTACACATCGGTCTATTTCCCTCGGTCGATATGTATTATAAGCACCAGCATATTCTAGCTGTTCCTGCATACCTTCAAAAGAACTTGAAGCTTGACAAGCAACACTATCAGTTCGAACAGTAGGCTTCACAACACGTTGCCTTTCATCCTGCGCAACAATGTTAAACGCTTCTTCAATATTAGGAACAGGTTTCAGCATAAGGATGTGTCGTCTAGTCAGCTCATAAGAGTCATTGAGTCCCATCAGAAATTTGGTGACTCTACCACGTTGTTGTAACTTCTCCCATAACACTGCAGCATTACATTCACATCGCCCACACGTGCATACAGGAAGCTCAATATAATTTGTGTACTCCTCCCACAACGTGACAAGCTCTGTGTAATACTCACTCACATCCATAGCACCTTGCTGAATAGTACCTAGCCTCTGCTCTATTTCATACACACGCGGTGCATCATCTTGCTTGAAGCGTGATATCATATTCTTCCAAATCTTTTCAGCAGTAGACATATACAATAAACTCATTCCTATTTTCTTTGAAACAGATCCAATCAACCATGTGATGACCATATCGTTACACCTAGACCAAGCATCAGAATCTGGATGATCTATAGGTGGTTTAGAAATCGTATCGTCAATGAATCCTAACTTGTTTCGCACATTCAAGGCCATCCTCACAGATCTCTTCCAAGAATGAAACTCAGCACCCGTATCAAGTCGATCCGTGACTATCTGTAAGCCTGCATGATCCGTGCTCAACAAAGAATAAGGACTCACATACAAATCTGTACGATTCTGAGTAACTGGAGCCGAAGAACTCGAACGATTCGGAGAACGATTTGAAGCCATCGAAGCTCAAAAAACGTAGAAATTGGAAAATCCCAAACAAGAACCAGTGAATACGATCAAGGATAAATCGAGAATTGAAGGAAAAACGAAAATCATAACTCGCTCGCGAACACGAATTGAAGAATCGCGAAGACGATGAATGAAAGAAAATTTGAAAGATCCAAAAGAAAAGAGAAGAGATGAATGAGAATAAGCTCAATCGAAGACGCACTCATGTTAGCTTGAATCGTGAAGGCTCTGATACCATAACAAGATTCTTGTAACTGAATCTCAGAGACGATGAAGAACAAGAGAGAGAGACATTGAGCTGGAGAGAGAGATTGAAAAATATCTTTGTATTCTCATTAATTGATTCAATGTACAATCCCGTATATTATATACAACATCTAAGACTATGGTTTAAGTTAATAATGACTTAACTATACTATAAACCATATAAACCGGCATATAAGCCATATAACCCAAGTATCAAATATATTCATACTCCTGATAACAAACAAAATTAGTAATTTAGCTATAACCATGGTTGATCACATTACACCACTACAAAACGAAAAAGCTTTATAAATGAGAGGAGCCAAAAGAAATCAAAAGGGTCAATGCTGGCCATTACCATTACAACCTCACACCGACCACATTCGTTCCCTTCATTACGCTGTATCTCTAAAGGCTAAAGCTAGAAATATGGGTAAAAGTCATGTACCGTCCCTTTTTGTGTTATTCCTATTACAAAATCCTCGTTATTATGCATTGTGCTTCCGGTATGACATGAAATTTTATATTCGAGACGTGTTTCTTAAATAAAATAGAATATATATATATAAAGTAAGCCAAAACGATATGAAAACCAAGAGTGTGTGTAGATCTCAGCCAAGATTCACTCTCATTACCAAAAATAATGGAATGGGAATGGAACAAATTCTTTTTGAAATTTTATGAAATATTTTAGAAGTTCTCTTATCAAATAATTTTATTATTATCTGTGAATTTTGAGTTTCCTATAGATTTTCTTTTTGTTTTTCCCATATATATTTTTGCTTCTATATGAGTTTGAAAACACTTGAAATATGGATTTTGATTGGCCTTAATTCTCGTTCGTAGCTAGTTTATTCTCGTCTTAATAAAAATTGTATAAAATATGTTTTTTTTCAAATGGCATGAATCTCGTTTCCGTTTCTTGCATTATCCATCTCATATAGTATAAAGTTTTTCAAACTTTTAACATTATAATAAATAAAATTAACTAGTCCACCAATTTTTTAAAAAGCTTTATTATTATATAAAGTTTCTTCCTTCCCCGGTTGATCTAGTTGTTGGGACTGTGCACGATACAAAGGCTTTTATTCACTCAAGTGGGAGAAAAAAATGAAAGTTAAGTGCAGAGTTGTTTCTAGAAAATCCAAATGTTAAGAATCAATATATAATCAATCGTCCAAAAAAAACAATTAGAAGTAAATTAAGTTCAGATTGAATTCGACCCCGCAAATTAATGATTCATTTATGTTTTAAGAAATTTGTGTAGAGTATATTTAGACTTTGATTGGTATTTTTATTTTCTTAAAAAATATTTGTGTATTTATACAGTATTATTTACCTCAAGAGTTTTAAAAACGAAACTGATATTGTTTAAAAAATTATTGAATTTTTTTTTGTTTGTTATGTTTCTTCAATAATGTTTCCGATCATTTTTTCTCTTCTATTTTTTCTAACAGCTTTTTCTACAACCGCTAAACAAAATTAACCAACTAATTTAAACAATGTTGCTAATCGAATCCTTAGTAGTGTATAGGTTTACAATTAAGTTCTATATATCTATCAATGGGAGAAGGATTCTCCCTTCAACTTCTTTTTTTTGGTCGTTTTTGGTAAAAGGTTAAATCTCCCTTTAACGTATGTGGATTAGTTGTTACTTTAAAAACGCATAACCGTACCAAATAGCAAATACACATATTCACACTCCATCTTGCAAAATTTAATTCATCCAAAATATATTTTGTTATTTCACCGTCTATAAACTGTTCAAAAATACGTAACGTGTTAGCAATAGTGATTAAGATGGTGGAGAAAGAATGAAAGATCGAAGCCAAATGTTTATCATAGTTAAAACACCAATTGTGACTGTTATATAGTTGACCTTGACCACCAATCATGAATTATATTTGCATATATAATACACAAACGCAAGTGCTCAATATCAACTTCATTTATTTATTTTTTCTTGTAATTTTTTTGTTTTTAATAGTTGGAAGGACAAGCGTACGTTACACACACAAACTGATCTGTAATAATACAGTAGGGTGAGAGTGGAGTGGTAGGGCAAAAGATGGGAGAAAATGCATAATGATGAAGAAAAAAGTCAACGTAGTTTCTTCTTGAGAAGAAGTATTCTTCACTTAAACACTAAACAAAACCGACCATCTTCTGCTCTTTTTTTTTGTTACCACTCGATATGTCTTTCCTGTTATGATATGTGTATTAGTGTATATAAATATATATCCCACACGGCCACACATGAATAGAAGCATAAATTAAGTGTGTGACTCAATGAGACTAAAATGTATATATATAATGGATGTGTTACTGACTAAAACTGTTTACGGTTAAGATTTAACCGATACATTTTTTTCCAAGCTTCCTTCACTCTTCTTCTTCTCGATCCATTAAGTCTATTTTATAAACAAAAAGAAAATTCAATATATCTTGCGTCATTTAGATAAATTAACCCCAATCACGGAGTGCAAGATTCTGGAGTCTTCACCTTAATGTTCTCTTTCTTGTATACACAGACCTAATTAATTATCCTAGAAAAGTAACCTAGAAAGGAGATCAACAAAGCTGTGTTAATCAAATTAAGGCTATGTGACTAGTTTGTTAAATTTTTCGAGACCTACAGTATACATTATATTATGTTAAATTTCATGGATTTATAATTCATATTCAATTCGAAATAATACCTCTTATGAATGACTTTAAAGTCTTCTTGGCTTTCATATTTTGGGATTTTAACAAAATTTGTTACAAAACAGAGAAGAAGAGAGGCATGGAGCCAGGTGATGAAAGTCAAAGAAGAAGTTTTGATATACGACACCTATACAAATAAATAAGTAGAAGATATTCCTCCGGGATGACAACTGGCATCAAAGAAGAAAATTAAGGATTAATTATTGGTTGTATTTGGTCGAACACGATCATACACATTGAATTTGGTCGCATACGCCTAAGAGCATTTTAGATGTTGACAATTGTGAATTGTTAGTAGTAGGTCATACCAACAAAAGCACGCAAAAGTACATACCAAGAAAAATAAATATATATAAACGGTTCTGATATTGAGAAGCAAAAAAGAAAGGCTCTCAAGGGGAGGCCATGGAGTTGATAGTGTTGTATTCTATTGCAAATCTAGTGAACTTTGGGGGTACAGTTGTATCCAACTTATAAGTTGTATCCATTATATTGTTTGTACATACATCAATGAATAATGTCACACACGTCTCTTCATTATTCATTTTCATTTCATATTCCCTTTTGTGATGCTTGCTTATATTGGACTTCATTGATTTGACTATTGTAAGTATAGTGTAAAAGTAGCTTTCGTTTTCTAGCCTTTTTTGTTTTTTTTGGCCTTGGCTTTCGTTTTCTAGCCATTTTTACAATTTATATAGAAAGGAAGTGGGGACCGGTCTAGATGAAAAAGATTCATGTTTGGTTTTGAGTACTAGACTAAAAAAACAGTTTGTCCCCGGTTGCATTTAACTTCTGTTAGGTCAGCCGTTTGAATTTGATTGGTTTTGGACGAGCTGTTTTCTAGAAAGTGTCGATTATGTTCGTTCCACATCCAAAGTTAGAAAGTAGTGGAAACTTGAACAACTAACTTAGTATGTTGTCGATCATTTGTTATGCGTATACATAAAAGTTAAAAACCAGATAAATACAATAAATCCCGTATCAATACACTGAGACACATGGAAATTAGGGGTCAGATATGATGCGGTCGATAGAGCCATCACTTTATGCAAACCAAATCCAACTAATATATATAAACGCCAAGAGCTGTATCATATTCATTGTCTTTCAAGAATACAAGTTTCAGTCTTATTAAAACTTGCATGTATCTAAGAACCTATTTTACACCAACAAGGAATGCTGGATCGGGCCTCTTAGTCTTACATATCATAACATGCATGATATATGTATTTGGACCCAAACTCTAACCTTATTTATCCTTCTCTAATTGTGGACATGTTAGATACCTACCTTATGATATTTCTTTTCGATTCAAATATTCACAATCCGTTTTTCATAATATGTTTTTAATAACATGTTATGGTTTAACACATGTGATCTTATAAACATAACAAAAGAAATATAAATAGTAGCATCACTTGGTATAATCATTTTTTCCGGAAAAGAAGATCTGATCTACTTATTGTCATGGGAGGAAAGTTATGGTCGGGATGGGGAATTTGTAATGCCTCCAACTATATCCTGATTTGACTTTCAAGACGGATGAAAAGATCCCACAAACCTTGATCAATGAGTAAAATATTATTGTAGTCTCACGTATGTCACTTTGTATGCCCCCACATTACTAAAGTAATCTGTGCTTAACCTAATAATATATCGCATTGATAGGCCAAATGATGATAACATTGATAAAAATGAAAATTTTAACCGAATTTTTAATCTATTAGTTTAGATTATTGTGTTATAGTTTTATCAACATATAGTAGAGTATGTAGAATTTTTTTTAAAAAAAAAAAACATAATTTAATACTCCAATTCCAAAATTCTGTGATTTTCTGAATTTTCGCCATTTTTAAAGTTGTTTTAAATGTTGGTAAAACTGAATACCTTCGAACTTAATTAAAACTTGCATGCATGTCATACATACACATTAATTATCTTCAATCCATCAGTATCGGGTCGACTATACATATGTACGTTAGATTGGTAATTACTTAAATCAAAATTTGTGATAATCCATAGAAAAGTGTCTTCAAAATTAAATTATGATGATACTATAAACTTGGTTAGTTCTTTTTGATGTGAAGTTTCTACTATTACTGACGAAAAGGGTTAAACTAACACTGATGGGAAGGGAAGATTCGTCAAAGATTGTCATCATAATTAAATCGCAACTTCATATATCAACCGTAAATGTCAAGAAAACATATTGTAGTAAATAATAGTTTATGCCCCGGAGCCACAGGCCAAAGTTGAAATTTGCTTGTAATGATGATGATGGTGCATTTTAAACATATTGGACAGTGGGTCCGTTACTTCCCACTAACACACTAATAAGTTTAGTAAGCTTAATTATTTGATACATCCGATCAAACCAAGTTTTAGAAATTAGAAGGTTATGAATAATGCAAAATTACCAACAAAAATAATTAAATAGTATTTTCTAATTATAAATTAACTTCTCTTTATGAGAGTTCTATTCATTAGAAACATTTACACTTTTCAATATTGAAGTCTAATTTCCAATTTAAAACTGATGTAGAGTTTTTATTTTATTTTATTGTATAATATTTTTATAGTTTCTTTCTCATGATTTTTTTAAGAATGAACGAGACATTATAAGTACCTCCTCGCTCCCCACCTCGTTTATTTATCTTTGTGCCAACTCCTTCTAAAGCAGACCTTATATTTCCCTTTCGTTGACATAATTCAAGAAATTAACATAGAAAGAGCTATGGATGTTCGTGATCTATCTGAAGAAGCTAAAAGAGGACTACACATGTCCGAGGAATCATGGGACGATCTTTACGTTGATTCTCGAGGTCGACCATGCAGGCCAAGCAAGCATGGTGGTACAAGAGCTGCCCTCTTTGTTCTAGGTATCCTTCCCCTTCTATCGTCAACTTTAACTATGCACATCGACTAGCTAAACCAGCTTGTTGCATATGGCCGGGATGGTCCATGCTATATATAGGTTATATTGATTGGGCTATGTTTATATTTATCTATCATCTATGTTACGTTTAGGTCTCCAAGCTTTTGAGATGATGGCTATCGCAGCTGTTGGAAACAACTTGATCACATACGTGTTCAATGAAATGCATTTCCCTTTGTCCAAATCCGCAAACCTCGTGACTAACTTCATAGGAACGGTGTTTCTTCTCTCGCTTCTTGGTGGCTTCCTCTCTGATTCCTACCTTGGAAGCTTTCGCACCATGCTCGTCTTTGGCATCATCGAAATTTTTGTATGTACTCTAGCTAGCTCCCTTTTCACCTTTTCTCATTTCTATTTTAGATGCTCTTGAATATTCTACATCACTTTTCATCTCTAACTAGTAACCTTGATTTAAACGGGCTATTAAAAGTATTTATAGAAAAAAAAAGTCAAAAACTTTAACATAAAGTTGTAATGAAAGTGCATTATATGAACTAAACCTTTCTTGTTGAAACTTTCGGTTCTTTGGAAAAGCAAATGTGTTGTATAATATAGTTTTATTTTCACTAGGTTATATAATATGTTAAATTGACAATATAATGTTCTTGTAGAAAATAGTACCTCACAATATATATAGTCTTGGGACGAAATTTACGGTTGCATATTTAATATTAGGTACACTTAAGTTTTAATCCCTCGCTTATATAAAGTAACACGTAACCTTGAACATATATTAGTTACGTGAACGTCATACACATATCTATGTGTAGTTAGTTATGAAATATTCGAGTAATGTTGGTTGACAAAAAAACTAAGAGAAGTTTTGGCTAACAAAAACATGTAATCAATAAAACAGGGTTTCATACTATTGGCAGTCCAAGCTCATCTCCCAGAGCTTAGACCACCAGAATGCGACATGAAGGGCACAATACATTGCTTAGAGGCAAATGGTTATAAAGCGGTCACTCTCTACGCCGCACTCTGTTTGGTGGCGTTAGGGAGTGGCTGTCTCAAACCGAACATCATCTCTCACGGTGCCGACCAGTTTCAAAGAAAGGATTTGAGGAAGCTATCGAGTTTCTTCAATGCGGCTTACTTCGCCTTCTCGATGGGCCAACTGATTGCACTTACACTCTTAGTTTGGGTGCAAACGCATTCTGGCATGGACGTTGGTTTTGGTGTCTCCGCGGCTGTTATGGCCGCGGGGTTGATCAGCCTTGTTGCTGGAACTAACTTTTATAGGAATAAACCATCCCGTGGTAGCATCTTCACACCAATTGCTCAGGTAAATCAAGAACCGTATTGTGTTTTTTTTTTTTTTTTTAACTCATAAAATGTATTCATTTCATTTATAAACTCAAACATGGGCCTTTGGTACATTTTGAGGCATATAAATGAGTTTTGATCTTGACTTCTGATTTTTATCAATCGATCAGGTCTTTGTAGCAGCGATCACTAAACGTAAACAGATTTGTCCTTCAAACCCAAACATGCTTCACCAACCTTCAATGGATCTCGTTCGTGTCAAACCTCTCCTTCATACTAATAAGTTCAGGTAATATGTCATTCATCTCTTTATACAATAACCGCCAAAATTGACTAACCAACTAACTAAGTAACTAACTAACTAACTAAACGCTCTTTTCTTGACGTGCAGGTTTCTTGACAAGGCTTGCATCAAGACGCAAGGCAAAGTAATGGAGAGTCCATGGAGACTCTGCACAACCGAACAAGTCCATCAAGTCAAGATTCTGTTATCAGTCATACCGATATTCGCATGTACTATCATCTTCAACACTATCTTAGCTCAGCTTCAAACTTTCTCTGTTCAGCAAGGAAGCTCTATGAACACACACATCACAAAGACTTTTCAAATCCCTCCTGCTTCTCTTCAAGCCATCCCTTACATCATTCTCATCTTCTTTGTGCCTCTCTACGAAACGTTCTTCGTCCCACTCACTAGAAAGGTCACGGGAAACGATTCCGGAATCTCTCCTCTTCAGAGAATTGGCGCTGGACTGTTCTTAGCGACGTTCTCGATGGTTGCAGCTGCTTTAGTGGAGAAGAAGAGACGAGAATCGTTCTTGGAACAGAACGTAACGCTCTCGATCTTTTGGATCGCGCCTCAGTTTCTGATATTCGGTTTATCAGAGATGTTTACAGCTGTTGGATTAGTGGAGTTTTTCTACAAACAGTCTTCAAAGAGTATGCAGTCTTTTCTCACGGCATTGACTTACTGCTCTTACTCTTTCGGGTTCTATCTTAGTTCTGTTCTTGTCTCGGCTGTGAACAGAGTTACTTCTAGTAATGGATCAGGGACGAGAGAAGGTTGGTTAGGAGATAACGATCTTAACAAAGATAGATTAGATCACTTTTACTGGCTCTTAGCTTCATTGAGTTTCATCAACTTCTTTAACTATCTTTTCTGGTCAAGATGGTATTCGTATGATCCATCCGCGACACATCATAGCGCCGAAGTCAATAGCTTGGAGGATTTAGAAAATGGAGAAAATAAGGATTCCACGAGGGAGAAGCCTAGAATTTGACTATGTATGTTAGAGATCATCTTGTTGTAACCCTTTAGGAGGGATAATAGAAGGAATAATTTTGAGGATTCTATTTGCTTATTAATCCGGTTGTAATCATATGTTTTGGAAATGGCGGGGTAGAGTCTTTTTTGTTTTGGTTTTTTTTTTTTAAATTTTTTTATATTTGGGGTTTGTAATGATGAAGTGTTAGTTTGAAAGGTTTAGAGAACTTGTCTTTTGACTTAATTATGTATCAAGAAGCTAGTTGGTTTTGTGATGTGACTGATAATGTTTTTAGTCTCGCCAAACCGCTATAACTGGCTAAAAGCCTAAAACAGCGTTTTTGTTTGGCAATTGCTGTCTTTTGACCTTTGAGCCATATGATGAGTCCATAGATTTAACACATCTTTGAAGTTGGAAAGAGATATGGTCTATTCCCATAGATATTGACATCATCAGGTAAAAGATAGAGTGAGGTAAGCATCATTGGTTGTAACCTTTGGGCCGACAGAGAAGGTCCACACAACTCACTGCTCCATTGCTACAGCTCAATGGATAGTAGTGTATTTCACCACTACATCTTAATATATGAGTTTTTTTTTGTGTGTAATTTGAGCATCATCATTGACTTTGGAAAGAAATATATACTATAATGTGTATGTTCATTATTCTGCTTTACTTTTAATTGAACAATACATCTAAAGGGCTTTACCTTAAAGGTTGTACAGCAGCTCAGTCCACGAATGTTTCCAACCTCTACAAGATGGACCGACCCATTTTGATAGATATATATGTTTGTTTCACTACATAACAGAGCTCTTTAGGGCATTGCCATCAAAGGTTTTAACCAAAGTTTGTTAAAACATATTTTATTCTAAATTTTAGAAAAAGTGAAATTAAGAACTTATTAAGAAACTTTATTATTTCATGGGTCCATTGAAGGTTGTTAAATTTGGAGTTTTTAAATAATTTTTTTTTGTTCTTGATTAAAAGAGATTTGTTTGCCTGATTCTGATTTTTCTTGTTCTTCACATAAGCTCCAATGCAATCATAGATAGCTCAAATGAATTTCCCGCAGCATCAAAAATCTTCATTAGTTTATGGTGAGCTGTGACCACTTCATTACTTTAAAATCCCATAAACCAAATATCTTTGTGCAAAATTGCACACAGCTACTTAAAGTAGAGCAAACATGATGAATTACTTGGGGAGGAATCATGTTAAGAGGGGCCTGACCATAGAACATTTGTTGTCCAATACCAGGACCACCCGAGGATACATTGGCATGCAGGAACCAACAGATGGCGGCATTGCAACTGGCCTCACTTGGGAGAATTAAGCCTATTCACATCATGTAGATTTGAAGTCTCAAACACAACCAAAAACAGAGGAAAGAAACAGAACCGCAATGCCCATCAATCATAAAGTTCTTAGCTGTTTCAGTAGGGTGATCTTGCATATGTTTTATACTTGGAAAGGCCTTGACCTGTTGCTCAAGGAAAAATTGACTAATCTCAAAAAAGGCCAAACATTTTGAGAAAATTGTACCTTACCTGTCAAGACCAAGAACGATACAAAAAACACTTTCAAGCATCAAGTATTGTTCTGCTGCAATCAAATGGAAAAAATGAGGGAGGGATTATATTAACATACTTTCAAGCATCAAGTATTGTTTTGCTGCAATCAAGTATTGTTCATACTTTCAACGGAAACAAAAAGACTAGCCAACCTAACAATCTCAGACTTTGAGAACAAGTGAGAACCAAAATAATCAATCAATATGTCAGAAACAATATTGTCTTTGGTCTGATCAACTTGAGCTGCATAATTGCTAAACGAACGCTCACTAGTAGTAGCAATAGTTCTTGACATTGAGCCTGAACCAACCTGGTAAAGGATATACACAAGAACGGAGGAGACCACAATTAAGTATTGATTTCACATCAACACACACATATATTAACATTCATCAAACACTTACAAAAGAATCAGACTCTTATCATCAAACAAAGTATTCAATGCAAAGTATTCAAACAAACAGATCAATTTCAAATTCCCAAACAATTATCATCATAAATTTTACTAGCATTAATTCCAATTTGTAGAACCCTAATTTCTTCTCACATAAAACTCGAATTCATGTCGATCTAGAAGTGAAATCAAAGAAATCATTACCCAGGTTTTTCGATTATTTCACCTCTCAATTCTTCGCTTCTTCTCCAAAACTTTTGCCATCGATCAATCTGAGAGACGAAAGAGAGACTATCCTCTGTTTTTTATTTTTTCTTTGAGGTGGTACAAAAATTCAGAATCAACTGCTTTCACAATTAGTTTCACAAAAAAAAAAAAAAAGAGAGACGAAAAAGAGAGAGGACGAAAGAGACGACAGATATATATTTTTTTTTCTCCAAGCCAATCAAAAGTTGACACACATGGGTTTCTAAATGAATCTAAAACATCTTATATAACGATGATGCTTAGTAAAATTAAGCTTTTTGCATTATATTTATTCTGTTTTATTATTAGCAAACTTGTAAGATACTTGTTAAATCCTTTGATGGGCTTGCCCTAAGGAATTTTTAGCTATGTTTGAGTCAGTCTCTAAAGAATATAGCGAATCATTGTCATGACTCTACAATAGTATTTACAAGCATTAACATAAATATGCTACAAATCAGGTTACATATGTATCACTTTAATGCCAAGTTCTGGCTATCTCTATTCTCTGATCAAGAAGTTGAGTCATGTGTTGCGGAAGCCGCACAAAGCGCATCAAGATATGTTAGCGCCTAAAGTGATGTGTAAAAAAAAAGTAGAATTATATTTTTCGTAATATCTGCTATATGCAAATAGTTAGTTGGGACATGCACATTGCATGACAAGACAGTCAGATTGAGAGAGAGAGAGAAGCAAAACATAAACGCCATTGCCGTTCTGCAACTACATTCTTGTTTTCATTTTTATTTAAATAACATCTCATGAACATTCAGAACTTGTTTCTTAATCTGACAGCTCTCATCTCCTCAGAATTTCCGTCCCTTTGGTGTCTCACATGTGCTTATAGAGGTATGTTCATGATTCTCAAGCATAGATATTAAGACTTGAGTTTGTTAAGGTTATCATTTCTTGTGAAAAACTAGAGCCTAGTTACTGTAAGAATTTGAGTTCCTTGATGTAGTTTTCTAGCATCATCATGTTCATCTAGTATGGTAATGGCATGTAATGAAAAATACAGAGACAAGTATATTGATTATGCTTCATCCTCATCATCACAATGATGTTCTACAGATTTAGCAATAAGGAGGCGCAGAAGAGATGAGGGCTAAAGCTGCTTCAGGGAAAGCTATAATAGTGCTGTGTCTTGCTAGCTTTCTCGCAGGCTCATTGTTCATGAGTCGAACTTTGAGTCGCTCTTACATATTTGAAGAAGAGGATCACCATCTCACAAAGCATCTGTCTACTAAACGTTTAGAGATTCAAAAGGACTGCGATGAACATAAACGCGTAATAATCCTTATATACTTAATCAACTCTTGCTCATCTTCATATATAAGCTCACTAATCACAAGTGTTTTCTCTTTGTTAATCAGAAATTGATAGAAAGCAAATCCAGAGACATAATAGGAGAAGTATCCAAAACCCACCAAGCAGTAAAGTAATAAAACCATACTCTTTTTCTATGTTTCCTTAGGTAATTGAGACAGAGGAGGTACTAAAATCTGATTATTTCTTGTGGTTTATAACAGATCATTGGAGAGAACAATGTCAACGTTGGAGATGGAGTTAGCAGCAGCACGTACCAGCGATAGAAGCAGTGAGTTCTGGAGCGAACGGTCAGCGAAAAACCAGAGTCTACACAAGGTGTTTGCAGTGATAGGCATCAACACAGCATTCAGCAGCAAGAAAAGACGAGACTCCGTGAGGCAAACATGGATGCCAACAGGCGAGAAGCTAAAGAAAATCGAGAAAGAGAAAGGGATTGTTGTAAGGTTGTGAAGTAAGCCACAAGTATCCTCAATTCACTACTTTACAACACACAATAACCAAAAGACAGTCATGTAAAACAGAGAAAAGTTTGGATTTTTATTTGTCAGGTTTGTGATAGGACACAGTGCAACACCAGGAGGAGTGCTAGACAAAGCCATTGATGAAGAAGATTCAGAGCATAAAGATTTTTTGAGACTAAAACACATTGAAGGATATCACCAACTCTCAACCAAGACAAGGCTCTACTTCTCAACAGCAACTGCAATGTATGACGCAGAGTTTTACGTGAAGGTAGACGATGATGTTCATGTCAATTTAGGTATGCTCGTGACAACACTTGCGAGATATCAATCAAGGCCGAGGATTTACATTGGTTGCATGAAGTCTGGTCCTGTTCTTTCACAAAAGTAAGCAAAAAGAAGTGACCTTTATATAGCAAATTTGAAACCATTGGATGCAACATCTGACAAAAAAAAAGTTTGGAAATGTAGGGGAGTAAAGTATCATGAGCCAGAGTTTTGGAAATTTGGAGAAGAGGGTAACAAGTACTTTAGGCATGCGACTGGACAGATTTATGCAATCTCAAAGGACTTAGCTGCATATATCTCCACTAACCAGTAAGTTTTCAGAATCCATGATGTAAAAGATTACTCTTTTGGGGGTTTATGGAAAGGAATGATTCAGTAGTGGGCATGATGTGCGCAGGGGAATACTGCACCGGTACGCGAACGAGGATGTGTCGTTAGGAGCGTGGATGCTAGGGTTAGAAGTGGAGCATGTGGACGAGAGGTCAATGTGTTGTGGAACACCACCGGATTGTCAGTGGAAAGCACAAGCCGGGAACGTGTGTGCAGCGTCGTTCGATTGGTCTTGCAGTGGGATATGTAAGTCCGTTGATCGTATGGCTCGTGTACACCGAGCTTGCGCGGAAGGAGACACTCCTCTCGCTAATTTTCGCTTCTTGTATTGAGGTTTCACTTAAAACTTTGCTTAGTTAAAACTTAAAAGAATAATGAAGGTAAAATAGTAATAAAAATAAAAAACTTGAGACTACATGACTTTTTTTTTTTTTTTTTTTTTTTTTTGGTGTGGAAAAATTGGTTATGTTATCTTTGTCTTTTGGAAACCTTGGTTCTTAAGTTTATGGGGTTTTTTTTTTTGTTGGGTCAATTGGATAAGTCAAGGATTTAAAATTATTTAGCAAGAAAGGAGATAACTGTGCCGGTTTAGGAGATAATCAACTCTTTATTATGCTTAATCAAAGCTGAGCTAATCAAGTATTTTATTCACATTTATCATTTATGTTATAATTTTTTTAATAAATATATATATATATATATATAAGTAACTAAAGATCTTGATTTTTTTTAAATAAACTTTCTAACTAAAAACAGGGGGAAGTAAAGTAAATCACTGGATTTTTTTTTGGATTTGCTTAAATCATTGGCTTATATTTTATTTTCAAACAAAACCAAAAGAAAATCACTGGATTTATGTGATTTTTAAAAAAGTTTGGATTAAAGAGATTTCCACAAGAGCATAGAGGTGTCACAATCGGAATTGGATAGGACTTTACTAAATACTGTAGGCTAATTTAAGCAGAGAGGTTAGTACGGCTAATCTTTTTATAAAAAAGGAGAATCAAAACGAAAGAGAAGGAAAATAAGGAAAAGAAAAAAAAAAGGCTTGGAGAAAAAGAAATCGAAACCGCCTCGAATTTGGAATCAGTGGATGGGTCCCACTCCGTCCTCCAGAAATTGGTGAGTAAAAATAAAATAAAAAGAAAGAAACAAAAATAATAAAAAGCATATCTTCCTTTGTTCCTTCTCTATCTCTCTCTATCCCTCTCCCCACCACCATCAGAATCGGTCAAGCTTTTTAGTCAATACCCCCAAAAAACCCTAAAATCTTCCTCTCCCCCCAAAACTTTTGAGAGGGAAAATCTCTCCGCCAAAAAAACTAAACACTCCCCCTTCTAAAAACTTCACCTTCTCTCTTCTGTATCGTAAATCTCAAATCTCTCTCTCTCTCTCTCTCTCTTACTGTTTCTTTTTCTTTCTAAGTTTTTAGTTTTAGTGTCGGAAAAAAAACCCTTTGTTACGGTCATGGCGGTGATGAACGGCTGTAGGTCGGCGAAGCGAGCGAGGCGTTGCAACAGAGTCTCTGCCGATCTCTACGATTTCTCTACTTTCCCCTCCGATCACACCAACGGCGGCGATTCCACCTCCACCTTGCCGCCGTTCCGCGACGTTGTCAGAACTTTCCTCGCTACCCACGCGCGTGTCACTTTCCCTCCCTCGACGCTCTTCTCGAGCTTGATGACGTGGCAGATCATGCTCAGGCCTGGGGATTCGACGGACGGTGGTGCTTCAGATCTCTCTTCTAGGGTCGTCTCTCTCGATGTTGTGGAGGAGGATGTCACGAGATCCTCTAGATCTGTCTACTGTGACCACTGCCGAGTCGTTGGTGAGTCCACGTCCTTACAGATTTCTCAAAAAAAGTTCCAAACTTTTTCTCTTTTCAAAAATTAAAGTTTTTTTTTTTTTACCTGTTATCATGGTGTGAAAGCAAACACTGAGCTAAATCTCTCTTTGTTTTTTTCAAGGTTGGAGTAGTCATCCAGTGTGCAGAAAGAGGTATCACTTCATCATAAGGTCTCGAGGAGACACTAAGGCTTGCTCGAGGTGTGGTAATACTCAGAATTTCTCCGAAGGCAGCAACTGCAAGTGGTGCAGCTTGGCTCTCGATATTGAAGACTGGGTTTACTCTCAGCTTGAAGACAACACTCACCTCCTTCACGGTGTCATCCACTCCAACGGCTTTGCTCATCTCTTGTCTCTCAACGGGAGGGAAGGTGGCTCTGGTTTTTTGACTGGTCGTGCCATTATGGACTTTTGGGACAGGCTTTGTTCCTCCCTTGCTGTCCGTAAGGCAAGCGTGATGGATGTGTCAAGGAAGTACGGCATGGATTACCGGTTGCTTCATGGGATCACTAGAGGGTGTTCCTGGTACAGTGAGTGGGGTTATGAATTCAAATCTGGGAGCTATGCACTCACAAGGGAAGCTTACCACAGTGCCGTGGATACTTTATCTGAGATACCTCTCTCTGAGTTTTTGTACCAAGGGAGGAAACTAAGAACTCAGCTCCACTCCACTATTGGCTTCTACCAATCA
Organism: Camelina hispida; assembly: GCA_023657505.1. NCBI lineage: Eukaryota > Viridiplantae > Streptophyta > Magnoliopsida > Brassicales > Brassicaceae > Camelina > Camelina hispida. The sequence continues at coordinate 23,075,595 of CP094631.1, read as the reverse complement.
CTCTCGTGCTCAGAGCTTGTGACTGTGAAAGACCTCTTCTCCTTTCTGCTACAGCTGATTCGTGAGAACCGATCAAAGCCTACATCATCTAAGTCTTCTGTGCTATGTGCTTGGTCAAGGAGTGATGTGGAACGTGTACAGCAAGCCATGATTAAGATACTGAAAGCTGCAGGACGTCCACGACCCAACTGGGTTACAAGGTGGGCTCTCAAAAGGTCTGTTTGCAAAACAGGCTCTCCACAACTGATTGATTACTCTCTCAAGCATTTTGGAGGGGTATTGGCGGATGACGGATCTCAAGAAGTCTGCTCCCGTTGTAATCCTGGTTCAAACGACTTTGAGTACAGGTAAATTTTCAAGAGATGTCTCTTCTTATTCTGCTCGGGTTGGTTGGTTTCCAGTGTTCCATAATTATCTTAAACTTTGCATATGAACTTCAGGCTTGAACCTGTCAGCAATGTGCACCGCTTATCTAAACAAGAAGTAAATAATGTATCAGCGGAGCATGTCAAACAAGACTTAAGATATTTGTATGAAACTTTATTGCACCCACAAACCATGGCCGAGTTTAGGTCTCGGGCTACAAGAGATAAAATGATTGATGCAGCCACGAAAGTACTAGACTGTAAGCATTTCATAAAAGATCACCTGTCTAGCACAGTGAACCCCTTTGCAATCAACCTCTGGTGCTGTGTTGAGCTTTCCGATGAGTCCAAAGAATGCCCAGCCCCTCCACCTGAACTGTTGGTTTTGCCATTGAATGCTACTGTTTCTGACCTGAAAACCGAAGCTGCTAAGGCTTTTCAGGAAGTGTATGCAATGTTCAAGAGGTTTGAAGTTGAGGAGCTCTTAGGTTATGGCTCTCTAGATGACTCAATTACCCTGAAATTTCTAGTTGGCACAAATGGGATTGTACGGGTTAAGGGGAGATGCTCAAAACATGGGCTCTCTCGATACCGCATGGAGAGAGGGGTCGATAATTGGAAAGTTGATTGCAAGTGTGGCACAAAGGATGATGATGGTGAGAGGATGTTGGCTTGTGATGTGTGTGGCGTGTGGCACCATACTAGATGTGCTGGGATCAACAACGCCGATGAACTACCTTCCAAGTTCCATTGTTTCAGATGCAATGATATGTACAGCAAGAGACCAAAGCAATCTGACAATGAGCGTGGTTCTAGTCAAGTGCCCAAAGCTGGCTTCGTTTGTAGAGGTGAGTCAGCTGCTATGGGCAGTGGATCTAATTTATCCGTAACACTTAGTGTAGGCTGACTGTAATTATGATCGTTCTGTATATAGGTTCTTCTAGGCACAAAACTGCAAGTGGCTTAAGATTTCTACCCGTGATTGTAACACATGATCACTTCAAGAGTTCAATCCTAAATCGTAGTGTTGTTATCATGGGAAAATGACATTTATGAAGGACTAATGTTTATAATGCCAGAATCAGTTACCTTTCTTCTTTTTTTACTTGCTTCATATCTGCACTTTACTCTTAAATCTCCCACATTCCTCTGCCTTCATGGGGTTGCCCAGATCTGTTATGAGCACACAAGAAGCTCAAAGATAAGACTCCTGCTTAAAAAACAAAAATCATACAAGAGAAACCAAGTACTAAGATTACTAATTTCCTACACCAAAAGTATCATAAATAATGCAAATCACTTGAATAATCTCACCAATTATTTAAAGCATGTCATTGCAGCGTTGCAAAACTTCTTAAGTCACTTAACAATCAAGCTGGAATTGCTTCTCTGAAATGATCTTTCTCTTGCACAGTTTCCTCAAGAATTCCATTAATAAATGTCTTGGCTGAAACTGTTTGTCAAATAATAAACACCCTCAGAGACAATTTTGGCCTTCCTCCTGTATAGCCAGATGAACTTGAGGTTGTAAAGCAAGTGAAGAGGATTTGCCTGCAATTGCAGATCAAAGAAGTAATTTTATCAGTAATCACTATATAGAAACAGTGAAAAGGAATTCTAAGAAAAAGGTTCTTTGATAAAAGCAGCCTCGAGGCTTTGAATAGCAATTTGACCTGGAAAGGATTTACACCGCAGAAAAAATCAAAATATTACAACTAGACCTTAGAGATTGGAGAGAGCACAAAACAACACATAGTTGAGTGAGTTGAAATTGAAAAGAGAGCTTACCTTGATTGTAATATATATGAGGAAGGGAAAGAACACATCTGCTCCAGCCAGACTACGGTTCATCTACTTTGATGCATCAGGTTGCTAATGAGCTTGCAACAGCTTGTCGAGAGGACTTTTGAAGGAGTTGATTTCCAGTAAATTTCATCCTCTGCAAGCTACACGAAAACCGATATTAGACAACCATTTATAATTGGAGCACCAGATAAACCTTGCACTTGAATCAACTGCCTTCACTTTGTGTTAAAAAAAAAAAAAAAAAAACTGGAAATAATGCACAGCTTACCAACAAATGACCATCATCATGAAAACACCAAAGGTATATCCAAATACATTCAAAGCAGTTGTGTATCTTGTCGACAACCTCGTTAGAAGGTGGGATAGCCCTGATAATAGTTATTCCTTGACATACTTCTGCAAACCCTACAATGACCAGAAATATAGATATTACCGACATCATCATAAAAAAGTTGCTGATGACAGAAACAAAAAAAGAGAGGAAATTCATGTGATGGGCAACAAAGGGTAATCAACTAACCTCTAAGGCGCAATCAATATTTTCATCATAAAGGCCGTTTCCATATTCTGAAGCTTATTGCTGATCGTATCATGATCCATCGCTTAGAACGAAAACGATGCTAAGAATCTGCGATTCATCAAATTCAATTGGTTTTATCAGCACAAATACCTCAAAATTACAAAGCCATACAAGAACGAACCACAACATATAACTCCGAATCATACAAAAACCTCCGCTTTGGCGAATTTATAAGAATCCGAAAATCAAATTCGACTAAATTGGTCGGTTTCATACCTTAAGATGAATCGAACGAGATCGATCGAAGCAGCACCAACTTCATACATCCGACGAAAATCATCGAATTGAACAAATTGATTACGGCGCGACTCCATGAGGATTGAAACCCTAATAAACCCCTAAAAGTATCATAATCCACTCGACGGCAAGATTGAATTGATGAAAAAAAAATTAACAATTCAACGGATTCAAAACGAATCTTCATTGGGAGCTCTAGTGTCTTTCTCCAATGGTTTTGGAACTAGAAGCAGCCATGTGAAAACGATAAAGAAGAAGAAGAGAAGAACCGTGAAGAAGATGAAGATGAAGAAGAAATCGCTGTCTGCAACAGAAAGAAGACAAATTGTTCCAGGGAATAAGAGTTAAAACGAAGTTAAATGCACCGTTAATTGTTAGGTTTTCAGTTTCACGGAAGACTTAATGGGCCGAACTTAATAAGGGCCCAATAAAACTTTCACATCTGATTACTTGAAAAAAAACATTAGTTCGTCATCAATTTTTTTTCTGGAAAGAAGGTTTAGGGTTCAGAGAGAGTTAATGGAGGAGAATCGTCGGAATTCGTCTGCCGGTATGGAGGTCCCTGTTGCCGGCGGCGGAAATGTAGTCAAATGGATCGAGATGTCTGTGCCTTCTCCTTCTCCTAATACTATCGTTACTAATTCAAGTGAGGACGATGAGTGTGTTCAGCTTCCTTCGTCTGAAGACTACGCTTCTAGCTCTGTGATTGGGGAACCACCGATCTCTTTCGTTTGGAGAATCAACAAGACGAGTCCAAATGCGATCGAGCTTCTTCAACTCTCTGCTAAATCGGGATTTCCGATTACTGGGCTGCGTTTCGTCTTTGCTCAGACTCTCTCTCCTTTTGCTTTTGTATACGCTGATGAGGTTCGGTTTAACCGTCTTCTGCGTTTTTTTGATCCTTTGATTTTATTGTTGTTGTTGTTGTTGTTGTTGTGTGTTGAACTTGAAATATATGGAATTGAATTTGGCAGGGTATTGATAGTTGTCGTCTTGTCTACTGTCTTTACGCTCTCACGCCGTCTGGTGTTGTCTACGTCCTTAAACTCTCAAATACGTCGCCCTATAAGTCTGGCTCAGTCTTCCCGCTTGATCATCTGATTCACTTGGATGTTCGACCTTACTTGAACGAAGCTCGTGTTACTAGCGTTTCTGCATTGCCTGGTTTCATTTTTCTTGGGAGGTCTGATGGTTGTGTCTCTTGCTTCCAACCTGTCAAGTATTATCAGAATTCATCAGGTAATATTACTCTGCACTAGCTTAGTATCTCAATTTTGATGTTTCTTCCATTCTCTTTTTCATTTCCTTGTATCTTATCAGGTTTTCACCATGAGCTGCGTGATGATACCGGATTTGGTCGTCTATGGGGCTTTGTAAGGTATGTCTTGTAGTACAGTTGTTAGAACTATGTTATCGTAATACTGCTTTACTTTATATATTTAGAAGAGAGAAGCAATGCTAATGTTATCTTTCGCTGTGAGCTGTATTTTATTTTCCCACTTGTGATGTTTATCTCAATAACCTCTTATGACGTGCAATGCAGGGGAACAGTGGTTGCAGCCGTGCAAGATTTATTTGTATCAGAAGTTCATGGAAGAAATTACATATGTGTGCTTCATGCTGATGGGGCATTACGTGTCTGGGATATTTTGAGTTATAGCAGGGTCTTTTGTCACAGTATAGCTGCTAAGAACCTTGAGGGTAATATCTGCTTGTTCACCGGTGACCATTAGCTGACGTTATTTTATTATCTTTTGCCTTTGTTTTCACTTTTTCTCATGCGTCTTGCACTAGGGGTTATGTGTCTGAGGCTATGGTTGGGCAAAGCCGATTACGATTCTGGCTTCATTCCATTAGCTGTCTTGTATAGGAAGAGTATGGTAAGCGTTCACAATCAGTATTTTTAATTCTTTACAACTGACGGATTGACTTGACTGGGACATATATTAAGTTATTTTATATTGCATTCTATTTCGAATAACCTTTTCCCAATATTTGAAGGATGACAGCATGGACGTGATCACTGTATATGGCCTGCACTTTAGTTCGGTGGATGGAATAGCTTTGTCTCTAGATTCTGGATTACAGAATATTCCAGTGGAAGAGGTACATCTTTTGGGCTCATAATTGTGACACATACTATTCTGTATTTCTTTTGCTCATTACTATGTTGAATTTTCAACTCCATTATTTTTCCTTGGCTTGCAACTTTGTTGAATTTGCACATCCTTACATTGCAGGGGAAATTGCGGGATGTCAGATTTACATCCGACAAGATCTGGATTCTTAAGGCCGATGAATTGACATCTCACATGTTGTGCCAGAAATCTAGCACCATGTAAGTTCAACAAGAAATTTGTTCTGCTGACTTGGTTGAGATACTCCGTACTCCATGTAAAGCTTGCATTAGACATGCTGTATTAGAGGTTCTGCTTATATGTGTGCTTCTGGTTTCTCTGGTCCTCTGTAGCTTTGAATCTTTACTATCATTAGTGTAAAATATACTAGGTGAATTTCCTTGTGATGGAATATTCTTGGAATCTTCTTGAAAAAAATGCAAAACTCTAGGTGACCTTCCCAGATATTGCTTACCGAGATGGGTTTCGAAATTATTTTAGTACGTTAGGTTGAAAAAGATTGTTGGTTTCTAAACTGTGGAGGCAATGTGCTGCTCTAGTGTATCATTATCATAGTTGTTGTGCTAATTACTACAGATATTCTAGTGTTCACTGCCTTCTTGATGGTTGATAATGCTTTATTTTGAATTGTTTTCTTTGACCTAGGGAAGCACAGTCTTACACTTTGCAGGAAGACTACATTTCTGAACAGCTATTTCTGAGTTCTAGGAGCTCTTCACATGAACTTCTTTTGACAGCTCATTCATTGTTTTCATCTGCAAAGGTCTTTATGCTAAAACTAGCTTTCATTTTGTTGAACAAACTTTGTATACAATAATTTGTTTGTTTGAATCCATTTTAACCTATGTTGCATTCTGCAGGATCAAATTATGGGATTCATTTCATCGATCTTCTTACGCAGGCTTCTTTGTCCTGGAATTTTTCACAATGTTTCCTTGCGTCTAACTTTACTGAACCACAACAAACACTGGACCGATTCTGAGTTTCAATCTTTAAGTCTTGATGAGCTTACAAGCGAGATTCTTTTACTGGTTGAGCATGAGGTTTGGTTTTTGTTAAGTTGTTAAGTTCTAGAACACCTTGTAGATACAATGTATACGATGCATTCTACTGATAGTTGGCATGAACTCTGGGTCATAAAAGCTGAAATATGCCTTTTCTTATGTCAGGTTACGGCTGATTCTTCTATTTCAGTTTTTCATTGGTGGAAAAACTTTTGTACATGCTATCTCCATCATTGGTGCAAGAATAACGAACCTCGCACGTTGCTGGTTCAGTCAGATGTTATTGGTTTAGTTAGAAACAATTCTGTATCATTGTTTTTTAGATTGGAGAACTCTGAGAACAGCCTTGGAGGTATGTAAATATATCTTGTATCTAGAACCAAAATTTCCTTGTTTATTTCCAATCGCTTAAGACTTAATACTGTATTTTCCTTTTGATAGGTTCTTCCTCCGAACACAGCAACCTGACTAGCTTAGGCTTTGGTGTGCCCCACAATGAACATGAAATTCTGGCAGAGGTACTAAGATGTACTTCGAAGATAAGTAAACAGTGGGGTGGTGCTCCTTATGCCATGTATTATGAATCAGTTACTGGAAAGGCAATTATCTCATCTGATGAAATTGTTCCTCGCTTAGTTAATATCCTTGAGTCGGGATATTCTTCGTCCATAGGTCAGCGTACGTGGTCAGATCTTGGTGCTGATAGAGCATGGGAAAAAGAGCTAGAAACTCATAAAAATCTTAGAACATTCTCCATTGACATGCTATTGTCTCTCTCTGCTCTATGTCAACGGGCTGGATCTTGGGAAAAAGTTTTTACTATCATGGAGCACTATTTGCAGTATTTGGTCCCTAAGAAATCTATGCAAAAAAATGATGGTGAGGCATTATCTGATATCTGTAGTTCTATCCTCGTTCAAGCTACTTCACAGTTTGTAAAGGTGATGTTTGAATCTGCCTTTGACATCTTCCTACTCGTCAGCTATCTGCTTAACATTGCTGGGCAGGTCAGTTCCCACTGGGTATATTATTGTCAAGATGTATTCCTTAATTGGAATTAGTGTTGTTTATATTTTGATTCTAATGTTACATATTGTATATTTGTGATCATATAAATATTCTAAACTTAGTCATTCATTCTGTCTTTCTGCAGGTTAATATGTCACAGCAAGACATATGCAAGCTACGGCTTGAGTTGCTTCCGATGATCCAAGATATTGTCTCAGAGTGGCTGATCATCCTTTTCTTTGTAACCACTCCAGCTGAGTCAACTTCTATGGAAGATTTCAGCTTGAAACTTTCATCTCTACAGATTGGTAGGTTTGTTGTCCTTGGAAAATATTCTCCAATACTCGTACCTCATTGCCAATATTTCTGACTGGAAAAAAATCATTTCTTCATTGCAGATAGCAGCATTGACAAAAGATCATGGAATGCAATGCTTGGGAAATGTGGTTTCTCATTGGCGTTTATTCTTCTCTTTAGTGACCGAAGTTGCATTGTGGACAACCGCTTTAACTTGGGATATCTTCCGAGTTCACAAATCATTACAAGTTTGGTGCAAAACTTTATCAGCTGGATTCGTTATAGTAAAACAGGAGAGGACTCTTCTTCACTGTTAAGACGCTCCACTGAGCTTACTCTTAGGTTGATTAGGAATGGACAATCTGATGCTGTCGAGGTAAAACTTGTCTCAGTTTCATTGACGGACCTTTTCCAACAAGAAAGTTATATTCTGCTAACTGCTAGTTGACTCAATTGCTGATTTCTCTGTTTTGATTTTTTTCTGTATATTCTAATTACCTTCTCAAGCGAATCCTTACGGTTGTGGAGGCAAGTTTACGTGGGGAGAAAACATTTGGATGTTCTCAAGATACGAGTGGAGATTGGTGCCTTCTTCAACATCTCCGTGGTTGTTGCTTACTGGACCAAGTACAACGTGGAGCATGCGGGATACTAAGAGAGAGGAAGATAGTTGATGCCATCCGCTGCTTCTTCAGGTGCTTATTATTTGGAGTTATTCTGAGAATTTTGAAGCCCTGTCTAAATACGTAATGTATAAATTATATATTGTGGCAAGGCAAAATATGTGGCTATCCTCTGCCTTTTCTCTTCAATGTCTCCGGTTCATTTATTTTCTTAAATTACCACTTCAAGAACATTTTTCTTCGTTTTTCCTAATGTTACCCTGTCCCATTGTAGAGCTTCATCAGGTGAAGGATCTTGGAAGGCTTTGCACAGCTTGTCTAAAGAAGCAGGATTTTCGCCTGCCACAACGGGTAAGCTCCTCAAAGAAACTTGTTCTTTCTCTAGTTATTCGCCAGTTCGCATATTATTACGAAAACCAGGCTTTATGTCTTGCAGATTCATTTTTTCCTTTGTACTCTCTGTTTGGTTGAAGCAGGTCCCAGTATCTCAGGTGGTGCTATGTCTAGTGCGACATGGAAACTTCATTACTATGAGTGGGCTATGCAAATTTTTGAACGGTACAATATAAGTGAAGGAGCTTGTCAGTTTGCCTACGCAGCCCTTGAACAAGTAGATGAGGCCTATAATTTCATAGAGAGCACTGAGGAATTCGATATAACTAAAGCTGCCACTTACACTAGAGGAAGACTGTGGGCAAATGTTTTCAAGTTCACCTTAGATCTGAATCTATTGAATGATGCTTACTGTGCTATAATTTCAAACCCTGATGAGGAGATTAAGCGCATCTGTTTGAGGCGCTTCATAATAGTTCTATTTGAATGTGGCAAAACAAAGGTTAGAGGTTAAGAATGCTCTTCCTCTCTTTTCTTTTTCCGTCTATGCTTCTGGCAAGTGGGGACTAATACCCCAAAAACCCTTTTACTCTGTATTGTCTGGTACCACGAGAACATTTCACAGATCATTATCACCATACATATCATAAACCGTATAACTTGTGTGCAATGTCTCGTTTTGGTAGGTGTATGTTTGTCTGGAATTAAAATAATTATGCTGTTGTGGGTGCTGTCGTAAAGCTCAGGACAAAGATGTTTGTACTACCATGACTTTCAAAGCAAATTTCCATGAATATTTCTCTTTTGATTTCAGATCCTCTGTGATGGACATCTACCTTTCATCGGCTTAACAGAGAAGATCACCCAAGAGCTTTTTTGGAAGGTATTTTGTGGAAAGCAGAGTAGATTTGTTTCTGCCCTTGGTATATTCTTTACTATTGTTTCTTTCATTTTCTACGATTTGTAGGCCGGACGTTCTGAAATAATGATGAAGCCGAATCCATACAAGTTGCTTTATGCTTATGAGATGAGAAGACACAATTGGCGAATGGCGGCAAGTTACATGTATCAGTTTTCTGCTCGTTTGAGAAGCGAGGCAGCATGCAAGGATTACAAACACATGTCCCTGGTTTTGCAAGAGAGGCTTAATGGACTTTCTGCTGCTGTGAATGCATTATCTCTTGTTCATCCTGGGTATGCTTGGATTGATCCATTACCAGAGGAATCCAAACGCTATCCGGTTAAAAAGGCTAGAATATCAGAAGGAGAACAATGTTAGTCCTCACTACCACATATTTTACTTATTTTTTCTTAGTGATATTTAAATTTTACGTTATTGTACTAACCACAATCTATGCCCTGAAGCATCATTTTGCTTTAATATTTACCTATCACTTGAATAGCGACATTTTGAATTGCCTTTTCTGCAGGTAATGACCAGCCCAAACGGGAGCAGAGTTGCATTGATATTGAGAAACTCCAAAACGAGTTTGTTTTTACTACTGCTGAATACATGCTTTCTCTGAAAAATTTCGGGTGGACATATTCAGGTAAAATTGTCTCCCAATTTCTCCATGGTCTGTTTGGATTTTGCAGTATAGGGTAGGCAGCAGTTGTAACTATGAGTAATCGGTGCTTTAGAACTAGTTAAGAGGCTTCTGCGACTGTAGTTGACAGAAAATTGCAGAGTATGTTCACCCCAAATGTGATGTGAGGAAATAAAGAGCTTGATCTATTGTCACTGTTGAAAGCATTAAATATTGACAGTTTCCTTTTCTTTATGAGTTGTGCATCGTTAGTTTAGTTGCTGAATGGACCTGTCTTCCATGGCAGACTGCTAGGTGGCATGACTGTGTTCTATACAATTTACCTAAGGCTTAATTTGATTCCAGAAGGGTTTCAGAGACCCTGCTAATTGTTTCGAAGTCATCTCGTACAATCATTTCTATAATTTATGTGTTGCTTTCTTTACTTCAGGACTTGAAAAGCCACCATCGGATTTGGTTGACCTTCTCGTCCAGGCAAACTTGTATGACATGTCATTCACTGTTGTTTTAAAATTTTGGAGCGGCTCAGCATTGAAAAGGTAAATTTCTTGCTTGGTATTTGCTGAAGTCATATTCCTTGAGAATTACGTAGGTTTAAGAATTACTGTTTTTTCTCAGGGAGCTGGAAAAGGTATTTGAGAATATGGCAATTAAATGTTGCCCTGCTAAAGGAACGTTGTGGACATCGTGAGTGGCTTTTCCTTAGTTGCTTGGTATTTCATTGATACGTGTTGACATGCCTGGCTTATCAAACATAGCATTAATATATATATTCATTTATTTTACAGAAATGAACTCAGGCCTAATCTTATGTTAACATCTAACGATGAAGAAGTTATTCATTCGCCTGATAGAAGCCCTGCTGTTCAAGGCTCTAAGTTGGCCGGTGACTGGGAAATTCTTGAGGTTTATCTGGTCAGTAACTTCTGAATCTGTGATTGCAAATATAGTTTTTGTTGTTGTTGGTATCTAGTTTATTACTACCTCCGGATTTTGGGAGCATTGAAAAGTGTTGGAATGTCTTCGTGAGCAGTATTATTCCGGAGATAGGTCCTTAGTTCCTCTGAATCTAAATGGTTGTGAATTGTGATGCTACAAGAATGCATCCTGGATTGTAGGCATATGATTATATTAATAGTATTTTGGTCACTAAAACCAGAGCAGCGTATCCTATTTTTTTCACAATTCCTGTCAACGAGACCAGCATGCTTTGTCGCTATCCTTTTCTAGGAGTGTAATTGGTTCGCTCATGTGTGCCTGAAGATTTGTAATTGGTGCTTAGGGCTTAGGGAGTTTGGAATTCTTCCTTTACTGGGAGTGTAATTGTGTTTTCCCTTAGGAAATGTTCTATGTTGCTTGAGGGCTTAATCCAGGTTTTGTTCATTGTTTGTTCCTTGAAATAATTTGTGTATTGGATATGTATAAATGCAGAAGAGGTACATAGACATACATGCCAGGCTACCAGTTTCTGTTGCTTCAACACTTCTTCAAGCAGATTCGTGTATCGAATTACCTCTCTGGCTGATACAAATGTTCAAGGTAATATTTTGGATATATGTTAGGATAGTCTTAATGGATCATTTTTAGTATGCAGTATATAGAGTTCAATTCATTTAAGTAGCTTTGAATTCTTGGCATGAGATTTTGAATTTGGTTTTGCTACATCCTTGATCGAAATAATTAACATGCGTGAACAATGTTGCATTAGTAACCTTTTTGATTCATTAATAATAGATCTGAGCTGCAGATTCTATAGTAGAATTTTATGCGTTGTTTCAGAGATGTTTGGCACAGCATGCCTACTTAATGTTGAAAGAGATTGTATATTATATCTCAATGGAATTATTGTTGTCCCTTTCCATTTACACCAGCCATGGAAAGAAGCAATTTTGTAAGGTCTTTTTTTCCTCTGGTTTCATTTAAGATCAGTTTCTTGTGTCTTCGACAGGACGGTCAGAAGGAAAAATCTTTAGGAATGGCTGGGAAAGAAGCAAGTCCTGCTTCCTTGTTTCAGTTATACGTTGATTATGGGCGTCTTACAGAGGCCACTAATTTGCTACTGGAGTACATGGACTCATTTGCATCATCGGTAAGTTATGAACTATCTGTGGAGACTGATTGTTGGATTATAAGCCTCTCGCTACAGGATAAGTTTTCTCCATATTAGAATTTGTATTGAAAGTATGAAAGTAATATAGCAAAACTTAGAAAATGTTAAAGTTAAAAGAATCTCACAAAACAGTAAAACAATTAGGTTGCAGATTAATACCCTTAAGAAACATTGGACTAAGCATGAGAATGCATTTGCATTGACATGTTCTTATTAATACTCTCTGATGAGCATGATTCAGATGTTAGGACTGAATAGCCTTGGTTTTCTCTCTTGTGTAAAAACAGAAGCCAGCAGAGGTATTGAAGAGGAAAAAGGTATCAGGGGTTTGGTTTCCTTATACAACAGTGGAAAGACTCTGGTTGGAGCTGGAGAAAACGATGGACTCAGGAAGGATGGTGGAGCAGTGCCAGAAGCTAAAGGCACAACTCCATCAGGCGTTGCTCAATCACTTAAAGCTGGTGAAAATTCGCAATGATGATAATCAGCAGAGATGCAAATTATGTTTGATCCGTCTAATAAACAATGTTTCGTTTTTGGTGGTTTTTTTGATTTGTTTCAGTTGAAGGTGGATTCAAATGATGCTGTATCTTCTTCAACCGGTTGAAGAAAGTGGTGAACTGGAAAAAAGGGGCCACATGATTGATCCGTGTGAATAATTGTATCAGGGTTTTGCTTTTTGTTAGTTAGTCTAGTCAAAAACAAGTCTCTTTCTATGGGCACTGTTGAGAAAACTCGAACAAGAAAATGAAAGCCAAAGTTCTCTTTTTTTTTTTTTTTTTTTTTTTTTACATGTGTAGCTAAAACTAGCTACTGATACAAAATTGAAAATCCAATTTGTTATTAGTGGTTATTTCTTCAATTATAAAGACTGGATTTAAACCAATTTAGTACGAACCGAATCGAACCGAACATTACTCGTAGAATGGTTTGTGGCAAATAAAACTGAATTCAAATGGAGACTTGAGGCATTTTGTGAGTGAGTGTGGTGTGGAGAGGCAACAATGGAGAAATTGAAATCGCTGATTCCTGAAGATCTTCTCCAAACAGTGAAATCGAGCAGCGATGATGATCTTCTCACAACTACTTCTTCTCTTGTCCGTTTGTTTATGGGTCTTCCCCAATTTCACCAAGTAGGCGTACAAAATTACCCCAAAACCTACTCTTGTCTGTGTTGGTATCTTCAATTGGAGTTCTCACAGCTCTCCTTTTCCCCATGGTTTGCCATTTCAGGCGGTGAGTGAGTTAGCTGATCCTGATTTAGGCTGCTGTGGGAAGAACGAAGAGACATCTCTGGACTTGAAACGACGAGGAAATCTCAGCTTTCGCAGCCGGGATTTTCACGACGCTTTGCGTTTCTACTCTAAAGCTTTACGCGTTGCTCCTCCAGAAGCCATTGATGGAGACAAGAGCTTACTAGCTTCTCTGTTTCTGAATAGAGCTAATGTCCTTCATGTAATTTAACCTCTCTTCTTTCCTTTTACCCAGTTTCATCATTGAATATCTCAAGCTTTATAGCTTCTCTCATATATATATATATATATATATATATATATATATATATATATTATGTTCTGGTTTATTTTTGGCTTAGAATCTTGGGCTTCACAAAGAGAGCTTACGGGACTGCCATCGCGCTCTCCGTATTGATCCTGGTTATGCAAAGGTCTTATATGCTTACTAGTTCCGTTCTTATTGCTACAATTTAATTTTGGATTTTTTAAGAGATTTCAGCTTTCGATTCAACCATTGTCACTCCAGTTTTCATTGATCCTTTGTGTTTCTTAGGCTTGGTATAGGAGAGGCAAACTTAATACTCTTCTTGGAAACTATAAAGATGCGTTCCATGACATTACTGTTTCTATGTCGTTTGAGTCATCGTTGGCCGGGAAGAAGCAGTTACAAAATGAACTTAACGCTATTCCTGACTACCAGAATAAGAAGAAAACACCGGAACATGATGAATTTCATCCGAGGAACTATGCTGGCGGGGGTGAGATTTTCCACCCAAGATTACAGCTTTCAGGATATGAAAGTCTTCTATATTAAGTTTCAGAGAGGGTTGTTTAATTTTGACCTGTCTCTATTATTGGTCTGTAGCTCATCTGCCGAGCGTGCAAAGTGGAGTAAATTTGCATTGTGTATCGACAATCGAGAAAGGAAGGGGTATGGTATCAGAATGTGATATTGAACAAGCGTCTGTGATACATATCGAGGAACCTTTTAGTGTGGTATGAGCTGTGATACAATGGGGTTTTTATAAAACGAAGAGCCAATTTTTAGATGGTTTTAGCCTTCAATAGGATTTCTGAGACAAATGAAGATACTAATTGTTTCATGCAGATTTTCTTTTGTCTTTTGTTACTAAACATGTTTCAATGGTGATGTATATAGGTCATATCGAAAAGTTGTCGGGAAACACATTGCCACTTTTGCCTGAATGAGTTGCCTGCTGACGCTGTTCCATGTCCATCATGCTCAATACCTGTGTACTGCTCAGAGTCCTGCCAAGTTCAATCAGGTGGAATGCTGTCCACAAATGAGAGGGACAAGCACCACATTTTACAGAATCTACCCGATGATATCGTTGAGCATATTAAAGGCATTACATCAGCTGATATAGATTATTCTGAAAATGAGTGCATTCAAGAACACCAGCATGAGTGTCGGGGAGCCAATTGGCCTGCTGTACTACCATCTGATGCTGTTTTAGCTGGTCGAGTTATAATGAAATTGATAAATCAAGGGAAAGCAGCTACGAATCTTTCTAACCTTCAGGAGATATTTGTATGTCCTTTTACTGTAAAGAGTTTTCCATCGTTTGCAATAGTCCAGCAAATCTAATAATGGAGCGACTATCCAATGTCTTTTACAGGAACTTTCCCATAGCTACTCTATGATGAATCCAGAGATCAAGTTGGAGTTGCATCTACTTTCCATAGTATTGATTTGGTGCCTTAGTAAATCAAGCTGCCCTGATCTTTCGGTCTGTGAAGCTGCTGTGACACAGGTGTGTCCTCTACATCTCCCTCACTGACCCAATCGATCTCTCATTGAAGTTAACTTTGCTCTTTAGAAATTGCGCAGGCTCTGACATATTGACTTCAGTATTTGTTGGTGACTTAGGCTTATAAGATATATTTGCATACATAGATGATCAAGGATGTTTGCTTTTATGATCTTTTTTCATTGGACTTTAATTTACCACCTATCGTTGAGATAATCAATATTTTTTAATTGGTTTTTAATTTTTGGATTATATCTATCCTCATTGCCCAAAACCTTTACCGCCTGCAACAATATGTATATGGTTTTCTCGATGAGTTCCTGATATCATTAATTTATGGTGAAGTATAGCTGTGTACATGACGCCTGTGCAACATGATCTTCTGGCATTGTTTTTCTTTTTCTTTTCAAAATTTACATATGAGGTGTTGACCGCTGTCTGGATTTTTCCTCTCTGTGTAGACTATCATACTGCTGTCACAAATCAAGGTGAACTCTATAGCAGTTGTCCGTATGAAATCCAGTGGCGATTCTTTTAAGTGCATCCCATCTGGAAACGTCTCAGCAAAAGAGCAGATTCAGAGTTTAGAGCAGGTTTGTCTTGGCAGAGTTACGGCTTGTTAGAATGTTATTTTATGCCCTTTCTCACTTAGAGAGAACTCATTTGGACTAGGTATTACCACTTACAAAGATGCGAACTATATATACACTGCTTTTCTATAAAATTTGGGGGGCCTCCACCATTGGAGGTTATGACATACATTGGTCCGTTCTGAAGATCTCTTTTTCTTTTGTGAATTATTGTTGTTTTATCCACAGATCAGAGTTGGTCAGGCTCTCTATAGAACTGGTAGTTTGTTCAATCATTCCTGCAAGCCAAACATCCATTTGTATTTCCTTTCACGTGGACTTGTTGTGCAAACAACAGAGTTTGTTCCCATGGGTTGTCCCCTTGAGCTGTCATATGGTCCTGAGGTATTTTTGTGATCCTTGTCTCTATTTGTTACTTTTGTTCTGTATTAAATATCTTCTGCGTGCTTTTGAAGTCCATACCTTTTTAATGAGTATGCATTACAATTCACAGGTCGGGAAATGGGACTGCAAAGATCGCATTAGATTTCTAGAAGAAGAATACTTTTTCCATTGTCGGTGCCGTTGTTGTTCTCAAATTAATCTATCTGACCTAGTTATCAATGGGTATTGCTGTGTCAATACAGACTGTACTGGTGTAATTTTGGATAGTAATGTGGCCACATGCGAGTCCGAGAAGCTAAATCATTTTTTGACTGCTCCAAAAAGCCTGGATCATCACCTTCAGGTAATCTGATATATTTTAAGCCAAATAGTCAGTGTTTAGCTTCCGTGCACTTCACAGAAAAAATTCCCTGCTGTTAACGAAGGTGTTCATTAGTCATTCTTAAACTGCCAAGTTAGACAGTTCTACATTCTTACTGAAAGGAATTTTTTTTCTGCTGCTCAATTCCTCTTGGAGTAGAGCGATGAAACGTTTCCATGGTGTTATGACCATTTTAACTTTAAGCTGTTATCTGTTTAAGGATTTAGGCAGTGTTTCTTAACGGCATGACCACCAATAGAGTTGAGTATGGGTTTAACTGTGTTGCTTTCACAGGTGTGGGAGAAGGTGGATACTGATGTTGAGGAAGTGGCTTCAAGTTTGCTCAGTAAACGGAGAGGTTCCCTTCGTATGGAACCTGAGATATGTTTGAAATGTGGTTCCCGCAGTGATATAGAAAATTCTCATGCAGCAGTGAACAAAGCTTGGAATCACTTAAGAAGGTGCCTGGGTTCTTACTTGAAGCTTCAAGTTAATATTATTGTGAAGTTTCTCTTTAACACTTGGATCTCTTGAGTGTGTCAGGGTGGACGAATTGAAAAATTCAGGGCAGGCCAACGTCTCTCTATTATCAGATTGTTTAAGGTCCATTGCCGTGCTTAGAACTTTCCTTCACATGTATAACAAAGACATTGCTGATGTGAGTCAAGTTCCTAAGTCTTGTTACTCCATATCGCATATTGTGTTTAAGCCTTGTCCTCTCCATGACTTACATTTCAAGATTTTGTATGTTCAGGCGGAGGATAAGGTTGCTCAGGTCTGCTATTTAGCTGAAGAACTGCTGGATGCAAGAAAGCATTGTGAAGCATCCATTAAGGTAAAAAAAGACCCTTTAATATACTGATACTGCTTCGAATTAGACCACAAAGTGCTTCAATGATTGACAATGATGAAATAACAGCGGGTTGGGTTGTATAAAATATGAAAACTCCTCGAGCAAGCGAAATCCCTCAAAACCACCGTTAAACTTTTATTTTGTGCGTGTAAATCTCATTAACCCCAACTGGTACGGGTGAGAGATGTGAGATAAAAAAAATTTGGTGTTTGGTGGCAGATTCTGAAGAGGTTGTATGAGGAAGAACACGTGGTGATTGGAAATGAGATGGTGAAGCTTGCGTCGATTCAGCTAGCATCAGGTGATTCAAGTGGAGCATGGAAGACAACAAAGAGATTGTCTCAGATATTCTCCAAGTATTACGGGTCACATGCTGAGACTCTCTTCTCTTATCTCCCATGTCTTAAGCAAGAAGCTGCCAAAGCTGTGAACTTGTTGTCATCTGAACCTAAAAAGTTTGTGGGGTTGTAATAGCTGCTTTTGTAAATACAAAAAGGGATATTAGGCCGGTTTGAGTTGTGCCCGGTTTAGTTTCTGGTCCTTGTCCGAAACGATGTCGTTTGTTTGAACTTAGGGTTTTAAGTTTTAACAAGTGTTTTTTGGACTTAAGTCGCGAAAACGACGACGATTTTTGGGCAAAAAAGTTTGCTGTATCTCCGACGCGGTGGTTGCTGTTAATCAGAACCCCTTTTTACAAAGGTTTATCTCTCTCTCTTGTCTGAAGATCCGATTAGCTTTTCGGTAGGGGTCGATTCGATTTTGTAGGATTATGGCAAATGTAATGGGAGACGATTGCAATTTAGAAGTAATGCCACCAAGAAAGAAGAAGAAGAACAATAAGGTAAAAAAAGAAATCCTAATCAAAACCCTTTCTTCCCTCAGTAAGATTTTTGGGGGATTCTAATTGCTGATGAGATTTTGGAATTTGCTATGCATGATAAGCTGAATTCAAATAAGAAGAACACGGTTGCGAGAACATCTCGGAAACGGAAACTGACTTCAAATAAAGAAACGGTAATGAGCAACTCTGAGAAACGGAAGCTGAAGAAATTGGCGGAAGAGAAAGAGAACGAAACCTTGTATGCATACACTGCCCAGGCGTTAGAGTATGTCGTCATCAACGCTTCTTCAATTCGTAAAATTATTTTGATTTTTTTCTTTTCTTTTCTTTATTTGAATTTTGGGTATTGAATTTTTTTACACAGACAGTACAAGATACCTGAGGATATATCATCGCTTTTACAATCGTCAACAGTTATAGGCAGAGTAAGTCAGACAGAAAAATTTTCTATCTTTTCATGTTCTGATCCTCCGTTGGTGGTTTGGATAAAATCTTTGTTTTAATTCAGTCAGCGACAAAGCTGGAGAAACGTAGGAGAGCAATGGAATTTTCTAAAGCTGGTTTTGTGACTGAGCTTTCTGATGAATCAGCCGACGACGACCAGCAAAAAGACGATGACGATGATGACGAAGAACCTACAACAACACAAGAACATGCTGAAATTGATACTCCTACTTTTGTAACTGATTCTGAACTACTGGTTGATGATGAACTCAGTTCTGTTTCTGCTCAAGAACCTAGTAACAAGCTCGTGGTTGACGACACTACTGTGGATATGATCCTACATCGTGATGATGGAGAAGAAGGCTCACAAAGAATGGTTTGTCAACTCCCAAAGTTTCTTGTTCAGCTACTGTATATTTGCGGTTTGATTGGTTCTAATGGGTTTCGATATTAAAATAGGATGAGGAAATTGAGAATGAAGATGTAGCTGCTGTACAAGGACCTCGTGTGCCTGCCTTTGTAGTTCATGTTTCTAGACCAGCCGAAGTTGAAGAGACGAGGAAGGATCTTCCCATAGTAATGATGGAGCAGGAGATTATGGAAGCTATTAATCATCACCCTACGGTTATTATTTCAGGACAAACCGGGTGTGGTAAAACCACTCAAGTTCCTCAGGTCAGTTTGTTTCTGATACCTGAGTTTATGGTCTCAGATAGGCAGGCCTTTTTATATACCTAATCTAGTTTATGTTTCTGGATCTTTCAGTTCCTTTATGAAGCTGGTTTTGGTTCAAAGCAATGCAGTTCTCGAAGTGGGATTATCGGGATTACCCAACCACGCCGTGTTGCTGTCCTTGCCACTGCCAAGAGAGTAGCATTTGAGCTTGGTGTTCATCTAGGTAAAGAAGTTGGTTTCCAGGTTAGGTACGACAAAAAGATTGGTGACAACTCCTCTATCAAGTTTATGACCGATGGTATTTTACTTCGTGAGATTCAGAATGACTTCTTATTGAGGCGTTACTCTGTGATAATTCTCGATGAAGCTCATGAAAGAAGCCTGAACACAGACATTTTAATTGGGATGCTCACTCGAGTCATCAAAATCCGACAGGAATACTACGTGGAACAACAAAAGAGTCTTCAATCTGGATGTGCGGTAACCTCAGAACACCAAATCATCACGCCGCTTAAACTTATATTGATGAGTGCCACTTTGCGAGTGGAAGATTTTGTATCGGGGAAAAGGTTATTCCCCAAGGTACCTCCGCTTATAGAGGTTCCCACTCGACAGTATCCAGTAACTATACATTTCTCCAAGAAGACTGAGATTGTTGATTATATCGGTCAAGCTTATAAGAAAGTGATGTCAATTCACAAAAAGTTACCACAAGGAGGAGTACTTGTTTTTGTGACAGGGCAGAGAGAAGTTGATCATTTATGTGACAAGTTACGTAGTTTTTCAAATGAATTTGTTGTTCAAGCTGCTAAAAGAGATGCTTCCGCAAAGAAGAAATGCAATGATGGTTCATTTGGTGGTATTGACATGAAGGAAATTGCTGAAGCATTTGATGATGGCTCCAACAATCAAAATTTCAGGTTTAGCTCACATGAAGAAGATCCTTCCGATATTGGTGATGGTAGCTATGATGATGATTTTGAAGAAGATATGTATGAGTCTGATGAAGACAGCGACTGGGAGACCATTGATGACAGCTCTGCATATCCATCTGTAGAGGAAGGGAAGCTTGATGCTCTTCGAGCAGCGTTTAATGCTTTGTCAGATAAAAATGGATCCGTATCTGTTGAGACAACGAAGTCCATTGCAGCAGAGGATCAAGAGGCTGAGCAGGAGAAAACCTCATTTACTCCAGGAAAATTACGTGTTCTTCCACTTTATGCAATGCTATCTCCAGCTGCACAGCTTCGAGTGTTTGAGGAAGTTGAGAAAGAAGAAAGACTTGTGGTTGTGGCTACTAATGTAGCAGAAACTTCTCTGACTATCCCTGGTATAAAGTATGTGGTTGATACAGGTCGGGTTAAAGTGAAGAATTACGATTCTAAGACTGGTATGGAAAGTTATGAGGTAGATTGGATTAGCCAAGCTTCGGCTAGTCAAAGAGCTGGAAGATCTGGACGAACTGGACCTGGCCACTGTTATCGTCTCTATTCATCTGCGGTTTTTAGCAATATATTTGAGGAATCTTCGCCTCCTGAAATCACGAAAGTTCCTGTTGATGGAGTCGTTCTTCTCATGAAATCTATGAACATTCCAAAGGTAAGACGTTTGTAACCACTATTGTCAAAGGACTAGATCTCTTTCTTCTCTGTATGTCTTGATGAATCTTTGCGTATGTCTTGATGAATCTTTGCGTTTTTCTATTGCCAACAGGTTGAGAATTTCCCGTTTCCAACTCCGCCCGAGCCATCTTCTATCAGAGAAGCAGAACGATGCTTAAAAGCTTTAGAGGCTCTAGACAGCAACGGAAGGTTAACATCATTAGGAAAGGCTATGTCTCACTATCCCATGAGTCCACGTCACTCAAGAATGCTTCTCACAGTCATCCAAATGCTAAAAGAGACCCAGAATTACTCACGCGCGAATCTTGTCCTTGGATACGCGGTTGCAGCGGTAGCCGCATTGAGCTTACCAAACCCTTTGATAATGCAGTTTGAAGGAGACAAGAAAAACGAGTCCGAAGATGCTAGCAAAACCGTCAAGCAAGACGAGAAACAACGGAGAAAGGAGCGGAAAGAGAAGATCAAAGCCGCACGGAACAGATTTTCCAACCCGAGCAGCGATGCTTTGACTGTAGCTTACGCATTGCATACCTTTGAGGTCTCAGAGAATGGCACAGGCTTCTGCGAGGCAAATGGACTGCATTTGAAGACCATGGACGAGATGTCTAAGCTCAAAAATCAGCTTTTGCGACTTGTTTTCAGCTGTTGTAAGCTCTCAGAAACCGAAGACTGTTTCTCATGGACTCATGGGACTATACAAGACGTGGAGAAGTCATGGAGAATCACCACATCATCATCCTCAAAAAGCCCTCTTCTACAAAACGAAGAAGAACTGTTAGGAGAAGCCATATGTGCGGGATGGGCAGACCGTGTAGCCAGAAAGACCAAAGCGACAGAATACCAAGCATGTTCTGTTCAAGAACCTGTTTTCTTGCACCGCTGGTCGTCTCTCATAAACTCAGCTCCTGAGTTATTAGTCTACAGCGAGCTCCTACTCACCAACAGACCGTACATGCACGGAGCAACACGAGTGAAGCCGGAATGGCTAGTGAAGCACGCTAAATCTCTCTGTGTGTTCTCCACGCCTCTCAAGGACCCGAAACCATACTACTCAAGTGAGGAAGATAGAGTTTTGTGCTGGGTGGTGCCAAGTTTCGGTCCTTATAATTGGGAGCTTCCGGCTCACAGTGTGGCAATAACAGAGGATAGAGACAGAGCAGCGGCATTCGGATGCGCTTTGCTTCAAGGAGAGGTATTGCCTTGTTTGAAAAGGGTTAGGTTGTTGTTAGCTGGGAAACCTGAAACGTTGTTGGAAAGAGAAGGTTGGGGTTTAGAAAGAGTTGGGGGTTTGGTGATAGCTTTGACAGAGAAGAAGATTGATAGTTTGGAGAGTCTGAGAAAGAGTTGGGAAAAGAACCCGGAGGTGCTTTACTCGGAGATTGAAGTTTGGTTTCAGAAGAAGTTTCGTCATCGTGTCAAAGAGCTTTGGCAGACAATGCTAAAAGAGGCTCATGTTAAAGAAAGAGGTCAGGTCAGATGAGGTGTGTTTAGATGTTTTTTCACACATTTTAAATCCTCTTTTTTTTTTTTGTTTAATTACTATCTCCAAAAAAAGGAGAAAATTTTGATATCAATGGTGAAAGTTAATTTTTTTTTATATATTAAAAAGAGATATAATATATATGGAGTCAAAAAAAAAACATTTATTATGTTAAATACAAATCACGGACACGTAGATAACTGAAACTAGGTGCGCATAGTTGCGGTTACGGTAATAAAACCATTAATCCAGGATACGTGAAAAGACAATATTATCCCTTATAAAGTTTGTTCTCATGCGGACACAATGGTAATTAATTAACTAGCCTCAGACAACATAAACTTGGAGAAAACCAATGGGAGACAGCATCTGGTTTTGACTCTAACCAGCTGCATTATATAAACAATCTCCTCTCCGTTCTTATCTTCTTCATCTTCAAACTTCACATTACACACAATTCACTATTTACAAGAAAGCAAAAGATTTTAACTTCTCCAACCAAGAAAGAAAAAAAAAAAGATGGGTTCAAGGGGCAAAGCATGGTTAGTAGCTGCAAGCATTGGAGTCTTGGAAGCGTCCAAGGATCAGTTAGGCATATGCCGGTGGAACTACTTGATCAGATCTGTGAATCAACGTATCAAGAACAACGTGAGATCCGCTTCTCAGGCCAACAGATACTCTTCTTCGTCTACCACCGCCGTTGTCGCTTCCGTTAAGGATGATGTGAAGGCGAAGCAAGCTGAGGAGTCTCTTAGGACGATCATGTATTTGAGCTGTTGGGGTCCTAACTAATTGAGACAGGATCTGTTAGCACTGTTTTTGCAATGCAAATTATATGACAGGATTCGCTGTCTAGTAGATGGATGGATGCATAATGATAACTTGTACATATTGTTCATGATTCTAATAGAAGATGGATTTGCGATACTGCTATAAAGTTTTTATCATGTATATACAACTCAAAGACTTTTATTATTTGTTTCAAACTACTCTAGTATATTTGTCTGAATAATAGAAAGTTACAAGGGGGTTAGAACCAAAAAAACTTACATAAGAAAGGGTTTCCAACTAGTGAAAATCAAATTGATAATTTCGTGTCTTCCGATAACTTGATGGTAAAGAAAGACCATGTTGAGCCTCTGTATGATTGCTTGTTTTAATGTATCAAAAGGAGTTAAAAGAGTCACTTTCGTTTAGTGTCTGCATTGTATATAGAAACTCTCTACTGTTATCATCTATACTATCTCAATACCACATTGTTCAATTCATCTTATTTCTAGTTACCTGCTACAACTAAACCACATTTATGATAAGTCTATGATCCCATTGATTGTCTCTTTTACCGATGATAGGAAAAAGAAGTGATCCTCTGTATTAACCATGAATGAAATATGAACCGTTACAGTATAGAAGAGTTGCAGGTTTTGCAGGTTTTAAAGAACAAAAGATCAATAAATAAGAATTGCTCTCTTATTAATAACTTTAGAAACTTAACTCAAAACTAAAGTTCTCTCACAATTGCTCTCTCCTAAAACCTCAAGTCAAACTCACAAACTCTCTCTTATGTTTCTCTGCATTACTCGCAGCGCTTTATATATAGAACCAAAGACCAACTAATCCTAATCCTATTTGGTAATCTTAATCTCTCAAGGAATCCTAGTCCAAATAGGTTTAGGACAAACTAAGTCTTCAAGTCCTTTTCAAGCTTAATCCAACATACAGTGTTTACGAAAGAGCCTCTAGACGGAGCTAGATCATAACTCTCTCTTTCTCTAGTTTCACACAAACAACATAAAGAGTAATGTATCATGTATGTACAAATCTTATATACAATCATCTCTCTTTTTTAACTCTGAAATGTTCCTTTCTTTATCCACACATGCTGCTCCTCTGTATTTCTTTCTTGTATAGACGTAATGAGGCTTATCAGCAGACTCCATGGAGTTTGTTTTATAAGCTAGGAATATAAAGATATCAACATTCGTTAGTATGATTAGCAGATTGATGATACAGAGTACACTGTTTTCAGTTTGGTAATGACGAGCCTGGAGACATGCTTGTCAAAATGACGTAGTACTATAATAGTGTAAAGCCAAAATTTTCCATTAATGCAAGTGATGATAAGGTTGTGTCACGGAGAAAATGAGGAAGTGGCTGTGTCTCTAATGACACGTAGATAACCGAAACCAGGTGCGCATAGTTGCGGTAATAAATCCACTAATCCTGGATCCATGAAAAGACAATAATGTCCCTAATCAAGTTTGTTCTTATGCGGACACAATGGTAAATTAACTAATAGACTTGGAGAAAACCAATGGGAGACAGCATCTGGTTTTGATTCTAACCAGCTGCCCTGCATTATATAAGCAAACTCCTCCGTTCTCATCTTCTTCATCTTCAAACTTCACAAAACACACAATTTACAAGAAAGCAAAAGAGTTTAACTTCTCCAATCAAACAAGAAAAAAAGATGGGTTCAAGAAGCAGAGCATGGTTAGTAGCAGCAAGCATCGGAGCCTTGGAAGCGTCCAAAGATCAATTAGGCATATGCCGGTGGAACTACTTGATCAGATCTGTGAATCAGCGTATCAAGAATAACGTGAGATCCGCTTCTCAGGCGAACAGATTCTCTTCTTCGTCAACCACCACCACCGTTGTAGCTTCAGTTAAGGATGATGTTAAGGCCAAGCAAGCTGAGGAGTCTCTGAGGACGGTTATGTACTTGAGCTGTTGGGGTCCTAACTAATTAGGATTGAGAAGATGCAAAATGATTACTACTTGGGGTTTAGGGATGCAAATATATGACGCATTTGTCATATAGAAGTTGCAAAATGTTAACCACTTGTACATAATGTTTTGATTAATATAAATAGAAACTTTTTTTCTTGTCAAACATAAATAGAAACTAAACTTGGAACTTTTATTCTTCAAACTACTGTATGGATACAATCTTTTTTTGTTTTGTTTGAAAAATAAATTACAAAGGCTTGAACAAATAATATTTACATACAGTATATATACAAAATAACATATTGATATTAGCACATAGTAAAAAATCAAATTGATGAATTCAGGTCTTCCAATACTTGATTGGAGAGAGTAGAGTGTAGAGACTAGAGATCATGTTGTGATGGTCGGTTTGAAACGCTTTAACGAGTCGTGTTGGAGAGGTGGCATAGAATATTTCCCATCCACCAATTGTCTTTGCGTATGATGAAGGGAAACACGAGTTTATCTCGGTAAATGATTTGCGCTAGATTATCTCAACATTGAGTGTTGCGGAAACTTCTTAATAACTTTAAAAAGCCACAATGAATGAAATTATTAAATTCTGAAATACCATGTTTCTAAAACAATTAAAATCAATGAACCAATAAACACTTTTAAATTAATAAAGTTTTTAAATAAACACAAACTTTTACAATCCATTTTCTTGTGACATTAGTATGAAAAATAAAATCTAAGGGATTACTGTAGCTTCAAATATTTTTTTTCAAATATAGTGGATTCAAGTTGAGATGAGTAGAGTAATATCAAAAACAGAAAAGTAATTTTAGTACGGAGAGTATTACTCAAAACACTACTAAAAAAAAAATAGAGCAAACTTAAAAGAATTTAGTCAACTTAAACACATTTTTCAAACTTAAAAAAAAAATTGTGGTAAATGTCAATTTCTAAACTGGTAGTAGAGATAATTGGGAAATTTTGAGAAAATTGAAAATTATTTAGAAGGATATTTTAAAAAGTTTTAAATAATCTTATATAATAAAGTAGAGAACCACTCCAAAACTTTCTCTCTCAAACTGCCACATAAGCAATTAAGCAATTGAGAGGCCACCACTTGTCTAAATCAATATTTTTTTTTTGTATTGAAGTATTTTATTTAAATGTTTAAAATAATAACTTAATCAAAAATAAATTAAGTAAATAAATGAAATTTTAAATGATAAAAAACAATACTATGAGTCTTTTTAGAAATAATAATATGATTCAACTTTTAACAAAAAATGATCATACTTCAAATTTTGAATGTATTATTTAATTTTAAAATGAATATAAAATGATTTTCTATTAATAAATAAAAGTAATGACAACTAAAATAATTACTTAATTTTTACGGTGTGATGTTCCAGTCTAACTGAATAAGTAAAATAACACTTACTATTATAGAGTAGTCATAAAAAAAATTACAATAAAACATAACCTACATATGGATCACTATAACAACAAGATCACCAAATAACAAACGACCAGAAACAAAATAAAAAAAAACAGCATTTGTAACAAAACTAAACATTATCAATGGATGCTATTCTCTGTGCATTGTACTATGAAGCAAGCTCAATGCCAACACAGTCACACATCCACCTCATTCTAAAAATAAAATATTACAATAACACAAAACCTACATATGAGTCACTATAACAATAACATCACCAAAGTAACAAAAGACCCGAAAAAAAAAAAATCTCAGCATCTATAACAAAAATGAAGATTACCAATAGATGATATTCTCTAAGCATTGTATTATGAAGCAAGCTCAATGCCAACACATGCACACACTCACCTCATTCTAAAAATCAAAACACCAACAAGAAAGTAATATCAGCAACACAATCCAATATTCTAATAACCACATACTACAACTAAACAATCCACATTTTAGAAACATAACCAACTTTTATATTATCTTTCATCAATAATTTGACAGATTTTATACAGGCTCTAAATCCATAATCCAACTTGTTAGCATATAACACACAGATTGATTTACCAGAGTAGACATGGTTTCATCAACAATCGGCAGTGTGACAGAAAATTTTCTCACACAACAAGCTCTGTCATTGGTGGGATACGAAAGCTGCAGTCAATGTGAAAGCTGACTAAATAATAAACGTCCCTTAAATAGACAAGCAAGAGACATCAAATTATTCATTATTATCGCTAAAAGTATTAATTTAATATTGGATTTCTAATCTAACTTGTAAGAATGTACATCAAATGAACAAACACATTTATATATAGTTATCTTTTATGCTTTAAAGCACAAATCACTTGAGCAATTAAACCGTGACATGTATTAATTACAATTTTTACTAAAACAATTAATTCAATATTTTTTCAAAAAAACACATTAAAAGAATTCAATTACAGTCAGATAAAAAAAACTAGCTTCAATTTAAATTGAACAAAATATATTTTTTGGTGTAAAATAAATAAATTTGTTAAAATCCATAACAAAGAAAAATCTTCAATCTAAACTCCCAAGATTGTACTCCCACTAATATAATTAAAACTTAATTTTCAAGATATATCTTTTATTTCTCAAAACAAAAAAAATTAGCTCCTTCTGGTTCATTAATTTTTTTGATATTCAATATATTGTTCACTAATGTATCCAAAGGAAATTGTTCGTTGGTGACCTAAGCAAGGAAGTTTTCTCTCCCAGACACACTCCCCAAGGAGCCATGAGAATGTCTTTTAACAGGATCTCACCCACCTCCTTCAACCAATAGCAGCTGGTCCAGCCTTCTTACCGCTGGTCCAAACGGTAACACCCGAGCATCTTTTCAAACTTTTCCTCCGATAATCCTAGATCTGAAAATCTTCTCCAAAAGCATGACTTTTGGTTGTGCTAATCGACTGAGATAATCGGATCTTACTGCCTCATCACTGCATTTACTACCTCCCAACCGAAAAACCAAACCTTCTTAAGTGCATTTTTGAAGCCACAGTAGACACCTTCTTTTATTTTCCCGCTCCAAGCTCCCTTCTGCCTCAATCTTCTTCCTCTGGGGAGCAAATCATTATGTCCAACCGTATCCCTTACCATCTCAAAGGGAAAGAACCCATCCGGGGTTTCTCACCACCACCTCGCAAGAGAATCAGAGCCCCGGATCTGATAGAGGAGAAATCCCTTACACTCATTGGCCGGCTCACAAACCCTGCGGTACAAAGAATGCGTGTACTATTCCCTTTTCTACTAAACCGTTGGAACCTTCAAGGAAAAGCAGAAGGAGCAGATCTTGGTCAAGGCGTATACCAGTTCAAGTTCGACAATTAGGAAGACATAAATAGGGTTTTGGAAAATAGACCATACCATTTTGATCAATGGATGATCATTATCCAACGGGGGGAGCCAGTTATCTCCCCCTTTTTCCCCTCGATGCTTCCTTTCTGGATTGATATCCAGGGTCTACCTAAACACTATTGGAAAAACGAAATGATCAAGTCTATAGGTGAGGCTCTAGGCAAAATTATGGACTGGGAAATATCCTCTTCATCGATCCAAATCAAAATCCTGCTGAATGGACTACAACCAATAACAAAGGAAATCATTGTGGAGTTCTCTGATAGTAGCGAAGCCCTGCTCTGCTTGGAATATAGGAATCTCAAGAACCACTGTAAGCACTGCTTCCGCCTCACCCACGACAAGACTTCCTGCCTGGGCCTACAAGTAGAGAAAAAAAGAGATATCTTTAAAGGAAGATCAAAGAAACCCTAATCCAGGCCAAAAATCTCTATCCCGGAACTACTACACCCCCCAAGATAATTTTCTGCCTCCAAGGGATATCTCTCAACAGGCTGGTAGGTCATACCAAACCCAACATAACTCCCTCCCAAGGAAAAGACAGTCTGATGATATGAATTGTAATTCCACAAGCTTACCTGGAAGAAGAATCTCATATAACAACACTAGGAGTCACCTTGAAGCTAGACCTGAAAGAGAAAGATCTTCTGCCTCTTACAGTAGGGAGGACCCTTACCCCTCTCGCAGGAGGAATCTTAACTACTCATAACCCCCACCACATACCACAGTGTGGAGGGAAAAAAGAGTTTCCTCAACTGAGAGTCCAGCAGCTCTCGGTCTCCTCAAGAGCAAGAAGACCCCCTCTAGAACGCAACCCTGGAACCCCTGAACCTCCACTACCCCCTCCTCCAACTGTGAAAAACACCATCCATTCACCACAACATCATACCCCCCGCGATAACACGCAACTTCTCCCGTCCCGCGATCAAATCATGACTGAACTGCAGGAGGTCACCATTCAGTACTTATCCTGTCCCGACCATATTGAAAGAACAGCCCGAAGAGCGAGAGTTCTCCAGAGTGAAGCAGATAATATGGTGGAAGCCACTGCTAGTTCCATCATAGCAGCAAACCTTGGTTCCTCACAGCTCCAAGTCCTATCTGGTCAGCTACCCGTAGACTCTCAAACCCCCCTGATGTCACCCCCAAATGAACCACTTGTATATCATAAGTCGGGTGCTGGAACATCAAAGCGAGGTCGTGGACACCCCCCTCTGCAAAAACAAGCATCTAAGACAGGTCAAAAACTTTTAGGTGCAAAAACCCAGAACAGAAACTTCACCCAGGGCTCCCCGAGAAAATCAAGTACCTCAAATGCTCCCACGAGGTCTGGTCCTTCACGCCCTGCTTCACGAAAAAGTATAAAAGCACCCTCTGAAACCTTCAGTACAGGAAAAAACAGCTCCCAACCAATTCAAAATCCAAACCAGAGCCAGGACCCTAATCGTACAGGCTTCCCCCTCGAACTCCCGCGACCTCAAACCCACCTACGATCTCAATCATCCCTGCAACCAAGAAGAGAAAGGCGGATTTTCAGAAACCGCCAACCCCTCTTCCTTAAGGGTGGTGAGCTGGAACTGTTGTGGGTTGGGGAACCCCACAACAGTTCAAAGATTAAGGGAGATCCGTAAAAAGATTTACCCTGATATCTTATTCTTGATGGAAACTAAGAATCTGAGTGGTGTTGTTCTTAATAAACTCCAGTGACTTGATTACCAAAACCATCACCTAGTTCCCCCCCCACTCACCTGCTGCGGGTGGTCTTGCTCTGTTCTGGAAAACAAGCGTGACTGTGGAGATCTCAAACTCAAACCAACACTTTATTGACACAAAAGTACACTTTATTGACACAAAAGTGGAAGCAAAAGGAAGAACCTTTTTGCAATTTTCCTGTATGGCGAGCCAGAGAGAGCAAACCGTATTTTAGTGTGGAACCAACTCCAGGAGCTTGCAGAATCCAGATCAGGTCCTTGGTTTACCACGAGAGACTTTAACGACATCATCTGTAGTGATGAGAAGGTGGGAGGCCCGGAACGCTCAGAAGGTTCATACACTGACCTAAGATCCTTCATGTCGTCTTGTGATCTCTATGATCTGAAGCACTCGAGAAATTTCCTGTCATGGAGAGGTAAAAGGCATTCTCATGTGGTTAGGTGCAGGCTAGACAGATCAATGGCGAATAGTGATTGGATTATAGCTTACCCTTCGGGCAGAAGCGAATACCTAAGATTTGAAGGCTCGGATCATCGTTCCCTTGTAACATCCTTCGATCCTGTTAAACATCATCGCAAAAGTCTGTTTCGCTATGACAGAAGATTCAAAGATAACTCTGAAGTCAGCCACCTTGTTCTTAAAGCATGGAATCTTAGTCCAAACTCCCCCATCGACCATCGCCTACATCTGTGTAGAGTTGCTATTATTAAATAGAGTAAAGAACAACTGTTAAATAGTGAACGAGAGATCTTATCTCTTAGTGATCAACTTGAAGAAGCCATGTGCGACAATGATGCAAGCCAAGAGAGCATAGACCATTTAAACCAAAAGCTTTCAACAGCCTACAAGCAGGAGGAGGAATATTGGAAACAACGAAGTAGACAACTCTGGCTTACTCTTGGTGATAAGAACTCGGGCTATTTCCATGCTGCAACAAAAACCAGAAGAGCCATCAATAATATCTCAGTGTTAGAATCTCCCTTGGGCAACAAAGTATATGAGGAAAACGAAATTGTAAAAACTATCTCTGAGTATTTCCAAGATATATTTACCTCTCAGGAGGGAGATAGAGAGAGGGTAGTCCAAGAAGCTCTCCAACGGTGTGTTACACCGGAAATGAACAAAAAGCTAATTGCTATGCCATCCCCCACAGAGATCATAACTGCCTGTTTCGACATACACGCGGACAAAGCCCCAGGGCCTGACGGATTTTCAGCTAGTTTTTTCAAAACTAATTGGGATACGGTGGGAAACGCCATTATAGCAGAAGTCCAAGCTTTTTTCATCTCCGGTAACCTACCACAGAAAATAAACCACACGCATGTCAGACTTATCCCAAAAACAACAACAGCTCAGAAAGTGTCTGACTACAGACCAATTTCCCTCTGCTCAGTTTACTACAAGATTATCGCAAAACTCCTTGCCAAAAGACTTCAACCTGTACTAAATGAGTGTATATCTGAAAACCAGTCTGCTTTCGTCCCTCAAAGAGCCATTTCAGATAACGTCTTAATAACTCACGAAGCCCTTCATTACCTTAAGACTTTAGGAGCCGAGAAGAGATGTTTCATGGCTGTTAAAACAGACATGAGTAAGGCTTACAACAGACTTGAATGGGACTTTATTAAAGCAGCATTAGAAAGGTTAGGTTTCCACAGTACCTGTGTAGGATGGCTTATGCAATGCGTTACCATGGTTACATACTCATTCCTAGTCAATGATCAAGCAAAAGGATTGGTAGTTCCCCAACGAGGCATCAGACAGGGCGATCCCCTCTCCCCATACCTCTTCATCATCTGTAGTGAGGTATTATCAGGTCTTTGTCTAAAAGCTCAAAGAGAAGGAAGTTTGATTGGCATAAGAGTTGCAAAGGGAAGCCCCAGAGTAAACCATTTACTCTTTGCTGACGACACAATGTTCTTCACTCGATCGGATCAACAGAGTTGCCAAAAATTGAAAAGCATCCTACAAAAATATGAGTCAGCCTCAGGTCAGAAAATAAACCAGGATAAATCATCAATCATTTTTTCTGTCAAAACACCTCCCACAGAAGAGCACAAGCAAAATCCGCTCTCAGTATTCAAAAGGAAGGAGGACATGGCAAGTATCTTGGGCTCCCTGAACTTTTTGGAAGAAAGAAAAAGGATCTGTTTACCTCTATAGTGGATCGCATCAAACAGAAAGCCCTCAGTTGGTCCTCGAGGTTTCTCTCCACTGCAGGCAAGCTCACCATGCTCAAATCGGTCATATCTGCGATGCCAACCTACACCATGTCATGCTTCCACCTACCGGGATCACTCTGTAAACGCCTCCAATCAGTCCTGACAAGATTTTGGTGGGACACAAAAACGGAAAAGAAAAAGATGTCTTGGTTAGCTTGGAAAAAGATAACAAAACCAACCAAATTTGGCTGTCTGGGCATCGTAGACATAAAACATTTCAACAAAGCACTGCTGGCTAAACTTGCCTGGAGACTACTGACAAAGCCGCATACGCTCTTTGCAAAGGTTCTCCTGGGGAAATATTGTAAAAACTCGTCTTTCTTGGATTGTAGAGTCTCACCATCAGCCTCACATGGCTGGAGGAGTATTTGTCTGGGTAGAGACCTACTCCAAGCCAATCTGGGCATGCTAATAGGCTATGGTAATTCCATCCCTGTCTGGAGAACACCATGGTTGTCTATCTCCAACCCATCTGCCCCCATGGGTCCCCCCACAAAAGACTCATTGAACCTCACTGTAGCAGACCTTATCCTGTCAGAAACTGGAGAATGGAATGTGGACCTCATTAGACAAATCTTACCATCTTATAAAACATATATCAGAATGTTAAAACCAAGCTTAAGAGGAGCAAAGGATACCTGGGCATGGCTACCCATAAAAGATGGTGTGTATACGGCGAAATCGGGTTATTTTGAGTCCACCAAACTTGCGGATGAAAAAAACTCCATAAGCCAGGTTAGTTCGAACACCACAGAAAACTTCAACTGGCACAAATGCATTTGGTCCCTTAGAACATCCCCAAAAACCAAACTACTCTTATGGAAAGCTGCTCATAATGCCCTACCAGTAGGCGCAAATCTCCTTCATCGAGCTATCAGTCACACCGCTAATTGCCCCCACTGTGATGGTGAAGAAACGACACTGCACCTTTTCTTCCAGTGCCCTTTTGCGACAAGAACCTGGTCCATGCTCCCTGTTAAACATCCCATTAGATAAGAATCCATAAACTCAACTATGGAAGGTATTGATATCACTAATAAACTCATCTGCCTACCTCCTACCGGTATAGGTTCTGGCCTCATTGCTCCATGGCTGATCTGGTCGTTATTGACCATCCGGAATCAACTAATTTTCAACAGAAAGGTTTTGTCGGCTGAGGAAACCTTGTCTCTCGCTATGCAAAGAGCCAGAGAATGGCAGAATGCCCACGTTCCCCCTCCGAAACCATATCAATGACACAAACCAAACCCACTAGCCCCTCGACCTCGATCTAATCTTACCTGCTTCATAGATGCCGCTTGGTGCGACGGATCAGCTGGTCTTGGATGGGTGATTACAGACCAATCCGATCAGATCCACACGGAAGGATCTGCCTCGATGACCCATGTTAACTCCCCGTTGATGGCCGAAGCGCTGGCAACTCTCACAGCAGTGGGAGTTGCACTCGAATCGAACATCAAGGACATCTCTTTCGCTTCCGACTCGCTTATGCTGGTCCAAGCTCTTAATTAGAAGATCCATCAGAAGGAACTTCATGGGACTCTCCACGATGTCCTCTCTCTATCCTCTTGTTTCAATATTTGCTCTTTCAATTTCGTTTCCCAAACTCTGAATCACCACGCTGATCGCCTGGCAAAGGTTGCCTTTCGGTCTGTCGTTTGTAAACCCTAAGTCTAATTATATGAAAAGTCATTTTGTTCAGAAAAAAAAAATTCACTAATGTATCCTCTATAGATGTGTCAATCTTTTGAGTACGATGTATGTATGTATTATATATAGGTGCATGGTTCAAAGGTTGAAGTCTTTTTAGATGATTGTCATTCGAGCTTCCAATTTAAACGGTTTTAGATTCAATTCATATTAACCTTTTCGAGATTTTCTTTTTATAGTTTAAAATATTATGTTTGGATCTTTGTTAGTATTGGATACTGAACTCAAATTAAGAATTTAGTTTTTTTTAATCACAAGTTTAATATAAAAATTATATCCTTGCTACCGCACGACAGCACATATAGTAATCTATATATAACAACAATCTGAATAAATGCTACCAAAAGTTGTGTCTTTTCAATCGTACCTTTTGGATAATTTTCCAAAAATATCTGTAGAAAATTTAAATTGTGTGTTTTACAAAAAGTTGCGATTGTTCAATACAACGGGTTTTTTTGTAAAGTTGCAACTATTCATTGTGGAGTTGTGTTTATTCGAATATTCATATCTTTTAAATATATATATATTTGTTTGTTTGAACTGTTTTCATTTTTTTGTCATGATACAAAATAGTATAAAATTTCAATCTCAGCGGTTTTTACAGCTTTCTAAATTATTCTCTAGAATTCATTCTTTTAAAAGTAAAGAAATTCCTCTAATTCTTGATTTAACAAAAGATTTTTGGAATTATGAATCTAATTTACAACTTTTAGTTAATTTTAAATATAAAAATTTAATGAAAATACCTAGAGTTTTTTTTCCAAGAGTTAGATGGATTATATAGTGAGTTATTGGATTTGAATTTTCAATATGGTTATAAAGATGCCTTCTATTAAAAAAACAATTTATATGAGTTATTAGGTATAATCAAATGCAGACACAACAATTGCAATTTTTCGTAGTATATTTTCGTAAAAATCTTGTTTTTATTTGTTTTTTTAATTCAAACGGTTGTATATGTTCATTGTAGAATTGTGTCTTTTC
Organism: Camelina hispida; assembly: GCA_023657505.1. Taxonomy (NCBI): domain Eukaryota; kingdom Viridiplantae; phylum Streptophyta; class Magnoliopsida; order Brassicales; family Brassicaceae; genus Camelina; species Camelina hispida. Next base: position 23,040,570 of record CP094631.1, on the reverse strand, counting down.
ACTATATTTTATTTATATTTTCTTATCACAACTTTTTGTTCTAATAGGTGTATTTATTTAAATAGTCATGTCTTTTGAACTCTTTTTATATTTGTCTCTTCATCAGTAACTAACAAGTTTGTTGAAATAAATTTTTCATTTTACGTTGAACCTAAATAGTTGAATATTAATATCTAGTATTCAATGTTACTCTATAATCTAACTAAAATTTTAGAAATGATTATAGCAATAGAGAAATTTAATACAACTTAATATAGAATTTACAGTTGGGTTTAATTATCGTAACTTTTCGTTAGAAAAATATTTAAAAACAAAAATAACAATATGAATAAATGCGAACAACAGTTGCAACTTTCCGTGGTACTTTTTTGTAAATAAATTGTTTTTATTTGTTATTTTGTAAACTCAAACAATTGTATATGTTCTGCCTATCTTGACTACATAAGGGTGGATATGGAGAAATTTACAAGCTTCTCTTTAACTTTGATATCTAGGAATGGAAATGTACTTGCGGATCGATTAGCACGACAAGTTCGTGCTCAACCGCATGTGGTTACATCAGTTAGCTGTTCTTTTCCTAATTGGCTTGTTTGAGCCAATTCTTTTGTTGTTAAAAAAAAATGTATATGTTCATTGTAGAATTGTGTATTTTCACTATATTTTATTCTTTTTTGCATTACAAGTTTTCGTTCTAATAGGTGTGTCTATTTAAATAGTCATGTCTTTTAAACTTTCTATATATTTGTCTCGTCATCAATAAGTAACAAATCATTGTTCGTTGAAACAAATTTTCTGTTTTATGTTGAATCTAAATAATTTGAATACAAATATCTAATATTCAACGTTATAGTAATATAGAAATTTAATAAAACTTAATATAGAATTTACAATTTCGTCTATTTATTGTAATTTTCGTTAAAAACTATTTTAATATTAAAAATTTAATTTATTTTGTTTTTAAAATTTGTGTATTTTAATTTTAATTTTTTGTTGATACAGTTTCAATCATTATTAAATATATTTTTAATTATTATTATTTAATAGAAAGTTACATTTACTCTTACAACCATTAGTTCAATATTTTCAGTTAGGATCACTTTGTCGTAATGATTTTTTTAATTGTAGATCTTTACCATAATTCTTCATAAAATTTCTTATATTTATAATAATTTAAACAATGTTTTTTGTAAAGTTGGGTCTACTCTACATAATGTTTTTTGTTATAAGTTTTCATTTTGATGGTTGTGTTTTTGGTAACAGTTCATGTTTAATTTTTATGTATTCAAACTATTCTATTACATTCAAATGATTTCATAATGTATAATTTTAAATTTAATTTCTTTTTCTAAAATACTTCCCCCGCGATATTGCGGGGTTCTGAATCCTAGTACTTGTTAATAATAAAAGAAAAATAAACAAATGGATATCCAATTTGTAAACAAAAAAGAAAAATGACTGATCAAAAAAAATTCTCTCTCGAGGCGATGGTAGCGGCGATTTAGGGTTTTGACCCACACATGCTTTCGGGTCGCTTTTCGGATGGAATCTTGGGTTCTTGGTCTTTCGTGGGATGTTGTCTGGTAGTTTCCTATGGAGATCTTTTTGGTTTATTTGGTGGGGACTTCTTTGGCGGATCTGTGTTGATCCAGTTTTGGAATAGGCAAGATCTTCGTGAAATTGTGATTTCTTCGGGCAAGATTGGATTGTTTTTTTATTACCCAGGATGCGTAAGGGATTCTCTGCGGATATGGGTTACCATGTTTGGTTCTGTGTTAGTGATCGATGTGCGATTTGCTATTCGTGGGGGTTATGGTGAATTTGCGGATCTTTGGAAAAGGCAATATTTGGTGGGATATGATATCCAACTGGTTTGGTTCGGATCTCATCTCTCATCTGATTGATTTTGCCTCTTTATGTCGGTTCTCCTTCTGGTGTCGATTAGGGTATATAATGATCCTGACAGAAATGGGAAGACTTCACTTCTCTTTTTTCTCATCTTGATCATGTGCTTCTATTGTTGTTTGCTCGATTTTGGTTGTTATCGCCATGTCTCAAAGTGGTTTCCTGGGAAAGGGTTTGGTGGGTTCGACGGAGGAAGCTTCGCGGCCTCGGAGGAAGATCAAAATTTCTTATTTTGACAACTCTGATCTCATCGCTGGATATTCTAGGACGGTGGTAGGACGATGCTTCAATCCTTAATTGCAGGACATGAAGGCTTTGCTGCTTGTGATGCCAAGGATCTGGCAAGTAGAGGGGAGAGTAGCGGGAGCAGATTTGGGGTCGGGGAAGTTTCAGTTTGACTTGGAGGAGGGGAGGATATTGTCAAAGTGTTGAAGATGGAACCATTCAACTTTGACTCTTGAATGGTGTCGCTGGTCAGGTGGACACCAGTGGTGGATCCGGCTTATCCTTCAACACTCAAGTTTTGGATTCGTGTCTCTGATGTTCCTATCCAGTTTTGGGCATTGACAACGTTTAGAGATATCGGGTTGGCTCTGGAAATTGTCGAGGGGATGGATATTGATAGAGGGAGGGTGCAGGTAACAATCGATGGTCTTACGCCTCTCTGCTTTGAAACAGATATAGAGTTCTATAATGACGAAGTTATGGTGGTTAAGCTCCATTATGAGCGGTTGTATGGTTGGTGCAAGGTGTGTTCCAGCTTGTGTCATGATGAGTCTGTTTGTCCCTTGACTAAGCGCTTGTCTAGTGGTGGTGATCGTGTTCAGCCGGAGGTTGATCGGGACCAGAGTCAGATGCTGAGTTACAAGGGGGTCTGGTTCCAACAAAGGGGGACATAAGAGTTCAACTTATGGAGGAGCAAAGCCTCGAGCAGAGTCCTTTCCGGGGTTTTCTTCTCGTCATAAGGGGTCCTCTTCTTTGGGAAGTTCACAGGAACATCATGGACGCCAAGGTGGTTAGAGGGGTCAGGTACGCCAACGGCAAGTCAATGCGATAGCTGCGGCTCTGGAGGTGGTTGAACCATAGGTATTGTAGGGTACGTTACAGAAAGTGGTCAAGAAAGCCTTATTTCAAGATTAAAGTGTCGTGATGGCTCCTATAGTGCCACCTGCTGCTAGTTTTGACATGTCAGATACTACGGGTCAGCAATCTGGGGATCAAAATCTGGGGGAGACTGAGGGATGCAATTTACACCCGGTCGGGCAGTAGGTGGATGAGCGGGTTTTGGGTTCTACAATGGCAATTGTTGTTTCTGCTACGGTTAGGGGGTCTCCTTCGGCAACAGATGACCCGGGGGTAGAACAAATGAGTCCGACTGAGGAAATGCAGGTTGATAACGGCTCTCAGAGTGGTGATATAGACCCTCATATGAACCCGATGGGTCAGGGAGAGGTTGTGGGGGAGGATGGACAAATGCAGGATGCAGAGGAGGATCTAGATACTTTTGATGATCTAGAGGAGGAGTTGGGAGGTGAGGATGAGTTTCAAGGTGCAATAACTTTGGAAGGTTCTTCCAAGTCATCTTTTGGGCAGAAGGTACGGAGAGGGAGAGACACGATGCTTAGAGGGGTCAGTGCAAAGAAACGGATTGCCCAAATGTTGCTTTCTCCACGGAAGCTTCCCCTATAGGGGCCGAGTTTTGCTGGCCAAAAGCCCAAGAAGGGGTCAAGGGAGGACTCGGTGGTGCTAAGCCACCAAAACCAAAAAAAAATAAATGAATGTTTTAAGTTGGAATTGTCAGGGTCTTGGGAATAATACTACTATAGAGAACCTTAGGGATCTCTCGAATAAAAATAGGCCTGATTTTTTATTTCTTATGGAAACAAAACAATCTTTCTATTTTATGGAAAAATTTGTAGGCCATTTTGGATATAATAATTTAAAAACTGTGGAACTTGTTGGTTCTAGTGGTGGTTTGACTTTATTTTATAATAAAGATGAGTTTGATGTTTCAATTTTGCAAGAGTCAAATAGGTTAATTGATGTGGAGGCGGTTTATAAGGGTCGTATTATCCATTTCACTTTTGTCTATGGGGATCCAGTTAAACAAAAACGGGACTTGGTTTGGGAACGGTTGTTACAGATTAGTATTACTCGCTCGACTCCTTGGTTTCTTATCGGGGATTTCAACGAATTAACCGGCAATCATGAGAAACACGGAGGGAAGCTCTGACATGCCTCCTCATTTCTCTCTTTTAATGGAATGATCCAGGATTGCGGCTTTGTGGAGTTCCCTTATTTGGGGAATTGCATATCTTGGCGAGGCTGGCGAGATAAGAAACCTATACGGTGCCGCCTGGATATGGCGTTAGGGAATGCAGATTGGCATGACTTATTTCCGGATATTGTGACGGAATATCTGTCGATGATTGCCTCAGATCATGCGCCTTTAGTGGCTAGTTTGGGTGCAAAGAAACCGCGGGGACATAGGGGGTTCATGTTTGATCGCAGGTGGGTTGGAAAGGAGGGTTTAATGGATGCGATCTTGGCTGGTTGTCTGGGAGGACAGGATCAGAGATCAACAGGGTTTGTGGGCAAAATTGTTAGTTTTAGACGAGCAATATCTCGGTGGAGGAAACAGCAGGCTCCTTACGGGAGGGTTTTGATTGAGGATCTTAAGCGACAATTGGAGGTGGCTCAGGCTGATGACGGGACGGGTCTGGAGGTCATTTCGGATCTCAACGCCCGTTTGCGTGAGGCATGTCGGGATGAAGAGATACATTGGTACCAAAAGTGTAGGAATCGTTGGATGCAGGTGGGGGATAAAAATACCAAGTATTTTCAGGTTCAAACAAAGCAACACCGGGCCCAGAATCGGATAGTGGGCCTGTTTAATAAACAGGGTGTTTGGTCTACTGAGGATCAGGATATTTATGCTACGGCAGTGTCGTATTTTGAGGAGTTGTTTGCTACAATTTCTCCGGATAATTTTGAGGATGTGTTAAAAGAGGTCAAAATGGTTATTACCGATGCGGATAATACACGGTTAACGACCCCTACCACAGAGGCAGAGGTTAAGAAGACAGTATTCATGATGCACCCAGACAAAGCCCCTGGTCCCGATGGGATGACGGCGTTGTTTTTTCAGAAGGCATGGAAGGTGATTAAGGCGGATCTAGTCTCAATGGTTAATCAGTTTTTAGACGAGGGAGTTTTTGAAAAGGACTTGAATCGGACACATATTCGTCTCATTCTCAAGGTGGCGAAACCGACTCGGATGGCAGAGTTGCATCCGATTAGTCTGTGTAATGTAGGATATAAGGTAATTTCGAAGGTCTTGTGCCAACGGATTAAGCGGTTACTACCTGGACTAATCTTAGAGACCCAATCTGCATTTATTCCGGGACGATTGATCTCAGACAATATTCTGATCGCTCAGGAGATGTTTCATGGCCTGCGTACTAATAATTCATGTAAAGGTAAGTTGAGTAAGGCGTATGATAGAGTGAAGTGGGGTTTTGTTGAAGCTTTATTACAGAAAATGGGTTTTGCGGAAAATGGATTTTGTGGTTAATATTCTGTGTCTCTTCGGTTGAGTACCGAGTTCTTCTTCATGGTCAACCTAATGGATTGATAGTCCCTGAGAGGGGGTTAAGACAGGGTGATCCGCTCTCCCCTTATATCTTTATCCTATGTACGGAAGTCCTGACTGCAAATATTAGGAAGGCAGAGGAAGAAAAGCGGATTACGGGTATAAAGGTGGCAAATAAATGTCCGTCAATTACACATATGTTGTTTGCGGATGACAACCTGTTTTTCTGCAAGGTTGATAGGACCAATGTGGGGTGGTTTTGGATATCTTGAAACAGTATAAGGCGGCCTCGAGACAACAAATATATTTTGAGAAATCTTCCATTCAGTTTGGTCATAAGGTGGTCATAAGGAGGACGATTTTTGGCTAAGGCAAAGATGCAGGGGGTCCTCGGGATAACCAATTTGGGTGGTATGGGGTCATATTTAGGACTCCCAGAGAGTTTGGGGGGGGGGTCCAAAACAAAGGTTTTTTCTTTTGTGAGGGACCTGTTGTAGAATAGGACAACTGGATGGTCCGCAAAACTTTTGTCCAAGGGGGGAAGGAGGTGATGGTTAAGTCGGTTGCAATCGCTGTACCGACTTTTATGATGTAATGCTTTCGGTTACCACAAAAAATAACATCCAAACGTACGAGTGCTGTGGCAAACTTTTGGTGGAGTTCTAATGGCTAGTCTGGAGGTATGCACTGGCTCGCTTGGGAGAAACTTTGCTGTAGCAAGAAGTTGGGTGGATTGGGTTTTAAAAGTGTTGATGTTTTTAACAAGGCTTTTTTGGCTAAACAGTTATGGCGGTTGATGGATTTCCTGAATTCTCTGTTTGCTAGGGTTTTTAAGAGTAGGTATTACCAAAATTCAAATCCTATGGAACCAATACGGTCATACTCTCCTTCTTATGGATGGAGAAGCATTGTTTCAGCTCGTTCTCTGGTAAATAAAGGGCTTATAAAAAGGGTTGGCTCTGGGGAATCCATTTCTATATGGCATGATCCCTGGATTACAGCTCAATACCTGAGACCAGCTTTAAGTAACGGTACTTTTAAGGATCCAAAGCTTCGATTGACTCATTTGATTGATCGTCAAATGAATACTTGGCGTAGGGATTTGCTCCTTCAGCATGTTGATCCCATGGACGCAGCTTTGATAGAGGCTTTGCCTTTAAGTAATTGCTCGAAGGATGATTACTTGGGTTGGCATTTTACAAAACATGGTAAATACACGGTTAAATCAGGGTATGCGGTGGAGCGTTCAGCCATCCTGCATACTTTTCAGGCTCCTAGGGCCGGTCCAGAGATTGCTTCTCTTCTGGCTGCGGTTTGGCGGGTCCCATGCCCACCAAAACTACAACATTTTATGTGGCAAGTCTTGACGGGTTGTATTTCGGTATCGGCTAATTTGAGACGACGCGGGGTGGATTGTGATGAACTGTGTACACGGTGTGGGGACGAGGTGGAGAATATAAATCATGCTATTTTCCCATGCCCACCGGCTCGCCAGGCATGGGCTTTAGCACATGTTCCGGTGGGGCCGCATTTATTCCCTACAAAGTCTGTTTATGCTAATGTGGATCATTTTTTGGGTTCTACAAATCTGGGCTCACAGGTGGCAGCTTTTCCTTGGTTAATATGATATATCTGGAAAGCTCGGAATGCTTGAGTTTTTGAGAATCAGGTCGAACGACCCGACGAGGTTGTCCGGGTGGCGTTAGGAGAGGCGTAGACTTGGCAGCAGGCACATGTGGAGATAGAAATGGATGAGGTTCCCTCATCCCCCCTGCCGTCGGTGTTTTCAGGACATCGGTGCTTTGTGGATGGTTCTTGGAAAGAAACAAATGGTTTTGCAGGTGCAGGATGGGTTTGTATTTCTTCACATGGATCCCCTCCAATACACGGCGCAACCAATTACCGGCGTAGTCTGTCTCCGTTACATGCAGAAGTTGAAGCTTTCATTTGGGCGATGCACTGTATGATTGGACATGATTTCCGGGAGGTGGTTTTTTACACGTGATTCGGTGAAGATGGTGTCTTCGCCCCAGGATTGACCAGCCTTTGCAACTTACCTAGACGATATCCAGATTGACAGGGAGGAGTTCTCTTCTTTTTTTTTCGTCAATATGATTTCATTGATAACAGGGTGAGATTACAAGGTCATATACAGAGCTGGCAAGGATATTAATCCTTCCAGAGGCTTAAGCCGGCGAGTACTAACCACTCCCGGAGACTAAGGGGAAAAAGCCCAAACAACTTAAAACATAACATCCCTTCAATTGCAACCCGTAACAGAGAATAGAGACCCAAAAATAGACAATTAAAACTTAAATCTTTGAAAATTAAAACTTAAAACAGATCTGAGACAAGAAGAACCACACAAACGGATGCTAATACAAGAATCTCCTAACCGCAAAAGTTGACCCGGAATAAAGTGTCGTGCGTCCTCTTTTTGTTGCTCCGGCATGGAACTACGGAGGCGGTAAGACAGCTTCAAACCCTACTGAAGCTTCAGGAAGAAAGGCAGGAGATCTAGATCTACGGTGGTGAGAGTTCTGTATCTGAGGCAGTGAAGAAAACCGGTTGAAGACTGCCTCTGCCATGGAGGACGGCCCGATTTAAGCTTTAAAAACACAAGAACCAAGCCACTAACCTAGAGAAGGGAAGATTTAAGCTTTAAAAATCTATATCTAGAAAACTAGATCTGAGGCCGTAGGAAGAAAAAAGAGAGAGATGAACCGATAAAAAGAGAAGACAAAGCTAAATAAAAAGAGAAAACCCGACTCCGGTGGTGAGAGAGCCACCGGAGCCGGTTAACCTAGAGAGGCGGCTTTTTGTGTTTTAGTGAGAAGGGAGAGCGTTTTTAGGGTTTTTTAGAAAGAGAAGCTTTTTGAGGAGTTCTCTTCTTTTTCTTTGGTTTAGGTTTCTAGAAATGCTAATGTAATAGCGGATTCTTTGGCACGTCGTGCATGTTCATCTCGGCATCCTATTTTGTTTGTAAACAATTTTTTCACAAATTAGCTTGTTTGAGCTGAGTTCTTTTGTTTTTAAAAAAAAAATATATAGCAAATCTGTTTTCTGATTTTTTCTACCATTAAAATGAATATAGATAATAATATTTAAATGAAAACTGACTACACGTTGGGAAGACCACTTGAATTTGAAGTTGAAGGTAAGTAAGGTGGGGGCGAACCATCATCCATCGTGGTCTCCAAAACTCTCCAAAACCAGTTGCGGGATTGCTAGAACCGTGGCAATATATCGGATCTGCAAAAGTTCACTTTACCCCTCCTTTAATTTTTCTCTAACCCGTGAGCAATATACAGTCTACGCAGGGCAAAAAGGTCATTTTAAGTCATCGACATATAGCAAAACCAGCAACTCAAGGCATCTAGTTTCTCTCTTTCGTTCAGTTGGACTTTGCGGCAGTTTTTGTCTGTGTCTGTTCTATTATAAAACAACCCATCGATTCCAATTCTAATTAATCTAAAAGAAAACATCAAATCAAACAAAGCAAAGCAATAATCTGAAGATGAGTGCTGCGAGCAAGACATGGATGGTGGCTGCGAGCATTGGAGTCGTCGAGGCACTGAAGGATCAATTAGGCGTCTGTCGGTGGAACTACGTTCTCCGTTCTATGAATCATCATCTCCGCAACAACCTCAGACCCATTTCTCACACCACCAGATTCTCCTCCTCCGCTTCCGCCGCCGTTACTTCCGTCGGTAATTCAGAGGAATCACTCCGGACGGTCATGTACTTGAGTTGTTGGGGTCCCAATTAACGTTGACGGATCGACAAGTTTCTTGACATCTCTCAGCAAATTCCAAACAAGAATCTGGAGTTTGCTTATGGCTCGATTGGGTCTAACTAACTCAGATGGTCTCAAAAGGAGTCACATTTGTTTGGTGGCTGAATAATGTATATAGATACTCTCTTCCACTGTTATCAGCTTATATTTGTAAAAGCACTTAATCGGCTCTTTTAATCAAGGATCGATTAATCTAATCTCAAAGATCACAGAACTGAATTCATTCATCTTCCTGTTTCTAGTTACCTGCTGCAACTAACCACAATTTTTGATGAGTCTATGACCCCATTGATTGTCTCCTTTGCCAACTCCATGGAGTTCAGCTAGTATGATTAGCAAATTGATGATACAGAGTGCTCTGTTTTCAGTTTGGTTACGATGAGTCTGGTGACATGCTTTGTCAAATTACCGAAGAATAATAGTGTAAATAACATGAGGTGCAGCTGCCCAACAATATAACTCGTCAAGCAAGCCAACATTTTCCATTAAGGTAAGTGATGACGAGTTTTTTTCACGGAGAAAGTGGAAGTGGCTCCTGTGTTTCTAATGAATGACAAGCTCAAGCAGCAAGTTTACATATCTTGGTGATCTGCAGTCACTGATGGAGAGATAAGTTTCAGATACTTTACACAAGAATCAAATCTGATATATTCATAGAGACATAGAGTGATATAACAACCTTTTTGATTGGTGATCAGCAGAAACAACATGAACTGACAAAACTAATAACACTTTTGTATTTTGAAGTAAAGAATTACAGATGTTTTACACGGTCCTATTTTTTCTTTCTATGTAACAATTCAACCTTTTCCAATCTGTGTAAGCTAACATTTTTTTTTATTGTACAAAGCGGATAACCATCCTCTTGCACTTTTATGAATGCTCTTCTTTACAAAATAATCAAGAAACTCTGCATGTTAAACGCCTTCTTCTCTCCTTATATTTTACAACCTCATTGCTCTCGCTGATCCCACTCTTTCCTCAACCTGCAAATTACGCCCAATCAGGTCTGAGTAGTCATTATAGCCAAGTGCAGACACAAGAAACGTGTAGTAAAGAAACAGATGCGACTTGTGTTGGTAAGAAACATTAGTACTAGCGCTTATTCAACAGACTTTCAGAAGAGTATATATCTGACATCAACCGCCACATAACAGTTTATATCGACACAAGGAGCAGTCATACCGTTGCTTCTGTAGCATCTTTCGACTTGTTCTCGCTGAGATAACGCTCAAAAGCCCCGTCTCCTTTAAGTACTTTTGCTGTGCAACCACGAGAAGCTTCTGAGCCTGTTAATTCCTCATCTACAATAACCGCGTCGATTCTTTCATCTCCTTTTTTATCATCTGGAATCTGAGGAAAATATGACAAAAGAAGTGTGAAGGCAAGAGTCATTTTGGAGCTAAACACTACTTGCGGTAGCTGAAGTACCTCAAACATGGCTTCAGTAAGAATGCTTTCAAGCAAGGCTCTTAGTCCCCTCGCACCTGTATTTTTCACCATAGCTTGCTTGGAAATTATCTCAAGCGCTTTCTCAGTAAAATGCAGCTTTACCTGAAAAAAATTGAACCAGATCATGCAATCAGGGACCAAAAGGTCAAGTTTAAACTTAAAACTTGATACTTTTTGCATGCAAGTCTTGGTAAGTATATATTTCCAGGGAACATACGTTGTTCATACTAAATAGTTTTTTGTACTGTTTCCCAAGAGCATTCTTGGGTTCTACTAGCACCTGTAAGGAAAAAAGCAAAGGAAATATTAGCTACACTTTCAGTAGGTGTAATGGAGCAGCAACATGAGCAATCAAAGAAATGCACTAAAAGCTACATGATCAAGTAAGCTATGATAATTTTGAAATTACCCGAATGAGCTGCTCTTCTGTTAGAGCTGACAAACTAACTAATATGGGAAAGCGTCCTACAAACTCTGGTATAAGGCCATATGCTGTCAGGTCGGCACTCTCAACCTGAAATGCAGCCGGCATTCAAAAACTAAAGCTCTTTCCAGGAATGATAAGTGTCTTACATAGGGAAACACAGGCTCAAGAATATCTTTATAGTAAATACCGATTCTAGCAAAGATGACGTTAATGCACCACTGGTCACTCCACTGGTAGCCATGTTCGCACGAACAGGAGCTCCAAAACCAATTGATGAGTCTTGTCGTCTGGCATAACATTTGCGATGCTGATCAAAGTCAAAACAGAACCACTAATGTATGTTCAACAAAAAGGAAGCGTAATGAATTACCTATCCACAATGGTCTTCTCAAGGTCAACAAATGCTCCTCCACAGATAAAGAGAATATCTTTTGTGTCTATCTGTACATCATAGCATAGTCCAGTAATATCAATGGAATGATATGAACAAACAACACCTTTAGATGCGTAATAAAAACTAAACAATTATAAGTCAATGATAAAGTACTAGTTCTAAACCTGTATATGGTCACCCCGTGGATGCTTCCTTGCTCCCTTTCCTGGAACATTTACGATCTGGAAAAGAAAAAAAGAGAAGAAGATCCAATGATCAGAAGAAGCAAAGCTTGAATCCAGAACAATTCTCTTCTGGAGGAAGAGCCTCAGAATGCTAACTAACACATATGTGTAAATGGATTAGTAATTTATGTGATGTCGCGTTCATTAATGTCTTATTAGTAACTTTTTAGTCTCTCCTGTGGAATATTTGCAAAGACCTTTTAATGAGGATCAATTCTAGAGACTTCACTATAACTCACTATGCAAGTGCCTCATGTCTAGTGAAGAATGATTCAAGTAGATGCATCAAAGTCTAAGAAAGCAATCCACTTACAGTGCCTTCTAGTAATTTCAAAAGTGCCTGTTGAACACCTTCACCAGAAACATCCCGGCTTATGTTTAAACTCTCAGCCTGCAAAAGAGAGAATCCAGGAAGCGTAAAGTCCAATTATCCTTTTCTTACAGAGTTCAGGAGTTAGCATGCCATGTATACTGACCTTCTTCGTTATCTTATCAACTTCATCAATGTAGACTATCCCCTGCTGTGCTGCTTGCACATTGAACTCAGCGACCTACAAGCGATAAGGGAATCTTCTAAAATGCAACAAGATGAAAAGTATTCTGGGAATGTTAATCGCAGCTTCATAAGAAGTGGTACCGTTAATAGCTTATGAAGGATTGATTCAACATCGTCACCAACATAACCAGCCTGTAAAGACACCATACAACAACTAGATCAAAGATCAAAATATGATAGCTACACCTAATATGTTTAATTCGGATTCCAAAACGCCATTGAAAGATCACCAGCCCAATGATTGAAGTATTGAAAGTCAAGAATTTACCTGAGTCAGTGTAGTTGCATCAGCAATGACAAAAGGAACATTTACAAGCCGAGCTAAAGTCTTTGCTAGTAACGTCTTCCCTATTGTTCAAGAATCAAATAAACAATCATGTCATAGCTAGCAGGGAGAGTGCATATGAGAAGTAAAGAATATAATATGATCACAAACACGCAAGTTCATACCAGAGCCAGTAGGCCCCATCAAGAGAACATTGCTCTTATCTAATTCTACATTATCGTCATCATCAATTGGTTGTGCTGCTGACCTAGTATTCAAGGTCCACAATGTTAGCTTCCAACACAAACCCTTTATACACACAATAAACCATAACAGACTGAACGGTGTAACTAAGCCAGGTGAATCAACAACAATGGATGAGAAAGAACCAACCCTTTCTTCATAGAGGTATGATATATTCTCTTGTAATGGTTATAAACAGCGACAGAGAGCACCTACGATCAAAGTCAAAACCACCATGTTCGTAAGTAACAAAACTGATGGCAGAACATGATCAGTGCATATTCAATGTTAAGTGAAAAGCAAGAACCTTTTTGGCACGGCTTTGGCCAATGACGAACTTGTCAAGCCATTTACAAATCTCCTTGGGAGTAGGAAAGTCTCTGCCTAAACTAGCTCCACCCCATCGACTAACGTCATTAGCTGGATCGGGTAAAGGAGAAGTATCCATTTTGACGGCACCGTTAGTAGCTGGAGCAATGTTGTTAGAAGGAGAAGCGTTCAAAGGATGAGGAGGAGGCGGAGGAGGAGACCAATCTTCAGGTGGCTCAGCACCATAAGATCTGAGCGTATCCCAAAAGGAAGATCTAAGCTTGTTTCTGTAATTGAATCCTTGATTTGGATCCTTTGAATGCTGTTGTTGTTTCCTAGTGGATTTGGAAGTAGTAGTAGGATTGTTCGTAGTTGGTGATTGAACACGACCGATCTCAATGAAGGTACCTTGAAGAGGAGACACACCACGAGGGTTGAATCCATAAGCAGTTTTACAAGTCGGACAGAAATTAACAGACTGGAAACTGGTTTTATTATCCCCCTCGCCGTCGCCGGAGGAGGAATCAGATTCATCAGGGCGTTGAAGAAGACTAGAAGAAGGGAACTGACGGTTGGAGAAGAGAAGATCCATTTGCTTAGAGCAACGTGGACAATTCGGCTCTGCTCTCAACTTCCGTCGTGTCACAGGTACCGGAAAATCATCTCCTCCTCCTCCTCCGCCACCTTGTTCCGATTTGAATCGTTCTTGAATACGGCGACGAGGCGATGATGATCCCAATTCAAGAGAATGAAGACGCGTTTGAAGAGGTGAAACAGAGCGAGCATGTAAAGCTAGAGACTTTAGATTCCTCCATCTCCAAATTCCAGACATTTGAATTGATTTGATAACAACAACAAAAAAAACAGAGATGTGTATGTATGTGTGTATCTATGTGTCAAACAGACAAAACAGAATCAGCAACGCAAAAACCCAGACACGAGATCGGAATCAAAGAGATATGTCTTGTCTGCATCAGCTTCAATGATGTTTTTTTTTGAGTCTTATATATATAAACGTTATTGTAAATCTGTCTGAAGAATTTAATGAAGAAGCGTTAGGTTAGAGATTAGAGATCGAAGTGGGGAGACCTTTTAAATCCATCAATTTGGAGAAGAGACGATAAAAACGGAGAAAAGTGAAGACGAAAGAGAAAACGATAGACTCGGAGAGAAAAAAGACGAAGCACACACATCTATCTTCTCATCTCTCTCTCTTCACGTTTGGTGGAAGTGCGTGCACATGGGGACACGTGTAACACAATTCTCTTCCTACCTCCACGCGCCGTCGTCGTCACATATGGCGGAGCAATTACTGAATCAATTCGTCTCCGCCGCGATCTCAAAGTCGACGCATTTGAATCATTTGAAGCAAGTTCAGAACTTTCTGATAGTTTCTGGACTAAAGGATTCACCTTTCCTCTGTTTTAAGCTTCTTCGTTTTTGCACTCTTCGTCTCTGTAACCTCTCTTACGCTCGCTTTATCTTTGATCGTTTCTCTTACCCCAATACGCATCTCTACGCCGCCGTTTTAACTGCTTACTCTGCTTCTCTCCCACTTGATGCTTACTCAGCTTTCTCCTTCTTTCGTCTTATGGTTAGTCGTTCTTATCCTCGTCCTAATCACTTCATCTACCCACTTGTTCTTAAGTCTACGCCACATCTCTCCTCTGCTTTTTCAACTCCTTTGGTGCATACCCACTTGTTTAAATCCGGGTTTCACCTCTATGTTGTTGTTCAAACTGCTCTTCTTCATTCCTACGCTTCCTCTGTTTCTCATATTCCTCATGCAAGACAACTGTTCGACGAAATGTCTGAGAGGAACGTTGTGTCCTGGACTGCTATGCTTTCTGGGTATGCTAGGTCTGGTGATATCTCTAATGCTGTTGCTCTCTTTGAAGATATGCCTGAGCGTGATGTTCCTTCCTGGAACGCTATTCTTGCTGCTTGTACTCAGAATGGTCTTTTCGTTGAAGCTATTTCTCTATTTAGAAGGATGATCAATGAGCCTCATATTCGTCCTAATGAGGTAACTTTAGTTTGTGTCCTCTCCGCTTGTGCTCAAACTGGTACGCTTCAGCTGGCTAGAGGGATTCATGCTTTCGCATACCGTCGTGATCTTTCCTCTGATGTATTTGTTTCGAATTCTTTGGTCGATTTATATGGAAAATGTGGTCACTTGGAGGAAGCAAGCTCTGTTTTTAAGATGAGTTCAAAGAAAAGTTTAACAGCTTGGAATTCTATGATCAATTGCTTTGCCCTCCACGGTAGAGGCGAAGAAGCCATAGCAGTTTTTGAAGAAATGATAGAGTTGAACAGTAACCATATCAAACCAGATCACATTACTTTTATTGGTCTTCTCAACGCATGTACCCATGGGGGTTTGGTTTCAAGAGGCCGTGCTTATTTCGATCTCATGACAAAAAGATTTGGTATTGAGCCACGGATTGAGCACTATGGCTGCCTAATAGATCTTCTAGGCAGGGCTGGTCAGTTCGAAGAAGCTTTGGAAGCTATCTCCACAATGAAGATGAAAGCGGATGAGGCAATTTGGGGCTCTTTGCTCAATGCTTGTAAGAAATATGGCCATTTGGATTTGGCTGAATTTGCTTTAAAAAATCTGGTTGCTCTGAATCCTAACAATGGAGGTTACATTGCTATGATGGCAAATTTATATGGAGAGATGGGTAAATGGGAAGAGGCACGTGAAGCTAGAAAGAGGATCAAGCACCAAAATGCTTATAAAACCCCAGGCTGTAGTTGGATTGAGATCGATGAAGAAGTCCATCAGTTCTATTCTCTTGACAAATCGCATCCAAAGAGTATAGAGATATATATGATACTTGACAGTCTCATCTCTTTCTGATACTTATGGAAGGTCTTAGATTCTCCATATGACTTAACAAAGCTGCACTCTACTTTCTTAAACCAACCTTCCTGCAAAAATTTTGATTTGCACTGGATATATGGCTTCACAGAAACTGCGGAAGCTACAAAATGTCTTTGATACACAAAAGCTGGTGCGGTAATGTTGCTTGTTAAGAAAGTAAGTCTTTCAGTTTTACTCTCACTTGTTAGTTGTAATGAAGCGATTTTGTCTGTTCATTTGATTTTCCAGGTTTATGGAAGATTAAACATGGCGAGAGGGGAAATCTCTTACACTATGCATTGGTACTTGTTAGTTATGATCTTTACGCTTTCTAACATTTTCTTGTGTAAGATAAAAAAGTGTTATATAATTTATTAGCGTTTTCGATTACACAGATTTTACAGACATGAAACACAATCCTGGATTCAACCAGAGTTCTTTTTGTGCTCTAAGCAGAACTGAGTTTGCCAGTTTGATCCTCTTGGAACGCAATGTCAACAACCCTTGGACCCTTAACTTTGTCTGGGGAAAGCTTGTTGATGGTAATGGTGAGTACTCCGTTATCAAGCTTGGCCTTGACGGAGTCCAAATCCACATTATCAGGCATCCTAAACTGTCTCCAGAACTTGCCATGTGACCTCTCCACTCTATGCCAATGATCTCCTTCTTTCTCCTCCTCTCTTTTCCTCTCGCCGCTTACTCGCACAACTCGATTCTCCTCCACTTCTATCTTCACCTCATCCTTCTTCATTCCTGGTACATCGAGCCTGATCACATGCTCTTCTGGTGTTTCTTTCCAGTCTACAGGAGAAAGAGCCACGCTCTGATCCCTCTCAATACCTAATGGGATTTGCTCCAAGACTCTGAAAGGATCATGAAACCGATCTCGCCAGAGATCAGCTAGTAGACTTCCCGGAGTGTCGAATGCAGATGGCAAGGACCCTTCAGTTGTTTTAATCTTTCCGAGGAACAGAGTTAAAAAGAAAAGACCTAACATAGGAAGATAGATTTGCTTCATGTTTTGGTTAGAGCTTGTTTTTCTTGTAGAAGGGGTAAATGGAGAGTGGTTACAATGGTTATTACTTGATGTTTGTTCTCTTCTCTGTGAAGGTTAATGGTGCAAGTCTGTGGTCAATATATAGATGCGTGACATGCGCCTTATAAAGTGAATGATGATGCTGCAGATTCTCGAACACTCTTGCACTTTATTTGTTTTTCTTTTGTTTTTGCTGGAATTATTGACATAGAAATTGAGAATGTTCTACACATAAGCTTGGTTTTAGACTTCAAGGGTCTTCTCTTCTGTAATGTTCCAGACACTTCATGTCAGTATAGTGAAGTCCTTAATGCATATAATAGGTATTTTGTAAAAGACCCACTACAGGCCCATGATGGGAAGCATGCACCATTTTTGGAGTTTTTTAGGTCATTGCTTATTCTTTAGACTATTGTCTTATTCTGCGTTGCGTGGTCCAAAAGACTCCAAAGTTCAAACTATACATTTCATTACTCAGACAAAACAAAACTGTATTAATAAGTTATCTGATTCTGAAATGTACCACATCAACTAAATCTACCAATTTTAGAATCACAAGACTTAACAATATAAGTTTAACTTAAACTGTTTAAGTGTACTACTACCTATCCTTTTTTTGGTCTTTAAACTTGTAACACTGAAAATATAAGTTAACCAAATCGGATATGCACAAAATTATCATATAAAACCCGAAAAACCCATGTATATGTTGCTATTATGTAAAAGGACAACAATAGTATTTATATGATTGTTTCTCTAACTGAAACATGAATAAAAGACACAATCTCCCTGAGTAATAATGACCTCTACCCTGCCTTCTGCAACGTTCTTGTACTCCCTGTTGAAAATATGAATGATCAACATTCTTATGCTTTCTCTTCTAGCTTGTCTGATTCTTCACTATCTTCACTGTCAAAAACAACCCAAACCATACTGATTTTGGTCTCCGCTGGAAATAAGAAAAGACTACTCGATGAAAAATCCGTGCAATGGTTTTCTTGTTTTCGTTCATCGCAAGTGATTGGATCACTTAGGTTGGTGGAGACAGAGAAATTTCTTTTGCCTCCATAGCTTGAGCATTCCTCTAGTGCTATGATATGATCCATTGTAATGGCTTGCACAGATGGGTAATCCAAGCTTTTCATACCGGGGAATCCTCTACACTTTTCATATAGTACGCCGAGATCTTGAATCTGCTGAGAAGCTTTCTTCAACATTCCGCAAGCTAAATCTCTTGCGGGTCTTGAGAGATCAAAGAGCATGTTAACCAGTGCGGCGATCCCATCGGAATACGTCATGTAGACTTGGAAACTCTCTTTCAAGATGTTTCCTGTAGCTGCTTGAACCAGGTTATCGATAGGCCAGGCATAATGAACCGGTGAACACTTCAACACCTGTGCAATGAACTCCTGGCACTTCGGTAAGATGTGGAACACCAGATCCATGGATTTTTCTTTGTAACGGCTAAATTTTGTACCACCAGACATAACAGGTTCGAGCTTACCAGCTTGGTTGATGATCCATCCAACTCTTTCTTGGAGATAAGCTACATAGTTCTGCAGAAAAACGAAGGATGGAGGATCTGAGCTCATCATGAACCAGCAGCAACCTATTTGGAGATGACCAGAGGTGTGTGCAATATGCAATTGCTGCTCGATACTTCGACTGCTACCACGCAAGAGACGGTGGAAGAGTAACAGAGTTTTACCGGCGACTAAGCAATCTCTTGTCTTGGCTAGACGACGTGAGACCTGCTCAGCAAGAAAAGGAATGGAGCCCGGAGTGTTGGAGACAAGAAAGAGTATCTCGTGCATGGTTTTGTCATCAACAGGACAATCATCATGGCTAGTGGCTCGAAGCACTGCCACTTCAATGTCGACAAAGGCTTTTTCGTTGTAGTTTTGTACAATAGCTCTGCCAATAGATGCATGATCCTTGGCGAGGCCAAGAACTTGCCGAAGCTTGGCAGATAAATCAAGCCTCATTGATATCTACAGACTAAAAATGACACTATTGGATGTCGCAAGTCTTATTAGAAATGTTTCTGTAGTGAAGTCTATATATATAGACATGATTATACGATTAGACAGGAGAGACAAGAGGAGAAAGTTGCCAATAAAAGAAATAAATACCCCAAGAAATAGTGGTGAGGAATCAGATAATTTCTTTCAACTTAAAGTAAGGAATTATCCTTGCAAATATTATTAAACAGGGCTTAGGTCTCATGAAAGTCAAACTCACTTTAGACAGATGCTCTAAGAGCTTTATGACTAAAATAGAACATCCACGAACATATGTTTCTGCTTTCTTATTTAAGAGCAGAGTGACTATGGTATCAACATGAGATTTTGTTACCAAACCTGATCATTCACTAAAAGAATTTTGGAAATTTGCATGTACCAAAGCTGATCATACACTAAGATTCATACCAGAGGTAGATATAAAAGGGAAGGGCGCTGTTCACTCCATCAGGAGTTAAGGAATCTCACTCTATCGAGCAGACCTTCAGAATTCAGATCCATGTTTAAAATATATGAGGAGTGAGTCAGAATGCACCCACGAGAGGCTCTAACTCTTGTTGTTTTCTGGATAAAAATGAATAAACAACATTTCTCAAGAGTCAACTCCATAAAAGTTATTTCTTTTCCTGTGTGGGGAAGAAGAGAACCTCATTCTACAAGAATCTGATTCTGCATCAAACCCTTTTGCTATTTTCAATGTCCAATATACCTGAGGACATTCCTGCAGGCAGTGACCTGTTTTTCTTCATTGGTTCCGTTGACCGAAATGTTAAGCGTGTCATATACGTGTAACTAAACTCACTAGCTAACTAATATCACAAAAGAAAATAAAAAAAGGGAGATACCCTTACTGCAGGTAACTATCAATTGAAAACAAAACTTGCATGTGCTTCATCGTGTAAGGTACAACCCTTTATATAGACAACCATGGAATTCTGAAAGGTAGGAACGTACCAGATAGCCACTTCCACTTAGCATCAGCAACGAAATTTATTTTCTTATATGGAGAGAAAACAGAACAAGGAATATATCTAATCCAAAATGGTTCCAACAAAAACATAACAAAGGTGCAAAAACTTACTGCAAACATTTGAACAGCCTATTATAGTATATCATCTCAAATACGTGACTATTTTTATGATCGTAGAAGTACAAATGTTAGGCTGAACTCAGCATTTCACCTTTGTTTTATATACAAAATATGGTGCAAGAAATGGTAGTCACTGTGCTGCAGTAGCTACCCAAATAAAGCTCGTCAAAGGCCTGCACATCATCTTTCAAAGGCAATACATCCCGACTATTTGAGAGGCTTCATTCCCTGAAAACTCAGAAAAAAAGTTCTTCAATTTAGAAAAGTTCTTCATTCCTTACAAAATAATGCTGCAACCACCGCCTATGTCCTATGAGTAGATAAAGTAACCGTAGAAGTAAGGAGGAAGATGGGATAGAAAGAAGGCAAGCATGCATTTCGAGCATATCTACATACAGACTTGTTTCCAGGAGGCAGAACCAATAAAAACATGGTTTCAGATTGCTTTATCCCAAGATAAAAGTCTAAAGACCTTTCAATGAAAAACAGAGAAAACACTTTGCACCATGACTACCTCATTGGCACACTCCTAATAACAGAGGATTCGGATTGGTAAAAGAATAAAAACAATACCTTGGCTGCTCTCATGCTATTGACTGCCATACGAAGACCATCATGGGAGAGTATCAAACGAGATAAGCCACCAGTGCTCAACCTTAAAAAGAACCATATAGTAAGGTTGACTCAAAGTTAGGCCAATGACAAATACACTTAGAGAATTACAGATACAAAGAGTGATTTGTGTTACCCAAGCAATTTGGCAGAATCGGCAATAGAACCGTCAGAAGCAGAAACAACATCAAGCAAAGCTTGCATTCCCTGAAAGCAACAAGAGTGTGTGTACTTGAGTAAATGAGCAGCTAAGAGCAAGAGCTAAAGCGAGAAAAAAAAAAAAAAGATTCATCATACAGTACAGGTACAAATTTAGGATTGTTGGGACCAATCTGTGAACCAGAAGAAGTTCTGATAGTGGACTTAGGAGGTAGAATCTGAAGAAGCTCAGGAGGAGGAGCATACGCTTCAAGGTCCACTTTGTTCCTCACTGATAACAAAATGCAAACTGGAGAAGTTAAAGTTCCAAAGAATGATACACTGAGGAGAGAGAAGTAATCGAATCGAGACCTTTGATGGCTAGAAGCGTGCGAAGACGATTCAGAGCAGAAGCACGATTCTTGTGCTGCGAACGATCCTCGACTGCCTGAGCTACGATTCCGGTGGGGAGATGTTTAAGACGCACGGCGGAGTCACGCTTGTTCCGGTGTTGTCCTCCAGGTCCTGATACTCTGAATGTCTCTAATCTGCATTGCTTCATCAACTCTTCATCCGTAAACTTCAAGTAATTAGGACTCTGAACATCCGAAACAACGCTGACGGAATCGTTAACGCCGGTTAAGTCGCCGCTGTCGGACGATGAATAACGGAGGATCGAGCGTAACCGGTTGCTGAATCCATCGGATGGAATAGTTCTTCGATAGTGGATAACCGAAGACGGAGGCGAGATAGACGGGACTGTGAGACGGAGGAGAAGAGGGAAGCGAGCGGCTATGGCCAGGATCGCCATGGTTGAACCACGGCGACGGGATTGGTTTCGGGATGATGACGTCTCATAGTCTCAGCCCGGCCCATTAAGTGGGTTTGGCCCATTTATGTAACACTACTCCCATACTATTTTGTTGAATATGTTATTTGTAATATACAGTTTTTTTTTTTTTTTTTTTTTCTTTCGGACGCCATGCAAAAATGTTAATTGTATCAAAAATTTCATTTATCTATTTGAATTCATCAACGTTATTATGTACAAGTAGAATCATTGTTACATCTTCTAAGGATGGGTACATTAGTTAGGACCCCAACAGCTCAAATACATAACCGTCCTAAGAGACTCTTCAGCTTGCTTGGCCTTGTTGTCATCCTTAACGGAGGCAGCAGCGGTGGCGGACGAAGAAGATAATCTGTTCGCCTGAGAAGCGGATCTCACGTTGTTCTTGATACGTTGATTTACAGATCGGATCAAGTAGTTCCACCGGCATATGCCTAATTGATCCTTGGACGCTTCCAAGGCTCCTATGCTTGCTGCCACCAACCATGCTTTGCTAGTTGAACTCATCTTTTTTTTTTTTTTTTTTTTTTGGAATGGAGAAAACTCTTTAGTTTATTAAGTCTTGTAAAAATGGAGAGTTGTGTTCTGTGTTGTGAAGTTAGATAATGAAGAAGATGAGATTTTGATGGGTCTTCTTATATACAGAGAGAAGCTGATAAAAGAAGCCGCAAGTTAAAAGTGAAACCAGATGCTTTATCCCACAGGTTTTTTCCCAAAGTTCATGTCGTGTGGGCAAGTGAATTAGTTGGTACTTGGTGGTAGTTTACCTTTGTGTCCACATGAGAGCAAAATGGATAAGGGACATTATTGACTCTTCCAAGATTATGGATTACCACAAGTGTCGGGCTATGCGCAGTTGCGCACCTTGTTTCGGTGACTATTTGGCCCTCACGTTTTCTGTTCACCTTAAGAATTTTTTTGCTATTCAAAAAATGGTAAAATTTGCCGAGACAAAACAATAGTAGTAAAATTTAATGAGAATTAGATTTTGTGATATAGGAGCTTTGAATCATCTCCATTAAAATGAAACAAGAATCGGAATCAATGTTTAGAGTTAGAAATTAGTTTGCTTCTGTGATGTAATGAAACTTCAAAGAAAGAAAACTAATGTACTACACATCGATTGGAACATCATGAATTTATTGTTGGGTTCTTTATTGTTTTTTTCAGTCCGTTTTGATGGTATCATTAATTAGATAAGATATAGTTGTTTTAAAAAAAAGGTTCGTTAGTGTATTCAATCAGTTCGACTGTTGTTCCAATTTTGTAGATGTCATTGTTTCTACTTAGATAGTGTTTGTCATGTGGTAGCTGTAAATAAGCTCGAATTAATTGGAACAACAGTCAAATTGGTAAATAGAGAAAACAAAAGAAAACACAAGAGAAGAATAATAGAACTCATAAAAAAAAAACCACTTCTAATAAAGATAGCATAAAAAGCATAAATTATATTATTTATTCAATCATATTTAATGGTAGCATTTATTACATAAAATATATTGAACAATAATGTTTTTTTTTTCTTTAAGGATGATCATCCATTAGGAAACAGTAAGGCAATGATCTATACAGTTTATACATACGATAAATAGTGTGTTCATTATAGTAACCCACTTCCCAAATACATTGTTGCCATACTCTTATTTGTCCAAATGGATTATCGTCTCTAGATATCTCTAAAAGAAAATACATAACATAATTTTTGTAGACTTTATATTTTTAATATATGGTTATAAATAAGTTATAGATAGTTTATAGATTAATCTATTATTAATAGTTACACCTAAATATTGGATGCAACCTTAATTGAGGATATTTCAAATTGATAATTAATATATTAATGGTAACAAATAAAATCATGGATATTCCAAACTGTATTTTTGGAAGATTTTAATCTTATATCAAGTTGTTTCCAAAGATCTTTAAACACAATATTACAAATTTATTTTCCACAGATTTTATTGATAAAACACAACATTCAATACAAAACAGGACCCGTGCTAGAGCAAAGACTGAAATTTCTTTTATTTATATTATAATTTTAAGATTTACATACTCTAGCTCGGGTTAATTTTTATATACTCTAACACGGAAGCTGCTGGACACACTCTAGCACAGGTTAATAATTTTATATACTCTAGCACGAGTTAAAATTAACAATATAAGAATTACATAATAGATTTACATTCCATGAATGATATTTACCATAAAAATTGTTTGCATGAGTTGCATCCAAATAATATTATAAACAATTACATATATAACATTTTAAAAATAATGAAATATATTTTAACCCGTGCTGTAGCACGGTCCAAATCTAGTTTTAAATATATCAAAATAGTGAGATCCGCCTCCATTCTACCAAAAATGACAATAAAATTTTGTAGATTTTGATATGTTGATATGAAATCTAAAACCCCAAGATTGCAAATATGCAAGACGAATTTGTTCTAAATCATCTTCACTGGATTTACAGTGCACATTCAAAATTTCAAAGTTGTCCACAATGTTACAAATTACAACATGTTTTCTGGCTAGAGGTATCAAACCGTTGTTGCCCGGTGCTTCTACTGCGGCACTTGATAAATCTAATGCTGACGTAAAACCAATAAGAGTATAAGAGATTAAAAACAACAATACAAAATGATGATTATTAGTAGAAGCCATGGTTATGTAAATTAGGCTCTGAGAGTCTACAACAGCTAAGTCACAACAAAAGTGTTTTGGGCTCAAACCAAAACATTACAAGCCCACCAAGTCCATTAGTCCAACAAGCTTCCTCCACTCTGCAACAACAAGACAAAACTGTAAAACAGAGGAAGGAGACTATGAATATGCCAAAACCAGCTGGAGAGAGGTGTGAGCTGGTACTATCAAGCCGTTATGATTCACTCTTATCATTAGAGGATGAGTAGATGATCTACACTTGTCACTAGATTACTAAGCTGGTCAAATGAGTCTAGAATGTTCTCCTAGCTCTATAAATATGATTGTAATGTAAGAGACAAATGATGGAGAAATAATATTGAAAAGTTCAGTCCGAAAAACCCTTCTTTGTTTATTCTTTTGGTATCAGAGCTTTCCTAAAACCCTAACCGGTCGCTGTAATGGCATAAAGACTCGATCCTTACCCTTTTCCGGCTAACATTCACGTTGCTAGTTCTGTCACCATCAAGTTGAGTGACACAAACTATCTTTTGTGGAAAACTCAGTTTGAATCCTTACTCCGTTCCCAGAAGCTGCTTGGTTTCGTCAATGGTCAGATCCAAACGCCTGCAGCAACTCGTGTCACCACTGTTAATGATGTTCAAGTCACAAGTCCCAATCCGGCATACGAAGCTTGGATTTGTACGGATGAGCTTATCAAGTCGTGGCTCTTTGGAACTCTCTCTGAAGAGGTTCTTGGTCTTGTTCATGCCTTACCTACGTCTCAAGAGGTATGGTTAGCTCTTGCATCTAGCTTTAATCGCAGTTCTGTGGCAAGAGAGTGTGAGTTGTTGCGTCGTCTCAACCTTTTGAACATGAAAGATAAGACCTTTTCTGTCTATTGTCGAGAGTTCCGTGCTATCTGTGATAATCTTAGCTCGATAGGAAAGCATGTTGCTGAATCAATGAAGGTGGTTCTGTTTTTGAATGGTTTGGCTAGAGAATATGATCCTATAGCTACGGTTATTCAGAGTTCTTTGTCTCGTTTACCTGCCCCAACTTTCAATGATGTGGTTCTTGAAGTCTCTGCTTACGACTCTAAGTTGCAGACTTATGAAACTGCAGCCTCTGATGTCTCTCCAAACCTTGCTTTTCAAACGCAAAGAGGTGGTTATTCGGGTCATCGAGGTCGTGGTTCTAACTCTCGTAGTAGGGGAGGCAGAGGAAACTTCTCAACTCGTGGTCGTGGCTTTGCTCAGCAGGTCAACAATCCTGGAGGGTCAAACGGTTCTCGTCCGATTTGTCAAATCTGTGGTAGAGTTGGTCATATTGCTCTTAAATGTTGGAACAGGTTTGATAATGCATACCAAAGTGACGATGTTCCTCAGGCTCTGGCTGCTCTTCAGGTCTCTGACAGTTGTGGTCAGGAATGGGTTACAGATTCTGGTTCCTCAGCTCACATTACCTCCACTACAGCTCAGCTCTCTGCGGCTACTCCTTACAATGGATCAGAGACGGTAATGGTTGCTGATGGAGCTCATCTTCCGATCACTCACGTTGGTTCTACTGTTCTCACCACTAATACAGGTAGTCTTCCTTTGTTAGATGTTCTTGTTTGTCCTCAAGTTCATCAGTCATTACTATCAGTATCGAAGCTCTGTGATGACTACCCTTGTGGTGTGTTTTTTGATGCTAACTTTGTGTATATAATTGATTTGAGAACTCAGAAAATGGTGACAAAAGGACCTCGTCGTAAGAGTCATTATATGTTGGAGAATAAGGAGTTTGTTGCTCTTTTTTCAAATCGACAGTGTGCAGCTAGTGATATAGTGTGGCACCAACGTTTAGGACATGCAAATCTCCAAGTTCTTCAGCATCTCAAGAGTAGCAAGGCAATAACAATCAATAAGAGCAGCACATCTCTCGTTTGTGGACCTTGCCAAATGGGAAAGAGTTGTCAATTACCGTTTTTTACTTATGAATTTCATGCAAAGGAACCCATTGATCGAATACATTGTGATCTTTGGGGACCCTCACCAGTTGTATCTGTTCAAGGCTTCAAATACTATGCAGTTTTTATTGATAATTTCTCTCGTTACTCTTGGTTGGTTCCATTAAAGAAGAAGTCAGATTTCTGTGATGTGTTCTTGATTTTCCAAAAACAAGTTGAGAACCAGTTTGGTAAGAAGATAAAAGTGTTTCAGAGTGATGGAGGGGGTGAATTCATTAGCTCAAGATTCAGAAAGCATTTGCAAGATCATTGTATCAAACATTTCTTGTCATGTCCATCAACACCACAACAAAACGGTATTGCTGAAAGAAGACATAGGTATCTTACTGAACTAGGTCTCTCAATGCTATTTCAGAGTAAAACCCCAATGCGTTATTGGGTGGAAGCCTTTTATTCTGCAAATTTCATTAGCAACATGATACCTTCAGCTTCTCTAGATCAGAAAAGTCCAGCAGAGGTTCTTTACAACACGAAGCAAGATTATTCTTTCCTTCGAGTCTTTGGTTCAGCTTGTTATCCGTATCTACGACCTTATGCAGAACATAAGTTCGAACCAAAATCCCTTCAGTGCGTTTTTCTTGGCTATCATCCACAGTATAAAGGTTACCGCTGTCTCTACCCACCGACTGGTCGAGTTTATATCTCTCGTCATGTAATCTTTGATGAGCAATGCTTCCCATTCGACACTCACTACAGACATTTGGCTACACAGCACAAAAGCGGTTTGTTACAGGCTTGGCAACAAGGTGCAGATCCCTCTCTTGTTCTTACGTTGCTTCCTACTATTCCTTCTCAAGTTGTTGAGTATCCACAGGAAGATCGAATAGAATCGGATCTGTCTGCATCACAGAACTCACCACTCCATGATGTCAGTCTACCTATTGTCGAAACAGAGGATATTTCATCTCCTGTAACAATGCAAGAGACTGCAACCAATGTCGCACCAGTGATATCTGGTGGTGATGCAAGAACTCATCCTATGTCTACTCGATCTAAGCATGGAATTCGTAAGCCGAATCCTAAATATGCACTTGTTGCTAGTAAGACTATTCCATCTTTACCGAAGACGGTTGCTGAAGCATTAGCTCATCCAGGTTGGCGTCAAGCTATGTTGGAGGAGCTCGACTCTATTTATAAAAATCACACTTGGATCTTGACTCCTGCTACGGCTGAAATGAACATTCTCGGTTGCAGGTGGGTGTTTACAGTGAAATTAAATGCAGATGGCTCACTTAACAAGCTTAAAGCAAGGCTTGTTGCCAAGGGGTTCAATCAAGAAGAGGGTGTTGACTTTACTTAAACATACAGTCCAGTAGTCCGTACATCCACCATTTGTATTGTTCTTGCTGTAGCTACGTCTAAAAGCTAGAGTATTACTCAGTTAGATGTGAAGAATGCCTTTTTGCATGGTGAGTTACAAGAGGAAGTCTTCATGATTCAACCACCAGGTTTTGAGGATGTTTCTAAACCAAATCATGTCTGCTCCTTGAAGAAAGCTCTCTATGGGCTTAAACAAGCTCCAAGAGCTTGGTTTGACAAGTTTAGTAACTTCCTCCTCGAATATGGCTTTGTCTGCAGTAAGGCTGATCCATCACTTTTCATCTATCATCACAATGGTGATACTATGGTTCTTCTATTATATGTGGACGATATATTGCTGACTGGATCGAATCCTGCACTCTTCAAGTCTTTGATTGCAGAACTAAGTACCAAATTTGCTATGAAGGATTTGGGAAATCTCCATTATTTCTTGGGAATTCAAGCACAACAGTTTCCTAATGGTCTGTTTCTTAACCAAGCTAAATATGCAGAGGAGATTCTGCATCATGCGAACATGTCACATTGCAATCTGGTCCACACGCCTTTACCAATTCGCCTGGATCAAGTGTATAAAGACAAGCGGTTGTTCCCTGAGCCAAGTTACTTTCGCAGTCTTGCTGGTAAACTCCAATATTTAACTATCACTCGACCATATATACAATTTGCAGTGAATTTTATCTGTCAACGGATGCATGCTCCAACTGAGTCAGACTTTCATCTCTTGAAGAGAATCTTGCGATATTTAAGAGGAACAACCACAATGGGATTGCATATGTATAAGAGCAGTGACTTGTCCTTGGTCTGCACTGAAACTGAGTGTCATGATGATGATTTGCCGTTGGTATCATACAGTGATAGTGATTATGCGGGTTGCCAAGAGACACGACGGTCTACAACAGGTTTTTGTGCTCTTCTTGGCAACAACTTGATATCCTGGTCTGCAAAACGGCAATCTACTGTATCAAGGTCTTCAACCGAAGCTGAGTACAGGGCTCTTGCAACAGCAGCCTCAAAGTTAACATGGATATCTTTTGTTCTTCGGGACCTGGGAATTGTTCAGAACAGACCTGCTCTTCTTCGATGTGACAACCTCTCTGCTGTTTATCTTACAGCTAATCCCGTCTTTCACAACCGCTCAAAACATATTGAGGTTGATTATCACTATGTTCGAGAGAGAGTAGCGCTTAGTCTTCTTGAAGTTCAACATGTTCCAGCTGCTTTACAACTTGCAGATATCTTTACGAAGTCCCTTCCCCGACAAGCTTTCCAACATCTTCGATCCAAACTGAGTGTTGGGAAGCCTCCCATCATCAGTTTGCGGGGGGATGAGAGTCTACAACAGCTAAGTCACAACAAAAGTGTTTTGGGCTCAAACCAAAACACTACAAGCCCACCAAGTCCATTAGTCCAACAAGCTTCCTCCACTCTGCAACAACAAGACAAAACTGTAAAACAGAGGAAGGAGACTATGAATACGCCAAAACCAGCTGGAGAGAGGTGTGAGCTGGTACTATCAAGCCGTTATGATTCACTCTTATCATTAGAGGATGAGTAGATGATCTACACTTGTCACTAGATTACTAAGCTGGTCAAATGAGTCTAGAATGTTCTCCTAGCTCTATAAATATGATTGTAATGTAAGAGACAAATGATGGAGAAATAATATTGAAAAGTTCAGTCAGAAAAACCCTTCTTTGTTTATTCTCAGGCTCGAGTAGCTAGATAGAACTTATAAGCAGGCCCAGCGATGGAGTGGTGCAAGAGGTGCTTTTGCACCATGTCACATTATTTTTGAAAAAAATTACTAGGTTTTAGGTCCTCAATACTTGATATTTGACAAAGATATATTCCCAATTTCTGAAATCTACACATAAGACCTCCAAAATATATTAAAAAAAAAATTGCACAAGGTCCAAGGAAAACTTGAGCCCTTACAAGGTCACTATTTATAATGAGAGGGAGGGTGACTAATTTGGGTAACTTTGACTGCATGTATTTGATCGATATTGTATTCTAATTTTGAATTATGTATACTTATGGTTTATATATATATATATATATTAGAAAGTTATCCCCGTGATGCGTGGGTTATAAAATCAAATATTTTATATGTAAAATAAAATTTCATTAAATTATATTACATGATATTATTTATATATACACGAAAAAGAATTTAATACATATATATATGTTTATAATTATGAAGTGTGTTAAAAAAGGAAAACTTTCACATATTGCATAAAAATAAGTTTTGGTTTTAAATTTAGCAAATTATTTCTAAAATCCTAAAAATACTAAAATAGCATCATGCTTTTAATCTTATACTCTGAATACTAAACCATATCTCTTCAAAATTATACCCTAAATATAAAATATAAAATTCAAACAAACAAAAAAATATAGATAACCATTGGAAATGGTGTAAGATTTTTTAGGCATACTTACGGATGGAGTAAGGATTACAAGAAAATAGACATGAGGTATGA
The DNA here is from genome assembly GCA_023657505.1 of Camelina hispida. Classification (NCBI taxonomy): domain Eukaryota; kingdom Viridiplantae; phylum Streptophyta; class Magnoliopsida; order Brassicales; family Brassicaceae; genus Camelina; species Camelina hispida. The sequence goes on along the minus strand of CP094631.1, from coordinate 23,010,334 downwards.
TTGGTAACTCAAACAATACCAATGCGATTTAAAAGTAGTTTTGCTTTTATACAGGTTAATCTACTTGTTAATTTATACCACTTTTGGCGATCGACATATGTCTATGATAAAAGTATTGAGGTTACAATATGTGTATATATATATATATATATTAATTATTTTACAATAGGTCTCTGTAATGTTTTTCCGTGTAATGTGAAAGGATGTTGTAAAGTTTGGGAAGTGATTCCAAAGAGGCATAAAGAAGTATGTGATCTTTTGACCATGTATATATGCATTACATGGTAAAATTAGGCTCAATCTTTTTATCAATATGCAAAGTAAAATATTTTTTGTAATGGTGATAAAGAACTTTTAAAAACGAAAAACAAAGCAAATTTACAAAACAAAAACTTAGAAATATATTGTAGTTGAAGATCAGAGGACTTAAGAGGAGAAATCTAAAGGACTTACAACTATAATATTATGAGTGAATGTTCAAAGCCAAAGAGATTGTGCTTTAGGTTTCAAACATTAGGCTCATCTTCATCACTTAAGACTTCCAACTATAGTTTGAAAGTTAAAAAAAACCACATTACAAAACAATGCAGAAACTTTAAAGGGAAATTACCTAGAATATTACATAAAAGTAGGTTTATTACTAGACTAACACGTTGAGATTTATGTCTTACTAGAATAACACATAAAAGTTTGCAAATTACTTCTATATCTGAGTTGTGTGTTTTATTACGTTTTATGCCATTCTCTTTTAAAACGAAGATCTTAAAAGGGGAAAATAAAAAGATCATAAACCTAAGTCGATCCCTTGAATCTTTGTGTTGTTTGTCTTACGATAGTTGGGTTGAGATCAGCTATTTTTAGATAGCTTGCGGCGTGAAAAGAATCTGTGTGGAGGACGTTTGGCTGGAGGACCACTGACGGCGAGTTGACGGCGAGGTGGTTTGAAGTAGAGGAGGAGGGAAATATAGCGATTTGCTTTGAGGTAAATTTCTATATCGTGGTTTAGTCTCTATTGCTTACTGTTTTCTAAGATTTCGAGTATTACATAGTAGGCCTTGTATATTGTGGAAGGTAATTTCTGACGAAATTCATGTTAGTTTTCTGTATGTTGTTGAGCTCTGTTTTTCGGAAGATATTTGTGTGACTTCATGTTGCTTCGTTGCTAATCTAAGCAACAAATGTTTTGTGATATTGAATTAATAACTAAACTAAGCTTCTGTCGTAGATATGGGGTCAAGCAAGAGGTATCCAAGTAGGTTGTATGGGGTTGGTAATTTTCCACTGCCGATGAGAAGCATGCACCACGATTGTAGTTTGTCCAATCTTGCTGGTTTGAAAGGCTTTGTTGGTGATGAGGTGTATGACAAAATAAGAAAGAATTCGCAGCTGGGAGTTCTATTGGATCTAGCCGAATCTGACTACCTGTTTTGTGGGAAGACCATCCATTATCTATTGTCCAATCAATTGGCAATAAACATTCCATTGGAGGTATGGTTTTTGGTTGGAGGAAAGCCGCTGAGGTTCTCTCTATATGAATATGAAGAAATTAGTGGTTTGAATTGTGAGAAGATTGATGAAACAGAGTTTAAAGTCGATCATACACCTTTATGGGCGGCTTTAAAGGTGAAAGCTTTTAATGGACCCAACTGGGAGGAGCTAGTTGAGGGTTTGAGAAGCTGCCGTGGGTGGTCTGATGAAATGAAGACGCAGATTGTTCGGTTGTATCTTGTTCATGTTGGAGTGCTTGGTTTATCAAGGAACAGTCGGATACCTCTGGAATACGCTAAAAGGGCGTTGAATGAAGAAGCATTTGAGAGTTTTCAATGGGGTAGGGTTGGATTCAAGAGTTTAGTTGATTCCATCAAAATCCTTGGGTTACCTAACAATGCTTATACCCTCCATGGATGTGTCCATGTATTGCTGATATGGGCATTTGAGAGCGTCAAGGTGCTGGGGGCTAGCTACGGGAATGTAAGAGAAGGTGTAGATTTTCCTCTGTTAAGGTGGAGAGGAGGGAGGCCAAGGAAGGATATCGAAGCCTTCATATCCGGGAGCAAACTCCTTAATAATGGGGAGGTATGCCTTCAATTTACGTATACATTATTTGTCTGCATTTTTTCTTTGAGATAGATTATTAAAAGTTATGGTATCTGAAATGCAGCTTCAGGTGAAGCATTTAGTACCTAAACCTTTGGAGTTCTTACATCCAGATTGGCCAGGACAGTATTGTGTGTATGGTGTAGGAGAAGGTTTGAAGAAGAAACTGGATAATCTGCTGTTAGACGTGATCAATGGCGAAGTGGATGAAAGAGAATGGGATTGTGTAAAAAAAAGGAAGGGGGAACATACGAAGAAGAGGGAGAGGAGGCAACATGTTGCAGGGGTAAGTGACGATGATTTCCTTGAAACAGCCCCAACCAGCATCCGTAATGTCCCCAATAATGCGAAGGAGCAGAAAGAAAGTGTTGGGGACAAATGTTCAGCAGAGAAGGCGTCTGGAGATAAGCATTCAGGTGTGCAGGGTGAAGATGGTAGTGGAAGGTTATTTACTATGGTTGAAACACTAGGGGCGAAAATGGATAATATTCAGATATCGTTTTCTAGAGCAATAGCGGAAGTTGTGTTCAAACTTCAAGGTATGGAGAGTAGGATGGGTAACTTTGAGAGTGACGTTCAACTATTGAAGAAAGTTGTTATCAACACAACGGATGGAGGAGCACATGCGCAAGGACCTCGTACATTAAGAAATGACGAACAAAAAATAGAGGAGGTATGATCTGCGTACCGTATTGATAAAATTCTTATTATATATCTATTGTTCAGTATGAAGTCTTTGTATTTATCTATTCGAGGAAACAATATCAATTTCAGTATTGTGAAGTTGTATAATTTTGTAATTGTTTTGATATATGATTTTTTCCGTACACACAATTTAGCAATTTGTATACTTTGTCTCTAGTTTAACAGCGTCATATTATATTTCAAATGTCTTGTATATAACGTCAAATACATGTCTTTTGTTTCAAGTCATGGCTATATCAGATAAAGCATTCGGACAAGGATGGTTATAAAGTTGCTAGTTGTGTTAGGAATCCGTTAGCCATTAAGGATAAAGTCATGTGGTCTGGGAGTATTAAAATCGAACCAGAGGACAGTGTAGAGCGAATTCCAGAGCAGATGGTAGACAGTGTACAGCGTGGCAAAAGAGTACAGAGTTGGGAGACAGAGGAAGGTGATAAAAGAGCAAAGTATAATGACAAAGTAGATGGAGCAGGTGCTCAACCCGTTCCTATTAATGTTATCCATCCGGTAAGTGGTGGTAACCCTGGCTCGTCAGATCGAAAGTGCGAATCTGTTGTGGATTTAACCAAGGGGACCAGCTCTCCTGCATCGTCTCACACAGTGAAAGATAAGTAGAAAGCCAGGTATTTTGCATATTTGTTACAAAAGGTGTTTTCTCCATCAAGAGAGCTTGATCTTCTATTAGTAGATCCAGTGGGCACTAACATAGGGTTAAACCCTAATGACGAATCAATGCGAGCTGCATTAATGACCCGACGTGAAAGCCACATTGTAGTCCTATCTCCCGCAGTGTACGATCCTTTTAGTGAGGCAAGTCCTGAGGAAATTGCAAAGCTGATGTCCTTCCTAACTGGTGATTTGTAAGTCTTCATTTAGAGTTGTATATAATTAGTGTCTATATTCGGATTTGAGGACTACGATCTATAACTGATTTGTTAATTTTGGTATTCAGGGCTAAAGTACCTTGCACTGGAAATGCCGAATTTTATTTTCGCCTCCTGACCCCTAAACAATTGTGGCCAACTACAACATTCGGCTGGTTATGGGATGCGGTAAGCTTCGTAGCATAATATTTGACGCAGTTAACTATGGTACACTAATGCCTGATAGATGTCACTCGTGTTGCAGCACATGGTTACATGTATGCATATGTTCCGCATTAGGGGGACGCAAACGCCATCCCCATACAAAACAGATCGTATTGCTTTTCTCGATCCTTTGTTTGTTAGTATGTGGGCATTCAAATTCCCTAAAATGGAAGCCTCTAATCAATGGGTTTTTCAAGAAGGTTGTTTTGAGACGTACGTGGGAAGGCTGCCAAAATACGGAATGACAAACAAGGTGTGGGTTGACGATGTAGACACCCTGCTCTTCCCATACAACCTCGATAACAACCATTGGGTAGCCAGCGAAGCTGACTTAGTCCAGCGAAGGCTAAGAGTTTACGATAGCATAAATAGCGGTAGAACCGACGAGGGTCTACGAAAGAAGTGTAAGCCGTTTGCAAAAATGATCCCACGCTTGATACAAGCATATAACCGGAGGTACAAAGATGAGAATATCGGGGCGGCAGCATTTAGTTACTACCGGGTGAAAACACTCCCACAGAACTATCAACAAGGTGACTGTGGTGTGTACACGTTGAAGTGCTTAGAGTGTATAGCTCTTTGACTAAATTACAGAAGCCTATGTGATGTGGCCATGCCTTCTATTAGGATGAAACTTGCTGCAGACGTATTTGCAGAGGTCCCAGACCGAGACTGCTTTCTCCAACTAGATGCTACGTCGGAGACAGTAGATTATCCGGAAGCTGAGTTCAACTCGGGATCAAAAAGTTGAAGAAGTTAGGTACATTACCGGAGCAGTATGATTTTGCAAAATTGAAGATTGGTTTTACGCGTGTTGCTAAAAGAAGATGCGTGTTTGGTCATCTTTTTGGTAACATGTGGGATATGAGGATGTCGTTCTTAGATTATCCGAGGTCTGGTCACTCACATAGCTCCTATCGGTTGTTTGTAAACCCTCTTTAGGTGTAGTGTTTTTTGTATATTGCAGGGTCTAGATATGTATCATTATGACGTCTTTCTAACCAGTATTAGTATATTTTAGGCCTTTATCAGATGTGTACGTACCATCAACTACGTAACGGCCTTATTATGGTCTGTGTACACACGTATGTATATTCATCAGTGTACGTACAATCGATTCTCTAACGTTATAGACTTTATTTTTAGGTGCATGGTTGGTGCTTAGTTTCTCTCCATTTTGAGCACACTAACTTGTCCCTACTGGCAATCCTACGTACAGTGGTAGATAGAGGTAAGATATGATGAGCGAGGCAATTAAATAGTATTTGAAGTTAGCGAACCAAACTCATCCTAACAGACTGTTACTGATCATATGGACCACCTGCGTGAAAGTAATAAGTACAACCAGGAAGAATGTTTATTCGCTACTTAATTTATCGGGCCAATACCAGCTTCGTAGACGTCCATCGCGAACTTCTTTCGGAAATTGTCAATATTGTTGTCGGTGATCTTCAAGCAATCAGTCATCGGTTTACCCATGCTCAACAGTTCTAAAAACTTCATAGTAAAAGGTCCACAATCTCCCGTCCTCAAGTTTTGTCCTACTTGGCTAACCCTTTCAGCGGTAAATGGATCGAGAGGGTAATTGACATCAATAACCCTTTGAAGTATGTACGGTATCATCATAATCACCGGCTTGATCCGGGACATTGCAAGAGTTTCTCTGGTAAGGGTCATCAAAGGATCGTAAATGGAAACATGTCTCGTTTTAAGATTTATGCCCACTCCTACCCAATGCTTAGATTTCCAGTTCATTGGAGCATATATAACGTCGACATCTGTAACCCACTTCAACCTTGGTTCGTGGTGCATCCTTTCCCCATTGACGATGTCAATGAGTACTTTGTCCCATCTGAAATTCTGTTTCGCCGTGCTCCTGTTGAATGCTTGGAACCTTCTTGTCAACTCGTAAAAGAGAACGGAGTCCAAAATTACGGTCCTTTGTTTTATCATTTCTTCTCCGTTTTTGTGCCACAGCGTTAGGGCAATCATCTCCATGTGCTGCAGATGCAGTTAAACGCAAACCGGTCGAATTTAAATCCAACAGGAAACCATGAACACGCCAAAATCGTGTAGTGAAAGTTTAAAATATGTACCTGACTATGGACCCATTTTTGGGACGATATAAGAGTAGAGAAGAATAGGATATCTGCCTTGCGGAATCCGAAAAAGGTGTGTACCCTGCGAAATTTTGTAATTATGAATATCCTATATCAATGATTGAGCATATCAATATGTCATCGGAGTAATATATACTACACTTACACATTATCTTGTTTTATCAACTCGGTGAATTTGGCGAATTTCTCATCAGCAACATCTTCCATAGGGTCGTATGAAGCCGACCCTGCTTTTATCACTATGGCTTCGGATGGTTGACTCGCACGTATCTCCATTATCAATATATCAGCCGTCCTGTTTCATCCACAATAATAACCGACTGCGGCACTAAATTGTCTGAGTCACCGGGAATACATTCCTCCCCAGGACTTTGATCTGGTTGACCTCTAGTCTCTTTACAGCCCTCTTCGACATTGCTTTCGTTGTGTATTGCTTGGTCTCCGGCCTAATAAGATGTACGTACATACATTAGTTGTGACGTACATTGGACCATCTAAGTAGACACTATAAATATGACAAATATTCGAAATAAAAAATAAGTTTGCACTATTGGAGGTTAACTGTTGTTTCTATTTGTACATGTCCATCAGTTTTGTTACAGCCCTCCTCGCCATCGCTTTCCTTTTGTAGTGCTTGGACTTCGGCCTAATAAGATGTAGGTACATAGATTCATACTTACGTACACTAATGTCACAAATAATCGAAATCATCAAAGTTAGACATTTGCCTCTTGTTGACCGTCAACTGCAGTTTCATTTTCTACAGGTATTTCGGTTTTGTTACAACCCTCATCTGACTCGCCTTCCTGACCTCTTATGTCCCCTCCGTTACTGTTAAACCACTCGACTTTCCCGCCTTCTTGATGCAGTTCTTCCCTATCCTCCTATTCAAAATAATGAAACTTTTAAGACGCGTGTTTGTAGTAGGTATTTGGTACAAGCTCAATTTTTCACACGTTTAGATTAGAGGAGATAAACAAATAACCGAATATATATGAAACCCACAGATGGTTATCCCTTTTATGGTTACTTCCTGACCTACCATTTTGTTACAATGCAGAATAGGTTCCATTTTAGTATTCAGCTGCAGCAATATCTGTTCAATTAAAGGTGGACAATGCTTTATTACGAATATAGTGTTGTAATCTCCATTCCGTGTCAAATACTTACATCGGATACGGTTTTAGTTGGTGATAGCTCCACAGCAATGTCCCCCGCGTCATAATCTTGGCGACACTCATTAACTCCATTGTCCGGGGATGGTTCGTTCATGCCACAGTCGTTATTATCGGTTACCCACTCATTAATATGAGTACGGGTTGTATCCTACGGTCAAATATATAAAGCGTATATGATAGGTGCATAAGCAAAAACACCCCCATTAAGTTGATTGAGTCACATTCTAAAGAGGATCTTGTTGTCCATTACCTAGCCTCCAACTAAAGAATCACCACTGACAGAGTGTTGACCATCTATGGCATCTTTCGAACCATCAGTATTCCGATCACCCTGTGCACACCACGATAGCAACATAATTTAATATATGTAAGTAGTGAGAAAATTACAACCCTTAAGCTATTTGTCATATCAACCTTAGCAGTGTCAGCGCATCCCCTGTTTCTGACCTTCTCTCCCTTTTTTTTCATAACCATTACTGAACTCATTCTTCGAAACTTTATAGTTTTCCCTCTTCTTTTTTTTGAATACTTCTTCTCTGAAACTGTATGCGAAGCGTAAGAAGGTTCCCCATGTTCGTTTCTTTTAACCTCCAATAGTGCAGCTCTTATCTCCTTGTGGATCTCTGTACGTACGAAAATCTCCATGTTTGCCTGATTTTCCTTTATCAGTGCATCTTGTTTCCTGTAGAACCGGCTTAGTTCTGCCGCATACCTTTCAAATTGGTCATCGTCCAAACGTTCATCAACAATGGGCGTACCCCCCGGTCGCACATCATTTCTCGTGCTCTTCTCTTTCTTATTGTCAATTGTTGCGGTGTCTGCTCTTTTCCTCTTCCGACAGTCAACTGTAACTATATCACCAATTAACCATTAATTTTTAAAAAAATTAAATTTATAGTGAAGCCCTTTGTAATGTATAAATGTTTTTAATACCTTTCTCTTCGGGACGTGTCTGTTTTGGACACCTATCATCACCTCCCATCCATATTGCCTCATCCCATTTGTGGCCAGCTTTAAGAAGATTTTCAATGTTGTCAACTTGATGGTCTTCCTCTTCGTCACGCCACGCCAATTCTCCACTATCACAATGCTCCCCACTACCAACCATCCGTCTAATAACCACCTATAATATGATTACAAAAATATATACATTTTACGAAACTTATAGTTTCAAGTCGTTTACGTATTATATCAACCAAGTACATACCTCTTTAGCAGCCTCGCATGCGAAGATGTCTGCTGTCTTGATTGGCTGCAGTTTAGCCAGATTGTGGATCGATCTTTGATTAAACGCCTGATCTTGAACTTCATATGGTACTAATCTTGCAATTGCTGGGACAGATTGGAAAGCCAGCAGCTGGAGTGCTAGAGGAAATCCATGAACAGCAACTGATTGTTGCTTCAAAGTTTTTACTAAGCTGTCTACGTCTGCTGGACATTTAAATCCTATAATAGTCTCCAGCGTCCGTTCAAATGACAACCTTCCCCATGGATATTTGAAAAAAAAATCAATATTCTTGGTCATCTCCACTGTCTTCGGATCTGGTTTTACTGGTTGCGTGGCGCATGTTAGAACTCCATCAACTATTATTATCAGCGCTAAAGCTAGTTTCTGCCACGTTTCCATTTCCTCAGTCTCCAACCTTTTTACCAACTCGGAGATCGTTGGTTCTATGTTTTCCCCGAATAGTACTTCCCAAACAGTCTTACATCCTTTATCCGTTTTTGTAGCTCTTTCCACATCTCTCTTTTTTGGATAATTTCCACATTCGAGACCTGTCAACTCTGCAAATTCCTGTAATCCAAACTTGATTGGATTGCCACCAAACACAATCCACATCTCATGCCGCTTTTTGGTCACCAATTGACGGCAAACAAATCCATGAACTAGTTTACCGGAGAACGAGATCTTGTTAGCAGGGATACAAAAAAGCTGCCCAAATGGAGACTCTAACAAGTTTTCCATTTCTTTTGTTCCACTCAGCACCCTCGATATTGTAGAAAGATATTCCGGTTTTGAATACGCATTTATCTTGGTTTTGAGAGGGTAATGGTCAAGAGCAAATAACCTCCTCGGTAGATCCAAGCTCAATTGAGGAACGATCTCTACAGCCTCGGGATCCATCCTATCACCAAGAATTAACGTACATATTTATATGTACGTACACTAAACCAATTAACCCTAATACCAATGTCTACCAAAGTTCAAGTCTGTTGACGATTAGGGTTATTTATCCTCTGCCCGCCACAAATACACAACTATTCATCGATTTCACATCCTGGGCTACTCAAAGCGATTCTTAAATGTATTTGCTATATGCTCTTCCAACCTAATATAGAATTTGGGGGAACAATCTCTCTTCCAATTTAAAGTAAGAAGTCAAGAGAAAACTTACCTTCTGATTCAACACCGGTGATGAAAGAGGGATCAAAACTAGTCGCCTTTTTCTGATTTCACCCGACCTCTGTAATCTCTTCTTCCTTAAATGTTCCGTCGCCGACTTCTATGGAGTGTCGTTCTGTAGTACTTATCCCAGATCTAAACACCTTAATTCAAAAACTCGCGATGTGAAACAACCCTATCGGACATCCGAATGCGCCGTCGCAACTGAGGCCTCAGTTTTCTGTCTATTACCAAGAATGAAGATTTTGCCTCTACTATTAAACAATTTTAAAATATTTTTTTTATAAACAGTGCAATGGCTGAGCTTTTCTTTAAATATTTAATTCAAATTATACAGTTCTGAAACGTTATTGGTTCATTTACACTATATATCAGCCTTTATTAGTGAGGTTAAACCATCATTCACTATTCCTTGATGTTTTATAAAGTTTTACATTGAATTGGTTTGTTAAATGAACCAATATATTTTCCGCCAATATATAACGTCGACTATAGGGTCATAATTAAGTAGTGCATGCGATGTATCGTCTTCGCTTAACCGGCAGTTACACGTGTTAATTATCTAAATGCGATGTATCTGTATGGAATGCAGTCACGACGTTTGAAAAGCCACAATATGGATAATCCATTTGTGTTTGTTCGCTGCTTATATAAGAAGAAAAATACACACCCGGTGAAGTATGTATTCGTCTCTAAAAAACCAAAATATCACATCACAAAGTAAACATAAGTGCAACAAAGTCATGGTGCATTTCGACAGGCTATCCGATCTCCAGACGTGGCATTCTGATTGGAAGGTTTCTGTTAAGATCATCCGCAAGTGGAGAAAGAGAGAAGCGAACATCGTCACCTTTGAAATGGTTGTTTCGGATGTTTTCGTAAGTGACTCGTCTCATCATCAAATTATATGCACTTAATATTAAATGATTCATGTACATCATGGTTGAAATTTTTCCCCCACCGTAGGGAGATAAGATGCAGGCAACAATCAGCGAGGACCTGTTGCCCCAGTTCTGTGCGGGGATTGAGGAGGGTTTGTGGAAAACGTTCTCTAATTTCGTCGTCACTGACGACACAGCCGCTGTGAAGGTCGTGGCTTCCAACTACCAGATCAAATTCACTGCTGACACGGTTGTGGACAACATTTGTTGCTTGTCGACCAATCACTACATCGACTACGTCCCCTTCGACCAAATTTATGAACGATGGTCTCCTTGGACCCAGAACTGCTGCTTAGGTAACGTTGCATTGTGTTGTTCCGTTTTTTAATATCATATCCAGTACCATAATTCTAATGACATGACACCATAGACACGATGGGGCAAGTTACTCACGTCGAACGAAGAATATTGGTGGACGATCCAACTGCTCCACGGTTTGCCGAGAGAACCCGGTTGATACGGTTTTCATTGACGAATCTTGAGTGAGTCGTTTTCGCGATTATTAGCTTTCACACACTTTAAATATATAACGGGCTATTCAAGTAAGGTGTCTCTGTGAGTAGGGGTCATCACTTGCAATGTGTGGGTAATGATGAAATGGTCGATGATTTCTCCCGCAATTTTTGGCTATGTGGAGGCAAACCAGTTGTAGTCTTGCGTTTTTGGAGGCCCAAGTTTAAGGATGGAGGTATGGATTAGGCAAACGTATTTAAAACAATTCAATCACCTTTTAAATATAAGATTACTGCATAAAACTAATTTTGGTTACCCTTTTTCCTTATTTTTACACACCGTAGGAGGGATGGAAGTGGTTAGTCAACCGGGTGTCTCTAAAGTGATATTTGAACCACCCTTCCCTGAGGTTAGAGATTTAAAACTCCGGTTGGAATACTTCGACCAGCGCGAGCGGAGTGACGACGATTCGTAGCCTATGTTTCCATTTGTCAATGTTGCTTACATTCCAAACTTCTAAACCACGTTGATGAACTCTTTATATTATCTTCATTACCTACATCCCAACAATCTATCTTACGTGGATAGGAATAATTTGATGTAAAATGTTTGTGTGTATTACGCATGGTTAATTATATATTTTTATTTTTATTTGGTAAGCATCTTCCTAATACTGCCAACCTTTAATGTTAGACGTATGTGTACAAACGTGTACAAATGTTTATGTTTAATTTCAAGGGTTTGGTCGATAATAATAACACGACAAGGTTTCAAACAGTCTTTTTTTTAGACGATAAAAAAATGTCACTAAACCAAATATAATGTTTATAACTTGATGTTAAACAATTAAACCACAACCCAAAGTACTGCTAATAAAACGACCAAACTACTTTAAAAAATAGGTCATTGTTGCTAGTATAACCAAAGTCGCAACAAACACATTGGTCAGTTTTAATTCCATAGTTAATCCATCACTCTTGTACGCAATCAACACCTTCATCCTTTCCAACTCCATCTGATTTTCCTTGTGCATATTTAAGATGTTAGCAATCTCCTCTTTTCGTCCCTGAAGCGCTTCACGCCTTTGATTCAAACTAGTTAACTTTAGAAGATCTTCCTTCACTGTTTTCAGTTCCTCCATTATAGCTTCATCCCACTATTTAAAAATGTGATAGTCCCCATCCTGCATTTTTTTTTTAACCGAAAACCTCAAGTTATGCAAATAAATCTGATCTTTAATCAACCTCGGGGAAACTGTTCGTCACTTACCTCTCTATTTCTAGAAGTGTAGTGGAGCCTCCCTGGGTTTGTCCTTGTAAAAGAAGGTTGTAGGTTTGGGCTTTCACCACAGTAACAAACAGCCGGGATCCCATACTCCGCATCGTCATACTCGACTGGACTCTTGTTTGCCAAAGCAGACATTAAGAACGAAACTGATAACGTAATTGAAGGAGGGAAAATAAAGAAAAGAGGAACGTTAAACTATTAACCGAATATCCAACTCTCTAAATCTAATCCAACATCTATGGCAGCGGCTCTCTCTGTTTCCCCTAAATCAATTCAATGAACCCTAATTTCCTAGAATCTCATAAGATATCGATTATATTCGGTTAGCTTTTATAGAACATTCTGTTTTGTGTCATTTTTTGTATTGTAAAACAACATAAACTTTTCCAAGTTGTGTCGTTTTCCAATAGATATGAACGGCGTCGTAAGCTTGATACAGTGTCGGGCCTGACATAAAGCCCGTAAATCAAGGGCTTTATGCTACAGAGTATATTAGCAATTTTAGGGGAATCAATATCAAAAACGGTGCGGTGGTACAGTGGTCAGATTGGCCTTGACTGTCCTTCAGTGTCACAAGTTCGAGCCCTTGTATAGCTGTTTTTGTAACTTTTTTTTTCTAATGTTTGTTAATGGGCAAAATTGGTTGGGCCGGCACTGTTGATAGTTTTGTGTGTTTGCCCGGTGAAACTAAGTACACGTCGTCTATACGGTGGGTTCGAAGCTAGGGAATTGCCATTTTAGACCTTTTTCGGAATATAAGGAGCAATACGACATCTAGTAGACATTTTTGGAATAAAAGGAGCAAAACGACCAAAACGACAGATATTGGCATACACGTTAATTAACATCTTCATTACATAGTAATTTAATTATCTAATGAAACATACGTGGCGAGGTGAAACGCAACACAGAAGGGAACCGACGATACACCTAGAGGATCTCACATATAGATTTGGCCACCCACCACACTCCGCAATTTACACAAATGATGTCATAATAACGTGTGTTGGTCGATAACCTGCCCCATCTCAAACAACTACGCATGGCACAGTCCGGGAAAGGGATCAACAAACTGGAGGGATATACAAAAGAATCTTTGTACGTGTTTTTACGCGCCGTCTTAAACATACTCAACCGTTGGAACAGATCTTCCCCGATAAGCCGTACTCCCTCTGATTGGAGTGGATAGTGATGTGCATCAAATTGGTAAAGAAAACGAACCGCCATCTGCTCGTCCCCATATAACATAGAGAAAATTCCACATGCAAGAGTGGACTCGGCATCTTCGGGGACATTTTTTTTTTAGTAGTTCGATACTGCGCTGAATGTCTTGCTCCTCGGCAACGATCCATAGCCCCTCGTTGTAGATTGCTATTTTGTTCCCTGCGTCCAAGCATTTTTCGAAAATACGCCTATGAATCCCTTCTTCCTGGCGTTCACCATTTGGCTTCTTTGTCGTTTGGAATGAAGAAGGATGTTCACAGATTTGGTAGATGCTGGCAACCTTCAGAACTTCTGGGGCAAGCACCGTTTCCACTCCTCGCCGATCAGCCTTTAACAATGGGCCAAGGAACCACAACCCATCAATTACGAGATGCTTGGCTATTTTTATCAAGATCTCGTATGGCAGATCAGTCTTCTGACGCCTAGAAGTCGCCATTTTTTGCAGTTAAGTAAACTAATAGCAATATTTGCAGATACAAATAGACGGAAACTACAGCCTGCCCACTAATAAAACCTACGATGTGAGAGGTGGTTGGGGAGTTTGGCGAAATTCCAGGGAATTTATACTAGTTTCTATATGACGTCGTTTTAAATTAGCCTATTGTTAACTACTTAATTACGAAGGAACCCATTTTAGGTTTATGAGCTCTCATGCACGCCTACTCGATTAGAAATACTAAAACAAATAAGTAGTGCAAACCACGTGTCAGTTTCGTGTTAACGGATTTCAAATTCATTATATTCGAATTCGTTAAATATCGGCTGTAACTCACCCATCAGCTAACCCTAAGCTTAGACTATGACATTTGTAGGTTTTCTGATGTGACACAATAAATAAGTGAGTCGTTTTATTGTTGCTTATTAGTTTTCTCATCATTAAGTTTATTTGATGTGTATCCAGTATATACGTGATTTTCATCACTTCCTCTCAACAAGATCAATCCAAAGGGTTGCTACTCACTTGTTTTGATTGTACGATTATTTAAGCTTCTGTACGTAGACGACTACCACAATATATTATGACTCCCAACGTACATCAACTATGGTGTGGGGAATAAATTATCCTTCTGATAAAACAATACAACATTAAAGATTCTACTTATTATTAGGAGATAGTACAAGCATTCGATCATTTCTTTTACTTTATTTAATGTCCAAAAACAAATGAACATTTTATAAAGGATGTCATTTTATAGCTTTAAATAAATTATTTTTGTGAAATATATTCTAATACTAACAATTTTAATATTCAAAATTCAACATATTATTTTCTATCTCAATTTCAAGAATTATTAGAATATATAATAAAAAGGATAGATTAAGTTTTAATAATAAAACCATTGTACATAGTTTGACGAAATTAAACCAATATTTGAAATAGAAAACAACATTTGATTTCTATTTCTAGTCATTTTTTCATTCCTCATTCCCCGGACAGTCTGACGAACACCTGCATTGTTTCTGTATGGGTTCCGGAGCTTTCTCCTTCCTGGGCAATTGTTTCAATTTTTGTCCCATTGTGTCCCATCACATTGTTAATGTGGTAATGTGCAGAAAACTCACTTCTATAAGTTAAAAAAAATGTACATGTGAGACGGTGACCAGATATGAACACATACGCTTTCATACCAATTATTAATATAATATCAACTTACATATGCTTGTGATGTCCAAGTCCTTCGAAATCTGCTCGAATGAAGATTTTAGAAGACGCTTCGGTGTGTACAAGACATGGTACGCCTACACACATTTACGTAATTGAGTTGCTAGACAAATTACATGTACTTGCTTCTATCATAATATCAATTTCCTCTGACGTACCTTCATAACTCCCAACCTTAAAGAACCGGAAGACACAAAACACTGGTTCGGATTTGTGGAGAACATGACACCCCTTTGATTCCCAATCAGAGAGGAATTGATGGGCATAGAAGTCTGTGAGACGACATTTGACACTTTCATTCCTGCATTAACGCACAGTTGCTATCAAAGTTAAATCTATGAAGTTCAAATATATATATGTATATTACTATGTCTATAGCATAATAGGTCCTTAACCTGCCATTCAGGAGAGTGAAGACAACTTCAATACACCTGCCATCGTAACGTCTTCTTATGACGTCCACATTTTCGATGCACCCACAAACATCTAGCGCGGGAAAAAATAAAATGGGGATGTAACGTTTATTTTGTACTATTGCAAATGATACACTTAAAAGTAACGTCCTCAACTGACAAAACGACCACTAAATGAATCTGAACAACCATCGCAAGTTCACAATTCCACGGACATTAATATATACATATTAAAGAAATTAAAGATAAAACATACCGAAAGACACGGGATGAGTAACTCTGCCACGAGTTATATCATCGATATCCTCGAAGCGGAAGTAATTTTTGTGATTCAACGGTTGGATCACATCCATGGTTGACTCATGCGTAAACTTGATTTGGTATGGGTGATGAGTATTCCTCTCATTGAGAGTTGGATTGATTAATTTAAACTCCCGAATATTGTACCAGGTACCGATTTCAGGGTTTGGCGGGATATTTGGGTATTCACCCTGTAGAAACGCCACTTCGATTGTGGAACCCTTCAAAACAGATAAATTGTTATACATCAAAAACTGTAGGATTTAGCGAAATAAGAAAGACTTGTTTAACTAACTTCTTCGTCCACAAGGAGGAGAACCCGTTTTACAAAGCATTGGCGAATCGACCAAGCGTTTAACACCTTGGCGTGGATACACCAACACCAATTCCTTCTCTCGCGGTCCAGTTCAGCAATACGATCGGTTCTGAAGCTCATGGTGATCTCAGATTTTGGATATCTCTTACTTTAAACCGTGTTAGGAATTGACGAAGGTTGAGAGCAATTTAAATATTTACGGAGAGCGACACCTCGAAACGGCGCGGGTCCAGATTAAGGGTGAAGAGCATAAAAAAAGCAGAATGAAGGTATATCAAATATTTACAAGCAGAATAAAGGTATATCAAATATTTAGTTGTTCAGGTCCAGATTAAAGGTGAAGAACATAAAAAAGGTATACAATTTATGCATGTATTTCTCATGCATTAACCACAAAAAGACAAATAAACTGCAGTTAAAAATAATATCTATCTTCAATGGTAACTTATAAAGTGATAAGAGGACTTGATGCTTTTCACCCTTGATCTGCACTTGAACAGCCACATATTTGATTTATAAAGTGATAAGAGAACTTCATGCTTTTCCCCATTCAAGGCCTTACTCGTGTAAATTTATTTGTAAAATATGCTAGTACGGAAACGTGTCTTTTTCTACAAACCGGATTTGAGTCGAATTATATACGAACTACACAACTTTCCAATTTCACGTCCGGAACATACAATAGCTATAGCATTAAATGCGACAAGTACATGCAGGGATTTGACATCTTCTTTTGTGGAAAGTCGTTCTTACTTAAATTTTGAAATGACTATTATCTCATCATAGTGTTTACTGAACACTTTTTAAGCAAGTAATAGTTATAAACTTTGCCCAACGAGCACAGTATACTTTTTATCTGAATGAAATATATTTTTGGTTACCGAGACGACGAGAGAACAACCTTTATTGTGTGAACCAGTATGATGTTGCGTAAGCATTACGTACACCTTTTCCCAACTAATACAGTGTAACTTATTCTTCATTATGCATTGTGCTAAAAGGACACGTAGAGTAATTATATTGTACAGTATATATACAAATTACACAACCTACCTCCTCTGTTGTTGAAGCATATATAATAGCTCCGATAACGAAATCTCAAAAAAAGAAAAAATGGCGAAAGCACACAATAAGCTCCCATATCTCCCTGATGATATTTTACTCGAAATCTTTAGGCTTCTCGCAGTAGATGGGCTGTCGAACCTTGCTCCAATTTTAAAGTCGGGTCGGCGAGGACTGAAGATGGTGCTCGACCCCTATGTTCTAAAGGATGCAAACATCTACAACATCTGTTGGCATCCGTTATTAATCCAAACGTCAGACGACCCAAATGGTGGCCCTAAAGATAAAGGGATTCATAGGCGTATATTCAAAAAATGCTTCAAAGCTGGAAACGAAGTTGCAATCTACTACGAGGGCCTCCGGATTGTTGCGGAGGAGAGAGACTTCAAGCGAGGCATTTCTGTTCTATCTCGTAACGTTCCCACAGACGCTGAGGCAACACTGGCATGTGGTATCTTTTCTATGTTATATGGAAGCGAACAGATGGCGGTTCATTTTCTTCACTTATTTGATGCACATCACTTTCCTCTCAAATCGCATGGGGTCAGATTTGTAGGCAAGTCTGTGTTTCGCCTGTTGTTTACATACCAGGTTGCACTTCAAAACACGTTCATAGATAAACTAGTCTATCCATCTACTCACCTGATCCCTAACCCGGACTGTGCCGCCACCTGTTGTATCCAATCCGGTTTCTTCTCTATAAACTTTCGAGATTACGACATCTTGTGTACTAATTGCGGACTTTGGTGGTTGGCGAAATCTATATGTGAAATCCTTTAGTTCTATAATCTCCAATG
Source organism: Camelina hispida (assembly GCA_023657505.1). Lineage (NCBI taxonomy): Eukaryota > Viridiplantae > Streptophyta > Magnoliopsida > Brassicales > Brassicaceae > Camelina > Camelina hispida. The sequence continues at coordinate 22,992,286 of CP094631.1, read as the reverse complement.
GCTGTGGTACGTACATCGATAATTTGTTGGGTATGTTAAATAAAACAGAACGATATGAACGGGACTAGTCCATGTGTACGTACACGTCACACACAATAGAACTAGTTTGGCACCGTGTACAACTATGTATTTATGTACGATGCCCTGTTTCGGTGTACGTACACAAATACATAGTTGTAGCACCGTGTACGATGGCGGATAACACTAAATAGAATACATTCGTTGATTATAAAATAAACTCCGACATACACCGGATAACAGTTCGAGGTTCCAAAAAGAAAAAAAAAAAACCATCAAGTACATAATATTTCAATATTAACCTAGTTGAAAACGTCCTCACTAAGGTTAAGCCGCAAAAAATTAAAAACATGAAAAGAAGATCTTAAAAGAACGAGCGCAACTCATGTGCATACCAGTAGAAAAAACAGGACTTACACCCGGTGAGGTAGCTACTGCAAGTACACCTACGGTGGTGGAGGAGAGAAGGCGACAATCTCACTTCAAAAAGGGGACCACGGAGATGGAGGTTCGCAACATGGAACATAACCAGGCCAGCAACTTCAACGGTGGTGTTCATGTGAGGGACCATGAACCAGAAAATATTGCCAAACGCCTCGGCCTCCATCACTTGGCCGGTAAACGTTGCGAACAGCACATAAGCGAAGTTCGCATAGGGATCCGTTGGTGCAAAAAAGCGTAGCAACGCCATACCTTTAGCAACGGTGGGGGAGTTTGAAGCTAGCCTGACGCCCTCAAGATAGTTCGCTACGATGTGGCCCCTATAGAGGAGAAGCTCAAAGTAGGGCCTGAACTTAGACTCCATAGTGATGAACTGTGGCCACGTGATGAACGGACGAAGTTGAACAGTTTGGAGGTCGACAGTGTTCAGCGCCTCGACCAAGGCGGGGATAGGAGTGACAGATACGGGTATAAAATTGACAAGGAGGCTTGTAGGGTTTGGCAGCTTGATGGCCAGGAATATCTCGTTCGGAGGGGTGTTCATTGTTTTTTTTTTTTTTTTTTGGAGACGATATGGGCTGTGGATGGTATTTTCTGTGTGTAGGGAATAAAACATCTTCTAACGTACACACCTCTATATATAGTGAGAACAGTGGTAATTTTATTTTTACTATAACAGGTAATTAACTCGATGGTATTTAACAGTAAAATGTATTGTGTGTATAGGAATATATTTATATAAAAATGTAATGATTTAAGTCTGTTTATTAGCCACGCCAAAAGTATTCAACAAGCTCTGTTGGTTCTTTGGTACTCGTGTACGTATATAAGTAAAATTACATAACTGATATTTGACATCTACAACCCTGCAAGTCATATCGATTAAAATTGACTTATATGGACGTCAACTCAGTTGGCCATTGCTTTAAATTGGCAACATGTCATTGCATTAAATACGACTACTAATAGATACAAACACATTGTTAATTTCCCTATAATATATATTAAATATAGTGGTTTCAATTTTAAGTATAAAAGGGTACAATTCAATACAAGCTACACGGGCATGTAACTGTTGATGTAGGTCTTAGCCATGTATCGTACAGAATAAGATATTCGAGAAACTATTAGTTTTCATGGAACTAAACATTTTACTATGTTCAGCTTGTGGAGAATAGGAGAGCAACCTAAAGTGTATTGAAAATCTACCATATTGCTTCATACCTATGCTTTGCATGTGTTATCAACTTCGTTAAATATATTTGTGTACGAAAATTAAATCAATTGTCCAGTTATCACATCTAACAAAGTTCGTGGTTAGCTTTATTAGCTTGTCATATTCTGCAAAGGTGCATCACTGACAAAATCCTTCGTTTAATATTAAAATTAGAATTGATAGGAGATAAGGTGTACAAGGAAACGAGGAAATGCAAACATGTTTCGTTATAACTACCAAAGCATTTGACTAATTCGGCGAGCGCACCACCAGATTGTGCATTTCCTGCAACGATGCTTGTAAGGACCCACCATATTGTCCACGTCTTTCCTCGTCATTGAGAGCGCGCATTTTATTGCGCACGAAGGAGTTGTTATTTCCCCATCATCAGGGTAGTCAAAAAACGCACCATACGTTGTATTGTGTGATGCTCCATAGTGAATAAGCTCAGTGATGAGTTCTTCACACATATCTCCAACCTCTTCGGAGTCAAGTGGGTAGTGTTTTATAGAAAACAGCTGAAGCAAATGACCCGCCTGGACTCCTGACCCTTTACAGATGCACAACATGGCAGACGCAAGAGTAGCGTCGGCATGTGTTGGTACGTTACGCAGGAGTAAATTTACGGCCCCTTCAATGTTCCCATCTTTTGTTGCAAGACGAAGGCCTTCATAATATATGGCCGTTGGATTATCTGCATCTAGGCACCTTTCAAAAAACTTCCTGTGTCGACCACCAAACATGATATCATCGTGGTCACTGCACATGTTGAAGATGTTTGCCTCTTTCAAGACATCGGGACGGTAAACTATAGTTTTGCCTCTATTTCCTGAACGTTGGAGTGACTGCATGTACCACCAGTGTTTTGCTGTCATTAGTTTAGCTATTCGCGCCAACAGATCGTCAGGAAGATTTGGGTTGGTCATCTTTGTAATGAAAGTATTATGTGCACATAGGAATGCAAACGATTTATAATACGAACTTGTTGATATGGTTGGGGAATTATTTGGTATGGATATAAATGATACTTGATATAACTGCGTGACAAGATAATCAAACCACTAATTATTAAGATTTTAAAACATCCACTAACAAAATAGATGGAGTGTCATTTTGAGAATCTTAATAGGCCGTTAATATTTTAGGCATCTTTACATCATAACCATATATGATCCCCCACATCCCCTATTAGTATACACGTGTCATAACCATATTACGGATTTGAAGTCTACTATAATCTACTATCTCAATCTCGACTATTCACTACCCGCTCAGCTTAACGTAGTGGCAGACATGACACCAGTTGGCAACTGCGATGTGACAACTGATACCCACAAAAGTCTTATATGCGAAGACGTAGAAGAGTTGTTTTACAAGTAAGTAGAGGGATGTGACTTATATCTCATCGATGTGTCTTGATGAGTACGTTTAATATGATGTATTTGTAAAAATTCCGAAATCTGGTCACAATTGTACTAAACGACCACAGTGTGAACTAAATAAGTTTCTGGTTAGCATTCTATATATATAATAATTTAAAAACCTTTAACTCCCACCTACAACTCTCCCTTTATTATTGTATGTAGGTGTTGAACACCAACCACAAGTTGCAACACCTACGAAACATTGTTTTAGAAAAAGCAAGTGAAAATGCCGCATGCAACTGGAAAAATGCCTGATATACCCGATGAAATATTGATTAAAATCCTCGGCTTTCTCGCAGTTGATGGTTTGGAGTACCTTGCTCCAATACTGAAGGCAGGTCATCGAGGTGTAGAAACGGCGCTCTCTCCCGAAGTTTTAAAGGTTGCTAACATCTTCAGCTTATGCTGGCATCCGACGATGTTCCAAACACCACATCACCCAAATGGTAGAGTCCAAAATGAAGGGATCCATAGGCGTATCTTCGAAAAATGCCTAGATGCTGGCAACAAACAGGCAATTTTTTTCGAAGGTTTCCGGGTTGTTGCCGAGGTGGAAGACATTAAGCAAGGTATTGCACTTCTAACTCGTAACGTTCCCGCGGAACCTATCTCGACACTAGCTTGTGGGTTTTTTTCTATGTTAGTTGGGAACTGCGAGATGGCTACTCATTTTCTTGAACTGTTTGATTCACATCACTACCCACTTAAATCGGAACGAGAAAGGTTTCTGGCCAAGGGGTTGTTCCGGTTGCTGGGTAGATATCAGACGGTGCGAGTAAACACATACTGGGACACATTTGTCTATCCTATTGCTCCCTTTATCCCTAAACCGGAATGTACTCGATTGTGTTTACGGGAGCATGGTTTCTACTCTCTCCGGTATAAGGATTATGACATTGTCTGCACAAAGTGCGGCCTCTGGTGGTTGGCGAAAGCTATATGCGAGATCCTGTAGTTATATTTTCTCATAAGATGTTTCGCCCTAAACGTACTATCTGACGAATATCTTGTTATCAACGCAGTTCTTAAATCTTCTAGAATCCATGTAAGTACTATAAATCCGGCCTTTAGTTTAGAATGTCTCTTGGTGTACTAAACTTGGTTCATGTAACACCTAATGTTGTATCCTTTATAAGAACGCGGTATCTATCGCTACTTATTATGTTGTTTAACAATGGTAAGTGGTTGGGTGCCTAAAGGTGGCCAAGGCATCGGAGATGAACTATGAATATAAAACTATATAATTTGTTCTTCACTTTGCAAGACCACTTAAATATGATAGTAAGACGTACACAACCTGAAAGATGTTAGTGTAATAACAACGTTTAAAATTTCAGTGTACGTTCAAGAGTAAGTACGTTTAGTGTACGTACAAAAGTTTAAAATTTAAGCCAAGATGGCGAGGTGACATCAAACCACTAATTATTAAGATTTTAAAACATCCACTAACAAAATAGATGGAGTGTCGTTTTGAGAATCTTAATGGGCCGTTAGGTGTACGTACAATAGTATATACTTTAAGGCCTTGTACGTATTAGAGTTTGCAATTTGCATGTACGTAGAATGGGAAGGAATAGTTCGGGCATTAAGTCCCTTTATGCAATTTTTGTTTGGGTGAGCAAAACCCCCTTTATGCAAATTAATTATAAATAAATCCGCTGACGCAGATTCTTCTATTTCGTATTAGTATATACGTGGCGCCACCATAATAACGGATGTTAAATGCTTTATACACTACTATGACAATTATTTCTCTTAAATTCCGCTAGGCTCTACTTAGGGTAGACATGACAGCAGTAGGTTGGACGAAGTGAAAACTCCTACCCCCAAAGTCGTGTTATCTCAGCGTGATGTGATTTATATCTCAGCGAGTTTTAATTAAACAGTAGTAAGTGACGTATGTCTCGGAACATTACAACAATAAACAGGTAGGGTGTTAGCTAAATAAGTATCTCGTTAGCGTTCTATAATAGATAATTACCAGTCCCACTGAGTGCAACCTGAACTTTGAGTTCTTCAAACACCCTTCTGTACAAGTTGTAGTTCGTACTGAAAAATCACAGCAAGATGGCGTCTGCGTCTCAAAAAATGCCTCATCTTCCAGATGAGATGTTGATTATCATCTTCGGGTTTCTCGCAGTTGATGGTTTGAACTACCTAGCTCCAATAGTCAAGGCAGGACCTCGAGGAGTCAAAACAGCGCTTAGGCCTCAAGTTCTCAAGGATGCTAACATCTCCAGCATTACTTGCCATCCTTCTTGGTTCCAAAAATTACATCATCGAAATCGTAGAATAAAAGAGGAAGGGATGCACCGGCGTATCTTCGAAAAATGCCTTGACGCTGGGAACAAAAAGGCAATCTATTACGAAGGTCTCCGGGTTGTTGCCGAGGAAAGCGACATTGAGGGAGGTATTGCACATCTAACTCGTAACGTACCCGCAGAAGATGATGCCACACTAGCATGTGGGTTTTTTTCTATGTTACATGGGAACCTCGACATGGCGGGTCATTATCTTTACCTGTTTTTTGCATACCACTACCAACTAAATACAACTCAAACAAGGATTTTGGACAGGGAGTTGTTCATGTTCCTGGGTAGATATCAGACGCCGCGAGAAAACACGTACAAGGATACATTCGTCTATCTGATTGCCCCTTTGATCCCTTTTCCGGAATGTGCTAAATTGTGTTTATTGGAGCATGGTCTGTACTCTCTCAAGTATCGAGACTATGACATGGTGTGCAACAATTGCGGCCTTTGGTGGTTGGCGAAATCTATATCCGAGATCCTTTAGTTATATTATCTCTTTAGATGTTTCGCCCTAAACGTTTCATCTAAATGTCTTCTGTTATAAACGCCGTACTAATATCTACATCATAGGGTTTACGCGCACTGAATCCGGCCTTTTGTTTCCATGGTTTTCTCTTCTAGTTATTTTTAAGCATGTACCAATTGATGTTGTCTCCTTTCCTTTTTTTACTGTTCTATCTTGCAAAACAACTATACACAATTGATATATCTGCCTATTGTGTATGTACAACAAAGTGTGTTTGGGTACATGGGTGCTTACGTTTGGTACGAGTAATGTATTGTTTTGTTACAACTGTGCATTCGGTTGGTGAAGTCGGATGTGTACACATCCCTATGATACCTAGGTATTGGGCCTCAATTTTAGTAAGCCCATTCGGTAAGGTTTTTTTGTTTATTTTCTTAAAAATAAGGCTTCAATTTAAGAGTTTGAGTTGAGGCCCCATTTAAAAATTAAAAAATTACATCGGACTTACTGAGAAAAACAATTTAAAAGTAAACAATACAATTTCTTTTCGTATTGGGCCTCCAATGTTGCTGGACCGGCAATGAAATTTTGGGTTGTTTAAACCAAATTGCGACTAGGATAACTCTACAATATCAACCATTGAATCAATTTTGTCGTAGTGGGTGGGCGCCATAACGTAATTAAGAAAGTATTGGGGGGGGGGGGAAAAGCATACATCAACAAGAACATAAAATAAAACACGTACAAAACGTAAATTAGTTGTCTGTACGTACACTACGAATTAAAGTAAATTTGAAATATAAACCCGAAGAAAAACAAAGAAAGCGAAGAGTCGCGCTTATTAGAGAAGAAGAGAGGGGGAGTCGGTAGAAAGACGCAACTACCGGTGGCGACGTTTTGTTTTATTTAAATAGCATCACCCTGTCTCCTTTCCAAACCCAGGGTAGAAACGAGTAACAGTAAATTATCAGAAAAAACCATGGAGTTTAGAGTTGATGCCATCGCTGATCTTAGACCAGGAAAAACGAATTGGATTATCCAAGCGAAGGTCTTGAATTCGTGGTATGTTATTGAGTTCTTTCAAAAGCGGGTTCTGCTCCTTGCTGATACACGGGTTAGTCCATTTGCTTTGTAAAATATTTGCACGAAGTTGTTAACCAACGCAGTGGTCTTATACACAATTGATATGCAATTTGTAGGGTGACACAATCGAGGTGGCGTTTTTACCAGGGACCTATAAGAAAATGAGGAAGTATATCTATGATGGTGATTGGTATGAAATTAGGAATTTCAAGGTCATCCAGCCAACACTTAGGGAGAGGAATACACATCATCCTTTCCAAATCAAATTTACTGATGAGTCGACAATGGGCCTGCTCTCACCGGTGAATCAAAAACACTACTTCCGTTTCGAGGATTTGGGTGATATATCTCGAGGGAGAATTACCCATCCCATATCATTCGGTACGCTTATCTTCAATTTTCAATTACACAAATCGTTTGAAACAACGTTAAAAACGTTTGCTAAATCATATATTAGTGCACATTACTAGTTTTTAGTCCTGATACTAAATAAATAAGTTAGTAGACAATCAAAATACATAGGTCGTAACGTTTAAAGTATGTGTCTATCCCGAATCAGATGTCTGTGGGTGTGTAGTTGGAGTGGAAGACAGAAGATTGCTCGAGGGGGCAAATGCGGCCAATGAAGTTGTCCTCACCCTACTGAATGGGAGGTAAAGAAGATTTGTGCTACATTTTCAATACATTGGCATTTAAAGTTTTTTCCTATTCCTGTTCTATATTAACATGAGAAAACCGTAGGAATGAAACCCTCAAGTGTCGTGCCCTAGATGACTATGCTGCTCGCTTCATAAATGCTTGGGAAGCACTCGGGTGTCATCTTACTTTTACATCCGAACCCGTCTTTTGTATTTTGCGGTTCTGGAAGGTTGGAAGCTACGAAGGTACGTTCGATTTGATAGATCAGATAAGGAAACTAGCCGAAACACCACATGCTTACCATCGAGCGAATCACCACATGCTTACCATCGAGCGAATCGGTCTTCACGTTGCAGATGAAGAACTGAGATCCGTTGGTGTTGGCTCCGGCGTTTGCCATCTACAGGATTCCTGGTCCCGTGTGCTTCCTCTCGAAATTCTGGTCATCGAACTTGGCCCCGTAGATCGACTCGCCGCCTGTTCTGTTCCCGGCTGTGAAGTCTCCTCAAGTTTATGATGAAATCTCCTCCCTGGCACATGAAATTAGTCATAGGATAGTTAGCTATGGTTAGCTTAAAGAAAACAAAAAGTAAACGAACATTAAAAAAACTGAGTGAAAGTGAGAAACATAAATTTCGGAGTGAATAATTTGATTTTTGACTTAAACTTTCAATTTATTGCTAAAAATTTTTAGATCACAATCTTAACAAAAGAAACTAATAGAGATATATTAGGATACAGTATTTATAAATTCAAAATAATCTAAAATCGAATATCTTAAACCCAATTGGTAATAAATTAGATATTATACGATAATCATTAAGTATAGATAATTTTGGTAAGTAAAAATAATGGGAACGAAATTAGTAATAAAGATTGATTCAAATAATAAATATCGTAATTAAGAGGTTAGTAATCCGATACTAAAGATAAGGAAAGTAAGATCCGCGTCACTCTATTCTTGATCCGAATCTATTATTTCTAAACTGATTAATATTAGTTTCTTAAATCCATTAATTAATAATTAATACAATGGCAGTGTTGTAAATAAGTTGGAACTTGAGGATTTATTTCAAAAATGTTTCTGAAAATGTATATATAGATTCTTGATCCGAATCTATTATTCCTAAACTTATTAATATTAGTTTCTTAAATCGATTAATTAATAATTAATACAATGGCAGTGTTGTAAATAAGTTGGAACTTGAGGATTTATTTCAAAAATGTTTATGAAAATGTATATATAGATTCTTGATCTGAATCTATTATTCCTAAACTGATTAATATTAGTTTCTTAAATCGATTAATTAATAATTAATACAATGGCAGTGTTTTAAATAAGTTGGAACTTGAGGATTTATTTCAAAAATGTTTCTGAAAATGTATATATAGATGCATTAGTCTGAGTAATCACATTCATGGTAATAAATGCAGTTATAAAGCATATTAATTGTAATTAATTTGGTCATATGCATTATTGCAACATGAACAATTTGAACAAAAGAAAACGTCCACCAGTAATGTCATAAAGGTAATTGATTGAGAGAAGTAAATGTAATCTAAAGAAACTGAACAAATAAAATGTCCCAAACTAGAAAAATGTGTGTAGACAATTTAGTTTTAGATTAGCAATAATGTGTCTTTTTATTTTATTAAAATTGAAAAAATGACACATGTTAAAAAAAAAAAAAGATTGGTGCCAAATGACAATTTCTCACAACTCTACTTTATTATAGTTTAATAAATAGTAAATATTGACATGTGAAACCGATAGAAATAGTTAAGTAATAAAGTTACGGTTATGATAAAAAAATAAGTGAAAAATTTATAAATCGTAAAAACAAAATAGAATAAATATATTTTTGTAAAATAGATTTCTTTTTCTTTAACAAAAGTAAACTATAGAGATTTTTACTATGAAAGAATACTAAAATTAAAAACCAAAAAATAATTAAAGATTTGGTAGACGAAAAGTAAAGAAATTTAAAGGAACATTAGTGAGGAATTTACAAATCGTATAAATTAAATTAGACAAAATATATTCTTATAGAACAATTTTTTTTTTACAAAAGTAAACTATATAGATTCTTGCTTTGAATAATCTTAAATAATACAAACCAAAAATAATTAAAGATTTGGTAGTGGAAGGTAAAAGAATTGAATACTTTTCTAAATAAATAAATTTAAAAGATCAAACTTCAAATTAATGTAAAGTACACGTGTCGCAAAAATAGAACGTCAAATGTCGCATCGATAGGCAAAGTTAAAAACCTTGTCATACTCCCTCTGTTTCACAAAGAGTGTTATTTTGACATTGTTTTCTTGTTATAAAAAGAGTGTCATTTTATATTTTCAATGCAGTTTTTAAGATTAAATCTATTTTTTATCTCTATTATTTAAGTTTATTAATCAGAAAAAACGTTTCTAGTGTATTAGTAAAGGGCAAAATAAAATTTTAATTAGTTTTCTTAATTTGTGTGCATTGTGTCAAATGACACTCTTTGTGAAACAGATGGAGTATTATATAAGATTCTAACAAGATAATCTCATATATATTTAAGTATCTTGCAATAATACAACAACTTATCATTTGTTAAAACTTAAAAGAGTATTTAACTAAACATATGAGCTGAATTTTATGACACTTTAATTTTTAAATACGTACATTAAACATGTTTGGGATTTTACCAAAAAAAAACATGTTTGAGTAAAAAATAAATATGTTCACGACTTTTTTACTATCTATATATACATTTTTGGAGACATTTAACAAATAAATCTTAAAATTGGAACCTATTTACAAGCATGCTATTGACATTAATTATATAAAACATCTTTTCTCCTATAATAATATAAAATAAAAAAACCTCAAACAAAATCTTTTATACACTAACTAATATAACTATATTTGTAAGTTTGCACATTTAAAAAACAAAAACTAACATTAATTATATATATATATATATATAGTTAAACTACAAAACAAATTACATTTTATTTTAAAAAAAAATAGCCCGCGATGTACTGCGGGTGAATATCTAGTGAAATACAACTATATAGAATTTTTCTATAATGAAGTAGTATCAAAGTTTGGTGTAAGTAGCCAGTTAGAAGCTTAGATACAAGTATAACTACTATATGCGAGTCTATGTTGGTTTTACCTCTTTATTACTTGTAATCATATATTTTTTTTTTTAATTTATTCATTTGAAGCTTGAGGCAGGATAGTCGTGGAGTCGTGAACAAGTAGAGTTGTTAGTTGTTATTGTTACTATCAGATATCATCTACATGAAAATTGGAACAACAATCATGATGTCGTGAAGTACTTGGCAACATGATCTAGCCATAGACCGCTCATGGCTCACCGTGTTCAGTGGAAACAGGGCAGGTGACGATGGAGTAGCTTGCAGGGAATCAGATAATTCTGATTAACTAACCTTTAATCATGATGTTTTTTTTTCTGAGCAGAGAGAGAGAGAGAGAGAATTGTCATGTTAACGAATTAGAATCACACCTAACTCTTAACTAATTATGCTCAAACAGGTAGCATCATCGAATTGTCATGTCATCATCTAATTTTACGTTTATGCACAAGAATTGGCATCATCTAATTTTCATGATATCAAAAACAAACTGTGAGCTATATATATAATCGAAAAGCCGTTCCAAGGAAACATAATTATACTTTGATTTCTTTCTCTCTCAACACACACTAGAATTCAGTTAATCTTTTTTATTGTTATGGAGATCGAAATCCATAGAGAAACTACTGCAGAGACAGAGAGGATCATAACTTGTGGAGAGATCCCTTGCGGATTTTACAGTGCCGATCGAGGACACTGAGGACAACTCCATGTCCAAGAAGAAGCTCTCAGTTTCAATCATCCTCTGTTTAGTCTTCATGAGCGTTGAAATTGTTGGCGGCATAAAAGCGCATAGCCTAACACATCAGCTATTTTACGATACAAGTTGATAGCAGTATTGTGTATATTTCTGTCGGGAATGGTAGGTGTCGCTGTTTCATTATACGGGATTGATCCTAATCGAAATTTAATTTCTTTTGTTCGGTCATTCGCTGCCGTGTAATACTGGCCACCGGTTTTGTGCCAATCGAAAGTCTTACAAGTTCTTGCATTGGAGATGACCCGCCGTGGGGTGGTTCGCGCTACCAGAGCCGGCCATCTCCAATGCAAGAACTTATAAGACTTTCGGTTGCGTCTGGAAGTATGTGTACAAAACCGGTGGCCAGTATTACACCGGCAGTGGATGACCGAACAAACGAAATTAAATCTCGATTAGGATCAATCCCGTATAATGAAACAGTGACACCTACCATTCCCGACAGAAGTATACACAATATTGCTATCAACCTGTATCGACACCTACCATTGCGCGGTTTGTTCATGTTTATTTGCATCAAAACTGTAGTTGGAATGTGTTTTGTTTTTATTTGTTGTTGATTGTTTTACCTCTAAAGATTTGTTTCCATACATATTGGGGGTTTTTTTTTTTTTTTTTTGAGCTTCGTCTGTTAGTTTTTTTTGCGTAACCCCTTTCCTCATTACATTAAAATTGTTTTTTTTTTTTTTTTTTTTTTGCCAGTACATTAAAATTGTTGTATTTCAAAATTAATTAGGACTCAAACCCCACGACAAAATATTTCAAAACAAGTTAACTTAAATTTCAAATTTATATTATTTGAAAATATATGCTAAATAATAGAATTATAAATTATCTTAATAAAAGAAAATAAAAATAGGGCTAAAACTTCATAAATATTAAACATATATAACTGTGAGTTTAAAAAACACAACCATCAAAACAAAAACTTACAATAAAAAATAATATGGTAAAAAATCTCAACTTTAATTAAAAATTATTAAATGAAAAGTCATAATGAATCGAGACAACCCTACTTATAATTTGTATGTATTTTTTTTTCTAAATTTGTTTGTATTATAAGTAGAAGATATATTGTATGAAAAATTATTATAAAGAGTAACAAGCATCATAACAGTTATTGATATTTATATTACTCATAAACAAATATTATGACAAAGTGATCGTAAGTGAGAATATCAAACAAATGATTACAATAAGTAAATGTAATTTTCTGATAAAATAATTTTTTAAAAATAAAATATATTTCATCTTGAGTAAAAATTTATCAACAAATAATTATTATAAAAATACACAACTTCTAAAAATAAAAGATGAAATAGTTAAATCTTAAAAAACACATATTTTACGGGAAGTTACGATAAATTAACGCAACTGTAAAAGACAGAACTCTGCAATAAACAGACGCAACCGTATGATTTTTTCAAAATAAATATATTGTATAGATATTTTATGGTAAAAGATATAACTCTACAATAAACAGACGCAACTGTTGTTTTTTTTATATAAAAAATATATAAAAATATTTAAAAACTGTTATCCTTTTATATTGAAGTGACGTATCAGAATTATCTAGTTTCTTCTAAAAGTTGAAGTTTATATTCATAATTCCAAAAAAAATTTGTTAAATCAAGAATTGGAGGAATTTCTTTACTTTTAAAAGAATGAATGCGAGAGAATAATTTAGAAAGTTGTAAAAGCCATTGAGATTGAAATTTTATATTATTTTGTGTCATTGCAAAAAAATAAAAACAGTTCAAACAGACAAATATATATAGATTTCAAAAGATACAAATATTTGAACAAACAAAACTCTCCAATGAACAGATTTAACTATTACAAAAAAAACGGTTACAATGAACAATCACAAATTTTCGTAAACACACTAATAAATTTTCTGCAGACTTTTTTTGGAAAATTATCCAAAAGGCATGATTGAACAAACACAACTTTTAGTGGCATTTATTCAGATTACTATTATATATAGATTATACACAAACTCACTGATACCTATTTTTCCAATCATAAATAGTATTTGTACTAAGCACTAATTAAGTTTCACAAACATATTATTTCTCAAACAAGCCCATATTTTAATATAAATTAAATAAATAATATGATAAATTAGGTCATGATTAATCTTTAGTTAATCCTCGATTTAACAGTTAAGTGCTAGGCACACCTACACCGACCGACTAGCGCCTAACAATTTTTAATACATGATCTAATGTTAAAATCTTTAAGAGACTAATTACCGGATTAACAATATGTTGGTTAATTAATTTAATTGAAACTGCAGGCGTAGCTAGAGGATCAGGGAGGCAAGATATAGGGGCTTATGCAAACCTAGTTGCCTACTATCTCTGTGGTGTACCAACTGCTGTCATATTAGCTTTTAGTCTTACAATGGGAGGAAGAGGGCTATGGATTGAGATCACAGTTGGGTCCTTTGTACAAGCGATTTTGCTCGGTGTTGTCGTCATCCTTACAAACTGGGAACAAGAGGTTAGTAAAGTGAAATTGATGATGTTCTTCTTTAGAATGTTGATTTTGAGAGAATAATTTGATTAGTACATTTGAGAAGTGAAAGTGATCTCTAGTGATATTATGAATGGTATTTGCAGGCGGAAAAAGCAGAAGTGAGAATGACGAGTTTAATGAGAGAGATAGTGAAGAAACTAAACAAACGCATATTAAAATGATATATTCAAATGATTCAAATAAGGCATAGCAAATGAAACTTGAGAATTTGTATTAAATTTTTATACAAAAATATATTTTTAGTAAACTAACAGAATAATAACTCTTGAAGATGGAGATCTTAAGCTTTTTGGTAAGATAAAACTCTCGAATTTATTATTGTTTTAAAGTTAAATGAGCATTGTATACTAAGATGTATACTCCATTAAGTCGAAATTTTACTCTTTAAGTAATTTTTATGGATAAAATATAGGGACAATTGCAATTTTAGTACCTTTATTTGCATTTAAATGAGGTCGTAGACCCCATATTCGTTTTTCGAGAAACATAACCACTAAGGGTGCTGAAATTACAGTTGACCCCTTTACGACCAAACAAAAAACAGAAGCCTAAATGACAGATTTAACCCGAGGAAGTCTGCCGTAGATATCATTAAGGTTGATTTTAAATTGACGTCAAAGGGAAGACTTCAAAGTAAGTAATAACCACATAGAAAATTTTAATTTGATTTGAAAAATTATAAAAAATAATTTGGTTAACCGTTTGACCAAATAATAACCACATGGACTTCCTGCATTGTAATAAAATAAATTAACATATAAACTAGTCAAATTAAGGGAGGTAAGGCTGATTAGGTTAAAATTATTTGATTTAGGGTTTTCTTAAGTAGACTTCTCCGTAGACTATTGGTGGTTGACTTCAAAATAAGTCTAATCCTTAATTATAGGTAAAATTTTAATTTGAAAAATTATAAAAAAATAATTTGGTTAACCGTTTGACAAAATAATAACCACATAGACTTCCTGCATTGTAATAAAATAAATTAACATATAAACTAGTCAAATTAAGGGAGGTAAGGCTGATTAGGTTAAAATTATTTGATTTAGGGTTTTCTTAAGTAGACTTCTCCGTAGACTATTGGTGGTTGACTTCAAAATAAGTCTACTCCTTAATTATAGGTAAAATTTTAATTTGAAAAATTATAAAAAATAATTTGGTTAACCGTTTGACCAAATAATAACCACATAGACTTCCTGCATTGTAATAAAATAAACTAACATATAAACTAGTCAAATTAAGGGAGGTAAAGCTGATTAGGTTTAAATTATTTGATTTAGGGTTTGCTTAAGTAGACTTCTCTGTAGACTACTCGTGGTTGACTTCAAAATAAGTCTACTCCTTAATTATAGGTAAAATTTTAATTTGAAAAATTATAAAAAATAATTTGATTAACCGTTGACCAAATGATAACCACATAGACTTCCTGCATTGTAATAAAATAAACTAACATATAAACTAGTCAAATTAAGGGAGGTAAAGCTGATTAGGTTTAAATTATTTGATTTAGGGTTTGCTTAAGTAGACTTCTCTGTAGACTACTCGTGGTTGACTTCAAAATAAGTCTACTCCTTAATTATAGGTAAAATTTTAATTTGAAAAATTATAAAAAATAATTTGATTAACCGTTGACCAAATGATAACTACATAGACTTCCTGCATTGTAATATTATATAAACACATGTTAAAATAGACATCAAAAAGGAGACGGTATGACATTTGAGAGTCTATTTTATTTGTTATATAAACACATGTTAAAATATTTTACTTATGTTTTATTTATATTTCGCATATGTTTTGCTTATTTTCTTGTTAGTTTACTTATTTCTGTGTAAGATGTTACATAAATGCAAAATCTTATCGGTCAAATTAGTTGAAAAATACTTAATTATATGTAATACATTTTCAGTTTTGTGATGTTAGAAAACCGTTTGAGAAAATTTTTCTATAGAAAATGGCGATATTAGATACCAAATATGTAAATGGAATTTTTAGCAATATAGAATTTGTTGTCTTCATCCACTCTTTTGAAAAATAAAATGTTTCTCAGATGAGCAAGATTTTATTGTGAATAAAAACTATATATATTCAACATTTCCAATATTTGCAGTTAATGTTCTTAATTTAATTTGATGATTGATATGATACGGAAGAGGATAATCAGGGATTTCACATATTATTTGTTGCCATTTCTATAGTTCGTGCGCATTATAATGTCTTTTTATTTGATTTCTCGTACAGTGTTAGGAAGAAGAGAGTGTTTGGATACACCTATAATACATCTAGGATGATAGGGTCCGCGTCTTTTTACACTTTTAGTTACTTTGTTGCCCTTAAATTTTTTCTTCTTCTTCTTCCTTTCTTTTGGCGTAGAGGCAATATATGAAATTTGTGTAGACTCCCCAATTAATAGTATAGATAGATATAATAGGATAGTAAGATTATTTTGCTAGAGATAGTAAACAACGTATTTAATATATATTTTACATGACTATATAATTATTATATATAAAAAACCAAAAAAAAAACAAACTAGAAATGTCAAGCTACATGAACTGAGATATCTTCCTATACCATACACACACAAAAAAGAAAAAAAAAACTTAAATTCACTTTATTTAATATAAAATGAATTTATATAGTTGAAGATAGTATCTTCACTAAATCATATACACACATACATAGTACACACAAAACCACATCTTTAATTAAGACAAATGCATCACCAACCACACTTTTGTTTATACAGTAAGATAATAAATACATCAACCACACTTTTTAGACGCGCACACAAGATAGCATCATCATCTTCCAAACAGATCATATATGATATGATTGATCAAAGAGGAGGGCATTTATTGCTAAAGAAACGACCAAGAACCTTGTCTTCAAGCACTGTTAAAGCCTCCGAAGATTTTATGCATAAAGGTGTCTTGTATTGTGATATGGAAGAACCTTTTGAAACGAAAAAGTCCATGAGGGAATCGAACGTTCCTTGTTGCACCACTCTTATCTCTAGAGCTCCGATTGATCCATCTTTACTCCTAAATGTTTTATAAAGAGGACTTAATGATTCCTCCATCACACAACAACATTTCACCAATACTTTGTTATCAAGTTCAACACCATCGATGTTTTTGTTGTTGACTTCCCAGTAAAAAACATAGTGACCTGGATTCGTAGAAATATCTTCATAGCATGTGTTACCCATCAACATCAAATTCGAAGATTCAAGAACGAGTGTCGCATGATACAACGCCTTTAAAATATGCTCCTCAGTTGTTATCTCAGTCTGAATGCTTAGAACCGTTTCTTTTCTACGTATGAATCGAAATTGAGGTGTGCTATTATAGAACCCAGTCACCTGTAAAATATCTCCAATGTTATACCTGTGTAAACCTAGCAAAACAAAAAGTAACAAAATTAACTCTTATGACTTGAGTCTAGATTTATATATATTTTTTTCTTTTCTTAAGAGTAAAAACATATTTAAATAACTTACCAAAATAATTTGTGACTAGTAGCTCATAGTAGCAACCAAGCTCAACGTTCACTAGATCAACAATGTCATCCTTGTTTTCCTCATCAATCTGTTTGAACTCAAAATAAGAAATATTGGGTAGACATGTGTATGAGACATCTTCTAGTTTTGATGACGGGTCAACGTTGATCCCAAATATACTTTCCGATGACGCATAGAGCACAGAATATATAGGAAGTTTGTTGGAGTAAAAATCCAATGTAGGGATGTACTGAGTCATCGATCCTGTAACAACGCAATCGATAAATTTGACTTTGGGCCAAAGCCGGCGGATTATACCTTCCCATGATTTTTGATTGCATTCGTACTCAATAAAATTTGCTAATTCAGGGTTAGGCCCTCCAAGGATGATAGTCACAGAGTCCCTGCACTTTTGGTCTGTAATCCACTCGCTAACATGACCATATCGTATATTACTACACATTTCTCTCCAGTGAGTTTCAAGAAAATTGATGGCACGAACCAAGATAGAAACAAAGTAAGCACTCATACTTGTTATTTCGTTTCTCTGGACGAGTCCACAGAGAAGATGACAATACATACTCTGTATGTTATCTGGGCATAATGTGACATCAATGGGGCTTGAATACAGCTCTGATGGTTGGTTCTTGAAATAATCGCTCTGTAAAAAACTCGAAACCCCTCCAGAAACTGGCAAACCAGAAGGAGTTTTGGATAATGGTCTAGTGAAACCAAACATCATCTCCTTTTTTTTCTTGGCCCCATCCATATACCTACAAATCATAATTAAGGAGGACAATAAATGGTGATGGAATTGTTACATATATAAACTAGAAAAATTTAGAATACATACCTCAAACTTAATTAGGAATTTAAACTCTATATTAAATCTTTTAAGTCTTTAAAATGTACCTTATGGATTGAACTAAATGACTATTTTGTCCTTAGTTACAAATTAAATTAAACTAAATACAGTATAATTAAATTAATTTATTTGAAAATTTTATTTTTAAAAATAATATGTAAACTAGATATTCGAAATTTTTCTGAATTGTTTTTTAAAAAACTTCTGAATTAATTTATTATATATAATATTAATCAATAACTAAAAGATTAAATTAAGATAAAATAAATTAAGATAAAATAATCTATAAACTCGGTTTATAGTGTTAACGTCTTTCAACCGATGTTAACGTCTTTAGTAGCGATTACGCTC
The DNA here is from genome assembly GCA_023657505.1 of Camelina hispida. Taxonomy (NCBI): domain Eukaryota; kingdom Viridiplantae; phylum Streptophyta; class Magnoliopsida; order Brassicales; family Brassicaceae; genus Camelina; species Camelina hispida. Next base: position 22,973,530 of record CP094631.1, on the reverse strand, counting down.
TCATTTCCAAAGTCTCGAGACATTTATGATTTCGACGTACAGTTTACCCAAGTACAGTATAATTTATGATTTGTTTAATTAAAGATAGTTAGCGACGTCACAAAAGGATAAATTTATGTAGCAAAATCAATACAATAAAAATAGAATGTGTTTCTTTCCAGTGTTGACACCTCAGCTTTTTAGTTGAAGGAGGAGTTGACACATCAGTTAAAATATTTAACCAATAAAATTATAACATTAATACACATAAGGTTTTTGTTTGCCTACATGGACACATAATTGATGAGATAACTCAACTACCAAAATATCTAACGTTGACAGATAATTGATGACGTTGACAGACAGAGCCGGCCTTACGTTTTTCACGGCTACAAACGAACTGGAAAGAAAAGACTGCTTTTCACATGTTAATTTTTTTTTCTTATTCGTTTCGCAGTCATCATACTGAAAAAAATTATTAAAATTTACATAAGTGAAGAATGAAGATATATAGAGATTATATAAGAATAGAACTAACAGACTAAGAGGCAGAGCATTATCGATATTATATAATTGAATATGGTGCACAAAACGTTTCTAATTTCTATGATTCTATTCCATGTATGAATGTATTACATATGTTGTCTTGACTAAAAAATAAAATTAACAGCCAAACGAGAAAGCTTACCTACTTAAATTTATAAGATGAACTCTAGGTTAGAGATGACAAATTCAGAACCAGAGAATTAGAGAAATAGACAATAGTGAACAAGGGTAACGATGTGCAGCAAAAGAGGCTAGAGGAAGAAGAAAGAATGATCTCTAGGTTAATTGATTTTTTTTTTCTATCATTTTCTAAAAAAGTAATATTTATCAGCGAAATATTTTATAAATAATTTGTAGTTATTATTTATGAATAAAAACGAAAAATAAATAATAATAAAAGATTCGAACCGAAAATATGAAGGCCAGAATAAGCTGAGCACTACTACTAACATATAGCTACACAATATTTGGGCCAAAATTCTTTTAATAAATAATCAGCCGCAAGAACTTGCTTGCTTTGCTTGTATCACTCGCCGGCTTTGTTGACAGATGTGTAACTTAGAATGCATCGAAGTTGCTAAAATAGTTTTTTAAAAACATATAACTCACAAGAAGTCACTTGTTCAATAAAAAATGTAAACAAAGTCAATGTTATCAAAACCTGCATGTTAATGATTCATTTCACAAGTTATCATTTCATTTATAACTTGTAAAATCTCAAAATATATAGCCAATTAAATTAAATAATACAGTTAAACATTTCATGTCCAGTAAAAATCCTTTTATGTTCCACATCACTTCTATCATTAGTCAATAGTATTGATTTGTGATATTAAAAAGTTATGATTAGTTACATTATTTATTTATTTTGTTTATTTTTGTCAACGCTTTGGTAATCTAAATTTGAGAACAAACTATACAATTGCTTCTCGACCAAAAAAAAAACATACAATTGCTTAATTTACACTTCATTCTAAGAATGCGCTACATCAATCTCTCAAGCCTGTGTGGAGGATAAACATCAGTTATTGGATTCTTGGAGTAACATACATAAACTTTACGTATTATCAAACAAAAATTATCATATGTCTATCTTATAGTTTACTACGAATATAGATGTAATTTCTTTTACCGTGATGATTGTAGTGTTTGAATTTTTGTTAAGCCAATTATACAATTAAATTTATCTGACTTAAAATGTAAACGCATAACAAATACTACGAAGTTACAAACCATTGTAGGTTTTTTATTTTAGTACATTTCTATATTTGATCATTGTGTAAATCATAATTTATATGATTAATATAATTTCAGAAAATTAAAATTATATATTTAACATCAAATATACTAAAAATATCCCGCGGCATCGCGCGGTCTAACCTAGTGTTGATAAAACTATAACACAATAATCTAAACTAATAGATTAAAAATTCGGTTAAAATTTTCATTTTTATCAATGTTATCATCATTTGGCCTATCAATGCGATATATTATTAGGTTAAGCACAGATTATTTTAGTAATGTGGGGGCATACAAAGTGACATACGTGAGACTACAATAATATTTTACTCATTGATCAAGGTTTGTGGGATCTATTCATCCGTTGAAAGTCAAATCAGGATATAGTTGGAGGCATTACAAATTCCCCATCCCGACCATAACTTTCCTCCCATGACAATAAGTAGATCAGATCTTCTTTTCCGGAAAAAAATGATTATACCAAGTGATGCTACTATTTATATTTCTTTTGTTATGTTTATAAGATCACATGTGTTAAACCATAACATGTTATTAAAAACATATTATGAAAAACGGATTGTGAATATTTGAATCGAAAAGAAATATCATAAGGTAGGTATCTAACATGTCCACAATTAGAGAAGGATGAATAAGGTTAGAGTTTGGGTCCAAATACATATATCATGCATGTTATGAGTGCTGTTATGCATGTTATGAGTGCTGTTATGTTGACGGGGCAGTTGAGCTGACGCGGAAGAAGATTATGGACGCCGTGATAAGAAGCGTGAGAAGAAAGGAAGAAGAAGATCAAGATATACACGAGAAGATTGAGAGTATATTTGATCGAGAGAATAAGGGAGGATATTTCTTAGGATAAGGAATATTTCCTTCTAGTTGAGAATGAAAAAAAGAAAAAATATTGAGAATTACTTACTTGGATACAAAGGGGGACGAAAGAGCTTTGTATAGCAATAGGTTCTCAAAGAAGATGCTGTTTATAGGGAATATCTTATGTTTTCCTCCTGATGTTCCGGAACTACATGATCCACAACCATTAAAAATGTATAATAGCTTCATCGACACATAATAAAAAATAGTCATTTACCTTAGGAAAAATCCAGTGATGGAGTTGCCTGAAATGACATTTGAAGGTTCTCCGTTGGCAACACGTTCGATATAAGGCCTAACATCTTCGTAGGTAATTACTGGCACGTTCTTTTTGAAAAGCTCTTTATCACAACTTCCATGGAGGTAACGTTTGAGATATTCAGTGTTGGCATTAAGTGTGAGTATCTCCTTCAGTACATCGTCTTGTATTTGCTTCGCGTTCGATGTTAATGTCTCTAGATCCATGCAATCAAAACTTGGACTCATATTTTGGTTTGATCTCTGTGATCGCCTGAAAATTAAAAGGTTTATTTATTTATATGATTTGTTTAGTAGCTAGGTAATTTATATGTGATACCTTTACTTTTCGACTCTATGGACTCTAGAAGAGGTAGACGAAAGCTAACAAAACCAAAGACACTAAATTTTGGTTGAGAACTGAGAGAGATAAATAAGCGTTGAAGTGAAATAATATATTATATTGCTATAATAAAGGAGGAGGCAGTGGGACGACATAAAGAATGGTGCATGTCCGAAAAATGGATGGTTTTGCTGACATAATGGACGCATGTCCGTCCGTGAGACAACACATATCTCTCTCACTTGACACATCACTCACTTGGACAAAATGTCCAGATTAGCTTTGACTCTCCCTAATGGCAATGCAACCTATAGAATTGATTGTCCGAGTCTTCATGGCCTGATGGTAAGGACGGGCCGTGGTTGCAAACACAATCAGGGTTCGAACCTTGCTGGAAGGAACTATTTCACGAATATTCGGATACCCACATGGGTATGGGTCCTTGCTTTCGACCCATTTGAAAATCCGGAAGAGGGCCTATCCATGGGTTGTCCTTTCCCCAGAGGATTAATTGACATGACTAGCTTAACTTGCTTGTTTTTACGCCAAATTTGATATATAATTCAACAACTTAATATCTTTAACTAAATCAGATGTAATCCTATTGTGAAATAATTAACAGAAATCCTATAAATATTTTTTTTCGTTTTTACCTTCTCTCAATCGGAATTGAGCTGAGTATATATTAGCATTATTGGTGTCGGCAAGTAACGTTATTTACTCTCTAATTAGCTTTGTTTCATTTTTTTCTTTTTGAATCATAATACATAAATTAGTTGATAAAAATCTTACTTAATATAAAACAACAAAAATAATTCATCATTTTATTATTTTGGTTACACTATTAATAATAAAATATTAGGCATGTCAAATTGATTCAACTATGATTATATATAGAAAAAATTATCCCCGAGAGTGGAATTCTAGTTGGTACGTAAAACATGCATAGATATTCCACGTAACACTAAGTCACTAACACTATGTGGTATTGCAAAAATATATATATGCTTCCTCTGCCTCACGTATTTTTTATAAATATGTTTTTATTATTCAGAAAAGGTAAACAAAAAATTGTTGATTTCTTAATCCGTTTTTTTTTCCCTCAAAAAATACGGAGAGAGTATTAATCAACCAGTGGTGATAATGTGATATAGAAGATGATATATGCGCAAGTCCAAAATTACAGTTTTACTTGCTGTTGTCTAACGAGAAATTTGTCTTCGTAAATTACCCTCAATCCTTTCTGACTATTTTTTTCTTTCAGATCCATAGGGAATAGAGAACCTAAGCTTTGATACATGGAGGCTGAGACCAACTCAGGTGTTTAGAATTGAGATATGAACATTTTTAAAGATGAAGCGATGCATAAATTGATCAATATATAGGAACACACACTACAAAAAAAAGTTCAAAAAAAAACATTTTCATTTGAAATTATTAAAAACTTTGTTGAAATAGAAATAAAACAAATGGTACACGTGTTTGTGAAATGTTTTGGAAACAGCTTCGTTTACAAAACATCAGCGTTTATTTAGATGGTATCAAGAGCTTGAAGAACGTCAGCCTTAATGTCATCAAAGTCTTCAATACCAAAACTGAAACGAACTAAGTTGTCCTTGAGTTCATATTTGAGCCTTTCTTCTCCTGGTACATCCCTAAATCATACCCCCAAAACATTTGTGTGTGTAACAAGAAATAAACAAATTAAACTACCAATGTTTTAGTGGAAAATTATATACCAGTTCCTTGTGGCAGGTTGGTCCACGAAGCTCTCGCATCCACCAAAAGATGTTGCAATGTATGGGATCTTCAGAGAATCGATGAACTTGATTGTCTTCTTGAGATCTCCAGCAACCTATTTGCATATATAAAAGGAAAAGAAAAGGAAAAACACATTTTAAGATTAAGAAGTTTTCATTAAAGGTAATGAATGTGATTAGTTTTGACCTCGAATGTGACCAGACCCCCAAAACCAGTCATTTGTCGCTTGGCTATGAGATGTTCGGGATGACTCGGAAGGCCCGGGTAGTAAACGCGACTTACCTAACACGATTACAGTGAATCCATTTTTGATGAGATATGATGATCCACTTGAAAAAAGGCTATCTAAGAAAATGGAAGACAAAGTATGGAGCAAAGGTTATGATGTTTTTATCGTTCAATTTTATATGTATGTGTTAAGTTCCACAGTATGGTTCATATAAGTGTGTGTTTATGTGTAAATACTGCAATCTTGATCATCTGCAAAGACACCTCAAAATCGAATCAGTATAATATCTTATAGTACTGTAGTTTCCTCTTTTAGTTTGTTTTTCATTTTTCAACTTGCTTGGCAAGAAACCTCATTCCAAATTTTTTTTCTCATGCACAGGAATTAAGAACTGATTATGAGTGCTTAATCATAAAATATATAGATTTATTAATTTTATCACTTTCGCATTCCATATTTTAATAATGGGTGCAACCAAAATAAATATATTATATAGTACCTTGGTGAAAGATATAATGTACCTTGGGATGTGCTTCTAACACTTGGGCCATCCTCAAAGCATTTGAATTATGTTGTTTTACGCGAAGATGCATCGTCTTCATGCTTCGGATGAGTAAATATGCGGCATTCTGTTTCTCGCAAAGACACAATTGTCAAAAGGTTGAATATTGATCACTGATGAATAGACTGATACTATATAAATCAACACATAGTCAAAATTGTCCCAAACGCCAAACTGACACAAAATTGAAATTTCAACCGATGTATGAAGTGGTAGCATTAAAGGGGGATCAAGCATTTTTACAGGATTAAGCGTGCCTCCCAAAAGTTGATGCAAAATGCGAATCTTAGAAATCAACTTCGTTGAGCCAGATATGCATCCAGCAAGAACCTGATAAAAACACACGGAACAAATAATCAATTTATGCTCACCAGTTTCCTAAACACTATTAAGGTTCTGCGTTCTAAGTTACACACATCATTGTGGCCTCCAATGTACTTAGTACCAGACTGGAGAATAAGATCAGCACCAAGAGCAAGTGCCTTTTGATTCAAAGGTGTTGCAATGGTACCGTCTATACAAACAAGAGTTCCTCTTTTGTGACAGATTTCTGACACTAACTTAATGTCCACACATCGAAGAAATGGGTTTGTTGGGGACTCAGTAAAGAACATAGAAACCTGTAGAACAAACCACAATTCGTATAATATATGCTTTCCAACTTTTAAAGTATGCTAGACTTATTGTAAGTTATAATACATTATGTTCATTCACTACAGCTTCGAGCTTTGCAGTATCAGCAGAGTCAATGAAAGTCACCTGGATGACATAAACACACACATAACAAAAAGGTGATCAATGAGTCGAAACAAAACAAAATTAAAGTGATCGATGAAATATGTTTTAATAATTCTTACGGTGATTCCCAATTTGGGAAGAAAAGTCTCCATGATCATCCTTGTCTCCTTGTAACAATCCGTAGTTGTCACAATATGGCCATTTGTAGGAGCCAATGCCAAAAGCATAACACTAATTGCACACATTCCCGATGCCACTACCAAAGTTGATTCAGCACCTTCAAGTGCACTAATCAAGAAAACATAAAATGGACAACTAAGAACAAAAATCAATTGTGGGACAGTAATCAAAGACATCAAGAGAGTGCGAGACCTAATCTTTTCTTCAAGTACCATAGTTGTTGGGCTTCCATAACGAGTATACTCATGACATACAATCCGTTGCTCCTGCAAAATTGAAAGTAAGTCCATTTTTGTAAAAATAGTTGATTAACTTAGTAGTCAGCAACACACGATTTAAAGTTCTTTTCCCCCGATATATAACCCTAGAAACATATATATATATATATAGACGGACCTTGAAGTCAACCAGCTCGGAAGTGTTCTTGAAGAAGTATGTCGTTGTGTTTACTACAGGGGTCGTGATCGAAGTCGTATTTATTTCACGACATAATCTTTCACCTAATTATAAACCCACAACAAAATCCATTATTTTCGATTTTCCGCTTACGAAAAGGCGCGTCTTAAAACGCTTTAGGCGCTTGCTAGGCGGTGAACGTTTTTTAGTTACATTTTTCTAATTACGTCCATTTTCAAAGATAGTGGATTAGTGGTAGATCGGTAGAAGTATATTTATATTGTACATGCGCTCTAAGGAAAGGTGCTAAAAACCAAAAGCATATACTAGTATACTATACATGATTATTTGTGGCAGTGGGGCATGCATGCATGCATTCCCGCGGCTCCCTCATAAGAAAATTGTACATTTTAATATATAAAAAGATATCATATATGTTTTCCAAACATATAACAAATTTCTAGTAATTAAGAGGTGACAAGAAAAAGAAAAAAATAAAAAAAAAAAAAAAAAAATCAGAGAGGGTCGACAATATGAATGTAGGTAACGTACCAGCATGAACAGCCAAACTCCCATCGGAGCTCAAGAATGAGGGTTTCAAATTGTTCATCTCCCCCATCGGATGAGCTAGTTCCCTCTTTCTTTCAAATACAAACCAATTAAGATTTTACTGAATAATTTGGGTTAAACATAACAAAATTAATTTTGACTAAATTTGAAACCTGGAATAACATCTTATAGACATCATGCAACACATAAAATCAAAAGCCTAAAGATCACGAAAAGGAAAAAAAAAAAAAAAAAATTAAAAACAACTCATTTACTTCTTTTTGATCAAATTGAAATTCACTTTTTAAACCTAAGAATATATAGCATGCAAGGTACGGAATGTGTTAAGAGAAAGCTTTAAAAAAACGTTTTTAATATCCAGCCAAAGCACGACCTGAAAACATCATTTGACTCATTCGAGATCATCAAAGTGTGAATCAAAAGAAGACTTACGTTTGATCTAGGAAATCTCAGAATGATATATTGGCCTCTATGGATTCTTAAGAGGAAGACGAAGCTAACCAAGACCAAGAAAAAAACACTCACTTTGGTTGAGAATATAATTGAGAGATATCTTTAGCTTTTATGGTTCAATCTTACTTGTTTTTACGTGATACATGGAAGGGCAAGCACGGAATCTGACATTTTTAGCTTTGGCAATGGTATACTACAAATACAGTTCATCATTCACAAGAAAACACTGAGACTGAGACTTGTGTCTTGTTCATGGGACACATGTCCACCCAGTCACCCAGAAGACAACACAACTGATTTCTCTCACTTGATACATCACTAACTTTGACAGAGCGTCCATACAGCTTAATGACTCTCCCTTATGGCCATGCAACCTATAGGAATTGAACACATGACTAGCTTAACTCTTAATCTTGATTAATTATATGCCTAATTCGATTTACAATTCAATAACCTTAGAAAATTACTAAATCAGATGCAATCAATATCACAAATCGGATCATTTAAATTCAATTAAGTCTACTGACCAATAAAAGTCATGAATAAATGAGATGGATGCATTTACAAAATTCATAATGTGAGTCGAAACCTCTGGAAAATAAGAGAAAGTCTAGTGTTAACGCCAACGTTACTTGAATCACTAAACTCAAACTCTGGAATACTATTACTTGGGAGTTTCTTTTTTCTCGTCTAAATATTCACAAGACATTTCTTTGTCCTTATCGTCTCAGATTTTCGGGTAAATTCTCGTTCTAATGTGTGTGCACGTATGAGACATGTTTGGGTCGTTTAATGCTGATCAGACTGCTGTATTGACCAGAACTTGACTTGATATATGTTGTGTGAATTGAATTAACCTTGTCTATTGATGATTAAGTCTATTAAATTGTGATATATATCATTATATCATGTGTGCTTAAAGTTGAATGATATGAAGATTGAATCTTTCTTGTGTAACAGATGAAATGTGGACATGTGATGGGCAGTGCCACTAGACGTTGGCTTACACACTTGGGCATCGAAACAAATGAGTATTTGAATGCGAATGAGATTACGTCCGTGATCAATGTAATGAGATGGATACATTTGTGTTCTTTTTTTTTTTTGGACAAACGGATACATTTGTGTTCTTATAATTATTTTATACATACATATGGTTTGTAATCTTTTGCAAACATTTGTGTTCATAAGAAAGATGCCCAAGTCTAACAACGATGAAGAAATCTCAGATGCCTTGCCCGTCATATGCCTTCCATCTTTCTATTACCACCTTGTACTCATCATCCCTTCTCCTCACCTAAAACCATAAATTACAGAAGTCGAATCAGTATCTGTTGTGCTCAATTGATCAAATCATTCTTGTCGTATAATTCTCAACTGATATTTTTGAGTACTACTATATATACCTCAACCATGGGATTCCTTCCGCGAAGCAACATATCAACGCTCTTTTCAGTCTGGACGAGAGTGTAAGATGACAAGTTTTGTTAATACATATTGAATGAGTGCAGGGCAAAGGCAATAACAGATTGAGTTGTGAAACAGAGGCATACTTGATGTGCAATCCAATAATCTCGTTCTCTCATCTCTATCAAGAAATAAAAAGTCGGTGGAGCTTTCCTCTCGAGAATACTCTTCTGACTCCTTCTCGCCCTTGCTTCTTCATCTCCAAGAGTGACAGTCTCGATACCACCAATCTACAACCAACAAAGAGAAGGTAAAGAACATGAGAAAAGCTTTCTAAAAACTAGAAGCAAGCGATAACAAAACATTCAGACGAGCAGTGAAAAAAAATATATATATCACCAAATCTGAAAGTGTAGGATTCTTTATGATGTTCTGGAGCTGCTCTCCATGAGCAGTGCCAATTAGCATCACTCCCCTTTCAGCAATGGAGCGACAGGCAAGCGCTTCAGCTTCTGTGCCGATCTCATCAACAATGATCACTTGAGGCATATGGTTCTCTACTGCCTCAATCATAACTTTATGCTGCAAAGATGGCTTAGGTACTTGCATCCTACGCGAACCTCCAATAGCCGAGTGTGGAATATCTCCATCTCCTCCTATTTCATTGCTGGTATCAATTATCACCTAAAAAAAACGGAAATTCACTTAAAAAGACAAAACCTTCACGCTAAGAAAACTTCAAGGATAAGCAATACACACCACTCTTTTCTGGAATTCATCAGACAAGACACGAGCAATCTCTCGCAAAACAGTGGTCTTACCAACACCAGGCCTGTAGTTTAATTCGACTTAACACGATCAAATCATCACCACGGAAACAAAATGAAGCATAAGAGTAGTGTGTAGAAACAAGTACCGTCCAACAAACAAGATACTTTTGGCATAGTGAAGGAGATCATAGAGCATATCAATGTGACCACTCACAGCTCTCCCAACCCGACAAGTTAAACCAACAATGAACCCTTTCCTATTACGAATAGCTGATATCCTGTGCAATGTACCCTCTATTCCAGCTCTATTATCAGCACCAAACTCACCTACCAGCTCTTGAGCATCCTCTAACTCTTCCATGGATACCTAAGCTAGTGTTTCCATACATACAAAGTATCCAAAATTCAGAAGGCAGCAACATAACTCCAATTCCCACTAACAACACAGCATCATCCCTAATTAGTTTTACCTCGATGTTCCTAAGATACTGACCTCCAGGTTCTCCAAGATAACGTGCTTCAGGTGGTCTTCCCAAATCCATAATCACCTAACCAAGATTTTCAAAATCTCTCATTCCATTTTTTTTAAGCTTTTCAAAATTGTTCTTCACGAAGAGTTTAAAACAATAACCTCTACAAGCTGGTTTCTTCGAGAATCGTTCAGGAGACGATGACGAAGATCTCGTGGAAGGATCTACAAAGACGTAAGTGTTGTTCAGATCAAACTGTAATAAGAACAAAGACCAAACAGAGACTGATTTTATTGTAAAAATTAGACCTTGAGAAATGCGCCGAGATTGTCGTCGACGATCATAGAGGAGGAATCTTGAAGAGCGAGGGATGAGACGGTGGAGGAAACCGGAAAACGCCGGCGAATTGGAGGGAAAAAGCGACATGCTCCGCTGCCCCCAGAGACGCACACTCCGGCCATCTTTTTTCACTGCTCCACCGAGCGGATAAGGAATAATATTCCTCAATACCACCACCACCAAATTATTAAACGTATGGGCCTTTGGGTCTTTGGGCCTTTGGGTCTTTGGGCCTCTTTTCTTTGGACCTTTGGGCCTTTGATACACTCCATATTATTGCTTTGTCTTGGTTTTTAATATCCTTTTTAGCATGTTTTATTGGTATTTTAATTGTGTTTTGTTGCATTTAGGGTAGAAGAGAGTTTTTAAAAAAAAAAATTGAGTTTAAAAGTAATGTATTTGTTCATAATATTTAGCTTCTTGCATTTTAGTGAGTCTAGCTTATTGCGTTGAGTCATAGTGCAAGAAGACTCACTTTTACACTAAATGCAACAAAACACAACGAAAACAATTTTTGGATTCTTGTACATAACAGAACAATATCAACTATTTGAAACATACGATTCTTATTAACTTTATCAATGAAGCAATTTGCTTCCTAATCACAAAATGAAATAAATGGATACATATGTATTCAAAGTACAAAACATAGAAAGAGATGCATATCTATATAACATAATTAGCCATCTATTTAAAATAACCCGAGAAATCCATTTTCACCGCGCAATGAAAGCAGATTCGAAGGTGGCTGGACCGACGACGAATTGTTGTTGCCTTCATCTTCAAACCTCATCGCTCTAGACGAGTCCTGTTCATGACAATTCACCATTCCCCATTCACCAACTGTTTTGCATGTGCCGACCTCAACCCCTGCTGGCTCACACGCTTGCTGGTACTCGCTTTCCCTTGGAAGAAGAGCCAAAGAGTAGTCATATCCAATTGAAAGAGGCTTCTGATGAGGCTGAAACATTGGTGGTTGTGGGTATTGATGAAGACCAATTTCGTCAGGCTTGTTAAGCTCAAACATTGAGATTCCTTGGTAAGAGCTCTCTCTACGGATGAAGCTACGAGCCTCAAGCCTGTTGTTGCTGATGCTTGAGCTAACATCGTTCCCTACTTTGAACAGATTCTTTTTCTTGAACACTCTACAAACAACCCATCCATCTTCCTGCATATTTATAGATTTTCTCATTTAATAAGAAAAATGGACCGGCTTTCACGATTATGTAATGAATAAAAGATAGATATGTTAATTTACATACACTAGGGTCATCGTCAGTGTCTTCAATACGGTACTCATGCATGATCCAATCAGTCTTTTGGCCATGAGGAGCTCTTCCTTTGTAGAATACAAGAGTCTTCCTCATGCCTATCTTCTTGTAACAGTTTCTTATGCACTTGTCACGTCCCGTGGCCTTCCAGAAACCCGAGTGGGTTGCACGGTTCGTCCTTGAACCTGTCGGATATTTCCTATCCTTGTGGCTGAAGAAATACCACTCGTTTTGCGGCGTTGATCCTATTCTGCATCTATCTACACACACACCAACAACAACAACAAAAAAAAACAATGTTCATGTATAGTATAATTAGAAAGTTAAATCCTAATGGTATGTTTATTAATCAATGAACGTACCTTGTAAATCCCACGGCTCAATCTTGTTCAAGTCAACCTCCTTGATGACTTCCATGTCGAACTTTTCATAAGAAATCTTCTTCTTCAAATAGTAATGAAGAAGTTCTTCGTCTGTTGGATGAAACCGAAAACCGGGTGGTACTCCTCCGTTAGACGAACTCATTTTCCGGTTTTGTAACGATCAATGTTTGTTTGAGTACAAAGCTATATAACTAGAGATCTTGATTATACAATGATCTGCCTTAATTTTGTTTAAAGCACTCTTCTTGATCTTGGTTTATATATATAGAGTTTGAGAAAATCCTAAGACAGATTACACACACGTAATCGTCAACTCTATTATCACAAATTAAATAATCAAAAGAGTTAAAAGTATGATGATGAAGAAGTTGACGGCCGGTGACAACGCCGCCGGAGAAGCTTGAAAAAGCTATCGTGAAAACTGAAAAGCAAGACTCTTCCACAGCATTTAAGCCGTATTACACTTGCGTGAACGTTGACCCTAGCTACTTGTTTATTCATTTTATAAAACGAATGATCCCGGTGAATTTGGAAATATAATTATCATTATCATTATGTTATGCTATTAACAACGAATCCGTGTTGAATTTGATTGTTCCGTAAGCAAAGGTTTACGTCAAAGAAAAAAAAATTCCATATGGGGAACTCCAATTCTGATTATACGGTCCATTTTTTGTGTGTATATGTGTGAAGTTTGGTTAGCATTTAATATATAGGAATCTAGTTAATTAAAATGTCTATAGTATTATTCGATAGGTGAATTAAAAAACCATGCATGGAGGAACTTGTGATATGACATGCAGTGGACAAGGGCCAATTGACCAATTGTATTTGTGACTTTTTGCGATATTTTCTGATTTGTTTGGTTTGTCTAACTTTTAAGCATTGATTCTTTGATTCATTGTTCATTGACTTAAGCAAGCAATATATAAATGGATTTATGAACTCAATGAAAAAAAGGAATTTGAAATTGTGAGATAATTTAATTAGCTAACGAGTAGGTAAATCCCGTGCATGCATCGCACATGGAAAACTTGCGGTGATGGTATATGTCTATATGACTACATGTACGTTGCCATACGATTAATGTACTATTTCTAACAAATGACGTTCATGTCGTGAGTAATTAAAGGTGATTTGTGAGATTTAATTTGAGCCTAATTACACAAGGGTATTCTAATTATTCTGTGGAAATTATAAATATGTTGGTTTTAAAGGTTAGAACATATTCAAATTTTCATAATTTTGATGATAGTAATATGTTTTATGGTAAAGTGTTTAAAGTTTTAAATATTTTTACTTATAAAAAATACTAAATAAAATTGTAGTTTCCAAATTTCATATTGAGAAATATACATAAGTTAATTAAAAAAACTCAATAAAATTTTGATTTGTGCAATTGATTAAGTTTCATCTAATGTTTTAACTGATGATTAAATAGAAGACAAATTCCTTAAAATACTACAATTTAAATTTTTCTCCCCCAATAATACCACAATTAAGTTTTTTTTTTTTCCAAAAACACCACAAAAGTTTTATTTTCCTCAAATACCATTAACAAGAAAAATGATTTTTCATTGGGTAGAAATTTTTTCTTAGATTTGGGTTGGCAAATTTAGATTTAATGTATAGTTTTTGATTTAGGAATTAGTTCAATTTTGTGGTGTTTTTGTGAAAACTACATTTTAGTGATATTTTTAAAGAACTAAAAGTGGTACTTTTGAAAAAAAAAACTCATTTTAGTGGTATTAGTGAGAATTACTCTAAATATAAATTAATACATAGATGATATGTATAATACAATAATAAAATGTCAATGTACATACAAATATTTTTTTTATATAAATTACTTATTATTTATTTACTTTTTTCTTTGTCAACTTCTAAATTACTTATTAAACAATAAAAAATAATTGTTGATTAGTATAAAGGGTGCAGGTTATATATTTCAATCTCCCAACTCATAATGGCGAGAATCAGAGTCTATACATTATCTTGCAAGATAACTACCATCAGAGTTTAAATTGTGAGCTTCATCAACATTATACATGAAGAGTACTTGATTTTACTAAGTCACGAACTCATATTTGTTCGAACTTTGTCCAACACACCTTGTCTTTATTCATTATAGCTCACGAATAAGATCTTACCATTACCATAACCGTACCATCACATGAACGTCATTTGTTAGAAATAGTACATTAAAAAAAAAATTTAAGCCAAATAAGACTTTTAGAAAAATATAGTATAAGATAAAGATTATTTAAAAACTATATATTCTCTCTCAGATACTAATATCGGGGAACCAACTCTAACTATCTCTTCCGACGCCGGTGTAGCTCTTGCTTACCGGTGTCGGGACTCCTTCACCTCTGCCCTCCTATCTATTATCGCCTCTTTTGTTTCTTTAGATTTTCCCCGTTTAATTTTCTCTTTTAGTTACAAATCGCCCCCCCCCCACTCCCTTCAGATCTCGGCGAGATATCAACTGGCAGAGACCAAAGGCGCAGGAGGCTTCCGGTGAACCCCCTCCTTCTTTCTCTGATTGCTTCAGCCGACATAAAAGATCCACAAACAGCCATGCATAACTCCAAATCTGGATACCTGCCTCCCTCTGGAAAAGCTTATTCTGAGGCACCGAGTTTAGCAGATGAACTCCTCTTTGGAACATCTGATTCTTCTCACCCGGTGGAGACGACGACGGCACACGGCGTCTCCTTTTTTAGGCGAAGCTTTAATCCTCCCAAATACGGACTGTTTTTGTGGTCCCCTGTCCCAGCCACTGACCCATCCTCCGACTTACTCTTGTTGAAGCCTTGTCCACCAGAGTTGTCCCCTCTCTTGCAAACCTATCCACCATATCCGGACACCCGCCGCCGCACGTTCATTCCAACTAGGTCAACCAGTGAGGAACGCGATTTTCTGCTGGTGGGCCTTGTTTCTTTTGCCGGCCCATTTACGCTTCAACAAACCAAACCCACAACAAAAATTCCAGGTTTAATTCTTATGACTCCGTGTTAAGGCCTGTCTCATCGCTGCCTCGTTTTGCTTGTAAGGGCAGAAGTTGCCTACATTGTATCTCTACAGTGATGCGTTGGGTTCGTGAAGATAATTTCCAATCCCTGGTTCAAAGCTTTTCCCCGAAAATCACTCTTTATCGAAGCTCTAGGCTTTTGGGAAACTTGCTTTTGGTCTCAGACAAAATCTATGGGGTGAGGAAGGACGACATTATGACCCTGCCTCTACGGAGCGGTTGTTACCGACACCTCCTCAATCCCCTGACTCCATATCTCGTGTTCTCTAAGCCTTTCCATGTTCATTCTATCTTTATCCGGGAAAGAGCCTATTCTTTGGTGGCTCCAACTCTAAAGCTATCCAGTTCCAGGTACGGTTATTTATATCTCTTGTTGACATCAATCTCTAGCCAATGGTGTGGTCAAAATTACGAAATCTATGATTGTCATATGAATAGTAATTCATCATTGTTGCTTTGGTGTCACTTGATATCATTAAGAATCCTGGTAATAGTAACCCTTTTGGCCCCGATCTTTGAACCATTTTGCTTGAATGTCTATGGTTATTGGATCCTGAGTCCAAGTTGTCCGAGTTATGGTTATGGCTTTGGTTTGTTCAAGGTCACTTCACACCATCTGACAATTTTACCAAACAGTCTCAAGCACCAGTGCATCCCAAACCTTGCTCGAAACTCTGTCAAGCTTCTACTTTGTGTAGACCTTCTCAAACCGGTGGGAAGTTTCAGTCTTGACCCCTTCACTAACGTCAACATGTCTCATGACAATGGCAATCTCTCATCCACTGATTTGTTCATGGAAGAGTCTTTCGACAATCTTGATCTCACATGTACCAAGCTCCTCCAAGATCTTGGCTCAAAGCTCTCAAGAACTTATTGCCGATTAATCCTATCTTTGTTGTATTTCATTTGTGTTTTAGCATTGGGGAATGCCTTTTCATTATGTCTTCTAAGTTATGCTTGTATGAACCTTACCTCAATTGAGTAAATGAATGCAAGTGGTTTGACAAAAAAAAAAAAACATAAGATTAAAAAAACAGATTTGTGGTTACGGTTATGGTAATGGTAAGAATTGTCCTATTAGCTTGTGTATATTCAGACATCACCTTCTAGTGAGGTTTATCATTGTCTATAACGAATGAGAAAAGCGATGAATGGCGTCTAACATGTCGTGCATGCGACCGGAAGCTCAAAATATAATATATCTTATGGTTGTTGGTTTTGTCAACTTTTTAGTCTTTTTGTCCACACATATCTTCATCTATCACCACTATTTATTTGTATACTTAGACGACATAATTTTGACCGGAAAGAGTGACCAAATTGCTGAACAATTTTTCACTTGTCTTGCATAACATTTCTTGGTCAAATATAGGCGATTAGCACCGAAGTCACATCCACGAGAGGATGTTGCCTCATGCAACACGATCATTGATCTTCTCACATAGACCAAGATGGTTAAAGCCAAAACAACTTTGAAAACCTATGACGCCTTCACGAAAAGCTCACAGTCTCACACTTATCTAACGAGAGAGCACTTCATGATCTAATCGAATATCACACTGTTATTGGCAGCTAACGTGACTATTATCAATTAGTTTTTGCTAACCCACAAGATAGACTTTATTGCGGTGGAGCTATAATAAAAAGAGAAATGAGTGCTATTATACATGATTGGCATCTCATATCGTGGTATCTTCCTTGAACATAGCAACATATAGTTTTTTTTTCTTTGGTATCAAGTACAGGCCCGACCCACCTCTAAAGCAGCCAAAGCATCAGCTTTAGGCCACATAATATATACAAACAATTTGAGCTAATTAACAAAACAATTTCTTAGCTCAGTTAATAATGTTGTGCCAGAACTTATGTATTGTCGCAGGTTCGATTCTCCATATCTGCAGTTTTGGTATTTTTTAAATTGTTTAAATCATATGAGTAAAATTAATATATATTTATAAAATACCATTTATAAAAATGCTTTAGGCCTCGATAAGAGTCGTCAATCTCATATTCCACTCTTACATGAAGGCTCGACTATTACTTCTTTCGTTCGTGATGACGTCCAAAATCTTGTCAGATAATTGAACTTTAAAAGCCAACATTTCTTGTTGCATCCATAAAAAGTAATTCGTCGATACGATAGGACCGGCATGACTAATTCTGGTAATTTAATTTCACTTTTGGTATGGTTGAAACAGAAACAGAAACAGAATCATGCTTTTACTCTTTTGACCTTCCTAAATCAGCCCTTCCTAGATTCTCTCCTAAAACAGAGAAACTAGATTTACAGAGTTGGGATTGAACAACAGAGTCTTTCGCCAAACGTTGCTTCCTTGGAAGACCTACAAAGTTTTATTTTTTTTGTGTATCGTTTAAGTGTGTTTCCTCTCCAACTTCACCAAACTAATTTCGCCACGAAACCAAACAGAGTCACATCCCTCATGAGTGTTTTGTGTGCTGCGATGATCGTGTGATTGATTCAAAATCCCTAACTTTTTTCGAAAAAAATTCCAAAAATCAAAGCTTAATAACCCATTTAATTCCATGGCGATGTCTCTCCGTTCCGCTCCATTCATCTCTCTCCGTGCAAGAAAAAGCTTCAACCTTTCTTCGAAAACTCTCGCCTTTAGGTTATCATGCTCTTCTTCTTCTTCTAATGGGTCTCCCCAAAATCAAAACTTTTCCACAGATTCCGAGAAGAAGAGATCATTCGCTGTTGCCACCGGTGAGCTTTTCATCGGAATTGCGTCGAGGCTATTGAAGTCTTCTAAGCAGAAGACGCCGACGGTTGATGATGGAGATAGAATAGGTAGTGTGATTGAGGATGAGATTGAGCCAGCGGTGATATGGGAACAAAGGATTAAGGATGTTGAAGCAGAGAAAGAGAGGAGAGTCATTACAAGTCCTGGTTTTAGTTTCTCTGCTGCTGGTCTTTTGTTTCCTTATCATCTTGGAGTTGCTCAGTTGTTAATTGAAAAGGGTTACATCAAGGTGCTTCATTTTTTCTTGTTCTCATAAATTGATTCTGTTTGTTTATTATAAACCATTATGATTTGAGGAAACAACATGATTTTTGTTTTCTTGTGTGTTTGATTTAGGAAACTACTCCTTTAGCAGGATCTTCTGCTGGTGCTATTGTCTGTGCTGTGATAACCTCAGGAGCCTCTATGCGAGAAGCTCTTGACGCTACTAAGGAGCTTGCTGATGATTGTCGACGCAATGGCACTGCTTTCCGCCTTGGGGTAATAATCACCCTTCTTCTTTCTTAGTACATATGTTTAGAGCCATGGAGTTGTATGAGTTCCTAGGTGTTGCTGCTCTTTTTTGTATATCAATCAAATCATCTACCTTGCTTTAGAATATATTGTCATACAAGTTCCTATGGTTTTAGGCTGTCCTTAGAGAATCCATGGAGAGGCTACTGCCAGATGATATTCACATTAGGTCCAACGGGAGAATTCGCGGTGAGGAACAACTTTTCTTTCTTTCAATTTGTATTTGTCATGCCTGACTTGTCTTCGGGTCTGACGTTGTTTATCATTCACCTGTATTGTAGTTGCCATCACACAGGTGTTTTGGAGACCTAGAGGGTTACTAGTTGATCAGTTCGACTCCAAGACCGACCTGATAAATGCAATTTTCACATCTTCTTTTATTCCAGGGTAAAATATCACTCTTTTTGCTTTTGAAACTTTGAGAGTTTTCTGGAGAACAAAACTTTAACTACCAGAATTAAAACACACATGCAGATATCTTGCACCAACACCTGCAACGATGTTTCGTAATCGAGTTTGTGTTGATGGAGGCTTGACATTGTTTATGCCACCAACAGCTGCTGCTAAAACAGTAAGTATGTACATGATTGTCGTGTTGTTTTGTTCTCATTTTCTCTTTCTTAGGCGCCTGGTCATCAGCTGCTGTTCATTACGTATCTTTGAGCTGCTCAAGAGTGTGTGTGGCCTTTTCCAGATATTGGAAGCCCTTTTATATGTTGAATCCATTTGGCTTCTGTAGTTGTTCCATAGAGCTTATTGAACTTTCTGCATCAATCTTTCGCAGGTTCGAGTTTGTGCATTTTCCGCGAGTAATTTCAAACTAAAGGGTATTGAGATCTGCCCAGATTGCAACCCTTTAAACAGGGCAACAGCTAGACAAGTAAGTGCACAGTTTCTTTTAAATCTCTAATAAGATTATTATCTTTCTCGTTTGAGAGCAAGTGTGTTAATCTTGGTTTTACTTAGCTATTGAATTGGGCACTGGAGCCAGCGGAGGATGAGGTGTTGGAAAAATTGTTTGAGCTGGGATATGCAGATGCAGCTACGTGGGCTGAGATGAATCCAGTTGAGGAACTGGTGTATGACGATACCCCTACAGCTCAAGAGATTACTGCTACTTAAGAACACACGAACTCAATACTATATTACAGTAACCGTAATTAGTCAAATTTATTGCGCTACAATAGATTCTGATAGTCTCCAGAAGCTATCTGGTTTTAAAAAGTTACACAAAGTTGTAGTTCTTAGATTAAACAAAGCGATGGTACATCACTTTCAGTTGGAGTTCATATACTGTTCATAAAAAAAAAAAAAAAAAAAATATGTACTTCTAAGTTGAAAGGGAAGTTATTAGTACTTATTAGGACCCAACGATGGTCCACAAAATGTTAAAACTTTGTCTTTTGGATCATTTCAACATCAAACAAAGTCGCTAACAAATTCTTGAGTGGAGATGCATCTGAAACAAACATTATTCTCTCCACATTAGCCTCACACAGCTTTGCAATTTATTGGCGTTGGGGAAAAAGCAAAACTCTTTTTGAGGGCTTTCCTCTCACCTCTCAGGTTACAAGCGAAATGCTCTCATCTAGGCTAAGGTAGAGGTAATGGGTCAGGTACGTATATAGGAGGTAAACTGTCGTGCATATACGCCATTACAAATAAGGAAAACATGCCGACAGAAAGGAGTAGTAGCGGTCCTGCTGGTACTGGTTTCCGGGAAGATGCTAAACGAAATCCTGCAAGAAAGAACAGAAAATCCCATGCGATGAGAAGATATCTGTGACATATAATGCAAACTATCAAAGCACATCTTTTTAAGGAGCTTACCGAAGACAGAAGAAAAGAGGAAGGCAGCGCCAAGTCCTATGGTGTCACCAAGAACTCTAGTCTCTGGTAATTTAGTAAGGAAGTAGGCCTATATAGAAATCCAAACATTGGGATACTCAGTTAACAAGTTTGTAACCGTATCAAGAGTTGAACAAGAAGATATGGATGCTTCTAGTTATGCAGTCATTGATCATAAAACCGAAACGTAGAGCACAAATGAGAAACAAAGGTTTTTGTATAAGACAAACTTTGGAGGAACACAATCAAGAAGATACAATACACCAGCGAACATAGAAAACAAACAGGGGTTTATGCGGCTGCAATCAGACAAGCTTCCGAACTTATTAGGGTTGATCAGACCTTCAAAAATATTACTTTACCAAGAGGAGGTCTCATTTTACAAGGTAAAAAGAACAACCACTTTTAACAATTCAATTTAATTGTATGCTACATCAGCTGTAGATTCTGACAGATCAACTGTTAAGTAGTTTATTAAGCCTCCCTCTAAAGAGACAAAAACACCATTTTCTCAATGAACTTAAACAAAGCTTGAAGAGAACAACATTTAGCAGAAACAATAACTTCATTAGTGCACTTAATTCCTCACTACCTTCCTCAAAGGACAAGTTCAGATTAAACAGACTATACAAAAACTAGAAACTAACAAAGAGAGAAAGAGAGAGAGAGAGAGATCTTACCGATGCCATAAGAACAGAACCGGTCAAACCCCCAAAGAGAGAACCTTTGCTTCCAGATTTGCTATCTTCAATTTTGAGGAACAAAAAGTTCATATTTTTAGTGGAATTGAGCCCAAAAACAAAGTCCAGCTAAAACGTTAGAATTATGAGATCAGTAACTTACAGGCGAAGAGACCGCCTCCTAGAAGAAGAACACCATAAGCAGCAGAGGCGACTGGAGCTAGCTCTGACAGCTCCGCCTTGCAGCACAGACCATAATTTCGTCTGCTCTTCGATTTTTCCGACAATTTAGTGAGCCCCGACCAATTTCGGCCACCGTTACTGACACTCCGCCCGAGTTTAGTGCTCCTCACCGACACCAGAGACGGAGAAGGTAACGTTAGCGCAAAAGACGACATTGCTTCGCCGAGTGGGTCTCGTGAGTCAAGACGACTCAAGAGTATAAAAATGGATCAAATATGACAAAGCTCAGCGTTTCTACTTACTTACGGCTTCGGTTTAATCGGTCCGACTCGGTTTACAGATTTCGGTTTTTAAAAAGTCAAATTGGTTTGGTTAATTTTTGGACACATAGCGGTTCGATTGCCAATTGGAACCAAAAAGTAAATTCAATTTGGTTTATTATCAGCTTTTTCAAAAATCTTGCTTTAATTTTGGTTTATTTCAGATATTCTCGATTAAACTATAGATCATAACAATTTTGAAGAACTTCAGAGTGAAAATATGGTAATTTTGGTTTGGTGGTTCCTAACCAAACCGGTAACCAAATTTCATGGTTCGTCCAATAAACTGAATCTGAATTAAATTACCCAAACCTTCGGTTTGTTTCGAGCCATTCGGCTAATTTTGTTCGGTTTATATGCCCCACCGCCACCACTAATAATTTTGTTCGGGTAGTTCCTAACCAAACCGGTTACCGAATTTCATGCTCCCTTTCTTCGATATGTTTCACCAAATAAACCGCATCTGAATTAATTAAATTACCAAAATTTCGGTTCGTTTCGAGCCTTTTGGCTAATTTGGTTCGGTGTACGAAGGCAAACAAACTCTCTCAAATCGTTTGTATCATCAACACATCATCATCACACATTAAATACAATAATTGTTCTTTTGCTCTTTACTATACACATCACTAAGCAGAAGCATTTGAACCCTCCTCCTTTTCTTTCTTTTCGCAGGATCTCCTATACAACAAAACTCAAATCTTTTCACCTCTTTTTGTGTCTTTTATAAACCAACAACTAGACCTACACACAACAATCACTACCTAAACCTCATCGTCTTAAAACACACGGGTTAAGTTTTATATACATATATATATATCACTCTTCTTTTCCACAACCGAGGAAAGACAAGGACGGGATCTTCTTGACAAGCGTTTGGACTACTTGAGAAGCCGAGGGTCTCAACGATGGAGCGCTACGAAGACAAAAAGCAGCCACACTTAGCATTGTCTTAACCTCTTCTAAATCAAGACTAGCGTCCCTAGACAACCTTGGATCCAAGAATCGTCTCATCTTCTCTTCTTCGATATGTACATTCGAATCAAGAACCTCATGGATCAATGGAGCTGCTGTGTGCACCAGCATCTCACCTCTCGCAGAGCTAACCGCTTCTTTCCCTGAAACCAACTCGAGAACCACCACTCCAAACCCATACATATCCATCTTCTTCGAAGCAATCCCTGTTCTTAAGTAGTGAGGGTCTGTGTACCCTGGAGAACCAATCATCATCACTTGCTTGGAACGAGGTGACATCGTTGACATCGTCTTAGAAGGCTGAACCATCGATGAGAACCCGACCTTTGCTGATCCGAAATCGCATAGCTTGGAGTTAAAATGTTTGTCAAGAAGGATATTTGAGGATTTGATGTCGCCGTGCACAATTTGAGGACTACATTTCTCATGAATATGTTCAATTGCTTGCGCAACCTGATACGCTATAGCGGTTCGGTTTCTCCATGGCAACACTTGTTTGCTGTTGCGGTTAAGCTTCTCTTGGAGGTTACCTTGAGGAAGGTACTCTAGTAAAAGTGCACCAGTTTCTTCTGGAAGACAATAACAACAACAAGATTAGATTCACACTATCAATCCCACTTGAAAGACTAATAATTTGCAACAATGAAAAGCTAATCAATTATTAGGGTAAAAGTGAAAAACACTAAATGGTTAAAGAAACGAATCTAGATAAGGACAAGACAAGAATAAAGCTTAAAGTTTAGTACTACTTTATAAAGTAGTATTTGACTTTTATGAGTATGAATAATTCAATAGGACCAGTTCTTGATTAATCAAATCTTGATGATGCTTAACAATTAACAAATCCAAGAATTTAAAGAATCTAAAGCAAAATCAGGGACCGATCCATAAATTCGCTAAACATAATTGATTTTTTTTTTAAATGGATTTGAGAGAGAAAGGAACCTGAATCGTCAAAGTAACCAAGAAGCTTAACAATGTGAGGATGTTGAAGACGAAGCAAAATCTCAAGCTCAGACCTAAACACTTGGTAAAGACGATGACTACTAACATGAACCTTGAGAGCAGCGTTGATAGAGCCAGACAAACGAGCCAAGTAGATACTACTGTAGCCACCTGAGCCAATAAGTCTAGAGAAATTGGAAGTGAGAGACTCAACGTCATCCCAGGTATAACAAGTCACACCGGAGACAGAACCAGATTCCGTAACCGTGGGTTTGTTGTTGTCGGTGGTTGTGGCTGTGATATCGAAACGGACACAACTTAAGAAACAAGACATTTTGGAAATGGTGTGAAAGTTTGAGTGAGGAGGGTTCTGTGATTAATAAGGAGGAGAGAACAAAAAAAAAGTGGGTTTCTTGGAAAATGAAGAGGGGTTTTTGTAACAGCCGACAAAGAAGGAACAGAGGAATCAGAGAATGAAGATCTGATTTTTTAGGAATGTGTGTGTTTGGTGGGTTTGTGATTAAACAAGAAGAAAGAATGGTTTCTTTATTTTTTCTGGATTAAGGAAGAAGAGAAAGAGAGAGAGAGAGAGAGAGAAGCAGAGTTTGACCAGTTGTGATTAATAAGAGGAAGAAGAAGAAGAAGAAGCTGCACTGACGTTATAACCACTACGATTACACTCTTTAATAAAACACTTTTTTTGCCGTTTTGCTTTTATTTTTTTTTATATTGTCCAATCATTAATAATATTTATGGGTATTATTTGCTCACGTATACACATTTTTGTTTTGTATTTGTTGTTTTTTCTACAAAAAGGAGATTGAAAGTTTCGGTTTATTATTATACGGTAGTGGCGACTAGTGAATGCACCTCGATCGGTCTTATGGTTTAGTCTTTTCGAAGTTGCCACGCTACCGTCAAATACGAAATTTATATCGGAAGTCTCGAAATGGGGACCATAATATGTATCTTGGATCGTTTTGTGAATCATCTCTCACGTGTTTGATACTTTCTCTATTCAAATTGTTTGTTTGACAAAAATGCATTTTATTTATCAAATTTTTTTAAAATAAGACAAAACTTTTTTCGACTACTAGAATATTTCTTGCTAATAAATTCGTTTCAACATGTTGTCTCGAAGTTGATTGAGATGAGAATGAGATATACCCACTTTGTTCCTAATTAATATATTTTTTAGTTTTTTTCACACCTACACAACACACTAAAAGTATTATAAATATATTATTTTTTGTCTTTTATAATTTTCTATAAATTTAAACCAATAATATTTTTTTTTTCTTTCAAATTTACAGTTCATCGTCAATAACTATTAAAAAGTCCATAAATAATTTAAAAATACACCTTTTTCCTAGAAAATATATTAATAAGAAACAGAAGAAGTATGTAATAAGAAATACTATAAAAGAAACTATACCATTTTTTGAATCATTTCACTATATTTTTACTATATTATCAAAAACATTACAATAAAAAAATATTCCTTTTATTTCACAAAGAATGTCATATTACCACTTTTTATTTGTTATAAAAATAACATGTTTATTAATTAGTGGTAAAATTAATATCTTGATAACAAATAACAAAATATGTTTTATAACAAATAAAAAATGGTAAAATTAGTGGTAAAATTCAATTGCTTATTCAAGATATCTTTATTAATTTCTCTGTCAAAATTAGTTATCAACTTATAAAAATAAAGTTTTTATATATAATTTATACCAAAAATCTCCAATGTCAAAAAACGAACATCTCTTATATTCTTCAAACTAACATAACAATTTAATTCAGTAAGACATATTAGCAAGCAAAATATCAGAACTGTAAGAAAATATTCATAATTCTGATAATGATTACCGTCGAAATCGATTTATTTCGACTAATTTCTATAAAATATAACAATTAGTTATTGCTATGTTGATGTTTTCTTGTAGTTAACTATTGCTACATTTGCAATCTGGTCAACAATTTCGGTAAAGTTACACAGGATTTGCTAATAGATTTTAACAGCAAGCTAAGACAGTGTTTCACAGCAAATTAAGAGAGTGTTTTGTCGGTAATTACTAATTAATTGCTTTCGAGAAAGAAAAAAACAACATTGTTTTGCTTTTTTCTTTCTAACAAAAAGACGTAAATGTCTCTTGACTTCTATAAATCCAATCATAAGTAAAGCAACTTTTTTGTAATGATTTTCAGAGAGAAAAAAACACATGCTCTCTCCGAACAATGTAAATAAGGCACCGCACTACCAACCGGACTGACACAAGATTGTGCACGGGTACATGCATACGAGTATCTTATTCATTACTCTCTAAACCATAAAAATTTAATAATACACACAATAGGATGTCAAGTCGATGTATATACATTAATTCAACGGCAAATGAACGAGTGGAAGAATCATTGTCCCAAGCATTAAAATACTCGTTTTCCTAAGTTAAATTAATTTTGAATCCAAAGATGTCGTCAAGTAAAGATGTTAGATGCGATGTCGTTATCTTTCATTTTCTACATACAAAAACGTGTAAGGTGGTGCTCTTCTTCTTCGACGCTTGAGTATTAAGTACTTGTACATTTGTGTGTGTACATACACAATTTTCTCTTGAAATTGACCCCAATCAACCCAACCACTCACCGACACATTTTTCATGCTTCTTTTAGTTTAATGCGGTCTTTACTATTTGATGCTTTGATTTCCATCTAATCATTCTTTGCATATTTTTTCTCTTCGTGATTCGTGCTGGTCCTTTTTGTGAGTTGGGACAATATTAATCACAACAGCAACGAGTAGGTGAGGACTGTGGAGAGTTATCTTTCGGAAACACCGATGTATTGTTTAATGTGAATTACTTATCTCATTGAAGTCGTTTCTTTTGCATTCTCCTTCGACAAGAAGAAATTATCAAAAAATTGTTCAAATATTAGTGCGGTTAGGGTTTATTCTCCTTCCGGAAATAATAAATGAGGACAATAGTATGGAATTGTCAAGGAGCGGGAGCTAAATTGACTCGCCGTCGACTGTGTAAGATATGTCGAATATAGTTACCAGGTTTCTTATTTCTATCGGAAACCAAAAACGACAAGTTTTATCTGCAAGAAGTGCAAGTGGATTTAGGATTTGATAATCTTCAAACCGTTGAGCCAGAGGGCACTAGTGGCTGTTTAGTCTTATTGTATTTCAATGATTTTCTAGTTAAGTTTTTGCTGTTAGATGACCGGTTAATCGATATTGAAACTATTATTAACGGAAATCGGGTCTTTATGACATTTATTTATGGTGATCCTGTCCCTGCAAATCGAGAATATGTATGGGAAAGATTAATGCGTATTGGAGTTGTAAGATCAAAACCCTGGTTTATTATTGGGGACTTCAATGAAATAACAGGGAACCATGAAAAAAGAGGAAGAAAAAAAAGATCGGAAGCCTCCTTTCTACCTTTTCGCGCTATGATTGATTCATGTGGTCTCATTGATTTCCCTTACCAAAGAAATCAATTTTCATGGATTGGTTAGCGGTCAAATGGTAAGATTCAGTGTCGCTTAGATAGAGCCATAGGAAATGAAGAGTGGCACAATTTATTTTCCCACACTAATGTGGAGTATATGAAGATGTGGGGTTCGGACCATCGTCCCCTCCTTGCATCTATTCTTACACGTCCAAAAAAGTTTTTGAGAAGGTTTATATTTGACAAGCGTTGGATAGACAAGTCAGGCCTTAAAGAGGCGGTGATATATGGATGGGGAGGGGACGACAATTCTGTCGAACGATCCATCTTGAAAAAAATTCAAAACTGTAAAAGAGCAATCTCCATTTGGAAGAAAAATAATCAAACAAACTCCGAAAAGCTTATTAAGAAACTTCAAGAAAAGATTGATGAGACAAATGGAGATGATCAAGCATCGTCGGAGACTCTCCTCAACCTAAAATTGCGACTCTGTGAAGCATATAGGAAAGAGGAATCATATTGGCACCAAAAAAACAGAGAACTGTGGCTTGCAGAAGGAGATCAAAATACAAAATTCTTCCACGCTTCCACAAAACAAAGAAGGGCAAGGAACAAGATCACTGGCATCCTTAATCAACTTGGAGTTTGGGTTGATACAGAAGAGGGAATAGAAAAAGTTGCGGTAGAGTATTTTGACAATCTCTTTTCATCCTCGAGTGCGAGTGATCCTACACTGACCATTAAGGATGTACCTACATTGGTCACACCTGCCATGAATGAGCATCTCACAAAAGAAATCTTAGAAGAGGAGGTCAAACGAGCTTTGTTCTCCCTGAATCCGGGAAAGGCTCCAGGACCGGATGGGATGACTGCTTTGTTGTTCCAAAATTTTTGGGAAACAATAAAAGGCGATCTCACTAAGATGGTGAAGAACTTCTTTAGCTTAGGAATTTTTTATGGCAAGCTAAATGAGACAAATATATGTTTAATCCCGAAAGGAGATCGACCTCGTGAAATGTCAAGATTTCGCCATATTAGCTTGTGTAATGTGAGCCATAAGGTGATCTCAAAAATTTTGAGCTTACGTCTCATGATTTTTTTGCTGGAACTTATATCCGAGACCCAATCTGCCTTTGTGTCAGGAAGATTAATCACAGATAATATCCTCATTGCTCAAGAAAACTCCCATGCCCTCCATTCTAATCAGGCCAACCGGAAAAAATTTATGGCAATAAAAACGGACATGAGTAAAGCTTATGATAGGGGGAATGGAATTTCTTAAGAGCTTTGATGGAAAAAATGGGATTTGATCAAAGATGGGTGGGTTGGATAATGCAATGCATTACTTCCGTCTCCTACCGTATTTTGATCAATGGAGATCCCAAGGGACGAATTAGGCCAACACGTGGGATTCGTTAGGAGGGACCCAATCTCTCCATACCTATTTATACTTTGTATTGAGGCCTTAATTGCTCAGATTAGGAACGCAGAAAGAGAGGGCAAGATCCAGGGTTTACGTATTTCAAATGCAAGCCCACGTGTTTCCCACTTACTTTTTGCAGACGACAGTTTATTCTTCTGCAGAGCCGATCCTCAGCAATGCAAGGAAATTATCGATATAATCCGCTTTTATGGCGAGGCGTCTGGACAAGAAATTAACTTTCCAAATCTTCCATCATGTTTGAAACCGAGGTCCCGTCCCATATACGTCAAGAGATCAAATCTATTGTTGAGATATCATAAGAAGGAGGCATGGGTACATACTTGGGTCTTCCTGAGAAGATTCATGGGTCAAAGGCACAAGTCTTTGCATTCGTGAGAGATAGACTCCATAAGAAGGTAAACTTATGGACTTCGAAATCTCTATCCAAGGGAGGCAAGGAAGTCCTGATCAAATCAGTGGTGCAAGCAATTCCGACATATGTAATGTCGTGTTTTCTCTTACCAAAAGCTATATGCTCAAAATTAACTAGCGCGATAGCCAATTTCTGGTGGAGCAATAAAGCAGACAGTAAAGGACTACATTGGATATCATGGGAGTAAATGTGTACTCAACTTTCGGAAGGTGGGCTAGGCTTTTGAACACTATAAGAATTTAATCTTGTCCTTTTGGCAAAGCAACTATGGAGATTGCTGAGATATCCAGATTCTCTTCTTAGCCGAGTTTTAAAAGGGAGATACTTTCGATACTGCAGTCCATTAGAGATACAAGTATCAAATCGACCTTCATATGGCTGGAGGAGCATGTTCTTTCATATGGAATTCGTAAAACCATAAGCTCGGGTTTTAATACGTGCATCTGGACTGAACCATGGATCTCAGATACGCCAGCACGGCCACTCCAAAGTTTAACTAATGAGAGAAATCCCTTGATTTGTGTTAACACCTTGATAGATTTTAACACAAAAAGTAGAAAATTGAACGTCTTCAGGAATTCTTCCCCCGAAAGAAATTACCCTTATTTTGGGGATTAAACCAAGCTTGAATGCCTCGAGGGACGGCTATTCTTGAACTCTAACAAAGTCTAGAAATTATACCGTTAAATCTGGATATGAAGCCGCGAGAGCTATCTCTCGCCCTGCTTGTGACCTCCCTTCTCAGGGACCTAGTGCTACGACACTTAAGGCGCAAGCATGGAAGTTAAAAACATCACGGAAGCTTAAGCATTTTGTGTGGCAATGTGTGACTGGGTGCTTGGCAACATGTCAACCCCTGCATAATCGCCATATTGGTAGAGATAAAGATTGTCCTAGATGTGGAGCGGAGGAGGAAACTATAAACCATATGCTATTTGAATGCCCCCAACACTTCAAGTATGGGCTTTATCGACAATCCCTTCCCATCCTATGGTGTTCCCTTCATCTTCCCTATATAGCAACCTCAATTTCCTATATGGGCGTGGTAGAGACTCTGGAACAACTGATCAAAACTTGAGAACGTTCCCGTGGATGATGTGGTACATTTGGAAGGCAAGAAATAAGAAAGTGTTTAAAAATATCTCTAAATCTCCACAAGATACACTGGAGAAAGCTATCCAAGAAGAAGAAGTTTGGAAAAGAGCAATTAACAAAGACTTAGCACCATCGGTAGTAGAAGCATGCATACCTTCGATCCCAATTCCTCAAGAATCTCTTGTATGCTTTATAGATGGATCTTGGCATACAGAGGTGGATAGGAGTGAACATGGCTGGATTGTGTCTATCGGTGATAGAATCCTGCAAATGGGGCTAAAATGATCGCGCAGAAGCTTATCCCCATTACATGCAGAGTTAGATACCCTTATTTGGGCTATGTAGTGCTTATTAGTGTTGGACTTGGATAAAACTCTTTTTGCTACAGATTGTTCAGACCTCCTAAGAATGACGTCTAATATCGAGGATTGGCCGACCTTTTTATCAAAATTGAAGGATTTTATTCATCTTAAAGATAGATTTGCTAATTTTAGTATTAGATACATTTTCTGAGAGAATAATATATGTGCCGATAAACTTGAAATGTGCAAGAGCACGAGGTTTCTGTTTTTCCATGTAAGTTCGTCGGTATCTAATTGGCTCTTTCTCGAAGAGAGTCATCTCTGATAATTTAATATATGGGGTTTGATCGTAAAAAAAAAAAAAAAAAAATCTGTTACTTATTTTTCAACTATTAGACCAAACCCATTAGCCAAATTTTTAGATTCGTAAGGAGTAGAACTATAGGAAAAAAAAAAATTTATACTATATCAAAAATGTTTTTGTAAATATATTTCCTCTATTTTATTAAAGTGTCGTTCTAACACATTTCACAAAAACTAAAGAAATAGAATTGGTATTTTTGAAATTAAAGAGATAAACATTTAAAAATGATAATATTATAAATATGAATCTAGATTTTTTTTGGTGTGTCAATTTGCATTTTTGCATTATTGTTAGAGTTAATTTCTACTAGTCTACAGTATAGTACATTAAAAAGTTATTATTATTTTTTGAATTGAAAATTGCTTTCGTGAAAGCTTTTTTTTTGTAAATTGAATTATTTCTAAGATTATGAAATTAAGCAAATATCTCAATATATTGATAAATTAATAAATATTTTAGTTCCAACTTTATTTGTCTATAGAGGTTTTACAGTATTGTGTTTTGTTCCTAAACTCTTTTGTACACTCGGTTTCGATTTCACACGATTGCTTAAAATTGTATGCCAACCTAAATCCAAATACTTATGTAATACGCCATATGACTGATTCAACTATTATAGAATTGTAGTTTTTAAATATGTTATTCATTTGTTATGATTTAGAGAAAGAAAAGGGAAAAAAAGCGTTTCTACAAAGAAATTAA
Source organism: Camelina hispida (assembly GCA_023657505.1). Taxonomy (NCBI): domain Eukaryota; kingdom Viridiplantae; phylum Streptophyta; class Magnoliopsida; order Brassicales; family Brassicaceae; genus Camelina; species Camelina hispida. Next base: position 22,941,726 of record CP094631.1, on the reverse strand, counting down.
AGTTGTGATTTAAAACAATTAATAAAAAAACAAAAAGGATAAATGAAAAGATAGGATAACGAATCTGATTTTCTGACATGACAGTGACGGTCGTTGGGCTTTTCGATAGTACAATTATATGCCACCTGGAAACTGAACTGAAGTGTATCATATGAGATTGAGTGAACTGAACTATATTGCGATCGTACCACTACGCTGTTACACTAATTGGGCCTTTATAACTATAGGCCCATTTTTATTTTATTTTTTTTTTATTTTTTTCCTGGGCGAACTTTTCTTACCAAAATCCGTCCCTAAAGTTATGAAAATCAAAATCGAACCCTCAAAGGTCAAAGCGACGGCGAAGGAGAGAGGAAAAAATTAGAGACGGTGGCGATCGAAACCCTGTGCCCTAATTCGATCGGAATCTTGAATCGCCGCCGTACTGCGTCGTCGCCCGGCGGCGGAAATGTGCGGTTGGGGCGATGCGTTTAATCCTCACCGTCATGTGCTCATTCATCCCTTACCTTTATTCTTCTTCTTCTCCTCCTCCTCACCGTCCTTGCTCTTCCCCAATCTCTCGCTCTCGAAATCGTCGTTGTCGTCTCACTCGTTTCGCCACCGCATTACTCGCTACCTCCGCTCTTCTTCTCGCCTCCGTCGCTTGGCTCTCTCTCGTCTTCTCTCCGACCACTTCTCGTTGCTGGCATCTCCTTAGAGATTGGGAAGACAATCATCTCTGGAACAAACGGCACCATCATACTCCGATTAAGGTTCATCCTCCTCCTCCGCCGTCTCTTCCAGCTCTTCCTTTATCCGATCATGAATTTAGAAATCGTACTCTCTCGGAGATTGATAGACTTGATCGGTTGTCTCTGAATCACTTGATGTTTGGTATTGCTGGATCTTCACAGCTTTGGGAACGTCGTAAGGAACTTGTGAGGTTATGGTGGAAACCTTCTCAGATGCGTGGTCATGTCTGGCTTGAAGAGCAAGTTTCTCCTGTAGAAGGTGATGATTCACTTCCTCCTATTATTGTCTCTGAAGACAGTTCTCGTTTTCGTTACACTAATCCCACTGGTCACCCTTCTGGACTTCGCATTTCACGCATTGCGATGGAGACTTTTCGGCTTGCTCTCCCTGATGTTCGGTGGTTTGTTCTTGGAGATGATGACACTATCTTTAATGTTCACAATCTTCTTGCCGTATTAAGCAAGTATGATCCTTCAGAGATGGTTTATATTGGAAACCCTTCCGAGAGTCACTCTGCTAACTCTTACTTCAGTCATAATATGGCCTTTGGAGGCGGTGGCATTGCCATTAGCTACCCTTTAGCGGAAGCTCTCTCTCGCATTCATGATGATTGCCTCGATAGATACCCTAAGCTATATGGCAGTGATGATCGTCTCCACGCCTGCATCACCGAACTTGGAGTTCCTTTGTCCAGAGAGCCTGGCTTTCACCAGGTATGTCTCATCATCTCTGCGTCTATGATCTATTGGATCTTCGATAGGAAAATGCTGATTTCATGATTTTGTGGCAGTGGGATATTAAGGGAGATGCTCATGGTCTCTTGTCCTCTCATCCTATTGCACCTTTTGTTTCAATTCATCACGTTGAAGCTGTTAATCCTCTCTATCCGGGATTATCGACATTAGATAGTTTGAAACTCTTGACAAGAGCCATGAGTCTGGATCCCACTAGTGTTTTGCAGCGATCCATCTGCTACGATCATACACTCAAACTGACATTTTCGATATCTCTTGGCTATGTTGTACAAGTTTTCCCGAGTATCGTCCTACCACGGGATCTTGAGCGAGCTGAACTTTCTTTCTCTGCCTGGAATGGGATAAGTCAGCCAAGTGAGTTTGATCTTGACATAAAGCTTCCAGTTTCATCTCTCTGTAAGAAGCCTATCCGCTTCTTCTTGAAAGACGTAGGACGAAAAGGCAATGCTACACTCGGAACGTACTTGAGATCCTCGATAAAGGATGATTTGAAGAGGAAGCTTCTATGTTTTCCACGCTCTCTTCCTCTGCACAAAGTGGAAAAGATCCAGGTCCAAGGATTCCCTCTGAGTAAAAATTGGCACTTGGTGAGGTTTTTATATTGATCTTTTTTTATCACCTAATGTTTCTGTTCTTGTTTTAATGATTTGCAATTGACGATTCTTCCTCTGTTTTAACTGTTTCGATCAGGCACCACGACGGTTGTGTTGCAGAGCAACCCCAACTTCTACTAATGAGCCGCTCAGATTAACAGTTGGGCAGTGTGGGAAGGTAATTTTGGGTTCCACGATCAGTTCCCAATGAGTTATGGTGGATACTGGATCTCTAAGCATGTTGTTCCAACTCTATCCTGTGCTTGTACATAGGTAAGATCCAGTACCTTAACTGTTGTCTGACCTTAGAATGCTAATCCCCAAATTGAATTTGTCACTCTTTTGTTTATTCCACTTTAACTTTTTGTTTTTGTACATCTGAGATTTCAAAACTCAACTCTTCCTGTTGAGATAACGAGTGTAATGTGTACAACAACAAATCTTTACCACTGAACTCTATCTACCTGTGTTAAGAATGGTTTTGTTTTTTTCCCCATTTACTACATTTGCCAATTTTGATATAGCCACATAATATATGTGGGTTTACTATGTTTAATATATTAAAGAAGAATATATCCACTAGTAGTAGGGGTGAGGTAAGTGGTCCATAGGTTTATGGATTTAGTGCGGATTTAAGGAAAGGTCTTTGGTTGGATAGATTTTTAAGATGTGTGTGTGTGTTCTAAAAACTGTGGGTTTAATCAGAGTGTTGTGGTGTGAGTTGACTTGTCATGAACTCTCTGACACACTGGCAAGTGAGCCCAGGTTATGTTACTTGTTTGTCGTAAACCTTTGAAATTGACATTATGATGAGAGAGCAGTTGCCTCATGGCTTCTATTTAAAGGGGTCGCATAGTTAATGCGATGATCAAAATATAGCCCCCAAAGTTAGATTTTGGTGAGTTAGTTACTTAGTAGTGTAAGCAATTCTTTTGGCTTTGGCTTTGACTTTGTAAGGTATATATTTGCTGCCACTAAAATGTAGATATGATTTGTAAGAAAAGAGAAAAAAAGGGATTCGTGGATGTGAAAATTCATGGAAATTACAAGGACCATTTAAACTAAAATGTTGTGTGACCCGTCAAAATGATGTTGACTTGTTATCTTTTGGTAAGTCCCTCGTATGACACAAGTTGGGAAAGTAATGAGTTTGACAACTTGTGTCCTAATGAGATCAGATTTATTGGTAGTCGTAGAGAGAGATTAGTGGGTTAATCAAACCCCCTAAGATCTAGATCTCTATGTAAAGAAAGATGAAAAAAAGGAAAGAGAGATGGGGTTTTTAGACTAGAGAGATTCAGAAATCAAGGAAGAGACTCCGTGAGCATGTTCTTACCACCTCGTCGTCTGATTATACACTTTGGTTTTTTTTTATATATATATTTTGAAGTGTTATTCAATTAAGAATATTTATTACTAATAATTAAGTGATGAAAAGGAAAAAAAAAGAAGAACACATCACATGTAAATAAGTAATAAATAAGTGAAAAAGGAGAGGCATGTGAAAGTGGGGAAGAAGAAGGAGAGAATACAGCTGTGTGTTTTCCGCCGCTCTCTCTCTTTCTTTCCCCTTCAAGAAAGTTCTCCACTTCCACCGCCCATCTTCTTCTCCTCCTTCTCCTTCGTCTACTCTTTATTTTTTACTTTTATTCCTTTCTCTAACCACTATTATTATTAGCATCTTTCATTCTCTAATTTTTAGATTTTGTTAAAAAAATTATAAGGAATACATAGTATATATATTACATACCATTTGTTCATAATTCAAAAACGTAATTCTACTATTTTTAGTATTCAAAATGTTCATCGAATTTTCACGTTTTCAAGTTTTCGAGAAGTGATTCCCCTATATACTATTAGCATATAAAAACTAAAACATAATTAATTAGCTAAAAATTTTCTCAACATATTATAACTATTTTACGAGAATTTTAATTCAGCTTAATTCGTTCCACTAACAAAAGTTCAACTATTTTGTTATTTGCCTGACATATCAAGCATATAGTTTATTTTCCTTTTCATATATAACCAGAAATCAGCTGTCTATTTTTGTGTAGCGTGTAATTTGGTAATATGAAAATGAAATGTGAATATATATATATATATATATATATATATATTCATTATATGTGTAGGTGAGAGGTATTTAAGAGTTGTATAATGTGACAGTGTGAGTGTCTGCATCAATGTCTTCAGTTTGCAACTAATTTTAGATATGAGGCTATTCAATTTTCTGTTCATCACTCCCTCCTATCTTTTATTCACCACACTCTTTACTACCTCTAATGTACTTACCCCATTATTTCACCTAATTGTTATGAGGTTTCTTTATTAGATTGTAGTATTTGTACTTTTTGCTGTCGAAAAATCTGTGTACCAAAACAAATATCATCATCGTGACTTTTATTTTGATACATATTAGTTAGCTAGGGAGGAACTGAAATGTAATAAAAGAAAATGAACATACCACAGTTTCATCTTAAAAATCCAAATGACTCAACTTTTTCTAATAATGTTGGACATACACCAAATTAGAAAAGAAAACAAAGCACAGTAGGTTCAAAAACATTTAACTCTGACATCGCATTTATTTATTTTTCTAAATAAGTTTTGCAAACCAACGTTTACGATTATATGCCAACATCCAGAGAACATTTTACTAAAATTTTGGCATACAAATGAGTCTCTCCTGGCTTTGTTATCTAGACTAAATCAATTCATCTATGTTAAATCCGCTGCAAATTCAGTAAAAAAAAAAATGTTGTAAAAGGACATAAAATGATAGTGTTGGTAGTGTGGGTTTGGCTTAACCATTGGCTTTTCTTTTCCTATTTTAACAGATTATAAAAATCTCAAGTTTTTAGATACGATCAAAGGAAACTAATGTATATGTCATAGAAGGTTTTGATCAATAACTATAAGTTTTTTTAATGGTAAAAAAATGGAGAAACAGTACAAAATAGTAAAAATTCGGTTCAAAATAAAGGTACGAAAACTATAAAAATATTATTTTAATAACATCTTTTATGGTTTATAATTATCAAAGTGATATATCCTATACAAAATATTGCAGTATTATTAATCATATTTAAAGTTATCAATTCGAGAAGCTTGGATTATCTGAATATAAAACTACTAGTCTGTGTATGATAATATCTTTTATGTAACAGTTTTCATAATTTGCATTATTCAGCTAGGCTTTTACCAAATTTACCCAGCTATAAAATTATTGATATTGAATTGAATTTACTATAGTTTTCTATCACTATTATCTTTTTTTGGCATTCCTATTGTTAGTTCTGTTTCTATAACTGTGTATATATTACACAAAATGAAGAAAAAAAAGAGAGACTGTTGAACTGGAGATGAAAGAGAGAGTAGAGGGGGGAGGGAAAGATGTCAAGGCTGGTCCAGCTCAAATCGGGTAAAAAAAAACTATTTAAATTCCAATTGTGTCCTTTCCCTCTTCCCCTAAAAATCTGATTGTCACATACCCTACCAATGAGACAACGCCACGTGGACACCTTAGACATGATGGTGGGAGAGGACAACAACATGGGAGGCACATGATTTTGTGTTTATTATATATTTTTTTTTTGCCAAACAAAAAAAAGAAAAATTAACCCCAAAAAAAAAAAAGAAAAATGAATCAGATCACTGGCAATGAGATGTTTGCGGATCCAAATTTAACTTTTAAAGCATTCCTTCTATAAATAATAATAATACACAACAAAATTGGATTTTAATTTAATGTAATAATAAAAATATGTGGACCTTTTTTTCTAAACAATAATAATAAGAATAATGAAAAAAAGGAAAACAAATAAATAAAGAAAAAGGGGGAGAGTGAAGAAAAGTGGGTTTAACAATAATTTGCTGCAAAGTTAGAAGAGGGCTTCAGCTTTATTAACTTCTTCCTTTGCTTTCATTCTCTTTCTCTCTATCTATCTATCATCATCCTCGTAATCCTCATCACCTCTCTCTCTCTCTCTCTCTTTCTCCATACCCTAGCTACTTGCAGTTATAAAAAAAAAGGCTGCTTAAGCTTTGCTTCTCTTTCTTCTTATTTCATCATCAATGGTTTTATCTAGCTAGATATTAAACCAAACTGTGAGCTCTACCTAGAGAAGAAAGAGAAAGAGAAAGAGTGGTGAAACCATCAAGATTGGTGAAATCTAGAGATATGGAGCAAGTAGGAGGAGGTGGTGGTGGTAATGAAGTTGTGGAGGAAGCTTCACCGATTAGTTCAAGACCTCCTGCTAACTTAGAAGAGCTTATGAGATTCTCAGCCGCTGCCGTGGATGACGGTGGAGGTGGTGGTGGAGGAGGAGGAAGTGCGTCTTCTTCATCGGGAAATCGATGGCCGAGAGAAGAAACACTTGCTCTTCTTCGGATCCGATCCGATATGGATTCTACTTTTCGTGATGCTACTCTCAAAGCTCCTCTTTGGGAACATGTTTCCAGGTCTCTCTCTCTCTCTCCTATCTCCATTACGTTTCTTGTTCATCAATGGTGTTTCTTGCAGAATAAAGATCCATTTGCATGTGTTTTTTTTTTAGTATAATTTTTTTTTTTTTGTGTGTGTGTGTGTTTGGTAAATAAAAATAATAATATATTCGAGATCAAAGCATCTTCACCATCCCCAAGAAAAGAAAAATTTAAAGAACTGTTTGTTTATTACAGAGTTGGCTCTTATGAGTTTCTGGGACGTTTTCGATTTTGTAAATCCCAAGACTCTTTTTTCAAAAAAAAATAATCCGATCGAACAGTACACATGATTTTTTTTTTTTTTTTTACAACCAAAAAAAAATTAACACAGAATCTGAATTTTTATTTTTAATGTATTGAACAGGAAGCTATTGGAGTTAGGTTATAAACGAAGTGCAAAGAAATGTAAAGAGAAATTTGAAAACGTTCAGAAATATTACAAACGCACTAAAGAAACTCGTGGTGGTCGTCATGATGGTAAAGCTTACAAGTTCTTCTCTCAGCTTGAAGCTCTCAACACTACTCCTACTCCTCCTCCTCCTTCTCATCCTCCTTCATCTTCCCTTGACGTCACTCCTCTCTCCGTGGCTAATCCCATTATCATGCCTTCTACTTCTTCTTCTCCATTTCCCGTATTTTCTCAACCGCAACCGCCTCAAACGCATACGGTCACTTTTACTCCTACTCCACAGCCGCCTCCTCCAATGGCTCCGACCTTTCCGGGAGTTACTTTTTCGTCTCATAGCTCATCCACGGCTTCAGGAATGGGGTCTGATGATGATGAGGACGACGATTTGGATGTGGATCAAGCTAACATTGCCGGTTCAAGTAGCCGCAAACGCAAACGTGGGAACCGTGGAGGAGGTAAGATGATGGAACTATTCGAAGGTTTGGTTAGACAAGTGATGCAGAAGCAAGCGGCTATGCAAAGGAGTTTCTTGGAAGCACTTGAGAAGAGAGAACAAGAACGTCTTGATCGTGAAGAAGCTTGGAAACGTCAACAGATGTCTCGGTTAGCTCGAGAGCATGAGGTCATGTCTCAAGAACGAGCCGCCTCTGCTTCTCGTGACGCCGCAATCATTTCTTTGATTCAGAAAATTACTGGCCACACCATTCAATTACCTCCTTCCTTACCATCTCAAACGCCTCAACCGCCCCATCAACCGCCTCAACCGCCACCAGCCGCTAAACGTCCTCAAGAACCACCATTATCAACAGCTCAGTCTCAGTTACAGCAACCAATAATGGCGATTCCGCAACAACAGATTCTTCCTCCTCCTCCTCATCAACCAGAACAGAAACAACAACAACGACAACAAGAGATGATGGTGAGCTCGGAACAATCGTCATTACCGTCATCATCAAGATGGCCAAAGGCGGAGATACTAGCGCTTATAAACTTAAGAAGTGGAATGGAACCAAGGTATCAAGATAATGTCCCTAAAGGACTTCTATGGGAAGAGATCTCTACTTCAATGAAGAGAATGGGATACAACAGAAACGCAAAGAGATGTAAAGAGAAATGGGAAAACATAAACAAGTACTACAAGAAAGTTAAAGAAAGCAACAAGAAACGTCCTCAAGACGCTAAGACTTGTCCTTACTTTCACCGTCTCGATCTTCTTTACCGCAACAAAGTACTCGGTGGTGGTGCTGGTGGCGGTACAAGCACTTCTGGTCTACCTCAAGAACAAAAGCAGAGTCCGGTCTCTGCGGTGAAACCGCCTCAAGAAGGAGATGTTAACGTTCAACCTCATGGGTCAGCTGCTTCAAGTGAGGAGGTGGAGCCTATAGAGGAAAGTACACAAGGAACAGAAAAGGTATAAACTTTGCTTTTCTTTCTCAAAATGTGATTTCGTTTGTGTTCTTTGATAACTGAAATATGATTTGTTGGAATTGAAGCCAGAAGACCTTGTGATGAGAGAGCTGATGCAACAACAACAACAACAACAACAGCAACAACAACAAGAATCAATGATAGGTGAGTATGAAAAGATTGAAGAGTCTCACAATTATAACAACATGGAGGAAGAAGAAGAGGAGATGGATGAAGAAGAACTAGACGAGGATGAGAAGTCCGCGGCTTTCGAGATTGCGTTTCAGAGCCCTGCAAACAGAGGAGGCAATGGCCACACCGAGCCACCTTTCTTGACAATGGTTCAGTAAAAAAAAAAAAAACAGAACCATTGTTTCAAGAAAAAAATGTACTTATGTGTGCATAGTTTCTAAACAAAAGCACCCAAAAAAACCCAAAACACAAACACACAAACACACATCTGACACCACAAACTGAAAAAAAAAAAATCAAAGCTCTCATCGATCTTTGATTTTTTTTTCAGTGAATACAATTCTTTTTTCACATTCTTTCCCTTTTGTCTCTCTTGTTTGTTTCTTCTCTTGTTCATTGTTTTCTTCTTCAACACCATTGTTCATCACACACACACACCCACCCACATGAACAAAAACTCTAGTCTTTTAGATTATTTGGAGTTGTAATTCATCAGCAAGTCTCACACTTTTTTTTTCTTTTTTTTCTTCTTAAAACATTTGTTGATTGGTTAATTGGGGAATAAAGAGTCCTTTTTTATTTATTTTATTTTCTTTCTTGATAAACAAGAGAAACATATATGAGTTGATAGATGATTTAAGATTGGCTTATTCACTTTGCTTTTATATATATATTTTTTTTGACTGAGAAGAAAGACTCATTCAACAAAAGCCTATAGTTTTGAGAGGAGAAGAGAGAAAAGAGAAGAATCTCTTTGTGTTTTTATGTTTTTTTTGTTATCCTTTTTGCGGCGCCCACAAATACAATCCGATAAGCCATTATTCATTTTGGTGTCACAATCAGTTAAACAGGGTCGCTCAAAGTTTTGTTCTTTTGTTTCAACTTTCTCCTTTATTTTTTTTCATTTTTTAGCTCTTACAATCAAAAGCATGTGCAGGCTTTTGTACTTACAACGACAAGACTCGTGCCACTCTCATGTTAACTCATTGTTCATCCTTCTTGTTTTAATATATATTTTTTTTGCTTTTATCCTTTAAGAAAACTGTTCAGAATTTACTGTAAAATTTATATACTAGTAAAAAAGAAAAGAGATGGTTATATTTGAATATAAGAGAATGTAGAAACATGGATTGAGACAGCATGATCACACCCAAAAAAATGAAAAAAATAAAGAAGAAGAAGAAAAGAAAAGATTCTGTATCTTTTTTGATAGAGAGAGTAATAATGGAGGAAATGGGTACAGGTAAGAAAAGAGTAAGTACCACTTTGATTGCCAACTTGCTTTCACCTCTTTGTGTCTTCTTACACAGCTGCCCCAACGTGCAATCATTTGTATATATTATGTATATGTATCTAATTATACAGATATATTTACAATGTAGTTGTTGTGTATAAAATACACCAATGAGCCTGTCCTACCCATGTGCCTTTGTTGTTTTCTTTTATTAATTAGACTCTCAACTTTATATTTATATTTGTTTTAATTACGTATAATGAGGGTCACCTTATAAAAAAGCCAACATGTAATCTACATTTTCACATGTGATCTCACCATTAACTCAAAAGATTAAGATCTCTGTTTAAGTAACTGATCACATGCATATGTAGTTTCCTTTTTGATTAGGCTTTGCCTATCTTTTCTTGTCTACAAAACCATATAATATTCTCTCTATTCTTTTGTTTTGTGTCTTTTTTCTCCAAACCACGTAAATCCTTGGAACAACACAAGTGTACTACTACCTACCCAAAAAGTTAAAAAAGTTGTATTCAATGTCACGAGTTCGACTACCAACAATGGAGAAAAGACTAAGGAGATTACTTGGTATACGCCCAAGAAATCTTGGTAAAATATATTGATTCTTTCTGTATAAGATAGCCATGGACACCTTGACGAGGAAGTACCCAAGAACAAAGACAAAGATACAAATTTAAGTTCAACACCATTTTTAAGAATCTGCTAACTGGAAACCCAACAAGTGTTAGTTGAAAACACGATTCAATCCATCAAGTCCCACTTCCATTTACACAAAGAAAGGGCGTTCCCTTTTTTTTTTTTTTTTTTTTTTTTCCAGACTCTTAGGTCACTTTTGCCCCAAGAAAACAAAATTTATGAAAGTAAAACAAATAATGGGGAGAAAGATCCACAGTTGGAGACTATAAAGCTGTAGTTATATAATAAGTTAGCAAGTTTAGTCGAGTTCTGCTCTGCTTTTACTTCTCTTCATCTTAGCCTTAAACCTTGACTTCACCATCAATGTCTCTACTGTATTTATGAAGTTTCCAATGGCCATCACAACCAGAAGAATGCCACAAACCAATACCTGCCCCAGTATTCACGTTATCATCAGAAAACCATTCTGAAAAACAATACTATGCGGATTTAAGATAAGTTACTCGGTTGGAAGTGAGAAAACAAGATGAAAAATACAAGAGACTGAGTTTTCGATATTCACAAGTTTCCTATATCGATGATATCTATTTTCCAGTATCATCTACATCACTATTTTATGCTTCTCGTCAGACCAGTGCGTGAATAAACCAATAGGATAATACACAAATGCTGCCAGAAGAGAGATATATACCTGCCATTCAGCGACTACCCCCATTAATACTGTCCTAAGCAACTGCAGTCCCACGTATGCTTCAAAGCCCTGAGTTTCCGAAGTAGAATAAAAACATGTTTAGGCTACAATCTGATAAACAAGCTCATGAACTTAATAGGAGTCTGAAGTATCCCTTGAACTAGTGGTCTTTCACTGTTTCGACCATCTTACAAGTTTAAGAGGACATCATGAAGTTTGGTTTTACTTATTATATATCTTCAAAGAGATGTAAGTGCCAAGTATATACTTATGTAAGAATGTATATACAAAGAATAGCTACCAGTCACCAGCTAACCTATACAGCCCTGGTCTCATGGTGAAGGAAATATGAAGCTTTAAGATGCTCTAGCATAACCTTCTGTGAAATTGATTAAGAGTAAATCTGTTACCTGTAAAGTGAACAAAATAGGAAATAATAGCAACAATTGCCCATCTACTCCAGCTGTTTCTCCCCATACAACGTCCATCCTTTTAGCCTGAAAATGACCATAATGCACACTTTTACAGCCAATTTATAGTGGCGAATAGGATCCGGACCAGAGAAAAATGCAAATAGTATGTCACCTTTCCAAGTGCAATGCGAGTGTATAATCTTTGGCGTTGATATCTATTTTGCAGAAGCATCGCAACACCTTGCATCATAGCCCATTGGAGGAAAAGAAGCACTCCTTTCTGCAAAGATTTAGAACGATCAATACATTTGCATGGTAGTTTTTACTATGCGTATATGATAAAGTTAATGACCACTACCTGCTTCTGAACACAGTTTGGTTGACCTTTGATTTCCCAAGTGAGACTGACAAGGGCCATTGCCATGGCAAAATAATGATGATAAAGCCACCTGCAAATGCATATCAGTCCAGAGGTTTAAGTCATCTCCAACCCACGCGATAATATATGTTGATAAGATCATACACACTAAAATCAGTCACTTCAGATCAAAATCCTCAACCCACTGAGGCCTTGATGGGCGACCAAAGTTTCTCATCTATTTTATAAATGATATAAAGAATCAATCTCTAAGTGACAACAATAATAAGCTACCTTCTTTAACAGCACTCCCATACTTCCATTCAATACCAAACAGGAGACAATTTATAGGTAAATCACAGTGTAAAACCTTCTGCATTACAATTCCTATCATCAACTAAATTCTAATCTAATGTCCCTCATTCAGCAGTGCGATCAGTATAAGCCTAGAGAGGTACCAAAAACAGAGCAAAACATTGACCAGAGTGGCAGCGACAATAAATTCGAGGTTTTTTTAGTCACCTAAAGTTTCTAGTAAAATTTCATGGGTTAAAGAGCAAATAGACAAAGAAAGAGGTTCAGCAGCACACAGGGTCTAAATGACAGAAAGAGAACGATCCAAAAGAAAATGAACCCTGCTCTCAAAAGAAAGAGCAACCTAATGAATTTAGAACCTCAGAGCAATGTAGCAAAACACGACATTATGATCTAGTCTACCCAAAGTTATATTATAACAAAATGACATCAACCTAGAATACCTCAAATTTAAACCACTGGATACCAATAGCAAAACAATCATAAGTAACAGTTAAGGAATAGGAAAAGAGTACCATGAACGGATATCACTCCCATTAGCTCTCAAAATGTTCTCTCGCATAACCAAACCAGCATAAAGGAACAGAAGCCAAGCCTGATAAAAGAGGATTACATTTCAATCCAAAACACATTACAGATATAACATAAGCTTAAGTAACTGAAACCAAAACACAAAACTCAACCATTATATATATACCTGATAGAGCTGAACAGGGAATGCAGGCAAACATCCATCCCACACATAAGATCTTAATGTCAAAAGAATTGCAGGGAAAACAAGAAAAAGAAGAGCTGTCCTATCCTGTTCCCATGTAAAAGACACGTTATTTTAACAGATTCATTCATACATGGAAGCAAGATCCAACCAACCAACCACATTAATGAGGGAAATGCAAAATACTAACTCTGTAGCTATTGTATTCTTCTTTAACTTTAAGCTGTATATCTTTCCGTGAAGCTTTAACATTCACAGGTCCCAAAAACATTCTTACAAAGCGTCCTGCTTTTCCAAACATGACACAAAGTCTAATCCTTTTAACAATTGGATCAACACAAAAAAAAAAAACTTGAATCTGAGATTAGATCATTGATTGATCTCAAAAGGGAGAGGGGATTCAGAAACCTTGAGGTTTGGATGGAAGAAACGATGAAGTGTCTCCATCAGCAAGCATGCATCTAGCACGTTGCAGATCCTCCTCTAGCTGTAACCCAAAAAAAAAAAAAAAAAAAAAGACAAATTTAAGAATCGGAGAAATCGAGAAAGAGACAGAGAGAGAGAGAGATTGGTTTTTTCAAAAAAAATTTGACCTTTTCGAAAAGTTTGGGATCGAGATGCTTGTCGGAGACAAGGGTTGAGTGGAGACGGCGGATTGATGAGTCAACGACGGAGGCTCTTTTACGGAGAGAGAGCTCTTCTTGGGAAGAAGAAGAGACGAAGGAGGTGGAAGAGTCGTGAAGCTCTTTAACTTGTTCGACGATTCGTTTCACTTCTTCTTCAACCTCCATGGTGTTTCGGATCCGAAGATGATGAGATCGGACTTGTATGTGTCTCTGAATGAGAGATTGAAAAGAATTCGTGAATAAAGGAAGGATTTTTAGAGACGAGAGGAAGAGGAAGAAGAAGAAGTTTGTAACTAAGGACGGATCAATCGCACGGAGCTCTTTCTCTCATGCTCTTACAAAACCCTCACCGAGTCCTTCCCTACCACATCGCAATCTAAGCATCACTTTCTTTATTTTTTTCCCTTTGTTTATTTTTCATTATACTTACAATTAATTAGAATAGTCTTTTTTTTTTCTTTTCACGTCGGCAATTTTTAAACAGTTTTTTTTTTTTTTTTTTTTATATATATAATAAAAAGCTTATTTTTTGCTTAGTTTTTAAAAAAACCTATAAATGCAAAAATACTGGAGAAAGAGATGGATTCAAACTGAAGGAGTCTCAAAGAAAATATAAGATTGTCACAACTCACAATGGTTTAATAACAAGCAATACTTGTCTGCCTTCCTAGTAGTTTGGAATCCAAGTTTAGTTTTAGTTTTGGAAGAAGAAGAAGAAGCTTTTGGGTGTCTTATTTGTATTGTAACTAATGATGAATCTTTTTCTCATCTATATATACATTTTCCAAGTACATTTAGCATATAAATCCTAGAGTTGCCACATATTTACAAAATTGCCATTATATTAAATTATTAAATATTAACTTGGTAATTAATTTAAAAAAATACTAAGATTCCGATTTTTGAAAACAAATTTCCAAAAAATCTGCGTAATAAATAATTTATTAATTGCTAAAAAATCAGCCGAGATTTTCGATTTCCAAACATTAATTTCGATTATTTTTCCTTATAATATATGTTAACCATCAAATTAAAGAAACAAAATTAAATACCAAAAGATATCATATCCCTACCATATTTCTTAAAAAACAAATTACAGTGATTTACTCCATAATTAGTTATTAAATCAGATTTTTTTTGCTTGAAAATGTTTATTTACTCAACCTAATGTTCACCCTATAAATACTATACACCTAAACTCTGATTATATATCAGCAATTAGAACTACATAATTGTTAAACCTTCTTTCTCTCATGATTTTTAGATCTGTATCAACATATATTGACTCATGAATCTGTCTCCAAATCTTGAAAATCTTTATAAGAAAAAAAGATAATGATGGAGAAACAATAGAGTGTTTATTATACTTTTTTTTTCTTTTTGGGTTAAAGAGCACTATCAATATTTTGTAATATCATATACTCGGGATTTTTAGAATATATTTTTTTTTTGTCATGGTGTTTATTTCAGTTCTCAAATATAAGGTTTTCTTATATAAAGTTAAAGTCATTATTGTTTATTTTACTTTATTAAAAAAAACTATAGTTTATTTTATGTTTAATGCTTTTAGTTTCACAAATAGTTTGGTTTATATAATAAGATATGTTCATAAACATAAACAAGATGAAAAACAAAAATAGAGAAGTCTTAGTTTTCATTTTTATTTATTTATTTATTTTTTGTTTTTTCTTAATTCATGCAAATTATTTTCAAATTATTTTATATTTTTTAGATAATAACTATAATTATTTATCTATATTAAAATTACATTTTATTTTCTTGACAATAAGAAACATCTCTAATTAAAAAATTCAGTAATTACAATTAAAATATTTTATGGTTATAATTAATTAGTTTCCAAATTAGGCAATTTATAACAAAAGATAGTTAATGACTTAATGTGCTAGCTAAAATCCCGCAATTAAAGCAAAATAAAAATGTGATTATGAATAATTATTTTATAGTAGAATCTAATTATTTAAAAAAAAAACTCTACAAAAATCTAAATTATTGAATGTAATTTCGTTTAATGTCATATCTTCCTATAAATACTCACTTCAGATTTTTTGGCTTTTATAATGGTAGCCTCAAGATAACCAAATCGTTTTTTTATGCCTGATTAGCCATTTTTAGCCAAATAGTCCTACTTAAAAAAAAAGAAAAGTTATTAATTAAAGAAAAATAATGTGATTTTGAGAAGAGAGTTCTTTATAGGTGATAAACTTTCCATATAATTCAGTTGTTTGTATACTTTTCACTAATATTTCAAGACAGCTAAGTTATTTTCTGAAACTGATATATGGTAAAATCTTTTATCCTACAAAATCAATCACGATAAACAATGAAATAATTGTTCATGGGTCATTCTCTAAAGTTTTGAAAATGATACATTGTATGATATTTCTCTATGTATTATTTTGGTATATTTATCTATTTATTTATTTCACATATTATTAACCAACTAAAATTATACAGTTTAAATAATTATAAACATATTCGAAATCAATAGAAAAAATTACCCTGCGATGTACCGCGGGTTAAAATTTAGTACTCTTACAAAACTCTTACAAAACCCTCACCGAGTCCCTACCACATCGCAATCTAAGCATCACAATCTTTTTTTGTTTTTCTTTACTTAACTTGATTTTAGAATAGTCTTTTTTTCATGTCGGCAAAATTAAAACAGTTTTTAATTTGATAAATAGCTGTGTATTGATTCGCTTTTAAACGTATAAAATGAAAAAAAAAATGGTGAAAAGATGGATTCAAAATGAAGGAGTCTCAAGAAAAATATATGATTGTCACAACTCACAATGGTTCATAACAAGCATGGTAAATTGCAATTGGTAGTTTGGGACCGAAGTTAATTGGTTCTGGTAATAAGAAAACGTGTTGAAGGGAGGAAGCCTTGTTGATATATCCGTCGTAATGGCATCAATGCATGACTAGTTTTTAAACTCTTTGGTATAACAGGTGCTATTGCGGATTGTCAATGTGGAATAAAGAAAGTAAAGATTCATTGGATCGGTAAAGAACATTTGTTTTCGAATACATTAGCATTAAAATGAGATATCATCGTTAGGTTTTGAGTTAATTGTATGTGCTGGAGTCGGAGTAATAGTTAACATGGACATTGAGGAGTACTATTCAATTTTTTTTAGTAAAAGGTAAAATATTTGGATTTATAAAAGATGACTAACTCCAAAAACATTTGTCAAGATTTGCAAAAACAAATTTGGGGCTCAACCCTAAATTCATATCGAAAAAGTCATATTTTATCATAAAGGTTAAAATCTTTTTTCTTCGGAAACATTCACACGATCGAGTTTCCAAAGTTAAAAGGATTTAATCTTAAATCATATAATGCTAAGATATTGTGTAATCAAGATCGCTATAATTATTCAACACGAATGCAGTTTGTTAGATTTATTTAATATTAGCACTAGATTATACCCGTGCTAGAGCACGGGTTAGAATTCCTTTTATTTATATTATAATTTTAGAATAAAATATGATTCCGAAGATCACGATTAATGTTAGATTAGGACCTTAAAAACTTTTAAAATCAATCATATCAATTATATTTTATTCTAAAATTATAATATAAATAAAAGAAATTTCAACCCGTGCTCTAGCACAGTCCTAATCTAGCATTAATGTTTAATTTTTAATTTCTGAATACGATTCCAAAGATCACAATTAATTTTATTAAATTAGCGAGATTTGATTACTTTTTATGATTGAGATTATATTTTTATCCTTTTAGTAATTTTTTATTGATGTGGTTTGTCAATAAAATATGTGGAAAATAAATTGGTAATATTGTGATTCTAGATATTTGGAACCATATACGTGATATTCCGAAATAAAGTTTGAAATATCCATGAACTATCAATTTGGAATAACCCGTTTAAGATTTTCTGTTACAATTAAGATTTTATTTGTTACAATTAATATATGGATTAATTTATAATATATGTATAACATATTTGTAACCATTTATTAAAATTATAAAGTTTACCAAAACAATGTTGTGTACTTCCGTTTTATTTATTATAAAGGGGATAAACCTTGATTTTTGAAACAATTTGGGAGACTGATTTGCTTAACAATATAAAAATATTAAAAATTATATTCATTTAAGAAATGCACAATCAAGACGGATACGAAACAAATGGCATACTCTTATGATGGATGAAGGAATCCATTAACTAAAACCGGAGAAAGTAGTTTTAACTACCAAATTCAATGTCAATTAAGTTCCGCTACGAGATCTCATAACCACTCTCACAGAAGCCAATTGCTTATAACATGTGTTAATCTCACTTATTAGTGAATTGGAAAAGTCTAAGCAACTTTCACACTTAAAATAGCTTGTAGATGGGTTTCATACCAGTAGGATTGTACAACCCAAAATTCTGTTCAGTCCCGGCCGGCTTTTGATTTTCGTTGAACGTTGCGAATAGAAACCCGTCGAAGCCTCTGTTGGACCTTTTAGGCGTCCCTTTTCCGCTTACTATATGCTTCACAAAATTTCTGTTGTATGTAGCCGCGATATCCGGTGTGGTTAGGTTCCCATTTCCCGCTGATGGCCATCCGGTCTCGGACACCACCATTGGTAAACCTTTCACGCCTTCCTTCTCCATTGCCCACACGAATGCGTCGAAGATTGCATCAAACATGTTTGAATAGCCCAATGGTCCATCTTGGACCACAATGGCCTCAGTGTTGAAGGTAGCATAGTCGAGACGGATGTTCGATGGGTCGGACGCGTAAGGGAAGTAAGGGTAAATATTGACGAGGATAGGCGTACTTGTTTGAGACAACAGTTTTAGTACGGGGACAAGTTGTTCACGCGCCTGGGACGTGAACTTTCCAGTGGACGGTGGGTATGATTTCTCGAGATTCGACATAGCCACCACGGTGCTTATCGAGATCGGAAGATTCCTTGACTTGACAAGGTTGGTGAGAAACTGCATGACCGGAAGCACTTGCGGACCAATTGGGCCAGGGATGACTTCATTACCAACAGTAATGAAAGAAATGTTGACGTCGGCTAAGTAAGGCTCGATGTTGGTCGCAAACCAGCCCTTAACAGCTTCTTCGCTAGCTGCAAGAGCAGCCAAGTCCTGGTCCCTAACGCCAACAGTGACTTCAATATTGCGGTGACCACGTAAGGCTTTAAGAACCTCTGTGTTGGGGTCGAAGATTCGGATTTTTGTAATGCCTATGGTCTTGTAAAGGTTGAGAACATTGGCTGGAGACGGGAGGTTATCTCCGAGGAGGCCGTAGTTCAAACCAACGCTATTTGTTGCGGTTAAGAAGCCACTAGTGTTGTAGTTGAATATCATCATAATGTAGGAGAGGAAGAAGAAGAATAGCTTTTTAGAGGAATAGATCATGATGAAACTTTTGTGTAGAGATAGCAAAAAGGTCGTACTTGCGCCTGTAAAAGAGGAAGGAACCAGACTTTGCTTCTTTATTTGTGTTGTTACGTTGCAAAATATAGGTTGCATATGTGTGTATATTTATAGCTACATATTTGAGATCTATTTCCAGTCTTTATTGTAGTAGTTTTTTTTTTTTCTTTTTTTTTGATAATAAGTGAATTTGAGATCTATTTCCAGTCTAGAGAAAACGTACCCAAGAAAGTACGTGAATTTGAGTAAATTGATATATAAAATATACGTAATTAATAAATTCATGTATTGTTCATATTTTTGTACAAGTAACAAAGTAAACTAGAAGGTACATGAATTTGACTACGAATATACATAAATCGTTAAATTGATTAATAAATTTGAATACAGGTGGACCAAGTTCTCTTTATATTTTCCAAAATCATTGATAATTGATTCATTATGTATACTTTTCTTTTGGCTTTTTGAAGTGTTGATATTTGATATACTCTGTATAATATAAGGTTTATAAAAGTATTAAGAAGACATTAATTTGATTAATGGAGTTACAGCTTCCAATGCTATTCACTCGACCTAATAGTTATATACAACTAAAACTACTCATTTTAGCAATCTTTATACTCTTTTGTTAATATTCCCTATATATTAATAGAAATTTTTTATTGAAAATGCTGATGAATGATTTAGAGATTTAATTGTAATAAAGCATCTCAAGATAAACATATTTACAAAAATAAGTTTTTGGATTTATTAAATGTGCCATTAAAATATATAATCCCCTATATATTTATAGAGAAACATTTTGTTGAAAATGCTGATTTGTCATTGCCAGAACAGTTTGGAGATTTAATTACAATTAAACATCTCAAGATAAATATATTTACAAAAATAAGTTTTTGGATTTATTAAATATGCCATTAAAATATATAAGGTAATGTTTATTTCTATTAGTTTTTTAAAATGAAAGACTTCATCAACTATTAAAAAAAGAAAATATAGTTCATAATTTAATTATCATTTTCATAACATATTTAATTATTTAAAGTAAATTACATTTCATAAATTATTAAAAAACTTATTCATCTATTTAACTTTTTGAAATACAAAACTTATTCTCCGCTTTTAAATAATTTGATGACTATTAAAATACTCCCTCTGTTTCACAATAAGTGTCATTTTGACACATTTCACACAAATTAAGAAAATATTAAAATATACATATATGCTCTTATTTAATAAATGTTTAATGGGTTAATTTAGTCAGATTAAGGATAAAACTAGAAAATTTAATGAAAAAAATGCATTGAAAATATAAAATAGTGCATTGGAAATGTAAAATGACACTCTTTGTGAAACAAAAATAAAATTCTAAAATGACACTTTTTATGAAACAAAGGGAGTCTATATTGAAATTAATTATCACAATAATCTTAAAAATAAATAACATTATCACAACAATTAACATTATTTTCCACATTTCACGGGTGAAATATATTTTTATACAAAATAATTAAATGTAAATTTGAATAAAATAAAAAAATTATGTGTAAAATTATTATTATGACACCTTAAAATCCAAATAATAATTTTACTTGTAATAATTTTATTTGAGTCGATTTATCCCGCATATAGTGCGGGTTGTTACCTAGTCTACTAGTATTATATTTTGCAATATGCAAGATTTGCAATAAGATAATAAAAGCTCAATGAATGATTTTTTTTGACTGATTCTTTATACGAATAGTAATATAATCGAATTTTGTCCGTTTTTCTTTTTGTTTTCTTTTTCGTGTTTTATTTTTGGGTATGAGTGTTTGATCCGATTTACTTTCTATATATATTAACTATATAAAAGTACTTAAGTACACAAGTCACAACTATCTTATAATAGTAATCTACGAGGGCGAACCGTATCGCATGTTAACGTGGTTGAACCACTAAACCCCAAAAGATCAGATCACACGTCGGTTGGATGTTCGAAGATAAAAGGATTCAATTAACCGAAGCAAGTTTATTTGTTGTATTGCAGTCACAAGTAGAACATATTATGAGAGATGTTGAAGGGGCCTGGTTGCTCAGCTCCGTTGTATGCATGCTAATGGGGCAAGTATGATATAAAGTTTTTTTTGTCAGTTTGGCTCCAAAAACACATTCTTACAAATATTACAAGAGATTATCGTCAACCGCGTTCCTCCATTACATTGTGTCGCTTTCAAAATGATTTGTATTTTCTGTCGTCGGTCGATCTTCTAGTCTGCAGTAGTTTCTATAGATTTTTGTCTTCTGGTTTATAGCACTAAACGAATCCTTTGGGTTATCCGATAGGTTTTAAGAGGAAACAATAAAAAAAGATATTATATTTTCTTAACTAATGAAATCCCAAGATAAGTTCCAACTTTTACACTTTTGCAGATGAGAAAACCGTTATTTAAAGCTAAAAGCTTACCATAACTTGAATGAATCTTCTTTTTCCGACCAATAAAAAACTGGAAACTCGTAACAATTTTTTTTCGGAGAATTGCATTGTATAACAAAAAAAAAACTTTATAACTCATTCATTAGCTTTACTAACCAAAAAATGTGATATAGTCTGTATTTTATATAATAATTACAAGATTAATCTCCTATTACCACTCTCTACCACCACCTCTGGCTATTACTTTTGGCCATTACTTTCGATCACCACCTCCCGCCACCACTTCCAGCAACCATCTCCGGCTATTTCCGACGGCCACCAAATCTGGTCACCACCTCCTCCGGCCACCTCCTCCAGCCACCTCTTCCGGCCACCAGCCACCACTTCCCTCTACTACCACAAAACACCAAAATTGTAATTTTACCCTACTCCCATCCTACTTTCCTAATTTTTTGAATTAGGTGCTATATTCATAATTTTATTAGTGATTTTGGTTATCACACAAATTGACCCTTTTTGATTTATTTCTATAAGGTGAATTTGTTTATTCACGCCCTCTTACTTTTTCAATCAAAATACAATAATATGTCATTTAATACTATTTTTAAAACTAAACTGAAAAAACAAATTGGATAAACAAAATCTGTAGACATTAGTTAGGGTTTATAAATAAGAGTTTGAGTTTTTTTTTTTTATAACTAAACAAAGTTATATGTTGGTTTGAAATCATATAAAAGGATTATGATTTTAATTAAACAGAATTATACATATCGGTTTAGATTTATAAATGAGGTTTAGGGTTAGATTTTTATAATTATACAAAATCATATGTCGGTTTTGGTTTATAAAAGAAGGGAAAATGTTAATATTTTACAATTAAATAAAATTATATGTTAGTTTGAGTTTATAAAAAAGAATTATGATTTGGATTTTATAACTAAATAAATTTATATGTTGGTTTGAATTTATAAGAAGGGTTAATTAAAGTTTAGATTTTACAATTAAACAAAACTATATGTCAGTTTGGAAGTATTAATGTTTAGATTTTACAATTTTAAAAATAATATTTCTATTTTGGTTTATAAAAGAGTGGTTAGAATTTAGATTTTACAATTAAATAAATTTCTATATCGGTTTGAGTTTATAAAAAATGATTAGAATTTAGATTTTATAACTAAAACTATAAATAATGTTAGAGTTAATGACTTTAAAATTCTTATTTAGTATTATTTTACTTATTAAGTTATGTTAGATAAGATTAATTATTTTAGTTTGTTTAATTAGAGTACATGGTATATTATGATTGATTAATTAAAGAGGGGGTGAACCAGAGAGGTTCATCCTTCAAGATGAACCCAAGAATTAAACTTGTGTCTTGTGGTCATGCTACATACATTACCAAGATATCCCGAAAATGAACTCTTAAAAATCGTGATTTGAAATTTTCAATACATACAATTCAAATTCTTCCCCAATTACAATTTTTTTGTTTTAAAGCTGAAATGAAGTTCATTTTTTGAAAGATATGTTTTTGTGAAAATCATATATTATCATAGGCCAACATTTGTTTCTCTCCAACTATGTGGACAGAGTTTTATATCATGTTGGGAGAGATAATTTATTACACACTTGTCTCTATTCTGAGATAATTGATGTATGAGTAGAGGTGTCAAGCGGGCCACATACCCGTGGGCCAGGCCCAATTAGTACCATGCCGGGTCGGGCTTGGACGACGGTTTTAGAGCCCATTAATTGGCGGGCCTAGCGGACTTGTCCGTTGCGGATCGCGGGCTTTCGCGGACTGACCCGTTGCGGATAGCGGGTTTGCGGGTGACCCGCTAAAGTATGAAACCTCTTTTTCTCTTAGAGTCTCTTGTCTATTGTTGTATAGTTGTGTTTGCGTATTGAAACAGAAAGTCGAAACTCGAAAACCCTATTAGGTTTGTCTATCAAGGAAACTGAATAGACGTTTAAGTTTGCTGCTCTTGTTACCACTTGCGACATTGCAGAGATTTGGAGGCTGAAACATTGAAGGTTTTGCGGTTTGGAGGCTGAAGCCATAACCACATCTCTAATGGTAAGTTTGGTTTGATTGTGTTTTGATTGTTAAGTTTTTTATTCTAACTTGTCAGTTGCAGGTTTCTGTTATTCTGTATATGATTTATTGATTTCAATAGCTAGATTAAGAGAATGATTTTACGATACCTTATGTGTTCATCTGTGATTTGCAGGTTGAGAAATCTATGTTTATGTCATTGTGTGTTTGTTTGATTACTTACTTACTTTGTTATTGATAGATTTTTATACTTTTGTTTATTGTTATTTTGCAGGATTCGCAGGATTCTTATGAACTAAGATCAATAGATCTCGAATCTCAGAGAGTCATCGACATTGCAAATGCTGAAAATGAGATGAGAGAGTGCGATGAATCGGGAGTATCTAAGAAGCAAAGAGGAAAAGTGTTTTGTGAAACAGAGTCATCTAAGAAGCAGAAAAGGAATGTGAGAGTTGAAGAAGAAACACCTAAAATGCAGAGGGAAAAAGTGTCATCAGAAGCATCAACGTCGAAGAAAAGGAATATCTTTGAGGTTGTTGATGACGATGATGATGATGATGATGATGAAGGCTTTATTGATGTTGATGAAGATGAAAAGGGAATGCCACCCAAACGAAAGAAGAGAAGGCAGTACTCAGACGTGTGGAAAGATTTTAAGTTGATTAAGAAGGTTAATAGCTTGGGGAAAAGTGAAGAAAGGGCACAATGCATACACTGCAAGTCGGATTACGCTTTCAATGCACACAAGAATGGGACAAACACATATAAACGCCATTTGAAAAGTTGTAAGATCAAGCTTAGAGATGGTGATATTAGTCAGATGATGGTAAATGTAGAAGCAAGATTGCAAGCTAGGAAGATTGATCAGCATGTTTTCAGGGAAATGGTCGCTAAGTCAATTATCCAGCATGATCTACCATTTTGTTATGTTGAGTATGAGAGAGTTAGGGAAGTTTGGAAGTACTTGAATGCGGATGTAAAGTTTTTCAGTCGAAACACAGCTGCAGCAGATGTTTATAGGTTCTATGAAGGTGAGATGGATAACTTAAAGAGAGAATTGGCTAATGTTCCTGGAAGGATTAGCTTCACTACTGACTTGTGGACTGCAATAACTCATGAGGGGTATATGTGCTTAACGGCACATTACATCGACAAAAACTGGATTCTGAAAAATAAAATCCTAGTTTTTTGTGCTTTGCCTCCTCCACATTCAGGCACACACTTAGCAATGGAGATTCTTGAGAAATGGAAGGATTGGGGGATTGAAAAGAAAGTTTTTTCCATCACAGTAGACAATGCTAGTAACAATGATACAATGCAGGACATGGTCAAATCTCAGCGATCAGAGATGATTTGTTGTGTGGAGGAGAGTTTTTCCATGTTAGATGCGCAGCACACATTCTTAATATCATTGTTCAACGGGGGCTGCTCACAATTGGTGGTTCATTAGATAAGATTAGGGAAAGTATCAAGTTTGTTCAAGGTTCTACACATCGTGAGGTGTTATTTGCGAAGTGTGTTCAGAATGTTGGTTTAAATCTGAAGGCTGGTTTGCTGTTGGATGTTACAACAAGGTGGAACTCTACGTACAAAATGTTGGACAGGGCTCTCAAGTATCGAGCTGCATTTGGTAATCTGAAAGTTGTAGATCCCAAAAACTACAAGTGTCACCCATCAGAAGAGGAATGGCATCGATTGAAGCAGCTGAGTGATTTCTTAGAGCCTTTTGATGTGATCACTAATCTTATCTCAGGTTCTACATATCCAACTTCTAACTTATACTTTATGCAAGTTTGGAAAATCTAAAGTTGGCTGACAATGAATGAGAGGAACCAAGATGCAGTAATCAGAGAAATGATTGTGCCAATGAAGGAGAGATTTGATAAGTACTGGGAAGAAGTTAGTGATACTTTTGCAATGGCAACTGTGTTTGATCCGAGGTTGAAGCTGAGTCTTGCAGAATTCTATTTTGGAAAACTTGATATGAGCTCTTGTGAGAGAAAGATGGACCATTTGCGTTCTCAACTACGCAAGCTTTTTAAAGTATATGAGAATCAATCAAAGACGACACAACCTTCAACAAAGACAAGTGAAAATGTTCAACATAAAGATGGAGAAGCAAGAAGAAACTTTAGTAATTACAATGTAAGTTTCTTATGTTGTGTTTTAACTTATTAGGTTATGTTTTGTTTCTCTGTTTTTTTCTCTTATGATAATAAGTTTTTGATAATGTCATAGGATTTCTTGGCCTTTCGTAAAGCAACTGTGGTTGTCAGTGGTAAGTCAGCTTTGGATTTGTACCTTGAGGAACCTGCATTGGAAATGAATGGTCTTGAGAGTTTGGACATTCTTAGATATTGGAAAGATAACTCTTCACGGTTTGGAGATTTGGCTTCCATGGCCCGTGATCTTCTTAGCATTCCCATCTCGACTGTAGCTTCTGAGTCTTCTTTCAGTATTGGTACTAGAGTTCTTAACAAATATAGAAGCCGCCTTCTACCGAAGAATGTTCAAGCATTAATTTGTTGTCGCAATTGGTTAAAGGGTTTTGAATCTTACGAAGGAGGTAAGCACATTATTTTTTATAAGTTCTACAAGCACCAATTGTGTATTAACAATGTTACTTTGTGATATATGTAGAAGAAGATGAAGTGTATGATGGAGAAGATGAGACAAAAGCTGCTAAGTTAGAAGAAGATTGAGTTTGAGTTCATCTTCGAGTTGTTGGAGTTTGTTTTAGTTCGATTTTAGTTTTTTCAGTCTGCAAGTTTGAACAAGTACGAATGTTTCAGTTTTCAGATTTGTGTTGTTTTAGATTGAATTTAAAGTTGCAAGTTTCAGATATTATTTGCAGAATCCAATGTTTAGTTACATTGTTCTATTCGGAGGTTTTAAGCTGCAGGTTGTGTGACTTGTGAGATTTTATTGCAGGTTTTTCATTTGTTTCTGCAGTTTTCAAATTTGTGAGATTTCTGCAGTTTTCTGCAGTTTTCAATGTTTAGCGATTCAAATTTTATTTGCAGGTTTTATATTTTTTTTAAGTTGCAGGTTTTGGATTGAATTGCAGGTTTTCATTTGTTTCTGCAGTTTTCAGACTCTAAACTAATGTTTTACTCTTCTCTTATGTTTAACTCAACAAACTCAATCTCTTTCAACCACAATTATGTTTTCTCGACTCACATAGTCACATAAGTGATAGGTAAGCAAAAATTTGATTTTTAGTTTCAGTTCTAGGTATGAAACAAACACATTAACACACCAACATTGATGAATCGGGAGTAAAACCTGTTAAAGATCAGCATTCAGCACCAAATAAAACCAAAGAACATCATTGAATCAAGCAAAAAAACAGAAGAACACATACAAACATTCTGCCCGCGGGCCTGTCCGTTTACCCGTTTAGTTATGCGGAGCGGGTCTGGACATGAATAAGACACCCGTGGTCTTAAACGGGCTGATCCGCTGCGGTCCTGGAAAACAAAAGCCCGTGGCGGGGCGGGCTACTTGGACGCGGACAGGCCCGCTTGACACCACTATGTATGAGTCTATACCCAAGACTTCAAAATTCAGAAAAAATAATTGTTTTTTTGGTGAACAGAAAAAAATAATTGTTAGTTTAGATAATCTATCTTTATTGATTAAAAGGTAATTAACCTAAAATTATCAATTTATAGTTGATTATAAATACCGACAAAAAAGCAATAAAGAGTGGATAAGAGAGTAATCATTAGTCAGTTAGTCGAATAACTTGCCCATCTAACAAACACTCTTGTTGGTTGATATCATAAAGTAATCATTAATTATGCATTGAACGAACCCAATAATTTATTAACTTGCAAGTTTAATAAAACCAATCTACATGGCTCACAACCAATCTCCTCATATTTTTCGTGTTCCTCTATTGCTTTGGTCGAAGACATGTTAACAACCTTAATCCATTGAGCTCCATAACACATCTTGTTGAAATTTCTTGTACTCAATTCATTTTGCTCCTTAGTTTCTTCAAAAAAGTAACACTACCACAACTTCTTCCCATAAAATGACTCACCCAATTGATTCCCCAGACATTAAAAAACTAATATCAATACAATGGACAACTCGCTTATTTCATCGACATATGGTGCCAAAAATGCAAAACTGAAAAACAAATCGTTACCTGATTTTATCTTCTCAATGATCCTAGATCAGACCTTCGAACACATTTAAGTGAAACGATATCTCGGCTCCTTCGATTACAAACCACATATCTTGGCAGAACACTCACTCTTTGTTTCGCGGAACTCACTTTCATCTGCGACAAGAGTAAGATTGTAAGAACACAAAACCCTAATTTTATTTTTTCCCCATTGTAAAACGATGATGTTTTATTCTTTGCTAGAACACATGCAAAAATGAGTAAACGACGTCGTTTTCGTGACACCCTAGTTTGCGGAGAGGTTTAAAAAGAATTGATTTGCCCACCTATGTCATCAAACTGCACTTATCTTTTCGGCCTAGAGTCGTGAGAGAACTCGAGAGTTAAGCGTGCTTGAGCTGGAGTTGTCTCAGAATGAGTGACCTTCCGGGAAGTGATTGTCGGAACTGTGCGAGTGGGGACAAAACACATAGTAAGATCATGAGGTGATTTGTAGGGACGATAAACAAGTCTTTAAAGCCTCCCAGACGTAGCAAACCGACCGTTAGATATGAATGGACTCACGGGCCTAGTGAGAGGACGTGAGCCCCATTAAAGAAGGTGAGCCCATGGACTGGGAGTGGAAATGGGGCCCACTGAGAGGTAGCGGTCTGGGTGTTACAGTTTTACTAAGCTACAATGCCATGTGTACACCACATGTCATCTGAGTCACCACCGTTAAACATCTAGGACGTGAGCCCCATTAAAGAAGGTGAGCCCATGGACTGGGAGTGGAAATGGGGCCCACTGAGAGGTAGCGGTCTGGGTGTTACAGTTTTACTAAGCTACAATGCCATGTGTACACCACATGTCATCTGAGTCACCACCGTTAAACATCTACTTAACGGCATTCAAGCACATGTTGAAATCGGCAACAACTCATAAGGTTCAGGTTGTAAATTTGAATTTAATTGTAGTTCAGGTTGGTAAATTCAGGACATTCAAGTTTGGGTATGAAAAAGCGTTTGGCAAATAGTTCGAGTTATTTTTGGTCGTTTTTGCGAGAAGCATACTCCATTGTTAGAATAAAGTTGAATGTCATGGTGTACACATGGCATTGTAGCTTAGTAAAACTGTAACATGTAGACATAAAGTTTGAAATTATTACATGTATGCCACTCGATTTATAATAAACAAAAAAAATACTAAAAAGAGCAGTCTGCCAATTTTAGCTTTAAAAACACACGGATCTTTTTGTGACTCGAGAGTATTCTACTCGGTCTTGAATAAAGATACACAGATTATTTTGTCTTCGAATGAGGAAATAATCCAAAACTGGGTTCAGCATCTTCTTTGGCAAAATTAATGGAAATAATATAAAAATTCCATGGTGTCGAGCGATACCAACCATGAAACCATGAGCTTAGCTTCCTGTCAAGCTTCCTTTGCACCACAAAACCCTAATCCTCCACAACCATCGACTCCCTAATTGATTATACACCAAAACAACACAACTTACCTAGACGATAGCCATGGGAGAGCCTCCTTGTCTCTCACAATCCACCACCAAAAACTCACATCCTTTCCTTCACACATGAAGAAGATGGATCTCCCTTCTCCTCCTCTTATGCCTTAAGTACAAAGTCTCTTCCTCAAGGATCTAGCACGACGAAGGAGAAGGTCCTTTCAAACCCACAGCCCGATCTCTCCTTCTCCTTGAGGTCAAGACACGGCTCGACTTCTTTCCCTTTTTCGTCCACCCCCAAACTATCTCCTTTCTTTTTCTTTCCAAAACAGACCCACACAACTCTCTCTTATCCTTCTAGGGCAGGAACAGCTGGGAGCCCTAACACGAAGAGAGCATTCTAATTTTATAGGAAATGTTCAGGATTTCTCTAAACCACACTAAACTACACAAAACCAGAGAATAAACCAAAGAACCCGACCACTTGTAGTGTTGACCAAGACCCACCAATAGCGTCGATCGACATCCATACCGAAATCCCACTTATAGTTTAAAACTGAAAGTGAAATTAAATTATATTAAATCATAGATCATCAATCTTGAATATAGATGTCATGTATGAAAAAAACGTATAATCCAACTGTAACGCCCCCGAACCGTCCTATGACCATGCAGGCCAACGGACAGCCACAGAACGCCACTATGGGAGCTGCACCGGGGTGATCCGGCCGAGGGACGGAAGCTGCAGACTTCCCGACCGGTCCTCCCTAGCACAATTCCGCCCGCGACCGAGACTGCTTAGGCTTTGCAACCCTCGCGGCCTGGTGCGTTGTGTTGGCCCGGACAAGGCTGGAACCATTTCAAAATTAAACGACTAAAATACAAAGACTTTCAACTTTATTTACTTCATAAAACAGTTCATAAAACATTACTACGAAGATGGCGCCAGGCTTAAGGCCAAAATACGATTAATAAAATTTTACAAAAAGAAACAACAACTTGCAAAGGCAACGCAACTCTACACCGGCTGGCCTAACGTCCTGTGCTCCCCGCTAAGGCTTTTCCCACTAAGGTTACCTGCAACACAAAAAATATGGAGTCTTGAGTGCTACATCACTCAGTGAGTTCGGCAACCTCTCAAGAAACTTAAACCCAAACCCCAACCCCAGCAAGCATCACACAACATGCAAGCTAACTAACCACAACTACATGCAACACTCAATTGTAGCATGCAAGCTAAATGCAAGAAAAACAAGCAATAAAATATGCAAGTTAGTCAAGCAATCTCCAAGTATACTATCAAAGTATACGCATGCGGAAGCTAACAACTCTTCTTCGTCTTCAAGTCCAAGGGACCTTCTCTCCTTCACTTTAACGCCTCAACGCTACCTCACCTCCTCACTTCATCACTTCCCCCATACCCGTGAACACCTATACTCACAGCCACAAAGGCACGCGAGTATAGAACATCACATGCGAGTTCCTCTCAACAGGCGGTCTCGCCTACACCGTCGTGTAGTACTCGGCCCAAGGCTGCAATCCCGTCTCTCCGAGTCTTCGTAATCCGCACCGATTACGGTCATTGGGGAAGTCTTCTCCTGCACAACCTCAACACACAACCAAACAAACCTGCAAAGCACACAAGCTACCAACAACTACATGCAATGCACACAAGCAGCATGCAACAACAAACAACCAACATGCAAGGCACACAAGCCAACATGCAACACAAACAAGCAACATGCAAGGCACACAAGCCAACATGCAACACAAACAAGCAACATGCAAGGCACACAAGCCAACATGCAAGCCCTAGTAACTAGAGAAATAACTAGAAACTAAGCGCCAGACACAACCTCACATCAATATGTAAGAAACTAAGAAAACGAGACATTACTTCCTAGAACTTCGATCTAGAAAGAAAAGAAACGATTCTACCCAACACCCCAACGAAATTGCTTAGATTTCACCATAAATCTTAAGCGAAAGTAACCCAAAATCCCACCTATCATGTGCCATATCACATGCTTCGAAACTCACCTGGCTTAGCTGAGAAGAATCGATCTACTCGGACTCCTAGCAAGGACTTGACGCGAACGGCTCCTACAGCAGCGCTTCGCTACACACTCGCGGAAAGAGAGAACTCTAAGGAAGAACTCTCTCTCGCTCACTCTCTAACTTTTCTTACTCTCTCTAACTTCTCTTACTCTCTCTTTTACTCTAACTTAGCATGAGAAACGAAAATGGCTTCTAAGGACTTAAGGCTCCTATTTATAGTGGAATGGTGTGAGCTTTTGGTGGCAAATTCGGCCAATGCATGGCGAGCAAGTGCCTCCCTTTCTCCTTGGCCACAAAACACTTAGGGAAAACACACAACACTTGGCCACATACTCTCCACTCCTTTCCTTTGTCTCAAATCCTCCTTTGCATGAAACTCCATTGGCCAGCTTTGAGAAGACAAAATGATTATGTCTCCCACTTCTTTTTCTTCCAAGGAATATTCCATTTTAAACCACAAGATTCCAAAGAATATTCCTCCTACATTTGCATGAAATTTCATTGGTCCATTTCATCTCCTTTGTCTCCCACTAACTTGCATGAAATCCTATTGGTCAATCCAAAGGAAGAAGCTTTTACGCGCCCACACGCTCGTCCCAGAATTTCGAGGTCGCGATTCTTCGGTACGCTCTCGGACGTTCCTCTCGGCACTTCTCGGCAATGCTCGGACGTTCCTCTCGGCAATACTCGGTCTCAGTCCGGACAACTCTCGACAACTCTCGGACAACCATCGGCAGTCCTCGGGCAGCTTCCTCGGACAGCTATCGACGATCCCTCCGGCAACTCTCAGATACACCTCAGTCTTTCTCGGACCACTCTCCTGATCCTTTCAAGCATCTCCCGATCCTCTCGGACATCTTCGGACAACTCTCGATCCTCCAGACGACTCGGACAGTACGTCGCTGTCAACTTGGCCATTTCTCAATTTACTCATAATCTCTCGGACTTGTCTTCAACAATTCTCCTAATCTCCTTGTTGGCTTCTTTTCTTGGTCTTTTGGCCTTGAGTTTTCATTTTGCAATTTACCCCTTGGTGAGGGTCACTACACCAACTTTCTATAAAAAAAAAATGTTGGAGCGTGAAGGTGGTTGACATAGCTATAACGACTTCTTCTTCAAGAAACTTGATTCTTACTCGTAAGAATTAGTTGAGAAGATGTTAGAGCGTAATGATATTTGCAGTGTTGTGCGTGTAGTAGAGATTCTGAATGAGTTGCCTGGCTGATGTCACCAATCGATAGGGTTTCATTGCTTTTTCTTAGCGCTGGGCAAACGGTGAAATATGATTAAACCGAACGAGAGAACCAAAACATTCGGTTATCGGGACAAAGAGATTAGAAAGAGACAAACCGATCGGCCATATTAATTAGAGATTTCGGATGTCAGTTTGGTAATTAGATCGATCGGTTTTTGTCTAACCCAAGAATCTGCAGCCATATATAAGGATAATAAGCCACTCAACCCCAATCACGTTTTATTTTCTTCTTTGGATCTGCCTCCTATTACAAAACCGAAGAAACTTTTCTCCTCTTGCGAAACGCCGAAACCGAAGAACGGAAGAAGCTTACGAATTTCTGAAAGTAAGCTCTTCTTCTTTCTCTTTAATCGCTACTTTGCTCTACCATTCTTTATTTTCTTCAGTTTATTGCGTGAATAATTTTTGATTTTACAGTCTAAACCTTGACCCTAAAACCAAACCTTAAAGGCAGAGGTTGTCGATTCTTGTTATGGGGTTTTTCCTTTGTTTATGGTCCTTGTGTTGTGTTTGTTTGTCGATTGTAAAATTATTAGGGTTAAGGTTTGGTTTTTGAAATTTTCAGAGTAAGCTTTTCTATATTGCAGAGGTTGTCGATTGATGTAATGGAGAGTTTGTTCTAATGATGTTGTCGATTGATGTTATGGAGACTTCAAAAGCAGAGTTTGTCGATTAATGTTATGGTTGTGTTGTGTCTGTTTGAACTTCCAAATCAGTTTATTGTTTGTACTTAGTTTATGGTCCTTGAATATGAGTTTTATATATGTGTGTACTTGTGTTAATCTGAATTTTGTGTATGTTTTGTAGATGACTGAAGAGCACAATGCCATGGAGCCGCCGCTTCAACCTGAGTATGCTGAAGACGTTCAAACTGGGAAGTCTCGTTAAGAACCTGTCGCTGCTTCTGCTAAACCAGCAAGACCAAGAAAGAAGTATGCTAAAAGAGCACCGATATGGCAGCATTTTCTGGAAAATGATGATGTTTCTGGTAAGAGTTTCTGTAAGTATTGCGCTGCAGAGATTGGTTGTGATTCAAAAACAGCTGGAACTAGTCCGATGATAGGCCACTTAGCTAGATGCAAGCAGTAAAAGGATTTTTATGAGAAGGAAAAACAGAAGGTGCTAACTGGTGATAGTAATGGGAATCTGAATGTTATCAAGTTTGATCCGTTGATGTTTAGGAGAGCAGTTAATGAAATGGTTGTTGTCAATGAATTGCCATTTTCATTTGTGGAATCTGAGGGTTGGAAACGCTTCTGTTTCAATGTCTTACCTCTATACAAGACAATTCCGAAAAGGACGTGTACAAGAGACATTGTTGCACTCTATTTGGAAGAGAAATCAGCTTTGAAGAATCTATTTGCTGTAGAGAAACAAAGGGTTTCTCTGACTACAGATATATGGACTTCTCCTACAACCTCCTCCAACTATATGGTGATCACAACACACTGGATT
The DNA here is from genome assembly GCA_023657505.1 of Camelina hispida. Lineage (NCBI taxonomy): Eukaryota > Viridiplantae > Streptophyta > Magnoliopsida > Brassicales > Brassicaceae > Camelina > Camelina hispida. The sequence continues at coordinate 22,907,902 of CP094631.1, read as the reverse complement.
AATGCTCAATGGGAAATGGAGAAAAGGATCCTTAGTTTTAAGGTTGTCACAGATCACAAAGGAGATACCATCGCAGAGCAGTTGATGGATTGCATAGAAAAATGGGGGATTGAAAATGTTTTTACAGTGACTGTTGATAATGCAAAGAATAATGACAAGGCCTTGGACATTTTTGAAACGACCGACCTTTTTTTTTTTTTTTTTTTTTAATAAATAATAAATAATAATAATAAATAATAAATATATAATATAATATAATAATAAACTACAACTAGTGGTCCCATACCCACTAGCCACCTAACCACAATCACAATCATCAGCGGAAAACATTACCAATATCCAATAAAAATAAATAGCCAATATTAATTCCAATCACAAACTAATGATCCAAACAACATCCAAAGAACCAGCAATCCTAAACAACATTCTAGGACTCCACTCTAGCAACCTAACAGAAGCCAGACAACCAAACGAACCACTAAAACATCCTCCTCTTCATCGCCCGGATTCCACGGTCACACTTTGCTTTTACCTGCACCACAAACACATAATGCAATGCATGAGTATTTAATAAACACTCAGTGAGGCAATCCTCCCATCTACTGGGCTATACACACAAGCAATAAGATCTCTACATGCCACAAACAACAATCAATAAAACAAACCAGGCAATATACATAGCATGCAACATCCATCGTGACTGAACAAGGGGTGTCGACCGACACCAGATGGTGTCGATCGACACTGACTATCTGGTGTCGACCGACACCAAACTGGTGTCGACCGACACCCTGCCCGACACTCCCGAAAACCCTAGTTTGTGTCGACCGACACCTCCACATGGCATCGATCGACACTCGCCAAAGTCCCGAGCCGTCCTCGCGTTGGTGTCGACCGACACCCGAACTAGTGTCGACCGACACCAATACCGAGCAGCGATTTCCCTCGATCAGAAACTCCGAATCTCGCCTCCAATCTTCTCCAATCCGCTCCTTGCACTCCCAGAAGCCAAACCCAGCCCAGACAGCAACAAAATATCATAGAGAACTCAAAGAAACAACCACATAAGCACCAAATCACATAGAATCTAGAGATCTTAGCTTAGATAAGCCATGGTCATGCACTCACCTCTTTCAAGAAGATTCTGACCAACAAGAACGAATTCCCTCACTCCTAGCAAGCTTCTAACACCTCCCCAGCCTTAGATCTCCCAAGAACAGCAAGGAATCTCTCAATCTCTTCCCAAGAGCTCAAGAACACTCTCTCTTTTGTTTTTCTCTCAAAAACGGCGACTCACTCCAAATAACACGACCCTAGGTCGTTTTCTCCCTCTAAAAACTCGATTTAGGGATTCCCTAAACCAACCACGCAAACCGGACAATTAAAAATGAACCGACCAAACCGGCCACAACTGGTGTCGATCGACACTCCCCCTGTGGTGTCGATCGACACCCTTACCAAAATACCAAAAATTGGTTTGCGGGTGTTACAATTCTCCCCCACCAATCTAGATTCGTCCTCGAATCTCGAACAACCATCAGCCAAGGACTCCCGTGCAACCGTCTCCACGGCCCGCACTCCTCCGACCAATCTACAGAAGGTCACCTCTAGGCGATAGACTCACGCTCCAGGCGTCATTTGCTCTTGACTTTTTGGACTTCCCTTTACTTATAGGCCTAAACCTTGAGTTTTTATTGGCTCCTCATCAGACCTAAGTCTGCATGCCAAATGTTGGCTCCTCATCAGGCCGAAGCCCGCATGCCATAATATATAAGGAAAAGTCCAAACTCGTCTCTCGGGTTGCCACCCTACAGCGCGCCCCCGGATCGTCATCCGAAGTCGATATACCAACCATACTCCCGAGCCACAAAGTCTATGAATATGGCAGTACTAGGAGAACCTAAGTCCCCCAAGAGTCGCGAGCAAACAATTCTGAACACGTCTGAGTCCTATCCCTATCCAGGTTTCCTTCCCGTGGCTCGCGTAAACATCTCAATGTCTTACCAACCACATATCCCCACACCGGGATACCCAATGACCGCACAAGGATCATATACACGCCACAAGGGCCGCCACAAAGGCCAACAAAAATGTCCTCACGAGGACCGCCACCAAGGCCAAACAAATGTCCTAAAAAGGACCGCCACCAAGGCCACTCGTCCCAAAGGACCGTCACAAAGACCATCTGTCCCGAAGGACCGTCACAAAGACCATCTGTCCCGAAGGACCGTCACAAAGACCATCTGTCCCGAAGGACTGTCACAAAGACCATCTGTCCCGAAGGACCGTCACAAAGACCATCTGTCCCGAAGGACCGTCACAAAGACACTCTGGCTAAACAGCCCGCCACAAAAGCCATACAATGTCTAACAAAACCGCCACACACAGGCACTCTGACTCAAAAGTCCGCCACAAAGGCCTCATAATGTCTAACAAGACCGCCACACACAGGCACTCTGACTCGGAAGTCCGCCACAAAGGCACAAAAGCCCCTCCAAGGCTTCCCACCGCTAAAACGGACAAGTTCTGACTCCCGCAAAACTTTCCATATTTAGCACTTTCTATTTTTGAAAACTCCTCTTCACAACCCTGCCTCACGGAAACTTTATACCCCAAACACCACCTCATCTTGTTACTGAGTCGCACAACCAACCACCCCAAGCGACCGAGTAACAAGAGAGATGGGCTGGAATACTCCATTCCCGCTCCAGCCACGGATTACAGATGGGACCAGGCTAAACAAGCTCAAGTCGCGGCTTGCTTCTCATACCACTTCTTGAACCTTGCCTTCATCTTTGCCTCAGGCTCCCAAGTCTGCTCCTCAACACCATCACAGTCCCACAGGACTCTCATCAAAGGAATCTTCTTCTTCCGAAGTTCCTTGATCCTCCTCTCGAGAACCCTCACTGGTCTCGCCTCCAAAGTCATGTTAGGCTGAAGATCCTCAGGAATCTTAGCCAACACCTCCTCTCCTTCACGGAGACACTTCCGCAACATAGACACATGGAAAACCTTATAGAATGCACGCATCACCTCAGGTAACTCCAATCTATATGCCACTGGTCCAACCCGTCCCGTGGACCCTGCAACATGGCCATCTTCAGGTACACTCTGTCTCCTACCTGAAACTCAAGATCTCTCCTCCTCCTATCAGCATAACTCCTCTGTCTATCCTGAGCCTCTTTCATGTTCAGCTTGAGAACCCGAATCTTCTCTGAGGTCTCCTGAACAAAACTAGCACCAAACATGCTCCTCTCCCCCAGTTGAGTCCAGCATAATGGTGTACGACATGGTCTCCCATACAAAGCCTCATAAGGAGCCATCTTAATACTCCCCTGATAACTGTTGTTGTAAGCAAACTCTACCAGGTTCAGGTGATCTGCCCAATGGCCACCCCAATCCAACACACACATCCTCAGCAAATCCTCCAGCGTCTGGATCGTCCTCTCAGACTGTCCATCTGTCTGGGGATGATAAGCTGTACTCATATGCACCTTAGTGCCCATTTCTGCCTGAAATGCCTTCCAGAACACCGAAGTGAACTTAGAATCCCTATTAGACACAATGCTCGCTGGCACTCCATGCAACCTGACTATCTCTCTCACATACTTCTTAGCCAAGACCGCTGCTCCATCAGTCTTCTTAATGGCCAGAAAATTTGCAGACTTAGTCAACCGGTCCACAATGACCCAAATAGCATCAAAGGTCCGTGACACTGGCAGTCCTACCACGAAATCCATGGTGATCATATCCCACTTCCACTCAGGAATGGGTAAACTCTTCAGTAACCCGCCAGGAACCTGATGCTCAGCCTTCACTAGCTGACACACATCACACCTCGAAACCCAACTAGCAACATCCTTCTTCATCCCGACCCAATGATAGTACCTCTTAAGATCACGGTACATCTTAGTCGCTCCTGGATGAATAGACAACTTGCTCGCATGAGCCTCTCTCAGAATCTCCTGTCTCAACTCCTCATCCTTGGGCACACACACCCGACCGTGCACCAAGATAGTACCATTATCTGAGACCTGATACTCTGAACCCACATCCTTAGAGGTATTCACTAGCCCCAAATCCTTCTCCTGTGCCAACTGCACCCTACTCAGAAGATCTGCTCTATCTACTGCTTCCAAACCCAACGGTTCCTGTGAAACAGCACACAAGCTCAAAGCACTGATCTCCCCTACCAGTGACTCCATCTTCTGCTCCTGAGCCGAAGCTACCCTCTTCCGACTCAGAGCATCTACAACCGTGTTAGCCTTACCAGGATGATAGGCTATCTCCAAATCATAATCCGCCACAAGCTTCAACCACCGCCTCTGCCTTAAATTCAACTCAGGCTGAGTGAATATATACTTCAGGCTCTTATGATCTGTGAACACCTGCACCTTTGCACCATAAAGATAAGATCTCCAAATCTTCAGGGCAAAAACTACAGCACCCATCTCCAAATCATGAGTAGGATAGTTGCCTTCATGCACCCGCAACTGCCGCGAAGCATAGGCAATCACCTTCCCATGCGACATCAGAACACACCCCAAACCAACTCTAGATGCATCCGTATAAACCACATAGGGTTCTCCCTGCTCCGGCAAAGCCAACACTGGCGCAGTAGTCAACATCTCCTTCAGGCTTGCAAAGCCTTCCTCACACTCTTCTGACCAGACAAAAGGAACATCCTTCCCTGTCAACTTGGTCATAGGACGTGCTCTGCTTGCAAACCCCTGCACAAATCTCCTGTAGTAACCTGCCAATCCAAGGAAACTTCTGATCTCTGTGGCATTCTGCGGTCTAGGCCAATCCCCGATAGCCTGAATCTTCTCTGGATCTACAGAAACCCCCTCTGCAGAAACAATGTGACCCATAAAGCCCATCTCACGCTGCCAAAAACTACACTTGCTCAACTTGGCAAACAACTTCTGCTCCCGCAGCTTCTCCATAACTGCCCTCAAATGCACTGCATGCTCTTCAGGACTCTTAGAATAACCCAGTATATCGTCGATGAAAATGATGATAGATACATCCAGAAACTCCTGAAACACACTGTTCATCAATCTCATAAACGCTGCTAGCGCGTGAGTCAACCCGAAAGGCATCACCACAAATTCACAATTCCCATACCTCATCCTGAAAGCAGTCTTCCTCACATCTACCTCATCTATTGGTATCCGATGATAACCCGACGCCAGATCTACCTTAGAGAACCAAGTAGCACCCCTCAACTGATCCAACAACTCATCAATCTTGGGAAGAGGGTACTTGTTCTTCACAGTAACCCGGTTCAAACCCATTAATCTATACACAAGCGGAGACTTCCGTCCTTCTTTTAACAAAACAACACCGGTGCTCTCCACGGAGATACACTAGAACATATGAATCCCTTACTCAACAAATCCTCTAGCTACTTCTTACTCAACAAATCCTCTAGCTGCTTCTTCAGCTCTGCCAAACAAACACTCAAGTATGCCGACATCATCTCGAAGCCACCTGAATGTCAACCCTCTTGTTCGTCCAAGAACCTCTAGTAACTTGTCTCTTAGGAAAACTTCCACAAGATAGATTAATCCAAAATTAGCTTTCCGCCTAGCTATTCTCCACAACAAATCATCAATACGAACGTAATAAAACAAACAAGTACCATACGTTCGCATATTCTGATTCACCGCTTCAAATGCTTTACAGGCCGCTAACTCAAACCACTTGACTTATTCCCTCCAACAAGCTTACCAAAACCTTGAATCTAGTAACCCTGTCCATCTCCAATGAACTTCATCCAACATCGTCACAACGATTAGTTTATCCTGCTATGAAACTTCTCGTGAACTTATGTATCTGGCAAACATGCCTTCCCGGCTCAAACCTGCTGTAACTCCCCTTCCCGGGACTCCAGCACCACCGACCTCACAATCCTGGCATACAGCCAAACATTCATAACCGCTCTGGTCATAAAACTCTGGCCCACCAGCCAAGATAATCCTAAAATCCAAGATTAAACCACCATCACTCTCTCGAGGTCTACATTCAATCGTTATGTTTATACTCACGTCCTAGGAATTGCTTGCTCCCAACTCTTCCACTCTTAGGTCGCAACCTTCGAGTCATACCGATCTCACTCTCAGACCAGCGTCTTCGAGTTATACCGTCTCACTCTTGGACCACAATACTCAAGATCTCGGTATCAGGGGAACTACTCATCCCCTCAGGAGAACAACATCCCCTCTGCCACTCTCGGAGCCCTCAGCCCCTCGAGCTATCGGTATTCAGGGGAATCACCATCCCCTCATGAGCAACAATCCTTAAGGAATATAAACATCTCTCGACACAAGTACCTCCTGTGGTCCAAGTATAACATTGCAATGTTACACCTGCCCACTCAACTTATAATATCCAACTGGATTAACCACCAAGCAGAGAAATATCTGCTCCAACTGCATATGTCCACCTATCCGCCTCTCTAGGCCCGATACCCCTTGAGAATAATCTCATACCGGTCATCTACAACCGCTCCATCCTCTTAACATAAGGTGAAACGTCCTCAACATCCGCAGCCCTCGGCTGCACCCCGCCACATGCGGCACAACTGGAGCCTACACTGGTACCCCTCTCGGTAACTGCTCCAACAGCACGCCAACAGATCCGCCAAGCGATCATCTCGACCCTGGGCTCCACCCGCTGCAACCCCAAAACTGGGTTCCCAGCACCCCCGGCACACTCACCGGCTAACACTCTGGTCCTTCCTGATACGCTTGCGACCCTCTGACGTACCTCTCCGTGGAACTCTGGACCACACACTCACTGGCCTCGGGACTCACCCAACCATGACCACGACCACGTCCCCGTCCACGACCACAACTCAAACACCTTAACCACTGATCTTCCAAGAACAGAGGCTAACAAGCATAAAACAAAACAATACCACACAAAGAAACATAACAATAACTCACCGTGGAATCTCATTGAAGACTCGAAGAGGATGTTCTAGGACTCCATGCCACATACAATTGACAACTCACATAATCAATCAAAGCATGCAAATCCCAAACATCTACAGCACAAAGCCTAGTGAACCCAAACCTAGAACCGTAAGGGCTCTGATACCAAAATGAAACGACCGACCTTTTTTTTTTTTTTAATAAATAATAAATAATAATAATAAATAATAAATATATAATATAATATAATAATAAACTACAACTAGTGGTCCCATACCCACTAGCCACCTAACCACAATCACAATCATCAGCGGAAAACATTACCAATATCCAATAAATATAAATAGCCAATATTAATTCCAATCACAAACTAATGATCCAAACAACATCCAAAGAACCAGCAATCCTAAACAACATTCTAGGACTCCACTCTAGTAACCTAACAGAAGCCAGACAACCAAACGAACCACTAAAACATCCTCCTCTTCATCGCCCGGATTCCACGGTCACACTTTGCCTTTACCTGCACCACAAACACATAATGCAATGCATGAGTATTTAATAAACACTCAGTGAGGCAATCCTCCCATCTACTGGGCTATACACACAAGCAATAAGATCTCTACATGCCACAAACAACAATCAATAAAACAAACCAGGCAATATACATAGCATGCAACATCCATCGTGACTGAACAAGGGGTGTCGACCGACACCAGATGGTGTCGATCGACACTGACTATCTGGTGTCGACCGACACCAAACTGGTGTCGACCGACACCCTGCCCGACACTCCCGAAAACCCTAGTTTATGTCGACCGACACCTCCACATGGCATCGATCGACACTCGCCAAAGTCCCGAGCCGTCCTCGCGTTGGTGTCGACCGACACCCGAACTGGTGTTGACCGACACCGATACCAAGCAGCGATTTCCCTCGATCAGAAACTCCGAATCTCGCCTCCAATCTTCTCCAATCCGCTCCTTGCACTCCCAGAAGCCAAACCCAGCCCAGACAGCAACAAAATATCATAGAGAACTCAAAGAAACAACCACATAAGCACCAAATCACATAGAATCTAGAGATCTTAGCTTAGATAAGCCATGGTCATGCACTCACCTCTTTCAAGAAGATTTTGACCAACAAGAACGAATTCCCTCACTCCTAGCAAGCTTCTAACATCTCCCCAGCCTTAGATCTCCCAAGAACAGCAAGGAATCTCTCAATCTCTTCCCAAGAGCTCAAGAACACTCTCTCTTTTGTTTTTCTCTCAAAAACGGCGACTCACTCCAAATAACACGACCCTAGGTCGTTTTCTCCCTCTAAAAACTCGATTTAGGGATTCCCTAAACCAACCACGCAAACCGGACAATTGAAAATGAACCGACCAAACCGGCCACAACTGGTGTCGATCGACACTCCCCCTGTGGTGTCGATCGACACCCTTACCAAAATACCAAAAATTGGTTTGCGGGTGTTACAATTTTTGTAGATGCGTTAAAGCTGATAGGAGGAGAAGCACTTGTACGAGAGGGTGAATTTCTACACATGCGTTGTTGTGCACACATACTGAATCTGATTGTCAGCGACGGTTTGAAGAAGACAAATCCTAGTATTGTTTCCATAAGGAATGCAGTCAAGTATGTGAGGTCATCATTCAGTAGGCTTAGATCATTTGCAATGAGGTGTGAAACAGGAAAGGTATGTAGAGGCAGCTTACCATTAGATGTTATCACATGCTGGAACTCAACTTATTTGATGCTGATTTCTGCTATAAAGCTGAGGGTTGCTTTTGAGAAAATGGCAACTGAGGATAAGTTTTATTGTGACTACTTTGAAGAAGTAGACGAGAAAAAAATAAAGAAGATTGGACCACCAACTTCATCTGATTGGGAGGAAACTTCAAGATTGGTAAAGTTTTTGAAAGTATTCTATAAGTCTACTTTGACATTCTCAGCTTCTAAGTCGGTAACTTCTACATTGTGTTACAATGAGATTGTCGACATTGAGAGGAATCTCAACGCCAAGGCGTCTAGTACTGATGAGGAGATCCGAAAGCAAGCTTATATCATGAGGCACAAGTTCGAGAAGTATTAGGACGGATTGCATAACATGAAACCTCTAGTGATTGTGGCCAGTGCCTTTGATCCTGGGAACAAAATGGAGTTTGCTTCCCTCTGCTTTGATCAACTCTTTGGTAAGGATACAGTAGACAATAAGCAACTTCAGGCTTCAGTTTCAAGTGCAATGAAGAGGTTGTATGAAGATTATAGTTTCAGGCTGAGTCCAACGGTAGACCTTGAAACTCCTACAGATTATGAGCCTACTGTCATGTGTGACATTTCATACGATGAGGATTGTGAGCTGATGGAGTCACTTTACAGTCAGTTGGTTGGTTGTAAGAGAAGTGAAGCTGGCTGCAATGAGTTGGAGGTCTATTTGACAGAAAAAAACTGAGGCAAGAGTTGAAAATAGTTTGGGGTTGCCTTTTGATGTTCTCAGTTGGTGGAGGTGCAATAGTTCGAAGTTCCCAATCTTGTCAGAACTTGCTAGAGATGTTCTAGCAATTCAAGTCTCATCAGTGGCTTCGGAGTCAGCTTTCAGCACAAGTGGCCGAGTGTTAGACTCTTATAGGAGTTCCTTAACTTCTTACATGGTGGAGGTTTTGATATGTACATAACAATGGCTAAGGTGTTCATATAAGTCAGAAGCACAAGTAGCAAACTTGGTGCAAATGTTGGAAGAGGTTGAGTTCCTGGAATCTCTTGGTAAGTATAACTAAATTTCTTTAATCTGATTTTATTTTTAAAATCTCGTTTGTAATTTATCTCTGTTTTCTTGTGTAGATTCTCGGAATTCAGTGCCAACTCCTCCATGATTCTGCAAAGTATGGTACGTAGATGTTTAATTTTGTGTATGTTTACTTGTGTCTTGCATTGTTAAGGTTCAAGTCTATATTCTTGTTTCTAATTATGTATTTGATTTACATTGTTAAGTTTATGTGTGAATTTGTTTTTTTATTAGATTTGTTAAGTCTTGTTATGGTTTTCATGGTGCACAGGTAGATAGGAAGCTGCTCTTTTGACTACTTTTGGATGCGGATTAGCATCCTTAACAAAGGACTGGACATAACTGACTTTGAAGCCGATTTTTTGACTATCTTTTTGTTTTGGATGCTTCGTGTAACTTCACAAACTCTCTAATAGTTACTAACTGTTGAAGCATGTCTATGGTTATGTGATGTACTTGATGTAATGCTAGCTTAAACTTGATACAATGCTAGCTGAGCAGCTCCTGTAATATGTAATGGTTCCTAGATGAGAGGCAACTAGGTTTTTTTGTATTTCTACTTGTTTTTCTTTCTTTTCTCTTTTGAACAGGTTGATTTCGGGTTATATTACCCGAAACATAAATATTTTCGGGTATACTTGGAAGGTAATATAAATCAGGTATCCGAACTGATTAAACCGAGTACCGACCGTATCCGAACCGAAATTAATTTCGGTTCACTTCGGTGAAATTTTTCATAACCCAAATTTTCTGCAAACTGATTAACCCGACCCGTTTAACCCAAAAAACGGATTGCCCAGGACTACTTTTTCTAGTATTGAGGATACGATTAGCTATTTGGAGCATAGGACTGGAGTAAGTATTGATAACTAAACTTGTTTATTTGTTGATCACTTTGCTATGGTTATGAAAGTTTCAGAACTTGTTTATTTGTGACTTTTGGTTATGATTATGAAAGTTTTTTTTTTGGGTTTATGGCTACATGATTTTTTTCTTGGTTTATGGCTGCATAATTTTTTTTGTACATGTATAATGGTTTTGTAGATGCTTAGATGGATGTTGGAAGATGATGATGATGATGTTGATGATGTTGAGTTGTTAGAAAGGCTTAATAATGAGAGGTTGATTCATAGAACAAATAGAGGAGGAGGATGGCGTCATGTTCATCAACTAATGCATGGATCATACCAACAATGTTATGATATTCTGTGGATGAATCAAAGAACGTTTGAAGCATTATGCAGGATGCTTACCACGAGATATGGTTTAGAAGAGAACAGAGATAGAGGTTGTAATGTTCACACTGAAGAAGCATTTGCTATGTTTCTTGAGATGGGTTGTCAGGATAAAACCGTAAGGTATCAAAGATCATTGGATACAGTGAAGAGGAAACTTGATGAAGTTTTAAGCGTTATTCTGAAGTTGCAGCAGACACAATAAAACCGGGAGAAGGAGAATTCACAAGGGTAAGCTCAGTTTTGAGAAATGATGATCGATATTGGCCTTATTTTAAGGATTGCATTGGAACACTTGATGGAACGCACATCCCAGTTCATCCTCCAAGTACAAATGTAGAAGCTTACAGAAGAAGAAAATTGGAACCAACTATGAATGTTCTTGCTATATGTAACTTCGATATGAAGTTCATATATGCATATGTTGGAGTACCAGGTAGAGCACACGATATAAAGGTGTTGACTTATTGTGCAAAGAATGAAGTTTCTTTACCACATCCGCCAAATGGGAAATATTATTTGGTTGACTCTGTATATCTCACAAGGACATGGTATCTTGGCCCGCATCGTAGTGTTAGGTATCACCTTGATTTGTTTACAAGAGGAGGACCACCACAAAACACGCATGAGTTGTTTAACAGGAAACATTCAGGACTACGATCAATGATTGAGAGGACTTTTGGAGCTTGGAAAGCAAAATGGAGAATCTTAGATCGTAAGCATCCTAAGTATGGTTTGACTAAGTAGATCAAGATTGTGACATCAACCATGACACTACACAACTTCATACGTGAATCACATCGAGAGGATAATGATTTTATAAGCTGGCAAAGAACAGAAAATATCATATTTATGGCAATGAAGATGGTGATGATGAAGATGATGATGATCATGGTGGATACACTCCATATGAACTTACTGGAGACAGAGCAATGGAAGGGTTGTGTGATACTATCACCGGTCAGATTGGTAGAGGGCGTCAATTGCCTTACTAAAAAGTTTTAGTGTGAAACTTTAATTTTTTATGAGAGTAATACTTATGTAATCAATGGTATTAGAATTGATTAATTACAATTTATTTCCTTAATTTATTTGTTTAATTATTTAAATCTACACAATTAAAAATTTTCATCAATACACATATTTACTATACATTTAAAAGGTAAAAAACTTAAAAAAAAATTCAAAAAAATTATAGTCTCTAGCGCCAGCCAAACGAACGACATATCGACCGATTTTAGCGACAATTGCTGATTTAACAACAGTATTCAGCAACAAGAAAACGAACAATATAGCGACCGAATTCAGAAACAGGAAACAAACAACAAACAGTGTCGCTGGTGCTGAAACCAGTGACACACAAACAAACGGGGCTATATAATTTGTGCTAGCGAGAAATATATTTGTGAAGCACATATAATTTGTCTTTGTAAATAGGATACTAATGATTTGTTTGTCTATCTATGAATCTGAATTCAATCAAAATATTAAATTTGAAAATCAAATTTGTTTTTTACCGATGAAAATGGTTAATATATATAAGGTTAGTCAAATTTTTGGTTAAGTTAGATGTTAGAATATTTGGTATTTTATATGGTATATTTAAAGGCTTTGGTTTTGGTTTATATTCGAATTTTAATCAGGCCTGATTATGTATATATATTAGGTTTGGAATTAGTTAATTATGTTACTTGTCAGTCATGCTCAATTTTGGATTCAGTTAAAGATGTTATTGTTAATCTCAAATATATTAAAAATATAAAATTCTACACATAACTTAGTTAAGATGAAATTAGTATTCAAGATGGAAATATAGTTTGTGTTAGCTGATATTGGATTGTTTTGCTTGGTTATATAAAATTGTAAGACTTGGATATAGTTTTTTTCACTTATGATAGGCGTGCTTAGATATTTTTTGTATTTGTTTTTTACTGTTTGTAATTCGTAGATATTTGTAATATAGTTTGTGTTAGCTGATATAGTTTTTTACTGTTTGTAAGTTGTTTTGCTTGGTTATATAAAATTGTAAGACTTGGATATAGTTTTTTTCACTTATGATAGGCGTAGCTGATATTGGTTTGTCTAACAACTATTATTTTACGTTTATGTTTACTTTGATTGATGCATTTCTTTAGGCAAGATAGTCTGTTATAAACTAATTTTTTTGACCAAATAAAAATATATACTACTGTATATTTGATGATGTAGCTAAAAGGGTTTAGAAAGAAAAAAAGATCTTAAATAAGTTTTTAATAGAAATCATCAAAGTGAATTTTGTATTCATCTTTAAACAATTATATATAAACTTATTCTTTAAATGACTATTAATTTTAGCGACCAAATAGGACCGAGAGCTAATTTTTTTCTTCTTTCCATAACCACGTACGATAGAAATATATAATTACAATAAAAAATAGATAAAAAGAGAAATAAATTATTCACATTTGAAAAAAATAAATAAATATCTGTGTGTGGTCCACAGTCAACACTTTTAAGAGTGAGAGTTACTTTACTTTGACCAATTTTAAATTATTACCTCAAAATAAGAGTATCTAATGGCAATAGATATTTACATTAAATAATTTATAATAAAAAGGGAAACAAATCCAAACAAAATTCTTAATATCATTCAAAAATATTTCATGTAGTTTTTATAAAATTACAAAGATTTAGAGAGATTTTATGGTATATAAATATATATTTTGGGCAGAAGAAAGAGATCATGCATTTTAGATGTTTTCCAACAGATTATTACATGCAAATTGTTTATTCAATTGTTTTTACATGCAAACTGTTTATTGGCATAATTACTATGGCTATTTCAATTGTTTTTATTATATATGTTGAAATCTTTGTGTTTGGAGCTGCACTTAATATTAGAAGCATCATGTGTTTAGAATCTAGATGATTTTTTTTTAGCTCGATTTTGTTTTCATAATTATCTATTTTCATGTATTTCAAAAATATTTCGCCCTCAAACTATCAAACTTTCACAGAAAATATTTTTAGATTAAATTGTTTACAACAAACTTTCAAGTTAATCCTAAATTTATTATTACAGGTTTTTTTTTAAAAATTTTGCATGTCATTTATGAAGTTGTATGTATTATTTCTTAAGCAAACATATCCTTTAGACGAACAAGATTTATGGATCTTAACGATCGTTGGCTGTCATTCAATTTAATTAGACTCTTATGTTAAGTTGAAATTATTTTATGAAATTTATTGATACCATCTATTCAAATGTCTCTTTACATTTTTTTGAAATTGTTATCTGCATTGAGATATGTGGATAAATCATTGAGTTCTTATAGGGATCTCTCAAAATCTGTTTAAGCACTGATCATGAGTCTAACATAATATTTGGAATTTTGCTGAGCATATTTGGCAATATTACAATGTATTTTACTGTTTATTAATCATTTTTGTTTTATCTTGTAGAAAGCTAAAAGACATAAAAGACTTTGTGACACTAATTGTAAGAAGAATTGATGGAGATCGACGAATCCAGAGGAGACTGTACAAGCAATAGCGATCGACGTCGAGTGCATCGAACACTCAACATACATGCTTTTGTCTTGATTGCTCGAAAGACATGCATGATATGAAAGCAAAAAATAAAATGAGAGAGGTTAGTTATGCTATTTGATGTCTCGTGGTACGTTAATAGATGTTAAATAACTTGTGAGAACTTTTGTCCGAATTTCTTTCTTAACTTTCTTTCTTGAGCAAATGAATATTTTATTCGCTATATTGCATAACTTACTGGATGGACACAACCCTCAACATCAAATAGTTTTGTTTTCAATACTTTATAATAGATACATATCACCATGGATCATCCCCAACAAGCATCATATTTCCTTCGTTTTCTTTAAAGAACATTATTTTAAAGACAATGAAAGATATATAATGCTTGAGGATGATCTATAGTTGTTTTTGTCTCCTATAATTTAATTTATGTTAAAGTATCAAAATATATCTTTGATTTTGATGATTTTGTGCATGCATTGTGTTCCGCAACATGGTGAAGAAAATATTCATCTGCTTAGGAGAGGAGTGTTAGTTTAAGCGGAACAAGAGTGAAGAATGAAGAAATGTGAGTTTGGTATGGTAAGAGTGAATCATTGAGTAGGTAGAGAAGAGAAGGATAAGGTTGAACAAAGAGAATAATGGAGAAAAGAGATTTTATTAGAATAGTTGATTACAATGTCGGCTAGAAGCCTTAAATAGAAAATAATACTAGGGCTACACCCTTTACAAGCTTGATAACGACACAAAGAGAAAGAGGACGATTCCCTATGGTGATAGTGACATCTCGAGGTTTCCCTTAAGGAAACATGTGACTCCAACGGCTACAAGATGTCTTCTCAATCCTTCTCTTCTCATGGGCCTTTGTAGAAGAGACACTCGGCCTCTTATTCAAGTCTTGGTGATCGGGGGCTCACGGACTTGTACGGACGGTCCAACTCATAATCGTACGGACAGTTATACAGACAAGACCATCACACTCGACGTTTTCTTGCTCAATACTCCCCCTCAAGCTTAGCCAAGTGAAATGACTAAGCTTGGAACCCGTAAAGGATCACCTCATTAAAAACCTCAACATAGAAAACTACGTGGGACAAAACCATGTTAAGGAAAAGAGTATGATCCCTACAGATTAGAGGTGTTTCTCATGGGTGTGTAGGATCTACTAGTCCAAGCTTGCTGGAGATGTATTCGCAAATTTGAGGACTAGTGGCCTTTGTGAAGATGTTCGCCAATTGGTCTTTTCTAGGCGTGTAACAAGGTAAGACTACTCCTTCCTCGATCTTTTCTCGCACTTTATGACAATCTACCTCGATATGTTTAGTTCTTTCATGGAAGACCGAGTTGGTTGCTATGTGTATCGCCGCCTTATTATCACAATGCATAGTGATTGGTTGATCAGACTCCACTCCAAGATCCTTGAGGAGGCCTTTGAGCCATGTGAGCTCGTTGGTTAGCTTCTTCATTGCCATATTTTCCGACTCGACACTTGATTGAGATACAACTTTTTGTTTCTTCGACTTCCAGGTTACCAGGTTCCCTCCAACGAATGTACAATATCCTGTCGTGGACCTCCTACCGATTGTATCACCAGCATAGTCCGTGTCACAGTAGCCGACAAGTTCCGTGTTGTTGTTCTTTCCCATCCAAATACCGCGCCTTGGACTACCCTTGAGATAACATAGGATCCGCTCGAGTGTTTGCCAGTAAAAGTTCGTTGGAGCCTTCATGTGTTGACTGACTTGGTTCACCGCATAGCATATGCCCGGCCTCGTGATCGTGAGATAGATAAGCTTGCCCACCAGCCTCCGATAGCGTCCCACATCTTCATATGGCTCGTGCGACTTGTTAACTGGAGCACTGGGTGTTGGCTTCTCCCCCTTTCGCTTGACCTGGTAGCCTTCCTCAAGTGGCGTCGACACCGGTTTGGCTCCCATCTTACCTGTCTCATGTAAAAGGTCAAGTGTATACTTCCTTTGAGAAAGAAACAATCCCTCCGGAGAGCGAGAGATTTCTATCCCAAGGAAGTATTTAAGTTCACCCAAATCTTTAATGTCAAAGGTAGAGTTAAGAAGAGCCTTAGTGGTACAAATACCCTCCTTATTATCACCGGTGATAATAATGTCATCGACATAGACGAGAACGACGACACGACCACCATTGGTGCGGAGAGTGAACAGCATATGATCAGTCTCAGAGCGCTGGAAACCATTCGTGCATAGGGTAGAGCTGAGCTTGTGGTACCACGCCCTCGGAGATTGCTTGAGACCGTAGATCGCCTTGTGGAGCCGAAGAACTTTACCTGGAGCAACAATATGCTCTAAACCCGGTGGAGGATGCATGTAGACTTCCTCGGTCAGCTCCCCCTAAAGAAAGGCGTTCTTGACGTCCATTTGACAGAGCTCCCAAGAGAGGTTAGTGGCCAAGGATAAGACGACCCGGACTGTGTGGAGTTTGGCCACCGGAGCAAAGGTGTCTGTATAGTCAAGCCCATATGTTTGAGTGAAGCCGCATGCGACCAAGCGGGTTTTGTAGCGCTCGATTTCTCCAGTGCTAAGGTATTTAATAGTGAACACCCACTTGGAGCTGAGAGCCTTTTTACCTTTAGGGAGATCAGCCTCGTCCCAAGTTCGATTCCGGATCATAGCCGCCGTTTCATCGTCCACCGCATCAAGCCACTCCTTATATTGCTTAGCTTCCTCGAAGGTTTGAGGAACAAAGTGCTCATCAAGCTTACCGAGGAAGGCAGCGTGATCCGAGGAGATCAGGTCTAGCGAACACACAGCCTGAATAGGATGGGCGACAGCCTGATTGTTGTAGTAGACCCGTTGATTCTTTAACCTTTCACTACGCCGCTGTTGTTTTAAACGTTCATTGCGCCGAAGTGGTGGTGGAGATGGTGTAGGCTGGCCTGTCTCAGCTGTACTATCGACAGGTGATAGATCAGGAGGTGTTGACTGGCCTTCGGATTGTGTCTCTTTTGGCTCTGGAATGGTTTCCTCCGAACGGGAAGGAGACGCCTCGGAGGTTCCGGTAATATTGTAGGCCCATCGAAGGGAGGTTTTGGTAGAGACGCCTTGGGATATGGTGGTTTGGTGACACCAAGATGATCGAGGAGGAAGCGAAGGTTTGTTGCACGATCAGTAGTTGAATGTGAGAGGTCTTTGAGGCTATTCCAGTCCTGCGTCTCATAGTAGCCTTGATCCTCCATGAATTTGACGTCTCGAGACACATTCATGCGGACGTTGACTGGATCACATCACTTGTAGCCCTTTTGTGTAGTGGAATAGCCAATAAAAACACTCTTGGTACTCTTTGCATCGAGTTTGTTCCTCTGTTCTCCTAGAATTAAGACAAAACACACACAGCCAAATACTCGTAAATGGTCTAATTAAGGTTTAGTCTTAGTAAGAACTTCAAAAGGAGTTAAGTTGCGTAGGATTTTTGTTGGCGTCCTATTGATAAGGTAGCAGGCTGTCATGACCGCGTCTCCCCAAAACCTCTTTGGTACATTCATATGGAACATCATCGACCTAGCCACTTCCATAAGATGCCTATTCTTCCTTTCCGCCACACCATTTTACTGAGGAGTGTATGGACAGCTCGTTTGTTGAAGAATCCGTGCTTAGATAAATGTTCTTTGAGCTTGTGACTTGTGTATTCTCCTCCATTATCAGACCTAAGTACTTTGATATTGGCATTGAAATGATTTGGAAATTTATGAATGCATCATACACGCGATCTTTAGAGGGCAACAACGTTAACCAAGTATATTTTGACTTCTCATCAATAAATGTCACAAAATATTTGTTGTTATCTCTAGACAAGCATGGTGATGTCCAAACATCCGAATGAACTAAGTCAAAACAATTTTCATAAATAGTAGAGGATTTAGGAAACACGGTTCTACAATGTTTTCCAAGAATACACGACTCACAACTAGAACTATTAAAAGAGACATTAGGCAACAACAACTCAAGAGCACGAGAGTGAGGATGGCCTAGCCTAGCATGCCACAGTGCATTATTATTATTAGACGAGAGACAAGAGGTAAAAGAGATTGAATTAGAGGGACTTTGTGAAGTCTTCTCTAAGATATAAAGATCTCCGGTTCCATTCCCTTCCCCAAGTATCTTTCCGGTCTTAATATCCTGAAAATGAACGCTATTAGGACCAAAAACAGTATAGCAGTTCAAATCATTAGTTGCTTTCTTTACCGATAGGAGATTAGAAGTAAAGGTTGGCATGTAAAACGCTTTAGAGTATTGTTCAAACAATTTCAAGTTACCAACCCCTTTCACAGGAATTCTATCTCCATTAGCAATAACAACATTACCTAGAGCCGGTTGAATATTGTCTAATAGACTCGGGTTGCTAATCATATGGTGAGAAGCCCCCGAGTCAATGACAAACATTTTACTAGGTTTAGAAGCAAAGAAGGTGGTACCAGAATCTTTGAGTCCAGCGATGGACTTAATGAGAGCCTCCAAGTCAGACTTTCTCACATAGTCTCCGTAGGATGCAGCCATAGCCGTCGTCTCTCCCTGGTTCACCGTGCCGGGTGCTTGACCACTTGTAACTTCATCCGATAGGTTTGCCTTGAACTTAGCCGGCTTGAGGTGTGGGTGAAGGATCAAACAGTTGTCCTTCACGTGACCTTTCTTCTTACAGTGGTCACGAACCACAGTCTTTCTCTCATCCGGCCTGTATACCCCCTTGTTGGCTGTAACCAGCTCGCCCTTTCCACTAAAGAGACCGAGAGACCCTTGTTCTTTTTGAACTTGAGCACATACGTCATCGAGTGTAGGCAGCTTGTCACCACGGAGTATGTGCTTGATAAGGTCGTTGAAAGCAGGATTAAGGGTGAGAAGCAAGCCAAAGACTTTGTCTTGCTCCTTCCTTTCGTTCAGAATCGCCGGATCGATGGTACTTGGCCATAGCATCTCGAGTTCGGCCCATAACGACCGAAACTTCCCAAAGTACTTGGTAAACTCCAAGTCTTCTTGATGTAGGCTGTTAATAGCCTTTTTAACTTCAAACACACAGGTTAGGTTGGTAACATTCCCGTACACATTAGCTAGCGTGTCCCATAGTTCCTTCGCTGTCTCACAATACAAGTAGGCTTCTAAGATGGTCGCGTCTAGTGAGTTTTGGAGGATAGCAAGCACGGTCTGATCTTCTTGGAACCATTTGATTTCCTTTTCGAGCTCAGCCTCCTTGTCTTCCTCCTTTTCTTCTTTACCGTCCTCTTTGTTGGCTTTCTTAGGGAGTTGGTTTGTTTCCACATGAATCCAGAGCCCCCGGCCACTAAGAGCGGTCTTTGTGGTTCTTTTCCACAAGAGATAGTTAGCGCCTTTAAGAACCACCGGAGTAACTATCGGCTTTGCGGCTTCCATGGCGAGAGAGAGTATAGTCTTCTAGAGAGTAAAGGAAGAGTGAGTTTAGAGAGTGGTGAATCGAAAAACTTGCTCTGATACCATGTTAGTTTAAGCGGAACAAGAGTGAAGAATGAAGAAATGTGAGTTTGGTATGGTAAGAGTGAATCATTGAGTAGGTAGAGAAGAGAAGAGATAAGGGTGAACAAAGAGAATAATGGAGAAAAGAGATTCTATTAGAATAGTTGATTACAATGTCGGCTAGAAGCCTTAAATAGAAAATAATACTAGGGCTACACCCTTTACAAGCTTGATAACGACACAAAGAGAGAGAGAGAGGACGATTCCCTATGGTGATAGTGACATCTCGAGGTTTCCCTTAAGTACAAGATGTCTTCTGATCCTTCTCTTCTAATGGGCCTTTGTAGAAGAGACACTCGGCCTCTTATTCAAGTCTTGGTGATCGGGGGCTCACGGACTTGTACGGACGGTCCAACTCATAATCGTACGGACGGTTGTACGGACAAGACCGATCACACTCGACGTTTTCTTGCTCAATAAGGAGGTTTAGAAAACTAAATCCAGAAATAAATTCTCTCAATTCGAATTAACAATTTTAGCATCTTTTGACGTATCAAGAATTATCAAATCAGATTATTGACTTTTTTCATTCATTGTTTTTTTTGAGGTTCATATACCATATTTGGTTAATATGTCCATCACTAAGTTATACATTGGGTGTGAAAATGGTCCATAGTCCACACCTTTTATATTGATACATGTTTTACTTTGCGCATTTTTAAATTTATTCTCTTAAAATACGAGGATTTTTATGGCAATAATTTAATAATTAATGCTAGTCAAAAAGAGAAAAAAAATCGAAACAAAATTCTAATCAAATCTAGTTCATGTAGTTCTTATAAGAGAAAATTAAGAAAAGTACCACTTTATAAAACAATTATTTTCTCTTCTACCACATTTCAATACTCTTTCTCATTCTACCACATATTCGTTTCAAATAACCATAATAGCCTCCAACTAAACTCACATGTATCTTTTAAAAACAGAAATAAATAAAAATATAAAATATATCCCTTTTTCTTCAATTTTAGTTCTCTCTCTTACTCTCTCTCTCTCGTTTCTTTCTTTCTCTTTTGTTTTTTTTTAAATGTTTACAATCACTCTATTAAACAAAATCTAAGAAAAAATAAATACTAGTTTTAAATTTTAACAAATCAACTAAGTAAAACGTTGGAAAAAGAAGAAACTCGGTTTAATGTGAATGAGTTAGTGTAGATCTCTTATAAATAAAAAAATTTCCCTAACTTTTTGAGTGTTGCTTCTGCTTTTAAAAAATTCTAAGTGATGAAGATGAGTATGAGAAGGAGAAAAAAGATTTCTCAATTATATTTGTCTCCAGATTTTATATTCTATTAGATTTTATTGTGCACAAGTCGAAACTTATCTTTTGAATTATTTTTTTGTCCACAATGTTACTTTGTCCACGATATTATGTTTTTGGTCCATCATATTTCTTATCTACCGTTATAATGTTGTCCACCATTTGGAATATTGTCCACGAAAATATATGTTGATCAAGTTATATCTCGAAACTCGACCGTACGGACGTCCGTACATTTTCACAATAAGACCGAGGTCTCTATCTAAGACATAAGGGCAAGAGAAGAGAAGAAGTTTGGTCCATCAAGCCCATTAAGTGTTCTAGAACACTCCAATCTAGCCGTTGGGGAACGATGAGAAAAAGAGAGTCACAGGTGCACAAGTTGACTTCGGAGGTGTCACTATCACCACTTGGGAAATGCTTCTCTCTCTCTCTAAATGTCGACATCCTATGTTTCTATTCTTGTAAAGGGGGTTGCCCTAATTAAGTCTCCTATTTAAGGTTGTAAACATATGTTGTAAAAGTATATTCTAGTGGAATCATATCTTCTCACACATTCTCTTTGTTTGTCACACTAAACTCTTCTAAGCTACTCAAACTCTCAATCTCTTCCGCTAAATCTAACAATATATATATTGTCTACAATAACAATATTTTTCAATATTTATCTTTTTTGTTAATTAAATTTTTTACAAATGTATACTGATACTGATGTGAGCACGGGACCGGACACGCAGCCAGGAACGTACCGGACCAACTCTTGGTGTGAGCACGGGACCAGATACTGATATACTGATATTGTGTTCTCACGCTCTAGTTGTCCTAACTTTTGGTTTGTAAGCTTCACAACTGGACCAGTAGGATTTTTCCTGGTGCTAGGCTGAGGCATGTACCTGAAACACACAAGAGAAAATAAACAAAAGCGTGTGAGTAAAATAGAAAAATAAAAATCTAGAAAAAATCAAAGACTTTAATCTAATGGTGAATCAAAAGAGTCCCTGACAATGGCGCCAAAATTTGATATGCTCAAATTGTAATACCCTAATGGTACTAACAACCTTGCAGTTGTAATACTCTAGGGGTCGAATCCACAGAGACTCTAGTTCACACAATAGATTTATTACTCTTTTAATTATGCTAAATCAAAATATTAAACTAAAGAGAATACAAAATAGAATTTAAAAGTGTTGTAAATTCAAAGGATCAAAGAGCTAGGCCTAGGGAATTTCTCAGGAAATTACAGAATATTAAATTAATAAATTACTAGGGTTCAAGCAATTAAAAATCAAATATAGAACTCTAAACTCTTTTGTAAAATAAATCAGTTCTCACTGCAAATATTATCTAAATTTAAAACCAGAAAATCCAAATCTCTTTGCAAAATTCTAGGTAATAAATCAGCTTTAAAAAAAGTTTAGATTGTTCACAAACTCACTAAATCATATCTCTTTGCAGAAAGTAATTTTGCTCATCAAAAGGTTTTATCAGGAAAATCAATTGTATTCTCATATCAATTTATTTTACTAAGTTATTAATTCTAGGTGATCAATCAACCAACTCTTTTGTTTTGGTGTACCAGTTTTTTAACTTTAACCTACTTTGAACTTTATATCTAATTGAATGTCTAATTGAATGAGATTTCTTATAGATATTTTGTTTTTCTTGGATTAAACAAAAGAGAGTAATTACATGAGTTTCAAACTTTCATTTTGATTTAATTAATATATTAATTAATATAATAAGTTTTATCTTTTCTCCTACCTTCAGAAAAAAAAGGCATGTCCACTGTTATTAGATATTAGAATTTTCTGAAAGGTAACTATCCCGCTTTCATATAAAAATTTATATAGAATCTTTGAAAAAGACTTTTTCATACTTCATAAAAAAGAAAAAGACTTACTGTCTTTAGGATCTGATGCTACACCGCTGCTTAATACCTTAGGGGATCCACTCTATTACATAAGTAGATTCCTAAGATTTATATCATATTATGA
Organism: Camelina hispida; assembly: GCA_023657505.1. Taxonomy (NCBI): domain Eukaryota; kingdom Viridiplantae; phylum Streptophyta; class Magnoliopsida; order Brassicales; family Brassicaceae; genus Camelina; species Camelina hispida. Next base: position 22,884,637 of record CP094631.1, on the reverse strand, counting down.
TATAAATAAACAGCTCTTGTTGTATCGGTCCAAAACCTTAACCTTTCCAATTGATCTTTACGGTGCTTCCTCTATCAATTAAATCTTTTTTTATCCATAGAAGAAAGTATTTAGGCATATCTAGTCTTCACTTCATATTTCGATCAATGAAGTTTATTTATTTGCTACAGCTGATAAAAAATCGTTTTGGACGACGCGCTTATGTAGAAAGCCCTTTTTTGTGTTTCTAGTATTTCATTGACTAGTTGTTCGTTCTTTTTTTCTATAGTGGAGATAGTCGCACGTAATGACAGATCACAGCCATATTATTAAAAGCTTGTGGTAAAAAGGGGTTTCGTTCTAATGCCCGAAAATAATATTCTAAAGCTTTGGTATGTTCCCCATTACTTGTGTGGATAAGGCCTATATTATAGAGTATATAACTTCGATCATAGGGGTCAATTTCTAGTCGCATAGCTTCGTAATAATTCTGTAATGCTTCCGCATAATTTCCTTCAGATTGAGCCGACATCCGTTACGGTCGTCATTCGCTTTAACGAATTCTCCGTTTCAGAACCGTATGTGAGATTTTCATCTCATACGGCTCCTCCTTTAGGTGCATAATGAAAATAATATATGTAAAAATGTGATGTCATTATGAACTAAGCGGGGCTAATGTTTTTACAAGAAATCCCTAGCCAACCTTCTTGCAAAAGATCTTTTCTTACTACCAAGTGGGTTCATGCTAGATAAAAATCAAAAAGGAAACTCTCAAAATTTCTTTGTTCTCAACGCCCCTAAATTTCCAGGAATGAGTCACTTCAACAGTCTTCAATGGTTATACGGGTATCCAAAGTACGAACGAGATGGATGTTTATTGTTCCAACCATTTTAATTTAATTAGTCCCAATCCCAAAGAAGAAGAAGAAAGGGAATCATTTTGAAGAAAGTTTTTGTGTTGTTGATTTCTCGGCGTAGTGCTTCTTCCCCTATGCCTCCTATTCGTATATTGTATTAGTGTAGTAGGATTGATCTGTAATACGGGAACCATAGGTAAAAACCTTTTGCTCAATACTTTCACAATTGAAGCATCTAAGGCTGCATTAATCGTGGATACATGACAGAAGGGATTGTTTTTTATATTATAAACTTCACCTTCAAAAGCGTAGATTTTTTTTAAATACTTGTTTTTCTTTCTATTCCAATCCAAATCGGTTTCCACAAAAAAATGAAATTCAATTTCGTGATCTATATCTTCAATTTTTGGAAACTTAGAAAGTTCTTCTATTAAACCCTGATCAATAAACCGATAAAACCCTTCAAATTGTATCTGATTAAATCCGGGTATTGTAGATGTTCCCTCTTTTTCATCCCCAAGCATCTTTTTTGAATTTCCCATTTATCCGTTTATTGAAAAAATCCCATCCCATCTCTCATTCTTCACCGAATCATATCCATAGAATTCGATCTAGCAATAATGGAATTTCTATTCTGTTTACTGAATCACATGAAATTTTATCCAACTCCAAGATATATGGAATGTATGAAATACGTATGAACGGAGACTAGATTCAATTGGAATTTTTTATAAAAAATAGATCCAAATGGAACAGAATTGAGAAATACCACTGGAACTTACGGAGTTTTGTAAAGACTAGAAAAAAAGTAATTTCATTTTCACCTATGATATTACATATTCCAATTCGATTGCATACCATTAAAAATTTATTCATCGTTGGATCTGTTCGAACAGATAAACATATAATAAATAGAAAACTTTTTTTTTAACCACTTTACTTTTTCATGTATTTGTATTTCATTGTTTAAAAAAAGATTTGCAGAAAAGAGATTGATTTTTCCCTATTTTGAATAGAATAGTTAGAATATCAAAAAATTGAAGTAGGTAAGAAAACTTGTGTTTTTTTTTTATTTATTAATTTTTTTATTATTAAAATAAAAAAGAATGCACAGATATATATGTCTCTTTTTCTTCTTTTATTGTGGTACAGTTCTATTTGGGACAGCACATGCTGTGCTTTATCAAAAAGGAAATGTTCTCTTCAAGTCAAGGGAAAAATTTAAATATAAAAATTTATTGAGAATTACTCCTCAAAAGCATCCCTAGAGAGATAAAATACCCCATTATAGAGCTATAGCTCTATAACACAACGTAACGTAACGTATGTTCTGATTCTGGGGTTTACATATACTCATAATTACTGTTATAATTGAAATTGAAGAAGATTTCTTTTTAATTGAAAAAAACTCAATATAGATGAGTTATAAATGTATTTCTAATGATTTTCTTAATATTATTAGAAATAAAAAAAGTAGATTTTAATTTTAATTCAAAAAAGGTAATAGACCTAATAAACCATAAAAATCCTATGAAAAACCCTGAATCTAACACGCAAACTACTCAGACATGTTTAATGAAGAACAAAACATCTTTTCTGAATAATAAGCAATTGATATTAAGAAGTAAGAAGGGAGTTCAAGAATCTTCTCTCTACAGGTGAAACCAGATCTATCTCTCCAAAGCTCTCAATATCTCTTCTCTCAAAAAGGTTGCAGAATAAAACTTAGGTCTAAACAATGACCATAAAAATCCTATAAATACTCTAAAACACGTCTTGTGCCTTAATTGCGATTAAGGGAAACTTGGGAAAATTTTGTAAATTTTCTAAAGCTTGTGGAGACAACTTCCGTTTGATTTGTGGCATCTGCATCGATCGATGCAGAAGTTTCATTGGTCGATGCATACTCTTAAACTCGTCTCCCAGCTTCGTTGATCAGCCTTCATGCTTTAATTATGCTCCAAATCATCCTCTTTTAGCTCCTTTGTGTTCCATCTGTGCCAATGAGTATCTAAACCTCTAAAGACTCAAAAACAACCTAGAAAACAAATCAAAAGACTCAAAAAGCACACCTATACCATGGTTAAAAACCACAAAAACCATGATATATCATTGTTGACTCGGGTGCTTCTTACCATATGATTAGTAACCCGAGTTTGTTAAACAACATAAAACCGGCTTTAGGAAGTGTTATTATTGCAAATGGAGATCGAATACTAGTAAAGGGAGTAGGGAACTTGAAACTTTTTGATAAAACCTCAAAAGCTTTCTTTATGCCTACATTTACATCAAATCTCTTATCGGTTAAGAAAACCACTAATGACTTGAACTGCTACACCATATTTGGTCCTAATAGTGTTCATTTTCAGGATATTAAGACTGGAAAGGTTCTTTGAGGAGGAAATGCTAAAGGAGATTTCTATGTCCTAGAGAAAACCTCACCAAGTCTATCTACTTCGTTTAAGTTTTGTTTTGTTGTTAGTTCGGATACTATGTGGCATGCTAGGCTCGGCCATCCCCATTCGCGTGCTCTTAATTGAATGTTGTCAAATGATTCTTTTGATAACTCAAGTTGTGAGTCTTGTATTCTTGGTAAACATTGCAAGTCTATTTTCCCTAAGTCTACCACTATTTATGAGCATTGTTTTGATTTAGTACATTCAGATGTATGGACATCACCATGTTTATCTAGAGATAATAACAAGTAATTTGTGACATTCATTGATGAAAAATCTAAATATACATGGATCACCTTGTTACCTTCTAAAGATAGCGTGTTTGATGCATTTGTTAACTTTCAAAATTATGTTACTAATCACTTCAATGCTAAAATAAAGGTACTTAGGTCAGATAATGGAAGAGAATCCACAAGTCACAAGTTAAAGGAACACCTTACCAAACATGGGATTCTACAACAAACTAGCTGCCCATACACACCCCAACAAAATGGTGTGGCGGAGAGGAAGAATCGACACCTCATGGAGGTTGCAAGGTTGATGATGTTCCATAAAAACGTCACTAAGAGATTTTGGGGTGATGCTGTCATGACGGCCTGCTATCTAATTAATAGAACTCCAACAAGAGTCTTAAACGACCTGTCTCCATTCGATGTATTAAACAAAATTAAACCATCATTAGATCACTTACGCGTGTTTGGGTGAGTTTGTTTTGTATTAGTGCCTGGAGAGCAAAGAAGTAAACTCGATGCTAAGAGCTTATTTGTCTCTCGGGACGTGAATTTCATGGAAAACGCTGACTACTTCGACAAGAAAGATTGGAATAGTTTAAAGGATCTTTCAAGTTCACCGAATGATCGAGCGTCCAGCTTGAGGTTCCTTCTTGATCACCTCGGCAACCCTCCACCAAAGCCGATACGTGATCAAAGTACGTCTCCCTTGACCAATGTTGACGAAGAGCCAACACTCCCTACGGAACATTCTGACGCTATGGGCAGTAATGCACCTCATGAAGCTACCAAGACAGTTTGTGCGAGTGGCGGCGAGGCAACAAAACATGATGACGAGACATCTAAGGGCATAACCATATTAGATGACCAAGAGGTTGCACATCCTGTGTTACGACGAAGTGAATGCATTAAGTCTCGCGAGGCAACATAACACGATGACGAGACAGCTCAGGACAGTGTAACCGCATTAGATGACCAAGAGGTTGCACATCCTGTGTTACGACGAAGTGAACGCATTAAGCGAGTTTACTACAATATTCAAGCTGTGGCTCATCCACTCCAAGCGGTCTGTTCACTTGAGCTTCTACCAAAAGAACATCGGGCCTTCTTTGCAAGATTGAGGATCAGTTGATCCCTCAAACCTATGATGAAGCCAAAGATCATGATGAATGGTTGGGAGCGGTACAAGATAAAACGGGCGCTATGATTAAGAATCATACGTGGGATGAAGCCGATTTGCCTAAAAGAAAGAAGGCGGTTAGCTCCAAGTGGGTCTTCACCATCAAGTATTTGAGTAATGGGGATATTGAACGGTATAAGGCTCACCTTGTGGCTTTTGGTTTCACTCAGACATATGGGACGGACTACAAGGAGACATTCGCTCCCGTGGCCAAACTACATACCGTTTGTGTGGTCCTTTCCTTGGCCACTAATCTCGAGTGGGACTTATGGCAAATGGATGTGAAGAACGCTTTTCTTCAAGGTGAACTAGAAGACGAAGTCTACATGACTCCTCCGCTTGGTCTTGAAGACATTGTTGCTCCGGGAAAGGTTCTCCGACTTCAGAAAGCTATCTACGGCCTTAAGCAGTCTCCGCGAGCTTGGTACCACAAACTCAGCTCTACACTCAAAGATCGTGGGTTTCGCGGGTCTGAAGCTGATCATACCTTGTTTACTCTCCAAAGTGACCTTGGCATCATTGTTGTCTTGATCTATGTCGATGATATTATCATCTCCGGTGACAACAAGGACGGTATCTCGGATACTAAACACTTTCTTAAGTCTGTCTTTGATATTAAAGATCTTGGGGAGATCAAATTCTTTCTTGGGATAGAAGTATGTCGTTCCCTGGAAGGCCTATTTCTATCACAACAAAAGTACACTCTTGATTTGTTGGCTGAAACATGTAAACTTGCGGCTAAACCGGCTCTCACACCACTCGACGAGGATTATCAGCTCAAGCGAAAGGGGGAGAGTGTTAGAGCCCAGGAAGGCAAGTAGAAGGAACCGATGGATGAGCCATACGAGGACGTCACGCGATATCGATGACTTGTGGGTAAGTTGATATATCTTACCATCACCCAACCTGACATATGTTATGCTGTGAATCAGGTAAGTCAACATATGAAAGCTCCAACTAAGTACCAATGGAGCATGGTGGAAAGGATTCTAAGCAATCTCAAAGGACACCCGGGTCAAGGCATATGGATGGGCAAGAACTCCAACACTGAGTTAGTAGGCTACTGTGATGCTGACTATGCTGGCGATACATTGAACAGACGGTCCACCACCGGATACTGTACGTTTGTATGAGGTAACTTGGTGACTTGGAAATCAAAGAAGCAAAAGGTGGTCTCATGTTCAAGTGCCAAGGCTGAATATCGAGCAATGAGGAAGCTAACGAGTGAATTGACATGGTTGAAAGGACTACTCAAGGATCTCAGTGTTGAGACAAAACAACCGATCACTATGCATTGTGACAATGAAGCTGCTATTCATATTGCCACCAACTCAGTCTTTCACGAGCGAACCAAACACATTGAAGTAGATTGCCACAAGGTTCATGAGAAGATAGAAGAAGGATTGATCTTGCCGTGTCACACTCGGAGTGGAGACCAACTGGCTGACATTTTCACAAAGGCTGCATGCCCCAAGGTTTGCGAACACATTCATAGAAAACTTGGGCTTGTAGACTTGACTCATACTTGATTCACTTCCCTAATCCGTGGACATCACACTCTTTTTCCCTAAACATAGTTTTGTCCCATGAGGTTTTCTATGTTAAGATTTTTAATGAGGTGATGCTTCACGGGTTCCGAGCTTAGCCATTGCATTCGGCTAAGCTTGAGGAGGAGTATTGATCAAGTTCCATCTCAAGACTCAACTGTACGGACATCCGTACAGTTTCAAAATAAGGCCGAGGTCTCTATCTAAGACATAAGGGCAAGGGAAGAAAAGAATTTTGGTCCATCAAGCCCATTAATTGTTCTAGAACACTCCAATCTAGCTGTTGGGAACGATGAGAAGAAGAGAGTCACGGGTGCACAAGTTGACTTAGGAGGTGTCACTATAACCACTTGGGAAACGCTTCTCTCTCTCTCTCTCTAAATGTCGACATCCTATGTTTCTATTCTTGTAAAGGGGGTTGCCCTAATTAAGTCTCCAATTTAAGGTTGTAGACATATGTTGTAAAAGTATATTTTAGTGGAATCATATCTTCTCACACATTCTCTTTGTTTGTCACTCTAAACTCTTCTAAGCTACTCAAACTCTCAATCACTTCCGCTAAATCTAACAATATATATATTGTCTACAATAACAATATTTTTCAACATTTATCTTTTTTGTTAATTAAATTTTTTACAAATGTATACTGATATTGATGTGAGCACGGGACCGGACACGCAGCCAGGGACGCTCGTACCGGACCAAGACGCCCAGGACGCGACCGAGACACTTGCACCATTCGCGGGACAACAGCCGGCCAACGCACCAAGGATCACGCCAGGAGCCACTACGCGATCAAAGAGATCGTCCAAGGCCGCAAGACAGAAGATCAACCGGTTCGTGCAAGCTTTTGTTCAAGAAGACGACCTGGCCAAAGCAGTTCAAGTGGAGAACATTCGCACAGCCTTCATCCTTACCCAAGGATGAAGGCGACCAAGTCGTTAGGATCATGACCCGTACTCTTTTTCCTTACTCCGGGTTTGTCCCACGAGGTTTACTGGAGAAGGTTTTAATGAGGCGACAAGTCCTAACGCAAACCTCCGCGTCTTAAAGCCAATGACGTGGTTCCCGCGTCAAAGCCTAAGGACGTGTTATCTTTCTTACTTAAACTATGCGTTTTGAACTCTGTCTAGTATTTTCATTTGTAACGTTAAGTAGTGTGACATGTGTGGTTTTGTTTAACCACTTAGAAGGGCGACGTGTTCTCCATCAAAGGAAACACGTCAAAGGCAAACGTGTGCGGACCATAGCGAGTCCGCGTGTCCCTAGTCCCTCTAAACCCTCACACTATTTAAACACTCTCTTATTTTGTAAAACGCAGACTTGAATGAAATATAAACTTTTCCAAAGAGCGAATCTTTTCTTCTTGTCTCACTTCTCTCTTCAGTCAAATTCCGGGACTCGCTATCGAGAAACCCTAGTCGATTCACGAACCGGGTTCGTAATCTTCTAGCCCAACCGTATCACGAGTAGATCCATCCCTCGCGTGTCGTCTTTCAATTCACCCTCGCTTCCATTCCTCCTAGTAGAACCATCACTTGGTTTGCTAGCCGCTTCCCAACCTCGACGGCCGTTCCGTATCGCTACCGCATCGGACCGTCCGTACGCTCGAAGTCGTGACCATCGTTCCATCTCGCGTTCCACTCGTTTGTTTTCCACCAAAACTCGTTTCCACCGTTTGTTTAACCTCTACAACCATTCTCCAACGTTTGGCCCAAGGAAAGTTGTCTCCACCCTAAGCGACCGAAGACGTGACTTTCTGTCCGTACCGCGTGACGACCGGTGCTCGCATCAGATATTGTATAGACAACTTATGAGTAAAAGATATTATTTATTTTTCCACAACAACTTCTCTAAATTAGAAATGTTTGTTTTATTATTTGTCTACTACTCAACTTGCTTATCAAATGGACAAGTTCTAGCTAATGGACATGATTTAATCACACGAATCTTGTCCATTACGAGTCTCACTTGTCTCTATAGTACAAATAATTAATGTTTAATTCTGTTGTCAAAAAAACAAATATATATTAAATCTCAATGTTGTCAGTAGCAGATATATTGTCGTTATATGTGCATATAAATATAATTTTAAAATTTGGCATGGATATAATTTCTTTTTGTCTGATAGAACACTTCTTAGGTTATTTCTTAACCAAACATGCATATACTTTAGAGGAACAATATATTTGGATCTTATTGAAATTTGGTTTTCATTCCTTTTATTTGAATATCTCTTTTTGTTGGTTTAAAATTATTTTCTACATTTAAATTCAGGGATGTCATTTATCAAATATCTCTTTACATTGATTTTAATGTTCCAAAGATTTGTGGATAAAACACTGAGGTTTTCATTTAGGAGAGAAACCCTCTCATTATATGTTCATCATTGTTCAAGATTTTAAGACACAATTTAGAAATTTTTTGATCAACTTTTGCTATGTTAGACTATTTTTTAATATATTTCTTAATCAAAATTTTATTTTATTTTGTAGAATGTAAACTAAGAGACATAAAAAGATTGATGGCACAATTTTTATGAAGAAGTGATGCAAATTGACGGATCCAAAATGTAAAGCAGCATAAAAGAAACTATAAAAGTAAAAGCAATTGATGTAGAAAAATATAAGGCAAAGAAGATGTTGGATAGGGCACTGAACAATCACTAGACATGGTTTTCTTACAATGTTTATGTCTTGCTTGCTTAAACAACTACTATCGGTTAGTTTTTATATATTTTGTTTAATAGTTTAGATGAAATTTATCTTAAAATACAAAAAACATGAATAAAATGAGGTTCACATCAACATATTGACGAAACTTAATTTGTCGTAAATTGATCAAAGTAAATTTAAATTCGATGTAAATATGGCATCGTTGTCATGAAGTTAAATTTGTCCTTAATTCATGTAAATAATTAATAAATATATCAATTACAAAAAATTTCTAATGAAATAACGACGATACGAAAATAAAAACGAATGAGATTGTAATTGAGGTCTCAAGATTTAATTTTTTAACAGAAATTTATCGTAAATATAATGTCATTCAATTTGTTATACCTCTTTTCTTTTACATATGTCATAAAGTTTCATCTTTAATGAATGCCCTATTATCGGCTCAACAATCGTTATAGGAGTATCCGTTGTTTAGTCATAGTAGTAATGGTTATACCGAAAGTGCTTATTATAAAGAAACTCGTATATTTTTAGGTTAAAGTTCTATTATTGCAAAGTGAGGTTTCACCCTTTTCATTTTGCTAATTTGTCTCACTTATGGTTCATCTAGTATGATTACCTTATCTTATAAGCTGAAAGCATAACATATATTTTTGTATGAAAAAAAAAAGTTTTGCACTTAGGGAGAACATATAACCCTAATAATCCACAATTGTCATATTGTTATGTTAAAAGGCATACATTCACAAGAAGCTAACAAATAGCAAAAGCATCATATCTTCCCAGACAGTAAATAACCAAAAGAAATTTCAACAAAGAAAAACTTATTAAGAGAGGGACATAAGCATATCTCAAACTTAAACGTCATTAGATTCTTAGTAGCCATGTCTCAAAACTATCGAAAAGGGAACCTACACAAACCTGATTTAAAAGTACTAGTGTATTAGAGTGTACTATACATAAGCTTGTTTGAAGCTACTATAAAAAGGAAAAGGGAAACCTATATAAAGAAGATCTCAAGCTATCCATTCATCTTAGGTAAAAATTTTGAAGCCAAATCATATCATAATCGGTTCGGCTGCAAAACATGCTTATCAACTAATCTTATCCTTCATTGGTTGAACCATTTTTCCGTTGTAGACAATGAAAGACTAGTTGATAGGTTTCTTTGAAGCCAAATCTATTAGGATAAAATTAGGCTTTAGATATTTTACCTAAAATGAACGAGCTTTTGGTTTTCTTTATAAAGTTTCCCTTTCTTTTTTATAGTAGCTGCAAAAGCTTATGTCCAATACACTTTAATATATTAGTACCTTTAACTCATGTTCATGTATGTTATTTTCCCGACAGTTTTGGGAAATGGGTACTAGGAATCCATTGGTGACCAAGTTTGAGGTAAAAATATATTTTTCTTTTGATATGTATTATATATATAGAGGTTTTCTATCTTTAAATTGTCCATATACTTTTGGTTAATTATGATATAAGGAAGATATTATGCTCTTGCTATTGTTGGATCTTTTGATACGAATGTCTTTCAAAATGAAACATTATGTTCCCAATCATGGATTCTAATGCTTATTCATTCTCCTTTAAGTGCAAAACTTTCCTTTTTTACAAAAAGCCCTTTACAAAAATATAAATGTGCCTTTCTCTAATATGATCGGTTGGTCACAATAAACAATAACAACGAACAAATGGTTCAAACAATGAAAGAAATACTAGTCGCTTATTTGTTTTGTTTGTTGTAGTTCAGTTTGGACATGGGTAAAATTGATTCACTATTTAGCCAACCAAAAGGATATTTGGAATTTTATACTGCAACACAATAACTAAACTTAGGAATACTAAACGGAGAATTTATGCTCGGTTGTCCAATTTCTGGGCATGTCCAAAGATTCAGCCACGGTGAATTTAGATATGAAAACAACTCGAATGATAAAAATAATCACAAAGAAGTTTTAGTGTATTAAACAAATGAAAATAACCATGTTTCATTTACTAATTTTAAGACTTTTTCTCTAAGCTAAATGCTTCCCTTCAACTTCTAAGCTATATGCTTCCAAACGATTAATATGGTTCCAACTTACACAAAGGTGTTTCTGAAATCCATTATGGTAAATATATCCAATTGCATGGGGTTTTTTTCATCATTCTTTTTTCATTTCTATCAAAATCTTAAAATATGTCAATCTCAAGGTATTTTTCCCACTTTCTACGTATTCTATCAGCTCCTTGATTTTGAGGGATAGTATTAATGAAAGAGTATCATCATATAATCTATGAAAACTCGAATCCCATATTTTCGTAAACATTAATTCTATCTTATGTGATCATTTTAATTATGTTGTTCATTATGTTACGTGCTTATATATAAATTGTAACATTCAATTCAATAATAACATTAACAATACAATTTAATATTCTTCATTTACAATACCAAACTAATGGCTAAAAATTGCCTAATACTGGTTTATTGATAGTCTTGTTCATCAATTGTTTTTCGTTTTTAATATTCAAAAACCGTTAATTTCCAATATAAGGAAAGAAAACAACTCTCTGAAATGTTGGTTTTCCCTGAATTTCTAAAATAACCATAGAAACATTTTTAAACACAAACAATAAAATAAATATGAGACACGCAAGATAAAGAAGATTGGGAAAGAGAGTTCCAAAATAGTTAGGATAAAAGACTGGTCCAGTATGATTTTACAACGAAAAAGATCTTCTCAAGGTTGAAGGGATATTTCTCATGATCCAAAATCCGACTCCTCCACTTCATTTCATTGGTTATGCTTTGTATCTTCGTCAATGTTTCAACATTGTCCCTAAATACCACTCTTCCCTCTGATCTTAGTATTCTATCCATCTCAATTAGTACCAATGTCACATCACACCCTAAATCATCAACAATGACAACATCAAAATTTACGCTTGCGAGAGCTCATTTCAAACACAAAAATGATGAAAATGCACATTTTGTTAGTGGAAAAATAAACAATGTAGATACTTATTAATAAAATGTGCATTTGACTTGTATAAGATCACGTTTGGTTCAAGTTAACTTATATATTTGCATTTATATGAGAATTTTATATACAAAAAACTTAGTTCTCTTTATTTTTATTTTAAACGTTTTCTATTAAATAAGTGTCAAAACCTACAAAGATATACATATTATTGAGCTTAAATTATCGATAATATATATCTAAAATATAACTACTTTTGTAATACAATTTAAGTTATACTTTTAAAACATTTACATATTGTTATTTTTTGAGATTTCATTTGTAAAATCTTTTACTCTTGTGTAGAAAATTGACTACAAATGAATGCCCATTGCTTTCTTCTTTCTTTTTCTACATTTATCTCATACACCCGGGTTTACGAAAAGGTTTAAAAGAATCCATTTGGCTACTTTTGTCACCAAGTTCACTTATCTTTTCGATCAAAGGTTCTAAGAGAACTTCTCAGCTAAGCGTGCTTATGGTGGAGTAGTTTCAGGATGAGTGATCTTCCGGGAAGTGATTGTCAGAACTGTGTGAGTGAGGACAAAAAAAAAGGAAAGATCATGTGGTGATTTGGAGGAAAGGTAAACAAGTCTTTAAAACCTCCTTGACTTATAAAACCGGCCGTCAGATATGGGTGGGCCCACAAGCCATCAGTGATGTGGGGCCCACTAAGAAGGTGGACCCATGGGCTGGGAGTAGATATGGGGCCCACTAAGCAAGGTGACAGTCGGGGTGTTACAAATGGTATCAGAACAGAACCCATACGAGTGTGACGTCTTGGTGCACAACGAGGACGTTGCGGTCTCTTAGTAGAGGTGAATTATTACTCATGGTTTTGCAGAGAGGTTTAAAAGAATTGATTTGGCCACCTATGTCACCAAAGTGCACTTATCTTTTCGGTGAAAGGTCCTGAGAGAACTACACAGTTAAGTGTCTTTATGCTAGAGTAGTTTCAGGATGGGTGACCTTCCGGAAAGTGATTATCAAAACTGTGCGAGTGAGGACAAAACACAGGAAAATATCATGTGGTGATTAGTTAGGACAGTAAACAAGTCTTTAAAGCCTCCTGGATGTAGCAAACCGACCGTCGGATATGGATGGGCTCACGGGCTGTAACATTCGCAAACCAAAATGTGTATTTTGAGGATGGGTGTCGATCGACACCAATGGTGGTGTCGGTCGACACCATTATTTTCTGGTTTGACTAGTTCGATTTAATCATTGATTTGGGTCGGTTTGGTTTAAGGGAAACCATAGAACCGGACTACTTAAGTGGGAGAACGACCTAGGTCGTGTTTGGTTGGTTGTCTCACCGTTGAAATAGAGAGAAAAGGAGAGAAACATTGTTCTTGAGGCTTTGTGAGATTTTGTGAGATTTCAAGGCTTATCTGGTGAGATCTTGCTGTGGGAGTGGAGATCCAGGACTAGGAACGTGTGAGAAGCTTTCTGGGAGTGTGGGATTCGTCATTGTTGGTCAGAAACTTTCTGCAAAGACGTGAGTGCATGACCATGGCTGATATAAGCCTGAGATTTCAATTATCTTGCTTGTTTGGTGTTGTTTGTGGTGTTTTCTTGCTTTTTATGGTTGCTATTGGGTTCCTACGGATTCATATGGCCTGGGGATTGAGTATTGGACGGATTGGAAGAGATTGGAAGCGAGATTCAACTCTCAGGTTCGAGCGAAACGCGATTGCAAAGGCAGTGTCGATCGACACTAGGTGGGTGTCGGTCGACACCTGTGAGCAATGATCAAAGGTCAATTAATGACCTAATGTGTACTCCACCACGATCTAGTGGTATCGTGGTAACATTTCAGGATCGAATCCACAGGGACCAAACAATTACCCTATGAAATTTTGTAGATTAAATATAGCTAAGACAATGGAAAAATTTGTGTCTAAAAGTGACTAACAAAAAGCAGTAAATAAACAAAAGAGAAAACATTGGGCGCAGGGAATCATTAGGGACTATGATCACAAATTTAGATGATTAGATACGGATGCTTTAGGCACAATTCTTGAACTCAAATCACGTTTGTAAAGCTATCCTACTTCCGCAGTGATAACTATCTAAGCAATGAATTTACTAAATCCTAAACTTCCGTTTTAACCCAGCAAACAAGCAAGCATTAACAAGTTCAGGTTTGATAAGTTCACAAGATGCCTCAACTTCAACTTTCGTTGGCTAAGGTTCCTTGCTCACCTATGTTCTTTTCAAGCAACTCAACAACACTTTTGGTGCCACGATGAATTTAACCTAAGATCTTAATCTAGGTGATCAATCTAGCTTAAGCATTAAGAACAACAATAGATGAAGAACAATAAGTTATATCCCTAATCTAACAAACCTAGCATCAATTAATCATAAGAACTCTTCTGAAACCCTAAACCTAATTGAGAAACTACTCAGACATGGAGAAACAGAAACAGCAAATCAATGATAAAGAAAACATAATTGAATTGCAAAAGAAATAGAAAATAGGGTTTAGAAATCTTCTCCAAAGTGTCAAGAAGGATTAGAGATCTTCTCCCTTCGCTCTCAATACAAAATAGTCTCAGAAAAATAAAGCTTATGTCTTTGGAGGCCGAGTCTCTAACTTAAATATCAAAATAAAACCCTAAAAGTCGGGTGCAAACGAAAAAGGAAAAGTTGCTTCGGGTAAGGGATCGGTAGATCCCGAATGTGGATCAGTCGATCCTGGATGCGTTTTCTGTGTTTGCTCCATCTGCTCGCTAGTCCGATCAGTTTTCACCAAATTTGCTCCAGATGCTCGTTTTCATCTTCAAACACTCAGTTTCCTTCCAAAGTAGCCTAGAATCTGTACAGACTCACAAAAGACTAAAAAGACTCTAAAAGCACACTTTGAATCAATAAAAGACACAAAACAAACCTAAAAACTATGGTTAAAACCTATAAAATACAGACACATCAATTCCCCCGGACTTGAATCTTTGCTTGTCCTCAAGCAAGAACAAACAAAGACTCAGGAACAGAGAAAATGTTTGAAAGTGGAAACTCACATATTCTTGGGAACCTCTTCTTTGCACTCTTCATCAAATCAAATTAAGAACTACTTTTTGTACCCTGCCCATGATTAGGATCAACACTCCCTACTCTGAATTCCACAACCTTAAAGAACCTTCAGCATCCCCATTGTTGTCTCTCCACATCAGATTAGTAAAAATGTGTGGTCTCGCCGAGGGAATATCGATCACTAAACTTATTGACTCCTTCAACCTTTTAATGCCCAAGACTTCCTTCATATGCTCCCTTTCCTCTTTTTTTTTTTTTTTTTTTTTTTTTTTCTCACTTCCAAAGGATTGATTTCTCCCTAATTTTCTAGGGTATCATTGTATTTTTTTTATCAACCCTGTGCTCTTTTCTTGTGGACAAGTTTCCATGAATTCTGAAGGATGCACGAGTTTACGCACAACCCTCGGTTCACTTCTTTATTACCTATATCCTCTTCTTTCTCTTTCTTTCTTCTTTACTTTTTTTTATTGAGTATTGAAGGGAAGAGAGAGGGGAAGCATACTTTGCGAGGAGATGCATGTCTTGTAAGGCTTAAGGGAGGAGTCTTGTTCGATGTATACCAAGTCCCAAGGCAAGAATTTAGATCCGGTTAAGTCCTTTCAAAGCTAGAGACAACATCATATCAGCTTGATGTTCTCTTTCGGTGAGGGTCTTTTGGGGCGTGTTGAGACTGCTCACGTTCATTCCAAGCTTCATTAAAAAATCAAAATTACTAAAGCAATCATAAGAGTGTTAGTTCAAAGCAAAAGATTCCTAGAAATGATCATAGTTCCCCAACATATTTGACTCAATAAAAATAAGAAAATGACTCAAAGACCCAAAAAATCAAAAGGAAACAACCAAATAAAACGACATTAGTAACTTGGAGACATCCCTCCCCGGACTTACTTCACACCGTCCCGGTGTGAAAGCAAAGCCAAGAAAAGAACGAATCCCACAAAGAAAATAAGAAAAAATGAAAAAGAAAACGTAAGGACAAGAAACAAAAACCGGTGATCTCGCATCTGATGTTGGAGTGGTGTTGGCAAGGGTGGGGACCGATCAGTCTCATGGTGGAATCGACCGATCTGCAACATTATTGAACTTAGAGACACCTGCAGAAAACCACCGGGATCGATCGATCTGTAAGGAGGATCGATCGATCCGAAGCTCCTGCAACAAAAAATTTTGCATCTTCTGCGTTTGGAACCTGTTCCTGAAAACACTTTACACCGGATGTGATTTCATCGTAATAAATCCTTAAAAAAAACTGAAATTCTTAGACAAATAGAAATAAAAGGGTAAGCCAGCACAAACCCCATGGGTTGCCTCCCATAAGCGCTTGTTTAAGGTCTATATCTTGACCGCTCAACACAAAATGTTAATCATGAGTATCAAAAGGCTGAGCTAATGGACCTTTAGTCCTTCTCTTGTTAATGCAATAAACAATATGTGTCAAATAACACATAATTATCCATGGCAAAACAATAAAATTCACATCTAGGAAGTTATTACAAATGTAGCATATACTTTGAAATATTCCTTGATGGTTGGATGCTCATGAGGGTCAAATGCATTTAATGGAAAAATAAAGTCAATTTCAGGTTCAAATGAGGTTTTCACAAAATAATGAACTTCATCACCATTAATTTCATAAAATACAATATCCTCATTCATATAATCAACCTCAGGGTCTTTTGTTTCATGCAAAATTGTATCAATATCAAGAACACACCCTAGGTAAGATTCTTCAAGAAGAGAACTAAATACATCAGGCATTGAAAACTCAAACTCGAGATCATGAACATTCAAAGCACAATGATATTTAATATCAAAACATATTTCATGATAATCCCTAGCAAGTTTTTTTGCTCTTACAATGTCTATACGTTGAGACTCACATATAAAATCATAGCATTCATCAATGAGCAATGGCGTATCCAAACTAGAAGTCACATCTTCAGTGCATGGCATGTGAATATCCTCAAAATCATGATTTCAAGGGTGGAAACGTATGTACCTTCTAGTTGGCTTGGTGGAACCCAATAGATTACCTTTTCGCAAGCATGAGCTTCCCTAATCTCTTGAAAGTGGGCTCCCTCCCTTCAAGTACTGCTCGATGTGAGATGAGATTCAACCGGATCATTCCTGCTAAGTTCCTCCTTGTCGTTGTTGGATGCTCCATGTAAAGCTCATCCAACTTAACTTTTTGATCCGGTGTAAGAACACTCTAATCGAACAGTGGCTCCACATAATGCTCATCTAGAATGTCTTCATCAAATGTGGTCTCCTCTTCATGCTGCCAGTCATCGTAATCCATGGCCCCAAAAATATTATTTATTTATTTTTTTAATCTACAAAAAGAGAAAATAATAATAATTAGTAAAAACAAAAAGAAATCTTAGACTATACTCAATTTTAAAATCTCAAAGGCAATCGTTTGTTCCCCAGCAATGGCGCCAAATTGATCAAAGGTCAATTAATAACCTAATGTGTACTCCACCATGATCTAATGCTATCGTTGTAACACTTCAGGATCGAATCCACAGGGACCAAACAATTACACTATGAAATTATGTATATTAAATATAGCTAAGACAATGGAAAAGTTTGTGTTTGAAAGTGACTAACAAAAAGCAGTAAATAAAATAGTGTTTTAAATCAAAAGAGAAAACATTGGGCGCAGGGAATCATTAGGGACTATGATCACGAATTTAGATGATTAGATAATGATGCATTAAACACAATTCTTGAACTCAAATAACGTTTGTAAAGCTATCCTACTTCCGCAGCGATAACAATCTAAGCAACGAATTTACTAAATCCTAAACTTCCGTTTGAACCCAGCAAAACAAGCAAACATTAACAAGTTCAGGTTTGATAAGTTCACAAGGTGCCTCAACTTAAAATTTCGTTGGCTAAGGTCCATCTTGCTCACCTATGTTCTTTTCAAGCAACTCAACAACACTTTTGGTGCCACGATGAATTAAACCTAAGATCATCTAGGTGATCAATCTAGCTTAAGCATTAAGAGGAACATTTGATGAAGAACAATAAGTGCAATCCCTAATCTAACAAACCTAGCATCAATTAATCATAGAAACCCTTCTGAAACACTAAACCCAATTGAGAAACTACTCATACATGGAGAAACAGAAACAGCAAATCAATGATGAAGAAAACATAATTGAATTGCAAAAGAAATAGAAAATAGGGTTTAGAAATCTTCTCCAAAGTGTCAAGAAGGATTAGAGATCTTCTCCCTTCGCTCTCAATACAAAATAGTCTCAGAAAAATAAAGCTTATGTCTCTGGAGGCCAAGCCTCTAACTTAAATATCAAAATAAAACCCTAAAAGTCATGTTAAAAAGAAAAAGGAAAAGTTGCTTCGGGTACGGGATCAGTCGATCCCGAATGTGGTCAGCCGATCCTGGATGATTTTTCTGTGTTTGTTCCATCTGCTCGCTAGTCCGATCAGTTTTCACCAAATTTGCTCCAGATGCTTGTTTTCATCCCCAAGACACTCAGTTTCCTTCCAAAGTAGCCTAGAACCTGTACAGACTAACAAAAGACTAAAACAACTCTAAAAGCACACTTTGACTCAATAAAAGACTCAAAACAAACCTAAAAACTATGGTTAAAACCTATAAAATACAGACTCATCAAGCAAGCATCGGTTCGTGTCGGTTGACACCAAGAGCCAGTGTCGGTCGACACTTTGCTGGTGTTGGTCGACAACTCCCTTCCAGCGAGACTATGTTTACTTCCTGGTTTGTTTGCTTTGTTTGTTGATTGTTTAGACATTGGTATCTCAGTTGCTTGTGTGTATAGCCCAATAGATGGGAGGATTGCCTCACTGAGTGTTTGTAAAATACTCATGCATATCAATTTGTGTTTGTGGTGCAGGTAAAGGCAAAGTGTGATCATGGAATCAAGACAATAAAGAGGAGGATGTTCTAGGGACTCGATTGGTTGTTGTCTGGCATTGCTAAGTTGCTAGAGTCGGATCATTAGAAATATTGCTAGGTTGCTGATTCTATGTTTCCTGTTGTTTGGTTATTGGATATTTGATGTGTTTTGATATTGGTTATTATTATTGGATATTTATTGGATATTGTATGGTTTATTTTTTCGCTATTTGGTTTGGTTTTGGTTAGTTGGCTAGTGGGTATTAGTTTATTATTCTTATTAATTATTATTTATTATTTATAAAAAATAACAGGTCGTGTCATTTCACGGGCCTAGTAAGAAAACGTGAGGCCTATTAAGGAAATTGGACCCATGGAATGGGAGTGGACATGTGACCTATTCAAAGGTGGCAGTCGGGGCGTTACACATATAAAATTCTACACATAACTTAGTTAAAATGAAATTAGTATTCAAGATGGAAATATAGTTTGTGTTAGCTGATATTGGATGTTTTGCTTGGTTATATAAAAATGTAAGACTTGGATATAGTCTATTTCACTTATGATAGGTGTGCTTAAATATTTTTTATATTTGTTTTTTCTTTTATTGTTTGTCATTTGTAGATGAACTTGTCTAACAACTAATATTTTACATTTATATTTACTTTGATTGATGCATTTATTTAGGCAAGATAGTCTAGCAGAAACTAAAGTTTTTGACCAAATAAAAATAGACACTACTGTGAATTTGATGATGTAGTGAAAAGGGTGTAGAAAAGAAAGATCTTAAATAATTTTTTAATAGGAATCATCAAAGTAAATTTTGTATTCATCTTTAAACAAGTATATTATATAGAAACTTATTCTTTAAGATGACTATTAATTTTAGAGACCAAATAGGATCGAGAGCTAATTTTTTTTTTCCATAACCAAATAATATAGAAAAATATGATTACAATAAAAACATAGATAAAAAGAGAAATAAACCATTCACATTTGAAAAAATTAAGTAAATATCTGTGTGTGGTCAACAGTCAACACTTTTAAGAGTGAGAATTAATTTAATTTGACCAATTTTAAATTATTACCTTAAAATATGAGTATCTAATGGCAATAGATATTTACATTAAATCATTTATAATAAAAAGGGAAACAAATCCAAACAAAATTATTAATATAGTTGAAAAATATTTTATGTAGTTTTTATAAAATTACAAAGAGAGAAATTTTATGTATATAAATATATATTTTGGGGCAGAAGAAAGAGATCATGCATTTTAGAAGTTTCCAACATATCTTTACATACAAATTGTTTATTCAATTGTTTTTACATGCAAACTGTTTATTGGCATAATTACTATTGCTATTTCAATTGTTTTTTATTATATATGTTAAAATCTTTGTGTTAGAAGCATCATGTTTTTAGAATCTAGATGAAGTTTTTTTTTTAACACGAATTTGTTTTCATAAGTATCTAGTTTCTTGTATTTCAAAAATATTCCACCCTCAAACTATATATGATGTTAATTATGTATCAAACTTTCGCGCACAAAAACTTTTCAGATTAAAATGTTTACAAAAGCTTTCACGTTAATCATAAATTTATTATTACATATTTTTTAATAATATAATTTTGCATGTCTTTTATGAAGTTTGATGTATTATTTCTTAAGCAAACATATACTTTAGACAAACAAGATCTTTGGATCCTAACAAACATTGGCTGTCAATCTATCTATTCAAACTCTAATTATAACTTGAATTTATTTTCTGAAATTTATTGACACCATCTATTCAAATGGTTTTTTTACATTTTTTTGAAATTGTTATATGCATTGAGATATGTGGATAAATCATTGAGTTCTTATAGGGATCTCTCAAAATCTGTTTAAGCACTGACCATGAGTCTAACATAATATTTGGAATTTTGCTGAGCATACTTGGCAATATTACAATATCTTTTACTGTTTATTAATCATTTTTTTTAATCTTGTTGAAAGCTAAGAGACATAAAAGACTTTGTGACACTAACTGTAAGAAGAATTGATGGAGATCGACGGATCCATCGCACACTCAACATACATGCTTTTGTCTTGATTGCTCGAAAGACATGCATGATATGAAAGCAAAAAAAACAAAAGATGAGAGAGGTTAGTTATGTTATTTGATGTCTCTTGGTACGTTAATGGATGTTAAATAACTTGTGAGAACTTTTGTCCGAATTTCTTTCTTAACTTTCTTCCTTGAGCATATGAATATTTTATTCGCTATATTGCATAACTTACTGCATGGAAACAACCCACAACATCAATATTTTTGTTTTCAATACTTTATAATAGATACATACCACCATGGATCATCCCCAACGAGCATCATATTTCCTTTGTTGTCTTTAAATAACATTATTTTAAAGACAATAAAAGAAATATAATGCTTGTTGAGGATGATCTATAGTTGTTTATGTCTCCTATCATTTAATATGTTAAAGTATCAAAATATATCTTGATGTTGATGATTTTGTGCATGCATTGTGTTCTGCAACATGGTGAAGAAAATATTTATCTACTTAGGAAAGGAAGTTTAGAAAACGAAATCTAGAAATAAATTCTCTCAATTCGAATTAACAATTTTTACATCTTTTGACGTATCAAGAATTATCAAATCAGATTATTAACTTTTTACATTCATTGTTTATTTTTTCAGGTTCAGATATCAGATTTGGTTAATATGTCCATCGTTAAGTTATACATTGGGTGTGAAAATGGTCCATAGTCCACACTTTTTACATTGATACATGTTTTACTTTGACCATTTTTAAATTATTCTCTTAAAATAAGAGGATTTTTATGGCAATAAATAATTAAATTTAATAATTAATGCTAGTGGAAAAGAGTAAAAATCACAACAAAATTCTAATCAAATCTAGTTCATGTAGTTCTTATTATATATAGCTATGAACCTTTTCTTCACAAATATGAAACATTTCATAAGTTCTCTAACAGATTTTGCTTGGAAATGTGTATTCGATATTAGTTTTTAAAGAATTCTAGTGTGAAATCATCTGATATATTATATATTACTTTATTACAGTATTCTCGAATTGAAATAATTAAAATTTGTCATGGATTTGTTTTCTTTTAGTTTGATAGATCACTTCTTAGGTCATTTCTTAACTAAACATACATATACTTTATAGGAACAATATATTTGGATACTATTGAAATTTGGTTTACATTCCTTTTATTCGAATATCTCTTTTGGTTGGTTTAAAATTATTTTCTACATTTAAATTCATGGGTGTCATTTATTAAATATCTCTTTACATTGATTTTAATGTTCCAAAGATTTGTGGATAAATCACTGAGGTTTTCATTTAGGAGAGAAAACTCTCTCATTATAAGTTCATCATTGTTCAAGATTTTAAGACACTATTTTGATCAACTTTTTGCTATGTTAGAGTATTGTTTAATATATTTCTTAATCAAAATTTTATTTTATTTTGTAGAATGTAAACTAAGTGACATAAAAAGATATGGCACAATTTTTATGAAGAATTGATGCAAATTGACGGATCCAAAATGTAAAGCAGCATAAAGGAAACTATAAAAGTAAAAGCAATTGATGTAGAAAAATATAAGGCAAAGAAGATGTTGGATAGGGCACTGAACAAATTGTTCAGAACAATCACTAGACATGGTTTTCTTACAATGTTTATGTCTTGCTTGCTTAAACGACTACTCTCGGATAGTTTTTATATTTTTTGTTTGATAGTTTAGATGAAATTTAGCTTAAAATACCAAAACAAGTATAACAAAGATTTAGTTTTGCATTAAATGGGGTTCACATCAACAGATTGACGAAAAATAATTTGTCGTAAATTGATCAAGGTAAACTTACATTCGATGTAAATATGGCATCATTGTCAAAAAGTTAATTTTGTCCTTAATTCATGTAAATAATTAGTTAATATATCGATTACTAAAATGTTATAATGAAATAACGACGATACGAAAATAAAAACGAATGAGATTATAATTGAGGTCTCAAGATTTGAAATTTTAACAGTAATTTATCGTAAATAATGTCTTTCAATTTGTTATACCTCTTTCCTTTTACATATGTCATAAAGTTTCATCTTTAATGAATGCCCTATTATCGGCTCAACAATCGTTATAGGAGTATCTGTTGTTAAGTCATAGTAGTAATGGTTATACCAAAAGTGCTTATTATAAAAAGAAACTCATATATTTTTGGGTTAAAATTCTATTATTGCAAAGTGAGGTTTCATCCTTTTCATTTTGCTAATTTGTCTCACTTATGGCTCATTTAGTATGATTACCTTATCTTATAAGCTGAAAGCATAACATATATTTTTGTAAGAAAAAAAGTTTTGCACTTAGGGAGAACATATAACCCTAATAATCCACAGTTGTCATATTGTTATGCTAAAATGCATACATTCACAAGAAGCTAACAAATAGCAAAAGCATCATATCTTTCCCAGACAGTAAATCACCAAAAGAAAATTTCAACAAATAAAAACTTATTAAAAGAGGGACATAAGCATATCTCAAACTTAAACGTCATTAGATTCTTAGTAGCTATGTCTCAAAACTATCGAAAAGGGAACCTACACAAACCTGAGTTAAAAGTACTAGTGTATTAGAGTGTATTATACATAAGCTTGTTTGAAGCTACTATATAAAGGAAAAGGGAAACCTATATAAAGAAGATCTCAAGCTATCCATTCATCTTAGGTAAAAAATTTGAAGCCATGTCATATCATAATCGGTTCGGCTGCAAAACATACTTATCAACTAATCTTTTCTTTCATTGGTTGAACCATTTGTCCATTGTAGACAATGAAAGACTAGTTGATAGGTTTCTTTGAAGCCGAATCTATTAGGATAAAATTAGGCTTTAGATGTTTTACCTAAAATGAACGAGCTTTTGGTTTTCTTTATAAAGTTTCCCTTTCTTTCTTATAGTAGCTGCAAAAGCTTATGTCCAATACACTTTAATATATTAGTACCTTTAACTCATGTTCATGTCTGTTTTTTTCCCGACAGTTTTGGGAAATTGGTACTAGGAATCCATTGGTGACCAAGTTTGAGGTAAGAATATATTTTTCTTGGGATATGTTTTAACATCCGCGAACCTAAATACCGGTTTAGGAATTGCATCGGTCGATTCACATTGAACATCGGCCGATGCAAGGTTGGTTTTTCTACGGACGAGTTAAGTTAAACGATGCGTTTTGGGTTAGGAAAAAACCTTAACTCGTGTTTTGTTTCATTCGGCAAGTTTAGCCGTTTTGAAAAGAAGAGAGGAAAAGAGTTCTTGAGCGTTTTGAGAGATTTCTGGAAATTTGAGGTTGCTCCTGTAGAGATCTGTAGCTGGGATCGTTGTAGGAGCTTCCTAGGAGCGTTGTTTTGCTTGTTTAAGGTTCAGAATCTTCTTGGCAAAGATAAGTGCATGACCATGGCTTATCTAAGCTAGAGATCTCTCTGATCTGCTTGTTATGTGTTGTTAGGCTTGTTAGATTGATATTTGGGACGTTAGGAAGCTTTCTAGTGGCTTGGGATCGAGTTTTGTGGTTGTAGGAATGAAGATCCGGCGAGAAGCTTTGGAGAAAACATGATGCTCGGCATTTCATCAGTCAATGCAAGTGCGAGGACGGCACATAAAACCTAGGGTTTTCGTGTTATGTCGAGCATGCGTCGGTCGATGCAGTGCGAGTATCGATTGATGCAAGTGCATCTAGCATCGGTCGATGCAACCTTGTGTCGGTCGATGCATGTTGGTGTCGGTCGATGCAGAGTCATGGTTTGTTATTGTTGATTGTTGATTGTTGGTTGATGGTTAGAGATGTCTTTATTGCTTGTGTGTATAGCCCAGTAGATGGGAGGATTGCCTTACTGAGTGTTTATAAAATACTCATGCATTGCAATTTGTGTTTGTGGTGCTGGTAAAGGCAAAGTGTGATCGTGGAATCATGACAATGAAGAGGAGGATGTTCTAGTGGTTCGCTTGGTTGTCTGGCTTCTGTTAGGTTGCTAGAGTTGAGTCCTAGAATGTTCTTTAGGATTGCTGGTTCTCTGGTTTATTTTGTTTGGGTCATTAGTTTATGATTTGGAATTATCATTGGTTATTTTATTGGATATTTATATTGGTTATTTTCCGCTGTTGAATGTGATTGTGGTTAGGTGGCTAGTGGGTATGAAACCACTAGTTGTAGTTTATTTATTATATTATATTCATATATTTATTATTTATTATTTTAAAAAAAAAAGTTGGGTCCTTTCAGTTTGGTATCAGAGCCCTTACGGTCCTAGATTTGGGTTCACTAGACTTTGTGTTGTAGACGTTTGGGATTTGCATGCTTTGATTGATTATGTGAGTTAGTCAATTGTGTGTGGCATGGAGTCCTAGAACATCCTCTTCGAGCCTACAGTATGATTCCACGGTGAGTTTGTGTTTGTGTGTTTTTGTGTTATGCTAAGATTGCTTGTTAGCCTCTGTTCTTGGAAATGTAGTGGTTAAAGGTGTTTGAGTTGTTGGTCGTGGACGGGGACGTGGTCGTGGTCATGGTCAGGCAGGTCCTAAGGCCAGCGAGTGTGTGGTCCAGAGTTCCACGAGGAGGTACATCAGAGGGTCGCAAGCGTATTAGGAGGGACTAGAGAGGGTTAGCCGGTGAGAATGCCGGGGTGCTGGAAACCCAAGTGTGGGGTTGCAGCAGGTGGAGCCCAGGGTCGAGATGATCGCTTGGCGAATCTGTTGGCGTGCTGTTGGAGCGGTTACCGAGAGGGATACCAGTGCAGGCTCCAGTTATACCGCATGTGGTGGGGTGTAGCCGAGGGCTGCAGATGTTGAGGAGTTTCCATCTTATGTTAAGAGGATGAGCAGTTGTAGATGACTGGTAGGAGATTATTCTCAAAAGGTATCAAGCCTAGAGAGGCGGATAGGTGGATATATGCAGTTGGAGCAGATATTATTGCAGTTAGGTGGTTAATCGAGTTGGATATTAGAAGTTGAGTGGGCAGGTGTAACATTGCAATGTTATACTTGGACCACAAGAGGTACTTTTGGTCGGGGGATGTTTATAGTCGTTAAGGATTGTTGCTCCTGAGGGGATGTTGATTCCCCTGAATACTGATAGCTCGAGAGGCTGAGGGCTCTGAGAGTGGCAGAGGGGATGATGTTCCCCTGAGGGGATGAGTAGTTCCCCTGATACCGAGATCGTGGGGATTATGGTCCAAGGGTGAGACGGTATAACTCGAAGACGCTGCTCTGTGAGTGAGATCGGTATGGCTCGAACGTTGCGACCTAAGGGTGGAGGATTTGGGAGCAAGAAATGCCTAGGACGTGAGTATAAACATAATGATGGGATGTAGACCTCGAGAATTGATGGTGGTTTAATCTTGAATTTTAGTTGTGTTGGCCAGTGGGCCAGGATTTTATGACCGGTGCGGTCATGAATGTGTGGATGATTCGCCAGGATCGTGTGGCCGGTGGTGCTGGAGTCCCGGGAAGGGGAGCGGCCGTAGGTATTAGCCAGCAAGGGCATGGTTGCCAGGTACATAAGATTTACGAGAAGCCTATATGGCAGAATAAACTAATCGTTGCGACGAGGGTGGATGGAGTTCATTGGAGATGAACAGGGTTGCGAGATTAAAGGTTTTGGTAAGCTTGCTGGGGGAAAACAAGTCAATTGGGTTGAGTTGGCGGCTTGCAAAGCATCTGACGCGGAGAATCAAAATATGCAAACGTATGGTACTTGTTTGTTTTATTACGCTCGTATTGATGATTCTCTGTGGAGGATTGCAAAGTGGAAAAGCCATTTCTGGAATAAGCTATCTTGTGGAAGTTTTCCTAAGAGGCAAGTTACAAGAGATTCTTGGACGAACAAGAAGGTTAATTTTCAGGTGGCGGTGAGTTGTTGTCGGCATACTTGATTATTTGCTTAGTAGAGCTGAAGACACAGCTAGAAGATTTGTTGAGCAGGGGACTCTTTTGTCTTATCACTTCACTGTGGGGAGCGTCGGTGTTCGTCAAGAAGAAGGACGAGGTATGGGTTTATGAGTTGTGGCGATGCCGTTCGGGTTGACTAACTCGCCAGCAGCGTTTATGAGGTTGATAAACAGCGTGTTTCAGGAGTTTCTGGATGTGTCTGTCATCATTTTCATCGACGATATCCTGGTATTTTCTAAGAGTCCGGAGGAGCATGCAGTGCATTTGAGGGCTGTTTTGGAGAAGCTGCGGGAGCAGAAGTTGTTTGCCAAGTTAAGCAAGTGTAGTTTTTGGCAGCGTGAGATGAGTTTTCTGGGTCACATTGTTTCTGCAGAGGTAGTTTCTATAGAACCGGAGGAGATTCAGGCTATCAGGGATTGTCCTAGACCGCAGAATGCCACTGAGATCAGGAGTTTCCTTGGATCGACAGGTTACTACAGGAGGTTTGTACAGGGTTTTGCAAGTAGAGCACGCCCTATGACTAAGTTGACAGGGAAGGATGTCCTTTTTGTGTGGTCACAGGAGTGTGAGGAGAGCTTTGAAAGCCTTAAGGAGATGTTGACTACTACGCCAGTGTTGGCTTTGCTTGAGCAGAGAGAACCCTATGTGGTTTATACAATTGCATCTAGAGTTGGTTTGGGGTATGTGCTAATGCAGCATGGGAAGGTGATTGCCTATGCTTCGCGGCAGTTGCAGAAGCATGAGGGCAACTATTCTGCTCATGATTTGGAGATGGCTGTTGTAGTTTTTTCCCTGAAGATTTGGAGATATTATCTTTATGGTGCGGTTGGCTCAGGAGAAGGATTTGGGGCTGGTGAATGCCTCAAAGGATGTTGATTCAGAGTATCAGGTCTTAGATAATGGAACTATCTTGGTGCACGGTCAGGTTTGTGTGCCCAAGGATGAGGAGTTTAGGCAAGAGATCCTGAGTGAGGCTCATGCGAGCAAGATTTCTATTCATCCAGGAGTGACTAAGATCTATCGTGATCTCAAGAGGTACTATCACTGGGTCGGGATGAAGAAGGATGTAGCTAGTTGGGTCCCGAGGTGCGATGTGTGTCAGCTAGTGAAGGCTGCGCATCAGGTTCCTAGCGGGTTACTGAAGAGTCTACCCATTCATGAGTGGAAGTGGGATATGATCACTATGGATTTGTGGTAGGATTGCCAGTTTCTCGGACTTTTTATGCTATTTGGGTCATTGTGGACCGGTTGACTAAGTCAGCACATTTTCTGGCCATTAAGAAGACTGATGGAGCAGCGGTCTTGGCTAAGAAGTATGTGAGAGAGATAGTCAGATTGCATGGGGTGCCAGCAAGTATCGTTTCTGATAGGCATTCTAAGTTCACTTCGGTGTTCTGGAAGGCATTTCAGGCAGAGATTGACACTAAGGTGCATATGAGTACAGCTTATCATCCCCAGACAGATGGACAGTCAGAGAGGACGATCCAGACGCTGGAGGATTTGTTGAGGATGTGTGTGTTGGATTGAGGTGGCCATTGGGCAG
The DNA here is from genome assembly GCA_023657505.1 of Camelina hispida. Lineage (NCBI taxonomy): Eukaryota > Viridiplantae > Streptophyta > Magnoliopsida > Brassicales > Brassicaceae > Camelina > Camelina hispida. Next base: position 22,856,266 of record CP094631.1, on the reverse strand, counting down.
ATCACCTGAACCTGGTAGAGTTTGCTTACAACAACAGTTATTAGGCGAGTATTAAGATAGCTCCTTATGAGGCTTTGTATGGGATACCATATCGTAGACCGTTATGATGGACTCAGGTGGGGGAGAGGAGCATGTTCAGGGCAGATTTTGTTCAAGAGAACTCAGAGAAGATTTGGGTTCTCAAGCTGAACATAAAGGAAGCTCAGGATAGGTAGAGGAGTTATGCTGATAGGAGGAGGAGAGATCTTGAGTTTCAGGTAGGAGACAGAGTGTACCTCAAGATGGCCATGTTGCTGAGTCTGAAAAGGTCATTGACAGAGACTAAGTTGAGTCCGAGGTATATATGTCCGTTCAGAGTGATTGAGCGGGTGGGATCGGTGGCATATAGGCTGGAGTTGCATATGGTTATGCGTGCGTTCCATGAGGTTCTTCATGTGTCGATGTTGCGGAAGTGTCTCAATGAGGATGATCGGTTGTTGGCTAAGATTCCTGAAGATCTTCAGCCTAACATGACTTTGGGCGAGACCAGTGAGGGTTCTCAGGAGGAGGATCAAGAAACTTCGGAAGAAGAAGATTCCTTTGGGACTGTGGTGGTTTTAGAAGAAAGTTTCCTGTAATAAAAGTATCCAAATGAGGAAAGTTTCCAAAAGTAAGAAGTGCTAAAAATGGAAAGTTTTATGTGATTTAGAATTTGTCCATTTTAGTGGTGTAGAGCCTTGGAGGGGCTTGTGTGGCCTTAGTGGCGAACTTTTAAGTCATTGTGCCCGTGTGTGGCAGTCTTTTGAGACATTGTGTGGCTTTAGTGGTGGACTTTTGAGTCATTGTGTCCGTGTGTGGCAGTCTTTTGAGACGTTGTGTGGCCTTTGTGGTGGGCTGTTTAGCCAGATGTGTGGCCTTTGTGGCGGGTTGTTTAGCCAGATGTGTGGCCTTTGTGGCGGGCTGTTTAGCCAGAGTGCCTGTTTAGGCGGTCCTTCGGGACAGATGGTCTTTGTGATGGTCCTTCGGGACAGATGGTCTTTGTGACGGTCCTTCGGGACATATGGTCTTTGTAATGGTCCTTCGGGATAGATGGTCTTTGTGACGGTCCTTCGGGACAGATGGTCTTTGTGACAGTCCTTTGGGATAAATGGTCTTTGTAACGGTACTTCGGGACAGATGGTCTTTGTGACGGTCCTTCGGGACAGATGGTTTTTGTGACGGTCCTTCGGGACAGATGGTCTTTGTGATGGTCCTGTTTAGAACAGATTGTTTGGTCTTTGTGACGGTCCTGTTTAGGACAGATTGTTTGGTCTTTGTGACGGTCCTGTTTAGGACAGATTGTTTGGTCTTTGTGATGGTCCTCTTTAGGACAGATTGTTTGGCCTTGTGGCGGTCCTGTTTAGGACATTTTTTTGGCCCTTGTGCCATGTATATGACCCTTGTGTGGTCATGAGGTATTCCAGTGAGGGGATATGTTGTTGGTAGGACATTGAGATGTTTTACGCAAGCCACGGGAAGGAAACCTGAATAAGGGTAAGACTCAAACGTGTTCAGAATTGTTTGCTCGCGACTCTTGGGGGACTTAGGTTCTCCTAGTACTGCCATATTCTGAGACTTTGTGGCTTGGGAGTATGGTTGGTATATCGACTTCGGATGAAGATCCGGGGGCGCGCTGTAGGGTGGCAACCCGAGAGACGAGTATTGGATTTTCCTTATATATTATTGCATGCGGGCTTAGGTCCGATGAGGAGCCAACATTATGGCATGCAGACTTAGGTCTGATGAGGAGTCAATAAAAACTCAAGGTAGGCCTATGAGAAAAGGAAAGTCCAAAAGTCGAGAGCAAATAACGCCTGGAGCGTGAGTCTATCTCCTAGAGGTGACCTTCCATAGATCGGTCGGAGGAGTGCGGGCTGTGGAGACGGTAGCACGAGAGTCCTTGGCTGATAGTTATTTGAGATTCGAGGACGAATCTAGATTGATGAGGGAGAATTGTAACATCCGCGAACCGAAATCCCGGTTTAGGGATTGTATCGGTCGATTCACAGTGTGCATCGGTCGATGCAAGGTTGGTTTTTCTGCGGACGAGTTAAGTTAAACGATACGTTTTGGGTTAGGGAAAACCCTTAACTCGTGTTATTGTCTCATTCGGCGAGTTTAGCCGTTTTTGAGAGAAAAGAAGAGAGGAAAAGAGTTCTTGAGCATTTTGAGAGATTTCTGGAGATTTGAGGTTGTTCCTGTAGAGATCTCTAGCTGGGATCGTTGTAGGAGCTTTCTAGGAGCGTTGTTTTGCTTGTTTAAGGTTCAAAATCTTCTTGGCAAAGGTAAGTGCATGACCATGGCTTATCTAAGCTAGAGATCTCTCTGATCTGCTTGTTATGTGTTGTTAGGCTTGTTAGATTGGTATTTAGGACGTTAGGAAGCTTTCCTGTGGCTTGGGATCGAGTTTTGTGGTTGTAGGAACGAAGATCCGGCGAGAAGCTTCGGGGAAAACATGATGTTCGGTATTGCATCGGTCGATGCACATGGTTCGTCGGTTGATGCATGTGCGAGGACGGCGCGTAAAACCTAAGGTTTTCGTGTTATGTCGAGCATGCGTCGGTCGATGCAGTGCGAGTGTCGATCGATACAAGTGCATCTAGCATCGGTCAATGCAACCTTGTGTCGGTCAATGCATCCCCATCTGGTGTCGGTCGATGCATGTTGGTGTCGGTCGATGCAGAGTCCTGGTTTGTTATTGTTGATTGTTGATTGTTGGTTGATGGTTAGAGATATCTCTATTGCTTGTGTGTATAGCCGAGTAGACGAGAGGATTGCCTTACTGAGTGTTTATAAAATATTCATGCATTGCAATTTGTGTTTGTGGTGTAGTTAAAGGCAAAGTGTGATCGTGGAATCATGGCAATGAAGAGGAGGATGTTCTAGTGGTTCGCTTGATTGTCTGGCTTCTGTTAGGTTGCTAGAGTTGAGTCCTAGAATATTGTTTAGGATTGCTGGTTCTCTGGTTTATGTTGTTTGGGTCATTAGTTTATGATTCGGAATTATTATTGGTTATTTTATTGGATATTTATATTGGTTATTTCCGCTGTTGAATGTGATTGTGGTTAGGTAGCTAGTGGGGTATAAGACCACTAGTTGTAGTTTATTTATTATATTATATTCATATATTTATTATTTATTTCAAAAACAAAAAAAAAAAAAAAAGGTTGGTCCTTTCATAAGTATTATATATATAGAGGTTTTCTATCTTTAAATTGTCCATATACTTTTGGTTAATTATGATATAGGGAAGATATTATGCTCTTGCTATTGTTGGATCTTTTGATACGAATGTCTATCAAAATGAAACATTATGTTCCCAATCATGGATTTTAATGCTTATTCATTCTCCTTCAAGTGCAAAACTTTCCTTTTTATAAATGTGCCTTTCTCTGATATGATCAGTTGGTCACAATAAACAATAACAATGAACAAATGGTTCAACTAATGAAAGAAATACTAGTTACATATTTATTTTGTTTGTTGTAGTTCAGTTTGGATATGGTTAAAATTGATTCACTAATTAGCCAACACAATAACTAAACTGAGGAACACTAATCGGAGAATTTATGCTCGGTTGACAATTTCTGGGCATTCAGCCACGGTGAATTTAGATATGAAAACAACTCGAATGATAAAAATAATCACAAAGAAGTTTTAGCGTGTTAAACAAATGAATATAACCATGTTTCATTTACTAATTTTAAGACTTTTACTCTAAGCTAAATGTTTCCCTTCAACTTCTTCTAAGCTATATGCTTCCAAACGATTAATATGGTTCCAACTTCCACAAAGGTGTTCTCTGAAACCCATTATGGTAAATATATCCAACTGCATGGCGTTTTGTCATCATTTTTTTTCATTTCTATCAAAATCTTAAAATATGTTAACCTGAAGGTATTTTTTCCACTCTCTACGTACTCTATCACCTCCTTGATTTTGAGGAGTAGTATTGAATTTGATGATGTAGTGAAAAGGGTGTAGAAAACAAAGATCTTAAATAATTTTTTAATAGGAATCATCAAAGTAAATTTTGTATTCATCTTTAAACAAGTATATTATATAGAAACTTATTCTTTAAAATGATTATTAATTTTAGAGACCAAATAGGATCGAGAGCTAATTTTTTTTTCCATAACCAAATAATATAGAAAAATATGATTACAATAAAAACATAGATAAAAAGAGAAATAAACCATTCACATTTGAAAAAAGTAAATAAATATTGTGTGTGGTCCACAGTCAACACTTTTAAGAGTGAGAATTAATTTAATTTGACCAATTTTAAATTATTACCTCAAAATAAGAGTATCTAATGGCAATAGATATTTACATTAAATAATTTATAATAAAAAGGGAAACAAATCCAAACAAAATTATTAATATAGTTGAAAAATATTTCATGTAGTTTTTATAAAATTACAAAGATTTAGAGAAATTTTATGTATATAAATATATATTTTGGGGCAGAAGAAAGAGATCATGCATTTTAGAAGTTTTCCAACAGATCTTTACATACAAATTTTTTATTCAATTGTTTTTACATGCAAATTGTTTATTGGCATAATTACTATTGCTATTTCAATTGTTTTTATTATATATGTTGAAATCTTTGTGTTTGGAGCTGCATCTAATCTCTGAAGCATCATGTTTAAGAATCTAGATGAAGTTTTTTTTAACACGAATTTGTTTTCATAAGTATCTAGTTTCTTGTATTTCAAAAATATTCCGCCCTCAAACTATATAATGTTAATTATGTATCAAACTTTCGCGCACAAAAACTTTTCAGATTAAAATGTTTACAAAAGCTTTCACGTTAATCATAAATTTATAATTACAGGTTTTTAATAATATAATTTTGCATGTCTTTCATGAAGTTTGATGTATTATTTCTTAAGCAAACATATACTTTAGACAAACAAGATCATTGGATCCTAACAAACATTGGCTGTCAATCTATCTATTTAAACTCTAATGTTAATTTGAATTTATTTTCTGAAATTTATTGACACCATCTATTCAAATGTTTTTTTACATTTTTTTTGAAATTGTTATATGCATTGAGATATGTGGATAAATCATTGAGTTCTTATAGGGATCTCTCAAAATCTGTTTAAGCACTGACCAGGAGTCTAACATAATATTTGGAATTTTGCTGAGCATACTTGGCAATATTACAATATCTTTTACTGTTTATTAATCATTTTTTTTAATCTTGTTGAAAGCTAGGAGACAAAAAAGACTTTGTGACACTAATTGTAAGAAGAATTGATGGAGATCGACGGATCCATCGCACACTCAACATACATGCTTTTGTCTTGATTGCTCGAAAGACATGCATGATATGAAAGCAAAAAAACAAAAGATGAGAGAGGTTAGTTATGTTATTTGATATCTCGTGGTACGTTAATGGATGTTAAATAACTTGTGAGAACTTTTGTCCGAATTTCTTTCTTAACTTTCTTCCTTGAGCATATGAATATTTTATTCGCTATATTGCATAACTTACTGCATGGAAACAACCCACAACATCACTATTTTTGTTTTCAATACTTTATAATAGATACATATATACCACCATGGATCATCCCCAACGAGCATCATATTTCCTTCGTTGTCTTTAAATAACATTATTTTAAAGACAATAAAAGAAATATAATGCTTGTTGAGGATGATCTATAGTTGTTTGTGTCTCCTATCATTTAATATATGTTAAAGTATCAAAATATATCTTTGATTTTGTTCTGCAACATGGTGAAGAAAATATTCATCTGCTTAGGAGAGGAAGTTTAGAAAACGAAATCTAGAAATAAATTCTCTCAATCAAATTAACAATTTTAACATTTTTTGAGGTATCAAGAATTATCAACTCAGATTATTAACTTTTTCATTTATTGTTTTTTTTTCAGGTTCAGATATCAGATTTGGTTAATATGTCCATCGCTAAGTTATATATTGGGTATGAAAATGGTCCATAGTCCACACTTTTTACATTGATACATGTTTTACTTTGACCATTTTTAAATTATTCTCTTAAAATAAGAGGATTTTTATGGCAATAAATAATTAAATTTAATAATTAATGCTAGTGGAAAAGAGAAAAAAAATCAAAACAAAATTCTAATCAAATCTAGTTCATGTAGTTCTTATAATATATAGCTATGAACATTTTCTTCACAAATATGAAACATTTCATAAGTTTTCTAATAGATTTTTCTTGGAAACTGTGTATTCGATATTAGTTTTTAAAGAATTCTAGTGCGAAATCATCTGATAAATTATATATTATTTTATAACAGTTTTCTCGAATTGAAATAACTAATACTGATATTTCAATAATTTTTCATTTTATAAATTTTGAAATCTATGTGTTGGCAGCTATATATAATTTTAGAAGCATCATTTTTTCAAATTTAGATGATGATATTTAAATATAAGAATTTGTTTTCATATATATGTATATATATATATATACATATTTTCAGTTACGATATCTATTCAAATTAATTGTTTGCAACAAATGTTGGCGCACAAATAACCAATATAATATTAGTATCTTTTAAAAATTTGGCATGGATTTGTTTTCTTTTAGTTTGATAGATCACTTCTTAGGTCACTTCTTAACCAAACATGCATACTTTAGAGGAACAATATATTTTTCGTAAATATTGTGTCGTTTAATTCGTTATACCTCTTTCTTTTTACATATGTCATATAGATTCATCTTTAATGAATGCCCTATTCTTGGCTCAACAATCATTATAAGAGTATATGTTGTTTAGTCATAGTAGTAATTGTTACATCGAAAGTACTTCTTATAAAAAAAAACTCGTATATTTTTAAGTTAACATTGTATTATTGCAAAGTGAGGTTTCACCCTTTTCATTGTATACAATGATTACCTTATTTTATAAGCTAAGCATAATATATATTTTTGAAAGAAAAAAAGTTTTGCACTTAGGGGGAACATATGACCTTAATAATCCACAAATTTCATATTGTTTCATGCTAAAAGGCATACATTCACAAGGAGCTAACAAATAGCAAAAGCATCATATCTTTCCCAGACAATAATTAACCAAAAGAAATTTTCAAAATATAAAAACTTATTAAAAGAGGGACATAAGCATATCTCAAACTTATATGTCATTAGATTCTTAGTAGCCATCTCTCAAAACTATCGAAAGGGGACCTACAAAAACCTGAGGTAAAAGTACTAGTGTATTATAATGTACTATACATAAGCTTGTTTGAAGCTACTATAAAAAAGAAAAAGGAAACCCATATGAACAAGACCTCAAGCTATCCATTCATCTTAGGTAAAAAATTTGAAGCCAAATCATATCATAATCGGTTCGGCTGCAAAACATGCTTATCAACTAATCTTTTCTTTCATTGGTTGAACCATTTGTCCGTTGTAGCCAATGAAAAACTAGTAGATAGGTTTCTTTTGTAGCCAAACCTATTAGGATAAGATTAGGCTTTAGATGTTTTACCTAAAATGAATGAACATGTGGTTTTCTTTATATGGGGTTCCCTTTTTTTTTGTAGTAGCTTCTAAAGCTTATATCCATTACACTTTAATATACTAGTACCTTTAACTCGTGTTCATGTATGTTTTTTTCTCGACGGTTTTGAGAAATGGGTACTAGGAATCCACTGGTGACCAAGTTTGAGGTTTAAATATATTTCTCTTTTGATATGTGCTATATATATAGAGGTTTTCTATCTTTAAATTGTCCAGATACTTTTGCTTAATTATTATGCTTTTCATTTTGATATGTGCTTATATAAAAATTGTGTCATTTCTACAATAATAGCAATAGCAATTCAATTCAATATTCTTCATTTACAATACCAAACTAATGGGTAAAAATTAACTAATACTAGTTTATCACTAGTCTTGTTCATCAAATGTTTTTCCTTTTCAGTATTTAAAAGCTGCTAATTTTCAATGTAAGGGAAAAATACTCTTTGAAATGTTGTTTTTCTCCGAATTTCCCAAATTAATCATAGAAACTTTTTAAAACACAAAAAAAAAATAAAAAAAAAATGAGACACACAAGATAAAGAAGATTGGAATAGAGAGTTCCAAAATAGTTAAGATGAAGGACCGGTCCAGTATGATTTTACAGCGAGAAGGATCTTCTCAGGGTTGAAGGGGCCTTTCTCATGATCCAAAATCCGACTCTTCCACTTCATTCCATTGGTTATGCTTTGTATCTTCGTCAATGTTTCAACATTGTCCCTAAATACCACTGTTCCCTCTGGTCTTAGTATTCTATCCATCTCAAGTAGTATCAAAGCCACATCACACCTTACATGATCAACAATGTCAACATAAAAATTTACGCTTGTGAGATCTCATTTCAAATGCAAATGCACATTTTGTTAGTAAGGATAAACCATGGAGATCTTATCAATAAAATGTGTATTTGCACTTGTATAAGATCACGATTGGTTCGAGTTTATCTTATATATTTGCATTTACATGAGAATTTTATTTACAAAAACAAAAAATTACATTTCTTTATCTATCAAATAAGTGTCAAGACCTACAAAAATATACACATTTTCAAGCTTAAATTATCAATAATATATATAAATATAACTACTTTTGTAATATTGTTTAAATTATACTTTTAAAACATATATGCATATTGTTATTTTTTGGGGTTTCATTTGTAAACTCGTTTCTTCTTGTGTGGACTACCAATCATAAAGTTTTTTTTAATTAATGTGTGGTTGAAAAAATTAAAAATTCGTTATAAATTATTGGACACAAATATTCTTTTCATAGTGATATACATATACTAATAAACTGGTAAATCGTCAACGCAACCACCAAACACAAAACAAGATTCTCTTTTCATTTGTGTTTGATGCCCGTTTACGATTAACAAGTTATTTTTCTTAATAAGCTTAAGGTTATAGGTTTTTTAGTAAAATATACACTAACTATAAACTTCGAAGTCTAGTAGTTGTTTATTTCGTTTTTCTTTTTGATAGGATAGTAATTGGTGTTTACCTGTTCTCGTAAATGCTGAACAATCCACCGGCATGAATCAAATCATAAGTTCTTGGATACGTAGAGAATCCTTCACACCAATCTTGATACGTCCCTATAAATCCTCGTTCGTAAATCACACCTAATGTTTGCTTCTCAGCATCCACAGGAACCACATTCATAACCCAAGATGGATATTTCATTATCGCGGCAGCAAACCCACCTAGGTACGCATTCATGTCCATTATGTTCCTGAATCTTCCCCTTGAAAGCTCTGGCATTATCTGTTTGTAATATGCTATTCTTTCCTTCCATACTTCATTGTCTTCTCTGAATTTTTCAGCATTAGTGTCCGGTATAGTACCCCGGATTATCCTAGGCGGTACAGCAAAAGCTCGGTCTGGCCAATCCTCCAACGCGCCTCCTGCGAATTCGTTTGGATTGTTTGCTTCTGGCAATGGTGTTACACAAGATTCCAAGTCTTTGTACCTATGATCAAAAATTATTATTCATAAAAAATCAGAAAATATATACTTGCTCCGTTTTGTTGTATATATAAGATGTTTTAGCCAATTATTTATGTTCTTTTTTTATTTTAATTATTTATGCAACATTCTTTATTCTAATTAGTTACTTCAAGAAATTAATTTGAAAATTGTAAAACATTTATCAAACAAAATCTAGTGTTAATATCTATAATTTCGTGATTTATGGGCAATCATAGAAAACATCTAATAATACGGAAAAAATGTGTGTAATTATGATTTTAGGAGGGGTTGAGATTGTTACCAAGCAAAATCGGGTTGGTCTGATTTGCTGCATAGAGGAGGAGATTTGTGGACTCGTTTGAGTTTGTTACACTCAACGTGATTAATAGGCTTTTGCCAGATTGATAAATCACCCTTTTCTGTAACTTTCTTCCAACAAAGACTTCTTGCTGCATTTTCTATAGAATCTTGCTCTTGCTTCAAATCCTCTTGTGATCTTTCCCAACCTTTCCAGTATTTCTTCCAGTTGATTGGTGGACCGGAAAGGATCCAGTAACCACCCGGTCTTAATACTCGGTCCACTTCGGTCAAGTACAAACCATCTACACACATCCAATTTTTTTTTTTTTTTTTTTTTTTAATTTCCCACACAACAATCAAGAAACCTCATGGGAAAAAAATCAAGAAAATGTTCATTACCGTTTTGAAACCAAGGAATCAAACAACGAGAACAGTGAGCAAGATCAAAAGCTCTAGCTGGATAAGGAAGTCTTCTTGATCCCATGATCCCGATAATCGCAGGAACTCCACGTTCCAACGCAAATTGAACTTGAGCTTCATGAGTGTCTCTTGGAGCAAAAGACATAGCCACAATATCCCTTTTCAATAAGTAAGCACCAAAACTCGCCACCTAAACAACCAATAATATCGAATTAATCAATTTTATCCTTCGGATTAACCAATCAAGAAGTTGTATTTTTTTTTTTTTTTTGGTAAGTATCAAAAAGTTGTTTTTTAATATAATGTTTGGTTTGTTATTAAAAAAATAAATAAAACCAAGTCAAAGATAGATAAATCTAAAATAGGAAAGAAATCACAACTTACACCACATCCTGTATCAATAGCTGTTCTAATAGCTCCATCAGTAAGAGGAATGAGTCTAGCAATATCATCAATGTAAGCATCAGCCCCACGTGGAAACATAGTGCCACCACCAGGGAATCTGAATCTTTCGCCTTCGACTTGAATCCAATTCTGGATAGCTTTCTCAATACTGAGCTCTTTGTGTGGGATGTTGTCGTACCAAGCATAGTCCCTGCTCTGAGGCCATTTAAACGGAATCTTGTAGTTTGGTGGAGGAGGAATCAGACAATAAAGAAGCTCATCTTTCGAAGGACAATGTCTTTCTCTGTATTTCATCATGTTCCTATCGAATCTTCTCCCTCTCTCTCGATCTTCACATGGAGTGTACTCACTCAAAGACATGTCACATGGCTCAAAATACTTTACGGTTTGATTCGTAACCTTAAGCTCGAGTTTGTGATGGCTTTCGAAATCTAACCCAACTGGTTCCGAGGAGGACAAAGAGGAGGAGGAAGAAGAGAGACTCTCATCATCATCAGAAGAAGAAGGATTTCTCTGAGTCTGAGCCCGAGCGGTGGTTCTTGTTTCATCACATCCCATTCTTGAGTAAACCTCAGAGGAAGAAGTTGGGACAGTGTTGTTTTGCCAAGATCCAAGAACATAAGACAATATGCAAAGTCCACTTACACAAAGAATCCAAGTGAGTCGCTTTCTCTTTGCTTCTGCAAGGTGGTGACTACTGTTCTCTTTCGCCATTTCTGCTAGAGAGGATGGTGCAAAAGAGTTGCAACTTTTATCTGATTTTTCGTAAAACAAGAAAAGCTAAATCTTTTTGTAAGGTGGTGGAAGTTTTTAGAAAAAATCAACGTAAAAATGTTATAAAAAATGTAAGAAAAGTTAGATGGAGCTCGAAGCACGAGGAAAAGGGATCCACCATCACAAGAAATCAAAATTTTCTTAATTTATTGTAATAAAAAAGGACAAATGGTCTCTATTCTTTAGCAAAAAGCCAATAACCACACTTATTAATTTAGAAGTGGTCTTAAAGAGAGGGAAAATAAAAATTTTGAGATAAAGTTGGAGGCTGACTAGCCTCATTTTTCGTTTTGCCATGTCTCTTTGTAGTTGAAAACATAAAAAAATTGAAATCTTTACAGGTAAATTAAGTCAAGATAAGAAAGAAAATTCACAAAGTAATTCACGTGGTACCCATAACTTTGGACTCAAAGAATTAATTATTAGGGTCTTGTCCTTATTCCAATTTTGTAATTGATAGTTTGATACTATATGTAAGGATAACAAAATGGGGCATAGTATTCTAGACAAGCCGAGCATAGTGTCAGGAATTTTCATGTCCCACAAAACTGTTGCTAGAATTGTCGACGGTGTACAAGAATTCTTATTCTTTACACGTGACATACATATGTATATCATACTATCATACGTACATACATACGTGAACATATAGAGAGGCGGTTCGTGGGTGTTTGATGAAAAGCATCTATAAGTTAGAGGTTACCTCGAGGGCTAGACAATGGGGATATTGTTACCTAACTAACTATCATGTGTTTCTCCTCTTTTGAATCTGTTCCTCCATGTTTTGTGGTTGTGGAAAGACATGTTTTGTCTTCTCTATCGTATTCAATCAGTTTACTACAAAAAAATGGCCATTAGTTAATAAAAAAAATGTCATGTATTAGACCCTTTCGTAGTCGGTGTTGGACAAAATATGTGGATGCAAATGCGTTTATACATTTAGACGCAAACCAAGTTTGGATGCAAGTTATTAGAAATACTACATTCATCTACAAATCTACATATTCAAAAATTTAGAGAGAGCATGTAAACCTATATATTGATTGGGTTTATGGTAAATTATGAAGAAATACAATCGCCAGATTGCCATAAATTGAAAAAAATTAATCTGGCGTGCCATTTCTTAATCTGTATGTCATTAAAAATGCGATTTTCCTAAATTACCCTTAATGAATAGTACAACTAGTACAACTAAATGATAATAGAACAACTGGTACAAATGATATATAACGAGATAACTAGAACAAATGGTACAACTTCGATATTATAAGATCAACGGTACAACTGATATATAATAGGATAAATGGGTACAACTGAGTGAAAATAGCACAACTGGTACAACCACTAGATAATAGGACAACTAGTACAACTACTAAATAATCGTACAACTGGTACAAAATGGTACACTTGTATAACTCAAAACCCTAGAGTCCCTAGACTCACTAATTAGTCGATTCTTCGCCGTCAACCTTCCAGTATTCCTCCATCGTCAACCTTCCACTACACCGCTTCCTTCGCCGTCAACCTTCAGTACCTCTCTTCACCGATTTCTCATCTTCTATTTCGAAACTACCTCCCTCCCTAGATCTTAACAGATCTGTCACAAAATCCAACCAACTTTCTTTCACCGGATTTGAAACCAACACAAATCCATCAGCGACTGGGATCTGATCACCTTTCTTCACTCATTTGTTTGATTTCACGTTCATCTCTCTCTCTCTCTCTCTCGATTTCATCATCTTCTTCTCTGGTTTTTTTTTTCACGTTCATCTTCTTCTCTCGTTTAGATCTGATTTTTTTGTTAAAAGTCATTAGGTCAAATGAATAAAAGATGGGGTTTTTGGTCTTTTCTGTTTATTTTTATTTAAAATAAATTATAAAATAAATTAAAAACAAAACGCTGGCATTCTAGCTTTTTATTTTGCCAATTATGGCTTTCTAGACATTGTTTCCACTTTCCAATCTGGCCTGTATATATATTAATTAATAAAGAACAATAGTAATTTTTTCCAAGTGTCAGTCAAAAAAACTTGAAGTGAGAAGAATTTTCTAAATAATTGAAGGTTCTAGACATTGAAGGTAATATTTAGCCTTTAAATAGTCCTTATCACGCTAATGCAATAGATAGTACGTTTAAACGAGACATTAAAAAATTATGAACTGTTGTAAACGAGGCGGTTAAAAAAGAAACGGTTAAAAATAACATATAGAAAAAATGGTGTGATAAAAAAGAGCAGTTGAGTATTAAGCTTGATTGGTAACATTATAACGGTTGAATTAATACAAATTATATTAAATTAAAAAAAATGAAATTTAATTAAATAATAATAATATGGAAGAGAAAATATTTTATAATATGAATTAAACAAATAAATTACAATGAAACCTAAAAAATATAGTTCCAATACGAAACTCATATATATAGAAAAAAATTTAAGTATAAATTATGAACGCATAACATGCTCAGATCTGTTAAGTTTTTGTTATATAGTGTAACGCCCCAACTGTCACCCTTCTTAGTGGGCCCATCACTAAGCGCATAGACTCACCTTGCTTACTGGGCCCAATGTCCACTCCTAGCCTGTGGGTTCACCCATATCCGATGGCCGGTTTGTTATATTTGGGAGACTTTAAAGACTTGTTTACCATCCCTACAAATCACAACATGATATTTCCCTGTGTTTTGTCTTCACTTGCACAGTTCGACAATCACTTTCCGGAAAGTCACCCCTCCTGAAACTAATTCAGCTCAAGCACACTTATTTATGGAGTTATCTCACGACCTTTGGCCTAAAAGATAATTGTATTTTGGTGACAAAGGTAGTCAAATCAATTCCTTAAACCTCTCCGCAAACCGGGAATTCACAATTCATCGCCACTAACAGATCGCAACGTTTTTGTTACGCACCAAAACCATCACCCCCGACTGTGTGAGCCCATTCTACTCCACACTCGTGTGGGTTTGGCTCTAAAACCACTTGTAACATTGCTTACTGGGCCCCAACCGTCATTTTGCTTAGTGGGCTCCATATCCACTCCCGGCCCTTGGGCTCACCTATATCCTACGTGCGGGAAGCTTTAAAGACTTGTTTATCGTCCCTACAAACCACCACATGATCTTTCCATGTGTTTTGTCATCACTCGCATTGTTTCGACAATCACTTCTCGAAAGGTCACCCATCCTAAAACTACTCTAGCTCAAGCACACTTATTTTCTAGAGTTCTTTCAAGAGTTTTGACCGAAAATATAAATACACTTTAGTGACATAGGTGGCAAATCAATTCTTTTAAATCTCTGCCAAACCGAAGGTTTACATATATTATATGATTAAATTAATATGTATTTTTGTAAAATAAAAATATAACTATTCAAGTAGCTATGGAAATAGCAAAAATTACAAATATTTATCTCTATTAAAAAGTTAGAAGTTAAATCTATTGTAATGCACATCTAAGTTTAAATTTTATTGACAAATTGAATATTTAATGATATAATAATCAAAGACAAAAATAAAATAATACAAAAAGTTATTGTACACCCATCCAAAACAAACATACCATGTAGAGAGGAGTTTGCAGTCACTCTTCCAACCACTTAAAATCTATTTTAAACGCTTAGTGGGTATTGGTTTGGGATTTAATGAGAATTTTAATGACTTTATAGAATCATAAAAAATATAAAATAAAGGATTCTAACAGATTGTTTAGAAAACACTTTGTTGATACCAACCAATCTTATGAACCGCTCTCTCCAAACACTTTGTTGATTGGTGAACATGTGAGACTTGTATGGCCACTGGCATAAAGCGAAAGCACAGCTTGAATAGTAACATACATAGCAGGGACATCAAAAGAAGTCTCAAACATGATCCGAGTCGTCTCTCTTTTAGCTTTATAGGATTAAGGAAAGCTTCAGTAAGAATCACAAGGTGTTCTTCATGAGCAACAAGAAGCTCATTGTAGAACCTATGACGCCACATATTCTCCATATCATCCCAATTACAAAATTTACCATGTTTAATGGGATATTTCAACATAAGTAAACCTCTTTTCATTGAGCTTCATCGCCAACATAAGCATCTTTCTGTCCCATTCCTACCATAACACCAGCATGCCTAGGACGACCTATAATACTAGGGAATACAGCTCTTGGTGCATCATCACCCGCAAACCCAGCCTATATCACTGATCGAAACAGGTTTATGTAGACTTGATCAACAAGTTAGTAAGAAGAGAAAAAGAAGACAAAAAGGAGCTCACCTTGACAACAAGTGGTTGAATCTCTTCTCCTTCTGCCGTAATCTTAAGATTATATAAACCACAAACCAGAGGACGATGATCAGATTTCGACTTTAAAATGATTACATCGGAGAATCACAAGACATGCAAAGCAAAGTGAAACGAAGATCTAAACGAAGTATTGAGTTGTGATCAAGTCAAAACAAAGTCTATAAGTCTATACTGAAGTAAAAGCTACGGCAGAGATCGGAACCGCAATGATCACTCTGAATATGGTAAACAGGAGTCTGTACAGTGTTAAGCATTAGTGCCTTCAGATCCTTTATGCGTTACTTGCTTGTGGGTTAATCAAGAACTCTGGTTTAAGTTGTAGGGTATAAGAGATCTATGACTCAGGAATCAATTCAATACACAACCCGTTGTTCCAAAATCAAATTAATCCCAAAACCACACGAGATGATTTGAATAGGTAATTAAGATTGATAGCTTGTTTCCAAAACATGTGAATAAGTAAATAAAATCTCCAACAAAAAAGAACAAGAGATAAGCCGAGTCTTGCAACAAGGGAGAATTTAATCCATAACACAGAAACTAACATTCAAAATAGAGAAAATGGAGCTATGATTGATAAAACTATTCCTCTTCAACGATCTTGCTCTTCTCGCTGACATAGATACCGTCAAGGAACTTCCTGATATCCTTCTTCTTTACGTGACATTTCTGCACATTACATATAACAATTGTCAATTACATAGGATAGAGAACTGAAAGCCTAAGATAACAAAATTCAAACTTGGCCATAGCTCATTACTCATTTCGTAGCCACCACCAACCACTATGCAAGATGTAATACAAATTTAAAACATTAACCAAACCAAAGTCACCTAACTAACACAGACTCCTAAACCTTTCTTCTTATATACACAAGAGAAGCTTTAATTGTATCTGCTAGTTAAAGAGAGTAGTACGTACCTGGTTGATCAAAGCACATGACCTTGACACAAGCTCGATGTCATTACCATCAAGAACGATCTCATCCTTGACCTTCTCAGATCGAACAATGGTCACACCATCCAACATATCTACCTTCCTCACCTATCATTTCCAATAACCACATTTCTAAATAAGTTCATCTTCCAACATTCCATTCCTAAATCTATGAAAAAACCAAATCAAATCAACAAAAAAAAAACAAACCTTTTTCTCGCCAAGGAAGTTACGGATCTCAATAGACTTGCCATCACCACCAATGGAAGCGTTAATGGGAAAATGAGCATACACAAACCTCATCTTGTACCTGAAACCTCTGGTCACACCGGAGATGAGGTTATCAACGTGGCTAAGAGCTGTCCTGATGGAGGCACTGGTTTTGCGGGATCCAAACCACGAATCGATCTTAAGCTTCTTCTTACCAGTCTCGGGGTCCTTGATCAGCTGGAAATCGAGGTTGAGATGCTTGAAATCGCGAACAAGCTTGCCGCGAGGACCTTCGACTTCGATCACTTTAGCGTGAACCTTGATGGTTACACTGTCGGGAATGTCCATCGTCTCGGAAGATAGAATAGTCTTCATCTTCTCCCACCTTTGTTTTGCTCTCTCACTGACGACGACTCTCGCTGTCTCTGGTTTGATTAAAGGCTGAAACCCTAGAAAAATGAATCGACGGCGGCTTTTTAAAGGGTGGACAAAAAAACTCGGAAACCCTAGATAAATGTTTCAGCCCATTATAAGCCCAATAAAATAGTATTATTATCAATAAGCCCACGGCCGGGTGAGCAGGGTTGGAATTAGGCTAATTGATGACATTTTGTAACTTCGATGTATGTGAACTGTAATTTCGGTGTTCAAATGTAATTATGAAATTTTGGTAAAATATAATTTCATAATTATCAAAAATGTGTTTCTAAAATTCCAGTCAAAATTTTTAATTTATCCGCTATTTAATAAAACAGAAGTACATGACTTCCAATTGGTAGACTATATAATATTAATATTAATATAAGTTATAACTAAGATTATTTATTTGATAGGTTATATAGATTAATTATTTATATGTTATATAGATTTAGGATTAGGACCCTCCTAAAACGGATATCCAAAGAATAAAATAAAATCTCCAAAAAATATTTAACTAACCATATATAGGTAAAAAATTCTCAGAAATTAATCACTCTTCCGCAGCTTAGAAGTGATTTTCGATTATACTAAAAAATAAAATCTTATCTAACTTTATCAAAAAAAAATTTACTGAGTAATTGGGTCAAAATTTGAATATTTAAATTCAATTCATATATTTCTTTTGTCAAATTGTATAATCTTATATACTATAATAAAATTTTAAATAATTTAATTTGGAATCTTTAAAAATAGTTTAATTTAATATTTTTAAGAATATCATAAATATATGATAGATTACAAAGTTAAAAATTATAAACACTCTAATTTGATTTGTTATAGCACGAATCAGTAATATGTCACTATAATATGAAAAAAAATATCGCGGGTTAAAATTTTTAAAATATGATTTCTCGGATTAAATTTAAGTTTGGAATAATGTTGTTTGGTAGGCTTTCTCGGTCACGATGATTTTGACAAACATATGTTACATATTTGGTCATAAAATTAATATGTGTTATACAATACGTTAAGTCATAGAATTAACAATCAAAATACAATATATAATTTTAAACACTAAACAAATCAAATCAAATTAACAAACAAAATTAATTTTTTATCACACAACTTAATCTGCGTTATACCGCGGGTCAAAATCTAGGTATACTAGAATATATCTTACAAAACAAATGTTATTTTCATAAGTCATATTCAATATATGATTTCATGGCATAGTGTTCCATCAAAATAAAAAAAAACTTTTAAAACAAATAAAATAATCACATATACGATGTTTTAAATAAAAATTATCAAATAAACAAAAGAAATGAATTTCAATCTGTGCTCTAGCACGCGTCGTATTCTAGTTTTCATGTAAAACGATAAGTTGAGAGGATATATTATATGATTTAAGTTCATAGTAATCGTAAATGATGGTATTTTAGATTGTTGGTAGTTTTGGATGATGAAACGAATTGTCCAACATATTAAATCATATCTGAGTGCTTTGGGACATAAAGCATAGAGTCAATGTGAAGTCTACTGTCCCTTCTAAGTTCTAACCATATATTCAGTTTGCGATATACTGTAGGCTGTAGACCCTAAATAATCTTCTTCTTTTTTTTTTTTTTCTTTTTTTTTTTGTTATAAACACTAATCTACTGTTGAGCTTTGAATTGTTAATCCAAAAATGAAGATCTAATCACAGTTAGCTACGAACGAGGAGATCAAATCAACTCAAACTTGTGAATTGTGATATTCTTCAGTTCTTCACAACCTTTTACAACAAAGTTACATTGAAAGAAGAGTAATGATATTTCTAATGAGAAATTCTAGAAGCCAAACTAATTATTCCTCTGATGAAACTTTATTTGCATCTCTAGATTCTGGTACAACCCACCGGTTTAGATTTCTCAAAGACGTAGATACCTAGAAAAAGTAGCAAGATTTAGCATAAGGTCCAAGAACATAGCTTGCTTGGCCAGCCTAATTATTTTGTACGTCTGGAGAATAACTACAAAAAACAAATTCTTTACACTAACCTGTTGATCCCAATCTGTTCTCAGAGTCATGATGCTAAGCACGCAAGTCTGAACGAATACTCCAAAGATCATTCCGATCCATACACCCTAAAATTTAGAGAAAAATAATGTGCAAGTTATTTACAGATGGTTAATTTTGGTACCTTCACAAATTTTTGTTTCCAAGACGGATTGACAACGAAAGAGAACAAAATGTTAAAATTTATAAGGAAAATGAAACTTACTTTGACTTGCAAACCAACACCGTAGCCAAGGAAAAGCCCAATAGGAATTCCGACAATGTAATAGCAAGCGAGGTTAACGTAAGTAACATATCCTTGCCATCCCGCTCCAACCGCAACTCCTGTTCCGGTTCAAAAAACACATACTGATTTAAGTATCGGTATAATATCAATATCATGCGTCAAGTAGAAAACTTTTATGTATATACCAGACAGAACGGGCTGAACACTGTTCAAGAGAATGGAAAATGCTAAAAGTGGAGAAAGGTCGGCAACTTCTGCGGCGACAGCTTCACTTGTAGTGAAAATGTAGGAAATTCTTCCTCTTAGAAACAAGAATACGAAGAATAGAACTGTTCCTATAGAGAGTGATGTCAAAACCGCCATCAATGTTGCAAACTTGGCTGCTTTTGCATCTCCCCTACCTAGCTCGTTGGACACTCTTACACTATAAATAGAGATAGTTACGTTGCAAAGAAGAAAATAAATATCTTAACATTAAAAATCAAAAATCAATATATGTATCTATTCTCACCTTGCTGCTGCCAAAAACCCAAGTGCTATCATCATCTCCAGTCCATTTATGTTGAGGCTATAAAAAATTTGGTATATAAGAGTTTATTTATAAATACTTTACAAATTACTATCTATTTTTACTGATACCATAGTTTCATTTTAAGAGTCAAGGAAATAAAATGTATAGATGTGTTTTGGAGATTGTATTGGCTATGGAGACTAGAAGAAGGACAATTCTTGTTAATATATATACCATATTGCTAGTGCATCAAGAGCCACCTCTGCGTTTTTCAAATTTCCTGTGAGTAGTACCAAGATCGAGTTGTACCATAACTCCAAGCTGTCCAAAACAACCACCACAAAAATAATAAACGTTATATAATAATAATACTATAAATTTCTCAATATGATACGAGTAGATTTATTTTAAACGAGAATAGTCATTCCTGACAACTCAAAAAAACTCAAAGAGCATGTGGTTCTGACTTGACTCATACTAATTTGGAAATTTCATCTCATCTACCTATAAAAAACAAGCTTTATACGAATTTTCTACCTTAAGGATAAAGGATTAATTCCTAAACTTATTAATTTATATGGTCTGAAGCCATAAAACTAATACAATGAGTCAATAGCCACGTAGATGCATCAAGTGGAAACCAGTCTCGTGTTTTAACTAACAAAATAGGAAAGGAAAAGGTATTAATATGAAATTGTGTCACTAATTTTTTAAAAGAAGGCCGCTTACCAAAGCATTCCACCGGAAGACATAGATAGTTTGAAGACGTGCCATAAATCTTTGAAAGCCATCATAGAGAACCCTCTCCACGTGTCCTTACACCCACCACATGTGACGAACAAGAGCTGTGCAATGTTAGGCAACCAGAACGCAACTAGCGTCGAGGTCATAGCACCAGTGATCCCGAAATCAAAGTAAACCATTAGGAGCCAAGAGAGGAAGACATGGACCACTAAAGAGACAGCAGCCGCATAGGCAATGATCTTGTTCTTGCTCTGAGCTTGGAGAAACATTTGGCAAGTGAAGGAAGGCACGAAGGAAAAGTTGATGCCTATGACCCACAATGCTATTATACGAGCCACACGGACAATACGTTCCTCTTGACCTAAGGCTAAGAGAATAGGGCCAGAGAAAATGTAAACGGGCATGAGGCAAATGGTACAACCTGTGAGGACGATCCATGACCTTTGGAGGTAGATCCCGAGCATATGGTTTTGTTTGGCTCCGTAAGCTTGACCACATAGGGTTTCCAATGCACTGGCCATGCCTAGCTGCATTACGGTAGTTATTACATAATAGTTATAAAGAGTTGTATCAACCAAAGCTGAGACATATGTACAGGTTCATAATAAAAGCTTGCCAAAATAACATATATATTCGAAACAAATCCTCAAAAATTGTATAATCGAACCAACTTTTAATGAGTTTTATGAACGTTTTCAACCTGATGGTTTGATTTCTAAAAAGCGTATTGTCTAAAACCTTATCAAATGTAAGTTTGATTTCTTTACATAAAATTTTTAAGCGGAATAAATAGCTGGAATAAATGTTTTTAGTTAAGAATACTATTGTTGTGATTTCTCGCATTAGTGAAGAGTTCAATGCTTTTAAATTTAAGAATGAGTTCAATAGTACTTTCATTTTGTCGGAGAGTTCAATACTTAGATTCTACAGTACTATTTGGCTCTTTATGGCGTCCAGTTTATGGCTAGAAAAGCTTCGACAAAACTTGATATGATGGGATTTTTGGATTTCTCTAATGAAAACATGAAAACATGTGTCAAACTTTATTATCAGGGAAGAAAGTGGTTAGGCCTCGGAAGTGGACTGCTAATGAATCTTGTCAAACTTGTTACTTGCCGACCCACAAATTTATATACTGCAGTACTTTTTCAACGTTATAGTATAATAAAACGTATAAGTCACATATATCTTAAACTTTTGTAGAAAATACGTTCAATTTCTACTATACTATTGAACTTAAAATTCTATTCAACCTACTTTTTAATTCGATATATAAATTTCGAAGAAAAAACCAACCACATGTTACGATAGGAGAAGAAGATACAACGAACTTGGTATGTAGTTGTCTTATGTTATGTAAATAGATATGTGTGGTTGACAAGAAACCACCACATGTTACAAGCAGTGTCTTCTGTTAGTATTCACATGATATACGTAATTTCAAATTTCTGTCAAAAGGATATGTTATCGGTAGTCTTTTCTTATTATTATTCTCACGAATCAAATACATATTTTACCGTCATCATTGTCTATTCAATAATGTGGTATAATAATACGAGCAGTACTGTATAGAGTTAGAATTTGATAGTTTTCTTACCAAAAAAGACGTATCAGATTCATTTTCCTATAAGGTATCTTTTGTTTTTTTCTGTTTTCACTTTTCCCTCAATTTATTGAATAGCTACTACACATTTGTCAGACAATCCCGTGGAAAAATTAATGAAAAGCTATCTGTAATCATTAATGGTCAGCAACAGGATGACCACTAGATGCGAGTTTTCGATGTAGAGTGTTGGAAGATATCTAGTACTAGTACTATTTTATTTTATCAAACATAACAGTAAAAAAAAATGAGAGTAAAAATTGAAGTATGAGATACTAACCAAGATACCATTACTGAAACGGAGGAGAACGGTGAAGGTGATGGAGTAAGCTGCCAACTCGGTTGGGCCAAGATGGCCGATGAAAGCTTGACTTATCATTGAAACTCCGAACGTAGAGAATCTCGTGAAGATCGCCGGCGCCGCCACAACCCATAGCTTCTTTGATTCAAGCCAAACCTTTTCCTTCATCCCCAACTCATCCTCTTCTCCGCCAGTCTCCACGGTCTTTTTCAACAGTGCCGTCGTGAGATCTCCTTCTCCTCCGGCCATCTTGGAGTCTCAGTTTGTATCGGATGGACCAGATGGTATGAGGAAATAAATAGAAGAGAGAAGGCAGAGAAAGATAGAGAGGAGAGAGTTTGTGTCTGAATTGGTTTAGACTTTAGAGAACCAATCTTGTGTTTATTTGACGTTTTTTCTTTTCTTTTTTTTTGTATCTACTCGTCATATTTTATTGGGAAACGAAAAAGCCGTCTACGCCTCTTGCAGGAAGTAAGCAGTGAGATTTAAACACTCTAATAAAGAAATTA
The DNA here is from genome assembly GCA_023657505.1 of Camelina hispida. NCBI lineage: Eukaryota > Viridiplantae > Streptophyta > Magnoliopsida > Brassicales > Brassicaceae > Camelina > Camelina hispida. The sequence goes on along the minus strand of CP094631.1, from coordinate 22,833,046 downwards.
GTTATATCTTAAATACGTGCATTGATCAACCATTTGACTAATAACTAGTATTTTAATATTTCACGTTCATAGGTCGTGACTATTTGTTGCACCATAAACCCATAAAAAACAAGAATCAAGTCGCGACCATATGGGGAGCATACCATACTATTATTGTCACATACTCACATTCTTGTGCTAACAAGATTCGGAGAAATACATTTTTTTTTAATTAAGATTGATGATAATCCAGAACTCTCCAAATCAAAAATTCATTTTTATTGACCGTACATTTTCGTAAGTCAAACAAAATTAAAAACAGCTAATATGTTCTTTTTGATGAAAAAAATTCATATGTTTCTCTTAAATAATTATCATTCAAAATTAAATAAGTATTTTATTATTGTTTTTCTGAAGTTTTGTTTAATTTTTTACATTCTGACAACGCATGGGACTCCACCTAGTACAATATAAAACAAAATAAAAAAGAAAGAGAAGTTCCTTTAAATACCACTAAAAAAGTTTTTTCCAACAATACTACATTGTAGTTTCTTTTTTCCTAAAATTACCATAAACACAAAAATGATTTTTAAGGATGTAGAATTTTTTTTTTAGGTTTGGGTTAGACATATTTAATTTTAGGGTATAGTTTTTAGGGATAGGGCTTAGTATTTAAAATTTAGAAATTAGTTTTTAGTATTAGAACTATAGTTCAATTATGTGGTATTTTTGGAAAATGTATATTTTAGTGGTATTTTTGGGAAAAAAAACTAAGAGATTTGCATTGTGACACACTTTCTATGAAAGTATGTTCATTTGACATACTTTCTGTCCATTCTGTCTATGAGACACTTTTTGTCAACTTCACATAATTTCTAGACTATTTTAACCCTCATCATATCTATACTAGTATTTTTGCAGCAGTTTTTGCTCAAAAATACCTTTTGGAAAGTTTTTACATTTAATGCATAAATTTTAATATTAGTTACCAAAACTTCAAAATTAATTATAGGTAAGATTTCAAAAAATAAAAAAATATTTCTACCTCATTCAAAAATAAATATATGATTCCCTTTCATTTTTATTTGAATCATATTTAAATTATCTTTAATTATTCTATAATACACTTAGTTAATGAAAATTGTGATTTTTTCCTGCATATGATGTAATACAAAATTTTAAAAACAAACATTTATTACTCAATAAATGAATAAAAAAATACGGGTACAATATCTCACATTATCTAAAAAAATTGGGCAATGGTTCAGAGTCGTACTATAAAAGTGACCAAAATGATTACGAATACAAATGAGTAGAAAGCTTGATTTATCAAGCATTTAAACTTTAAAAACTTTTATTTGGTTCATTCCGGTTCTTTATTTTAAAGATTTTTAAAAAATTAAATATGATAAATATTTAAAACTTTTAAAAAGTTAAATATGATAAATATTATACTGTAGATACACAATAAATATTAAAAATTAAGATGATATAGTGTGAGTTAAAATATCTCGGGATGGGGTTATATAGCGGGACGGGCTTTATCAATATTGATATAAATTAAAAATATCATTAATTCGGTGTTACAGAGGTAAAACATCATTTCATTGTTTTGTTAACACTGTCAGTATCATAGAATAAACATATATAACTAAATTGATTAAATAAATATTATGTAAAAAATAAATTATTTTGCGGTATGATATGGTTTATTTAACAATTATTATATAATTATAATATATTTAACCAACAAATATAACTTATAATTTAAATATTTTATTTATAAATAATTTTATTTAACAATTATTATATAATTATAATATATTTAACCAACAAATATAACTTATAATTTAAATATTTTATTTATAAATAATTTTGCCCTGCGGTGTACCGCGGGTCCTAATCTAGTAAGTTAAGTTATAATTAGAGAGAGAAAAACAGTTGTATTATGGTCCGCCCGATTTTAACTAAAAACTTGATCCAACAGCTAGAGATGAGTGTGGACCACAACATGAGTCTAACTAATAAATTTGAAAAGTAGATTTGAAAAGATTTGTCACAAATAATAAGAACCATTCGATTAGTTAAAATTCAATGGACAAGATTTTTCTATCACATTTTATTTTTCTATTCTTCACTTTTTTCTCGTACTCTCTTTGTAATCACTTTATTTAATTATTATGAAATATTTTTTTATTCTGTTTTTATCATTCATTATAATTTTATTCTTTTCTTCATTTTGAGATCTATTTTACTATATTTAAAATGAATAATTATAATACATATTATCCAATTATAGTTGAATATTTGTTGATTGTTATGTGGATGCTAAAAATTTCTTGTTATGTGGATACTATACTTATTCTAAAATCAAGTCCACATGGACAATGAGTTATACACGTCCACTAAAAATTACTTATGTTTTGGTGAAGTAGTCATTGTTAACTATCATAATATGTTAACCTTATCATATCTCCAAAAAACCTAAGCATGAAACCGTTTATCATATCATATCCTAAACTCTAAACCAAAAACCTCTATCTCTAATGGTGTCTATTATGTATTGTTTATGTGGACAACATTCTTTACAAAATTGGTGTCCATTAATTTGTATGGAGCGGATTGTATTTGTATCTTAAAAACTAAGTTTGTATATTGAAAATTTGATGCCATCATGTGGATGAGGTGCTATGGATACTAATTAGTTATACATTATCTATTTATATTTGAATAATTGTTCACTATTATGTGGATGGTTAACATATCTAGATGAATATTTACTTTTGGATGATTAGAGAAAAATATATGAATACCTAATTATCCAATTATAGTTGAATATTTGTTAATTGTTATGTGGATGATAAAAATGTCTTATTATGTGGATACATATTTGTGGATACTAATGTCTTATTTGGGGACACTTGATACTTATGTGGATACTTATTCTAAAATCAAATCCACATGGATGAGTTTACACGTCCACTAAAAACTACTTGTGTTTTGGTGAAAGAAAAATATATGAATACCTAATTATCCAATTATAGTTGAATATTTGTTAATTGTTATGTGGATGCTAAAAATGTCTTATTATGTGGATACATATTTGTGGATACTAATGTCTTATTTGGGGATACTTATGTGGATACTTATTCTAAAATCAAATCCACATGGATGATGAGTTATACACGTCCACTGAAATCTACTTGTGTTTTGGTGAAACAATCGTTGTTAACTATCAAACAATTTTAACCTCATCATATCTCCTAAAAATCTAAGCATGAGACCGTTCATTATATCCTATCCTAAACCCTAAACCCTCAACCCTAAATCCTAAACCCTAAACCCTAAACCCTAAAGCCTAAACTCTAACACCTAAATCCTAAACTTTAGACCTTAACCTTAGATCATAAACCATAATCATAACTTTAATTTCAATAGAAACTTTAACAAATGTAGTCATTATGAAGATCTTTTATTATAAAACATTAAATTGACCTACCCCAACCTGTAAACCATGAACCTTAAATTAGGGCAAAATTTTGACTTCTTGCATTACATTCTTTATAAATTTCCAAATTCATTGATGTTGTTCGCTATTATTTGGATGGTTAACATGCATAGATGGATATTTATTTTGGATGACCATAGAAAAAAAAACATATGAATACCTAATTAGTTAAACAACTTGTGGTTTAGTAAACTAGTCATGGTAAACTATCAAACGATTTTAATCTTTCATGTCCATAAAATCAAGTCCACGTGGACGCTAAATTAAACACTTCCACTAAAAACTATTTTTGTTTTGGTGAATTAGTCATTGTTAACTACCAAACAATTTTAACCTCATCATATCCCCTAAAATCCTAAGTATGAAACCGTTCATTATATCCTATACTAAACTCTAAACCCTAAATCTCTAAGCCCTAAACCCTAAAACTCTAAACCCTAAACCTTAAATTTTAGATCATAAATTTAATCTCATAGTAATTGTAACAAATGTAGCCAAATCTGAAGATTTTTTACTAGAAAACATAAAACTGATGATCAATAACATATGATCATGAAACTAAATAGTCATAAATATATAAGCATCTGGATTTGATTTTGTAGATGATAAATGTATCAAAATGCAAAAAATTTTAAAAATATAAATGTGGCTAAGGAACATATATATATATTGCTATCCACTACTCAAGATTATTCAAACACATATATCAAAGAAAGGGAGTAAGATAAACAAATAACATAAAAATTATTTGGAAATGGAGAGAGAGTTAGAGAAGATGAGAAAGAAAGATAAAGGAAAGAAAATAGAGTAAAAATAAAAAATAAAAGAAAGATGTGTGTTGAGAAGTAATGTGTTTGGAGAGAGAGAGTTAGAGAGTAAGAAAGTAATACACTATAAGAAAAGTGTGTGGTGGTCCAAAAGTGTGTTAGAATGCAATTTTTTAATAGAAAAGTGTGTTATAATGCAAATATTTCAAAAACTAAATTGTGGTATTTTTGGAACAAAAACCTATTTTAGTGGTATTTATGACAATTACCCAAAAAGAAAGTGGAAGCAATTTGGCAGAGTAATCAAGAGTTTAAAGGTTTGTATACCAAGTGTCAAGTTCAATTCCTAGGATTAGCAGTTTCTTGTGAATTAATGGTGTAAGTGTACGGAGACTCCATAATATTGCATACAAAACCTTACATTGTGGTCTTGTGTATTTTAGAGAGAGTGTATTCACCTGAGTGTTTCAAGGAGAGATGAATCGTGGAATCATTATTTAATGGGACAATTTGAAAACTATACTAAATTTGAAAAGAAATTTGAAAATTACACTTAATCTTATAGTTATTTGAAAACTACACATTTTGAAATAAAAATGGACAGAAATACCCTTATTATTTAATAATTTTAACAATTAAAAAATCAATAAAAACTTAACTTATATTTAAAAATAAATCAACTTTAAAAATAAATTACTTTTTAAAATTGTTAAATTCGGAATTAATTATTTATAAATTTTAAATTATAACGAAAATTAATTATTGTATTTTAAATAATGGTTACATGAATAAATTTTTGATCTTAAAACTTTGATTAAAGAAAAAGAATTTAAATATTTTTGTTGATATTATTTAAATTTAAATTTATTTAAAAATAAATAATTCAAGATTATACAATTTATAATATATATATATATGTCAATGTTTTAGACTTATTTTAATCAAGGTCAATTTATTTATAATGTCAACTTTTTGAACAATCGTTTTTTTTTTACTTCTATTGACTTAATTATCTCTTAACTTAATTATCTCTGTCATCGACTTATATTAGAACAGTTGACTTATGTTATGGCTAGTGGATTTATAACATAGTCGATTTTTTTAACTGTTGACTTATTTTTTGTTCATCGATTTATATTTGTTTTCTCTTGATTTGTTTATTTATTATTGACTTATTATATTCTACATTGATTTATTAATAAAGGCGATATTTTGAATGGTTGACTTAAGTTTAATTTTTGTCGACTTATTTATTTTTCCATCGATTTATTTTAAAATTGTCAACTTTGTTTTGTTTGATTGTTTTTTACAAAGTCGACTTTTGATGATGTTGCCTTATTTTTTTTGTTTGTTGATTTATATTTTTCCCCCGTTGATTTGTTTGGTCTTATTAGACTTATTTCATTTTAAGTTGACTTATTAATATGATTGACCTTTTTTAACTGTCGACTTATATTTTTTTTTTGTCAACCACACATTAATTTAAAATAAAACTCCAAGATTGGTTGCCCAAACTGGAGGAAAAGAGTTTACGTCGACTTATATTTTATTCCTGCTGATTTATGTTTTTTCTTTGTTGACTTATATTAAAAAGTCGATTATTCTTTTATTAATTAATTTGTTACATAGTCGATTTTTTTGAACTGTTGATTTCTTTTCTAAAAGCTCACAATTTTTTATTATTTTATTAAAGTTAACAATTATCAAAATAAATTAAAACATATAATATCAATTTTTCAAAACTTTTTTATTAAATGAAAACTAATATTATCTAAAACATTTACTAAACACAAATGGAAAAAGAAAAATTCTAATTAAATTAATTTTAATTTTATACAATAAATTTTGAAAATTGAATTACTAAATATTACCAGATCTTTAATCACGATTGAGTAAAAGATTATTGGATTGTGATCCACAATCTTAATTTATTTTATTTTAATTTAATCTTTTAGTTATTGATCAAAATTATATATAATAAATTAATTCATAATATTTTTAAAAAGAGTTCAGAAAATTTTCGAATATCTAGTTTACATATTATTTTTTAAAATAAAATTTTTAAATAAATTAATTTAATTATAATGTATTTAACTGTGATTTTGTCATTTTTGTATTGTTTATGTTTTATAATTTTTATTTTTTTTTTATCTGAATTTTAATTTTCTTTATTGATTAATATTTTCCATAATAAACTATTTCATCATTATCAAGAAAAATTCAATATCTAAAATATAAACAGTGATTTTTAAAAATAATTTCTTAACAATGATGAGTTTAATTATTTTGTGTTTATTTTTTAATATTTAGTTAATTATTAATTAAGGGTATATGTTATTTATTTTATCTTAATTTAATCTTTTAGTTATTGATTAATATTATATATATAAAATTAATTCATAATTAAAAAAACAATTCAGAAAGATTTCGAATATCTAGGTTAGAGATTATTTTTAAAAATAAATTTTCAAATAAATTAATTTAATTATATTGTATCTATACTAGTATTTTTGCAGCAGTTTTTGTTCAAAAATCTATTTTGGAAAGTTTTTACATTTAATGTCATTGAATGCTTATATTCATATCCAGAAAAGTTTAGTTAATTTTCTCTACTATCCTTATAACCGAACAGAATTAAAATATTTTAAATATATATATATATAATATTCTATAATTAATATAAATATTTAGAATGTTTATTTCATATTAAAAAATGTATTCTCCTATCATCTGTTTTTTTTATTTTAAAATTTAAATATAGTGAATCATCATATAATACATAAAGTTAATAAAAACGTGTATTTTTCCTGCATATATCGTGATTTGAATTTTTTTAAATGAACATATATATTAATATACATATATAGTAAATTATAGTTTTTTTTTTAATTATAATTTATAACTAATATATCATCAAAATTATGAATATTTGTAACACACCGCAAACATTTTATTGGTATTTTGATGAGGGTGTCGATCGACACCACAGGAGGTGTCGATCGACACTAGTTGTAGCCGGTTTGGTCGGTTCGATTTTAATCGTCCGGTTTGCGTGGTTGGTTTAGGAAATCCCTAAAATCGAGTTGTAAAAGGGGGAAAACGACCTAGGGTCGTGTTTTTTTGGTGTTGTTTCGCCGTTTTTAGAGAAAAACAAAAGAGAGAGTTGGTTCTTGAGCTTTTGAGAGAGATTGGTGAGATTTCTTGCTGTTCTTGGGAGATCTAAGGCTGGGAAAGTGCTAGAAGCTTGCTAGGAGTGAGGGAATTCGTTCTCATTGGTCAGAATCTTGTTGCAAAGAGGTGAGTGCATGATCATGGCTAATCTAAGCCTTTGATTCCCTTGTTCTTGCTTGTTTGTTGCTTGTTTGTGTGTTTTTCTTGCTGGGATTGGTTGATACAGGTTCCTACGGAGGTATAAGGCTTGGGTTTCGAGTATTGGACGATTTGGAGGAGATTTGGGAGTGAGATTCGACTCTCGACTTCGCGCGGATCGCAGTTCCAGAAGGAGTGTCGATCGACACCACTTGGTGTCGGTCGACACCAGCAAGTTGGGCATCGATCGACACTGTGGGGTATTGTCAGTCGACACCAAGGCCAGTGTCGGTCGACACTAGGCTGGTGTCGGTCGACACCTCCCTTCCAGCGAGACGATGTTTGATTTCCTGGTTTGTGTGTTTTGTTTGATGCTTGTTTGGAACTTTGGAATCATTGTTGCTTGTGTGTATAGCCCAGTAGATGGGAGGATTGCCTCACTGAGTGTTTATCAAATACTCATGCATCTCAATATGTGTTTGTGGTGCAGGTAAAGGCAAAGTGTGATCGTGGAATCAAGGCGATGAAGAGGAGGATGTTCTAGTGGTTCGCTTGGTTGTTTGGCTTCTGTTAGGTTGCTAGAGCTGAGTCCTAGAATGTTATTTAGGATTGCTGGTTATTTGATTTATGCTGTTTGGATCATTAGTTTAAGATTGGAATTAATACTGGTTATTATTTTATTGGTTATTTGTTTATTGGATATTTATTGGTTTGTTATTCCGCTGTTGATTGTGAATGTGGTTAGGTGGCTAGTGGGTATGGGACCACTAGTTGTAGTTTATTTATATATATTATTTATTATTATTATTAAAAAAAAAGAAAAAAGGTCGGTTGTTTCAATATTCAAACATACTTAAATTTTAAAATAACACAAACGAGTTATTTTACATGACGGGTTATATGACATTACATGATTAAATTGATAATAGTAAAAAATAAAATATCATTAATATGATATTTCAATACGGGTTAAATCCTTATTTTACTATTTTAAAAACATCATATAAAATATGTCTAGTCAAACTGATTTAATTAAGATTATATTAAACAAAAATTAATGTGCGGTATACCACAGAGCATAATCGAGTCATAATCTAAAATTGTTGTGCGGTATACCGCGAGTCATAATCTAAAATTAACAAAAAGGTAAATTAGCAAAATTAGTATTAAAATAATACATTAATAAAAATAAGTAAAAAGTATTTGCCTCGCGGTGTACCGCGGGTCATAATCTAGTTTAGTTTAATTTAATTTGTAATCTAGGACAAAATAGTCATTTAGTTCAATCCATAAGGTACATTTCAAAAACTTAAAAGATTTAGTATAGAGTTCAAATTTCCTATTAAGTTTGAGGTATGTTAACTAATTTTTCCTTATTTAATTAATGGTGTAAATCTTACGGAGATTCCATAATACTGCATACAAAACCTTACGTTGTGGTCTTGTGTATTTTGGAGATAGTTTATTCACCTGAGTGTTTCAAGGCGAGTTGCACCGTGGAATCATTATTTAATTTGTATCAGATGTTTGATTGCCGCATGTGATTGAAGAGTATCATTAATAAAATAAATTTTATTGAGGGTGCTAGAATGCTAAGAACAGTTACAGATGTTCAACCGTTTCTGTCTGATATTTCGTAGTTTCGGGCGAATTTGCCTAAATGTTAAGGTTACATCAGATGTTGTGGAGGTGATGGTTCGAAACTGAGTGTACGAGTTCTCTCTCTAAACAACAAATCAATTGTGTGGCCTAGAAGATGTGGATGAATGAAATCATATGATGATATGGCTGGTACTGTGTTCGAGAATGACTTGGATGTGTTCATGTCAAGACACAAGATGAAGAAGTGGAAGGTCATTCAATATATCTACTTCACTGCTGACAACAAGACCATGTACGGTCAACAAGCACGACTAATGCATGTGCTCAAGAAGTCAGAGCTAAAATCATTTACATGACTGCTCACAAGATCCCTTTCAATTTCAGCAAGCTTGGTGTATCAGCATTGGATGAGGTTAAAGCAGTATCTAAGGTTAAGAATCGCCGAAAATCCGACAAAGAAGCCGATATATGTGCAAGTGTCTGTTTGTTTTAAACTTTTGCACATTATATATTTGGTTTTTTTTGTTTCATTTATTTTAGGGCTTATTGTCTCTTACTAAACATGTATTTTATATTTAAAAAATCACAAATGTTTAGTTTTTTAATGGAAAATCAATAAAATCATTAGACAAATACAAATTCAAAAAAATTGAATGACAAAATGGCAATTTCAACCATAATCCCGAATAAATATAAAAGCTTGGATTTAACTCGTTACAAATCGAAATCTTGTTATGATGCTACCTATACCTTAACAAGTAGAGTAGCAATACTTCAAAAAACAAATATCAATGGTACAACTAATAGAATAAGCAGACAACTCGGTGACCAAATCATCGTAAAAGAATATTATTCCTCTGATGATGTAATTTGATTTGCATCTCTAGATTCTTGTACAGCCCACCTGTTTAAATTTCTCAACGACGTAGATACCTAAAAAAAGTGACAACAAAAAAGTATAACGTCCAAGAACATATATAGCTTTTCTTGAACAAACTAATTATTTTTGTTAGGAGCAAATTTCAATTCTTTTAACTTAAACTAATTCACGAAAAAAAAATTATACACTAATAATCAATTTCTAACCTGTTGATCCCAATCTGTTCTGAGAGTGGCGATGGCAAGCACACAAGTCTGAATAAATATTCCAAAGAGCATCCCCATCCATACACCCTATGTACATATAGAAAAAAAAATAAAGGTTATGTGATTTTCAATAGTCTAATGTCACTTCTACACACTTTTGTCTCCAAGATCAGAAAACTAAACCTAGTAAAACGAAAAACTTACTTGGACTTGCAAACCAACGACGTAGCCAAGGATTGCACCAAAAGGTATTCCGACAAGGTAATAACAAGCAAGGTTAACGTAAGTCACATATCCCTGCCATCCTGCTCCCACTGCAACTCCTGTTCCGGTTTAAACCGATTCAAACACATAAACTACTTGAATATCATTGGTTCGAATATTTCTATGCGTTCTATGCGTCAAATAGAAAGAAAAAAAAATACAAACCAGAAAGAACGGGTTGAACACTGTTCAAGAGTATGGAAACGGCTAACAGTGGAGAAAGACCGGCAACTTCTGCGGCGACAGCTTCACTTGTAGTGAAAATGTAGGAAATTCTTCCTCTTAGAAACAAGAAGACGAAGAACAGAACGGTTCCTATAGATAGTGACGTTAAACCCGCTATCAGCGTTGCGAACTTGGCTGCTTTTGCGTTCCCTCTACCGAGTTCGTTGGAGACTCGTACACTACATATATATAGATAAGTTAGAAAGAAGATGATATGTAAATAGTATCAATTATAAAGTGAAGTGTGTATGTAAGAATCTGTAGAGATGTATCAATTCACCTTACTCCTGCCAAAAACCCAAGTGATATCATCATCGCCAGTCCATTAAAGCTGATGCTGCAAGAAAAAAAAAATTGGGAAAGATTAGTCGATTTGTAAAATATGATTTACACGTTACACTGTTGCTCATACCATAAAACTTAAGAGTCAAGTTAATACAACGATAACGTATATTTGTTTGAATCGGTATTGGTTATGGAGATGAGAAGAGATACAAGGTCAATGCTTGTTGATTTACCAGATTGCTAGTGCATCAAGAGCCACCTCTGCGTTTTTCAAATTTCCAGTGAGTAGTACCAAGATCGAGTTGTACCATAGCTCCAAGCTGTCCAAAATAACGACCACAAAGTAAATAACAATAAACTAACAAAAGAAAAAGTAACAATTATCATTATAATTAAAATTATAAAATCCTCTGGTTTTGACTTGAAAAATGTTACTAATTTGCAAACTTTACCGTACCTACTGACTACTACTACCCACAAAGATATTCATGTGTCTTTCTTTGGTAACCAGATCTTTAGATCACATCCTATGATCCTAAACTAGTTGATAATTATATAGTTTGTAGCCAGAAAACTAATACATTGACCAAGTAAATCAAGTAGAAACCAATCTCTTGATTTCGCAAAAGACAGAGGAAGCTAAAGCTATCTTTATGAAATGCCACTAATAAGACCTTACCAAAGCATTCCACCGGACGCCAAAGATAGTTTGAAGACAGGCCATAAATCTTTGAACGCCAGAATAGTGAATCCTCTCCACGTATCCTTACACCCACCGCACGTGACATACAAGAGCTGTACAATGTTAGGAAACCAGTACGCAACGAGCGTAGAGATCATAGCACCAGTGATCCCGAATTCGAAATGAACCACTAGGAGCCACGAGAAGAAGGCATGGAGCCCTAAGGAGACAGCAGCTGCATAGGCAATGATCTTGTTCCTGCTCTGAGCTTGGAGAAACATTTGGCAAGTGAAGGTAGGCACGAAGGAAAAGTTGATGCCTATGAGCCACAGAGCTATGATCTGAGCCACACGGACAATACGTTCCTCTTGACCTAAGGCTAAGAGGACAGGGCCAGAGAAGATGAAGATGGGTATGAGGCAAATGGTACAACCTGTGAGGACGATCCATGACCTTTGGAGGTAGATCCCGAGCATATGGTTTTGTTTGGCTCCGTAAGCTTGACCACATAGTGTTTCCAATGCACTGGCCATGCCTAACTGCATTAGAAATAATAATAATTTAGAGTTGAGACACTGTAGTTTCATAAGTGTTAGCTGAATAAAGTTTGGTCAAGCAAATTTTATTTGAGTTTGGTAAACGGTTTTAGTCTGCTGGGTTTAATTTCTAAAAGCAATTTTGGTCCAACTAATCTTTTAAAGCGGTCAACGCAATTGGTATGTAGTTTTTTTTTTTTTTTTTTTTTTTTTGAAAAAGATAAATTTGTACGTAGTTATGTTATCAATCATCGACAAATAATAATTAAAAAGGCGTTATGTTATGTATAAAGATATTTGTGGTTGGCAAGAAACCACAACATATATCTTTTATCAGAAAAAGATAAAACAACAAAAAATCATGCTAGGACAAGCATTTTTGCTGTCAGACTCAGTAATCAGCATTCACATGAATACTACGTTATTTCAACTTTCCGGCAAAAAGAATTCAAATGATATGTTTTCTCTCTAACTAATAGTTTACTTCGGCTGTGATTAAAAACATACTAAAAGGCTAAAAGGTTGAACGAGATTTTTAAAAATAAAATTTCGTCATAGTTTTAATACATAAATGAAAGGAAAGGTTATAGTTATACTGCTTTTACTGTTTTTATGGTTTTTTCAGATTAAACGAGTTTTTTTTTTTCCTCAACCATCCATTATTGTTGATTGGCTAAATTTTGGTAGGTATCCTGGAAAAGAAAATTCCAACCATTTTCTTTCCCTCTATTTATGACATCCAAAATCATAGCCTTTACTATTATTGAGTAGTACTCCATCTGTATCAGAATAGATGATGTTGTAGGATTATATTTTGTATCAGAAAGGATGATTTTCTGTATAATTTTATCAATTAATGCTAAGAAATTATAAATTTCAAGAATCATTAAATGAGAATTTAAAAGTTTGATGAAATACTATTAGTTAATAATTATAAAAATATGTTATTATAAATAAATAATACATTTATTGCTAGACATTAAATATTTTTCTTGATTCTTGTAAAAATCCTAAAACATCACCTATTCTGATACAGAGGGAGTAACTAACTATTCTAATAGTAGTACTAAAGAATAGATGGAGTTTTTGGAAGAATTTACTTCTAATAGTCTTTTTTAAAAGCTATTTTATTTCTAATAGTTCTCGTATATGTTAGTCCATAAGATTTATTTTTAAGAAAATTTTAATTTTCCTTACCTAAAATGACTTATCATAATCATTTTTCTATGGAAAGTTCCCTTTTTTCCAGTATCGCTCCTCATTTATTGTAAGCCAATCTAAGCAAAACGTGTTTGATTATTAATGGTCAGTAATAGTATGACGAGTAGATGTTAGTCTTTCAATGTAGTGTTTTCGAGGCAACCTAGTACTACTATTATTCTAATATATACTGTATATAATTAGTTATATATCTTAATCCACATTACGTAAGGGATTTGAATCATAAAAGTACTAACCAAGATACCGTTACTGAAACGGAGGAGAACGGTGAAGGTGATGGAGTAAGCGGCCAACTCGGTTGGGCCAAGATGGCCGATGAAAGCTTGAGTTACCAATGAAATTCCGAACGTAGAAAATCTCGAGAAAATCGCCGGCGCCGCCACAGCCCATAGCTTCTTTGATTCAATCCAAACCTTCTCCTTCATCCCAAAGTCATCCTCATTTCCGTTGTTCTCCGCCGTGTTTTTCAACAAAGCCGCCGTGAGCTCTTCTCCTCCTCCTCCTCCTCCTCCGGCCATCGTGGAGTCTTTGTTTTATTTTTTGTATCCGTAAGACAGGAGAGTAGGAGGAAATAAATACAAAAGAGAGAGAGGGGGAGGAAGAGTTTGTGTGTAATTAATGCTTGCGATCATTTTTTGGGACACATAGGCCTTGACGACGTGTTGCATCATATACCCATAAAAACAAGAATCAAGTCACGAGCACAATAAAGTGTTATTATCACTTTCTCTTTGCTAACAAGATTGAGAAATCTAAGCAATTACATTATTTTTAGTGAATTAAGATTGTCATATTCAATCTAAGAATTTCGAGAACCAAATGTTTTTTTTTTTAATTTTTTTTTGTGAAGTTATAATAAACATTCAGTATCGTACATGTTAAAATTTGATTATTAAAGTATTCAATTCAATGCCACATGTATATATAATTAAGGACTTGATTTTTGAGAATTTCGCTTTATACTCTTACCACCACAAATGTATTAAGTCAAAGGAAAAACGGCAAATGTAAACAACCACCATAATGTCCAATTTATTTCACTTACCCTCTCCACAGCCACCAGTCGTCCACATAGTCTCCCACTCTCATCGCCGTCAACATATTCTTTTGTTCCATTACCACCTATACGTCAGATATCAAAATATCATGATATAAAATCAAGTTATCGGTAATTGAATGTTTATTTTTTTTTACAGAAAGTTGTTATCTAATTAATAATTTTAATATTTATGATTCTAAATATTTTTAAAATTAAAAATAAATAACAACATTGGACAGATGACCAAAACAAAATAAAAACAATATTCTACCGATAAAGTCATACTAGGTAACAACTCGCACTATGTGCGGAATAAATTAATTAAAAAAATTATTATGAGTAATATTATAATTATTGAATTAATATCTGTTTGTGACAAACATAATATGTAATTAAAGTATTTTTAATTCAAATTTTCGTTTATTTCATTTAAAATACGTCTCACTCGTTAAAATATTTGAACGTGAAAAAATGTTAACGTAGTCGAGAAAATATTAATAAAATGTTACTATTTATGATAACATGTCTTTTGTGTGGTTTAAAAACTAATTTATTGAAACAGGACAAATGATTAGATAACAAAAATATATGAAAAATTTTGGACTTTCTAAGAAGTGTAATATGAATTTACATAAAATGTAAAGATATGACTATTAAGTTCAAATTTATCTTTTAATTTGTTAAATTTTTTGTTACATTCATTTATCTTTTAGTGTTTAGGAAAAAAAATTTGTATATTATTTGATGAATAACTATTTTTACGAATACAATTAGATATTATATTTTATAAGTACATGTTAACAAAATATAAGTACACATAAAAAAGAGAAATTTAACAAATTTTATTATTATTATTTTTTGGTTAAACATATAATGGCATGTATTATAAATAGTATTACCAAATGGGGATAAATTGCTAAAAAGTGTCTGGAGCTCTCCAGCGATGACACCTCAGCATTTTTCTCAAAATGTTTCCCTATGAATATATAGAGGATGCTATTTTTATGGTATGGACTTTGATGATTTATTATTATTATAAACACATAAATTGTTTTATTTGCATTGAAACAAAATTTGAAGATATGTTGAGTTAAAAATTGTGCTTGGAGCATTAGTTATTTTTTAGAACATGATAGATGTTAAGATAGAGAATTTATAATATATTTAATATGATCTTGCTAAATTTTAATATATAAAATTAGTAAATTATATGTGTGTATATATATATTACTATAATAATTTTTTCAAATTTTGTTTATTTGTTTTTTATTAATTCTATTGTAGGTTTTGATTTACTAGAAGTATATATTTAAATTTAAATCTGGACAAATTTTCATTTTACATATAAGAGATTGTAATTTTAATTAAAAAGAGAAAAAGGGGTATTTTCCAAAGGATAACTCAAAAACAGGATAGTTTTCAAAATGATATTTTGAAATATGCCTTCTCTGAAAACCTTATCAAAAATGCTTTTAAAATTTTGAGGTATACTAAAATAAGTGTGTAACTTTATAAAAGTATATGTAACCTACTTTTATATGTGTATAAAAATTATAAATATAATATAAATACTTTATAAAAACTTTGTAAAACTTTTAAAAATATATTGTAAAACTTACAAACACTGGGATCGAGTCTCTAGACTTCAGTTGTCATCAAGTATTACTTTCTAAACTTTATAAAAGGGACATTTTTAAGAATATACTAAATTTTAAAAGAAATTTGAAAATTACACTTAATATTATAGTTATTTGAAACTACACATTTTGAAATGAAAATGGACAGAAATACCCCTATTATTAAATAATTTTATTAATTAAATAAAAAATAAAACTTAATTTATATTAAAAACAATTCAACTTAAGAATAAATTACATTACAAAAATTTAAATTCGGAATAAATTATTTAATAAACTAAAAATTATAACGAAAATGTATTTATTGTATTTTAAATAATGATTACATGAATTAATTTTTGATCTTAAAATTTTGAATAAAAAAAATTTAAATATTTTTGTTGATATTACTTAGATTTAAATGTATTTAAAATAAATAATTCAAATTATAAAACTTATAATATATATATATATATCAACATTTTAGACTTATTTTAATCAATGTTGATTTATTTATAATTTTAACTTTTTGAACAATCGTTTTGTTTTTGACTTCTGTTGACTTAATTATATTCGACTTATATTAAAACAGTTGACTTATGTTATATTTAGTGGATTTATAACATACTCGATTTTTTTAACAGTTGACTTTTTTTTTTATCGATTTATATTTGTTTTCTGGTGATTTGTTTATTTATTGTTGACTTATTACATTCTACATTGATTTATTAATAAGGTCGATATTTTGAATGCTTGACTTAAGATTAATTTTTGTCAACTTATTTATTTTTCCATCGATTAATTTTAAAATTGTCGACTTTTTTTTTTGTTTGATTGTTTTTTTATATAGTCGACTTTTGGTGATGTCGACTTATTTGTTTTGTTTGTTGACTTATATTTTTTTACCGTCGATTTGTTCAGTTTTGTTTAAAGAAATAAATAAGAAAAAAAAGACCCTCTCCCAGGCACGATAATCGAGACAGCTCTTTTCACCATGCTTTCCGACGCCGGTGGAGCTTTGGCTCGCCGGCGTCGGGATATCTTTAGTTTTTCTCGACTCTTTTCCAATTCTCAACGAGTTTTCCTCCTTTTAGTTATTCTGTTACCTTGGAACTCCTCCTTCCCTACACCTTGCTCCCAAAAGCTCCATTGCATGACGAGACCATAAAGAGTCTTCCGGTGAACCTCTCATACCTCGTCTGGAACTTTTTCTGGCCAGCGTTTTCGATGAAGGAGAATTGTCTTTTGTCTACTCGCTCTTTAACCGTTATATCTGAGAATTGTCTCTCAAAGATCTATATATCTAAAGATCTTAAAACTTTCGCAGTCCTCGTCGCTTCTTATCTCTATTGGATCCCCAAGAAGTCAAATATGTCATCTCCCTCGGATTGGAGCTCTGTCTTGACGCTGGATGATATATGGTGTTTTTATCGGTTTTGAGTCTTTGTTTTCTTTCTTATTTTACACTTTTTATTGAGTCAAAGTGTGTTTTTGGAGTCTTTTGGTTCTTTATCGAGTCTTTACAGGTTTTAGGACACTTTGGAGGAAATTGAAGGAAAATGAGCTATTCTGGATACAAACAAGCATATGAGATGAATGTTGATTCACGTGAAAACCCGCCTACCAGAGGAACCCGCCTGGCTAAGCAACAAAGTCTAACCCGGCAACTTTCACGTTAAAACCCGCCTATCTGAGGAACCCGCCTGGCTGAGAAGCGAAGTCTGAACCGGCAAGTTTCACGTCAAAACCCGCCTACCTAAGATACCCGCCTGGCTGAGAAATGTCTTAACCAGGCTGTTACCTTTTTTTACCTTATTTGGAGAGCCCTATAAATACCTTTTATTTGCTGGGAGAAAAACCCTAAGTTTTATTCTAAGTTTTATTCTACGCTTTCTTTCTGCAACCTGAGACTTTTTGTAAGCCACTCTTTTGGGATTCTAGAGATTCATCCTCATTGACAATTTGGAGAAGATTTCTAAACCCTTTCTTATTATTTCTGCAATTTAATCATGTTTTCTTCATCTATGATTTTTGATTTCTCTTTTGCTATGTGTGAGTAGTTCTCCAATTGGGTTTTAGGGTTCCAATTAGGAGATTCAATGAATTGATGTTTTAATTATTGTTTGGAGTTCTTAATCCTTAGGTTCTTTGATTCACATGATCTTAATGCTAAAATAGGACTGATCACCTTGTTTTAGACTCTAGGTCTTTCTATGCATCAAAAGTGTTCGATAGAATGCCTGAATGAGTGTGAATTGAGCAATGTATTTCCAGCCTGCGAAAGTTGATGTTGGGACGCATTGTGAACTTAATGAACTTGATTGTAATGCAAATTTGGCTAGGAGGTTGCAAATGAAAGTTTAGCAAACTAGTAGTCAAGTTTAGTTTCTAATGCCTTGAAAGAGGGTTAGTCTGTTATTGTGTTCATGTTCTAGAACGGTTCTTAATTATTGAATTCCATATTTCATTTTCTCATTAGTTATTGATCTCTGAAATACCCTATGACCCAATGTTTTAATCTTATAAGCTATTCGATTTTATTTCTTGCATTTTATTTACAATTCTGAAACCAAACAAACTACCTTTCGTTCGCTTTAGCTATTTACGACTCTCGCAAATCTTTAGTGTACCATTGGTCCTTGTGGATTCGACCCCGTATATACTGCCTTGCGGTTAAGTGTATCGGGTAATTACTCGAGCAATCAAGTTGGCGCCGTTGATGGGGATCAATTGCGTTACCT
This sequence comes from Camelina hispida, assembly GCA_023657505.1. Classification (NCBI taxonomy): domain Eukaryota; kingdom Viridiplantae; phylum Streptophyta; class Magnoliopsida; order Brassicales; family Brassicaceae; genus Camelina; species Camelina hispida. The sequence continues at coordinate 22,814,186 of CP094631.1, read as the reverse complement.
AGAGATTTAGGATTAGTTTATAGTCTAGAGCATTTTATTACAGTTGTTAACTAAACTTTTTCTTTCTTTTTGGTGTTTTCAGGTGTATGACCCGCAATGCAGGCTCTTCACACCTAGAACAATATCACGAAGACTTGGGAAAGTTTGAGAGAGAGAATAGGAGAAAGAAAAGACTTGCTGAAATGGCTGATGATTTAGCTGATCGAAATGTTGGCAATGTGGATGATGAACATCATGAAGATGAACATCATGGAGAGTTTGAGGATCCCCCTCCTGCTGGGAACGTTAATCCTCCTGCTGGTGGAGAGGCTGCCCGTGCAGCTGCGCAAAGAGAAGCTGTGCGCCGCGAAGCTGTTCGTTTAGCTGCTTTTAATCAAAGACCAGCAAATGTTCAACAGACTTTGAGGGAACATGATGCTCCCAACGCTGAGATGTACCGTAGAGGCGTCCAACATCCTCCAATCGCCAGAAATGATTTTGAGATCAAACCGGCACTGTTGGGTCTAGTGAAGCAAAATCAGTTTCATGGTTTACCGTCAGAGAACCCAGTTTATCATTTGGAGTACTTTGAGGATATATGTGGCACAACTAGGATGAATGGGGTACCTGATGATGCTGTCAAATGCAGGTTGTTCTCATTTTCTCTGACTGATAAAGCTCATCGCTGGTTTAAGTCGTTGAAGGGAGATACCATTCGAACATGGGATGAGTATAAAGCTGCGTTCTTGGGACAATATTTTACTCAAGCAAGGACTACCCTTCTTAGGAATAAGATTTCAGGCTTCCAGCAGCATGCTACTGAGTCATTCCATGAGGCTTGGGAAAGGTTTAAAGACTATAAGAGAGAATGTCCTCACCATGGATTCACACCAGAATCACTCATCAACACGTTCTACAGAGGGGTTGATGAGAGGTATAAGATGGCCTTGGATACAGCTAGTAATGGGGACTTCATGACCAAAACAGAAGGAGAAGCTGAAATTTTGATTGAGAACCTAGCTGCTAGCAACAGTAACCATTGTGTTGACTATGATAGGGCAGTGAGAAGTGGTGGAGGAGGAGATACGAAACAGATTGCTGAGTTGACTGCAAAAGTGGAGCAGCTTTTGAGAAGAGATCAGAGGAGTTTGAATTTCTGTGATGATACTGGTGATGGTAAGGTTTATCAGGAAGGTGCTGGAGATGGTTCTGAGGAACTACAAGCTGAGCTGAATTACGTGAACCAAGGATATCAGAACAATGGTTTCAACCAGGGCTACAAGAATCACCCCAACCTCTCTTACCGGAGTACTAATGTTGAGAACCCACAGGATCAGGTATATCCACCACAACAGTTTCAACAAAAGCAGTTTATACCAGGGCAAGGAAACTACAATAAGCCATTTGTGCCTCAGGGACAAGGACAGGGAAATGGATATAGTCAAGGAGGTTTTCAGCAAAAACCCCAGTTTAACAACTTCCAGGGAAGTTACCAAGCACCAGTTCAAGCTCATGTGAGCAACACTTCTACGTCTTCTTCAGGGGATAATGAAATGAAGTTGATGATGCAGCAGATTCTTGAAGGTCAGGTGAAGAATGCTGCTGAAATCAATGTTAAGGTTGGTAGCATGTATCGGGATCTCAATGGGAAGTTCACAACACTATCTTCACATGTTAAAACTCTTGAGAACCAAGTAGCTCAGATTTCTTCTGCCTCTACGCGACCATCAGGTGTTTTACCAGGGAAAAGTGAACCCAAAAATAAAGAGCATTGTTATGCTGTTATGATTCAAGAAGAAGCTGGAGAAGTTGTTGAGAGAGGTCATCAAGAAGCTGCAAATGAGAGTATTATTTCTGAGAAGGAAGTTCTTGTTGTTGATGTTGCTGTAGATAATGAGATTGTAGGATATGATGAGTCACCATACGTTGCACCACCACCATATGTTCCTAAGCTCCTATTTCCAGGTCGTCTAGCGGAAGCTAAAATGCAGGCTGAAAAGGCGAAAGCTCGCTTTGATGAAGTTATGAAAGAGTTTCACATCAAACTCCCATTCATAGAGTCAATAAAGAATACAAAAACATACAAGAAATGTTTGAGGGATGTCTTGTCTTACAAGAAGAGCATTGAAGAAGGGGTCATGATGATTTCAACTGGGAAGGCATATGTGCATTTTGAGAAGCAGGAAAAACATCAAAGGAACAAGGAGAAAATCCTTGCAATGGCACACTTGAAAGAAGAGGTAGAGATGGTTAGTTCTGAGTGCAGTGCTATCATCCCAATTAAGATTCCTAAGAAGCTTGGAGATCCAGGGAGTTTTGTACTACCTTGCCAAATTGGGAGATTCATGTTTGAGAGATGTTTATGTGACTTGGGAGCTAGTGTCAATTTGATGCCGCTTTCTGTGTCAGAGCGTTTGGGAATCACCAATTTCAAACCGTCAAGGATCTCCTTAGTGCTTGCTGATCGTTCTGTGCGATCTCCAGTTGGGTTGGTGGAGGATGTGCATGTTAGAGTTGGGAACTTCTACATCCCAACTGACTTCACAGTTTTGGAGCTTGATAAAGAACCACATGATCCTCTCATTCTTGGTCGCCCATTCTTACATACCGTTGGGGCTATGATTGATGTAAAAAACAGCAAATTCACTTGCAGATTGGTGACCATACTCAAGAGTTTGACATGAGAAGGTTGCTGAAAAAACCTACTATTGGAGGACAAGCCTTTTCAATTGAAACCATTGATGATCCTAGGGATAAGTATGCGAAGACATGCATTGGTTGGAGTGAGGTCAAGGAAGTCCTGGATGGAGACCTTCAAATTCCAGTAAAAAAGGTTAGTGCTACTTGCAAGGTTAAGCCCAAATGGAAAAAGGAAAATCCTCATGTAACCTTGACACCTATGAAGTGTGTTGGAGATACCATAGAGTATAAGGTGCAGTGTAAGGGAACCTCAAAACCTTTTTCAAAAGCTAGGAGTATTCTAACTTCAGAATTAAAAGAAAAAGGTCGAAAAGCTGTGAAAGGGGTTATGAGTAGAGTTCTGAAGCTAAAGATGAATGATTGGGGACCTTGTTTTGGAGCAAGTCCTTGTGCTCATACTCATTAGTTCACAAGAATTCGGTCAAGCTAGTGACATGAAACAAGCGCTTTGTGGGAGGCAACCCACCAGGTATTTCACTTTTTACTAATTCTTTTTCTTTTAAATTTCTTTTGAGTCTGTTTGAACTCTTTTCTTGGATTTGTTTTCACACCGAGACGGTGTGAAGCGAGTCTGGGGGAAGGTGTCATATGTCTACTAATCTTGTTTGCTTTGGTTGTTTTCCTTTGTTGCTTTCTTTTGAGTCAGTCAATTTGTTTTATCGAGTCAAAAGTGTGTTTTATTGAGTCAAAATGTTGGTTGAGAATTATGAGCTTTTCTTAAGGAATTGCACCATGCTTGATTCATTGCCTTGGGACCATTTAGCATTGTTTAAGGATGACTTGGAAGTTTAGAAAAAATCATGACTTGATCACTTCAATAATTCCTGTCACTTTGAAATTTGGATGATTTGAGCTTGACCTTGCTTATTTGAACTTAATATGAACTTATTATATCTCAGGGGGTTGAGAATCATGTAATGGATCATACATTCAGAGTTTAGTTTACACCATTTTTACCACTCTTTGTAAATTCTGAATGGCTAGACTCATCTTTAGTCTAGTACCACACCTTTACCCATATCCTTGCTTCATACCACTCGCATTCTTGGTCATCATGTGCATTCATGTGCAAAAACTACGGAGTATACAGACCGACATAGCTTTCCTCTAGTTAGGATTGTCATTGTAGTTTGTTTGGGTGATTGATATTGAGTTTTTGTGGTTGTGTGGTTATGTTCATAAGCATGTGTTGAGTTTCCATGATTTAGTTCTTTTGATGCAATTTTGTGAGACGAGAACCGGTTCCACTCCCCCATATATATATAAAAAATAAAAAATAAAAAATAAAAAATAAAAAAAAAATGGGAAAGAAGTAAGTATGGAACCGGAAAAGTCAGAGTGCTCTTATTTATCAAAAGCATCTAGAACAATAATGATTTGTTTGGGGTTTAGCGTTGGTTGGTTTGATCCGAGTTAGAGGGAAGCTGTGTACCTCCTAATTGGTCTGTGTCTCACTGTGATTTTGCATAATGATTTGCATCCGTTCGCATTGCTGGAAACCTTAAACACTTGAGCCACCTTCAAATTGTCCTTACACCTAGACCATAATGTGTTTGATATCCCCTTTGTGAGAGTGCACGCATTTACTAATGAATGTTAAAAGGTTAAGCTATCTGAGTCTGAAAGTATTTGTGATCATAGGATTTATGAAGCTGCTACGGTCATGGCAAAGTGCGATTTAGTACGGTTTGATATGAGCTTTGTGGTAGTGGTTTGCAGGCAATTGGTAGATAGCATGATCCCAGAAGAATATGTGAATTCTCGCGTTTTCAAACCTCTTTCCTTGGCAAAGGTTTTTGTTTTGCTTGAGGGCAAGCAAAGATCTAAGTCGGGGGAAGTTGATATATGGTGTTTTTATCGGTTTTGAGTCTTTGTTTTCTTTCTTATTTTACACTTTTTATTGAGTCAAAGTGTGTTTTTGGAGTCTTTTGGTTCTTTATCGAGTCTTTACAGGTTTTAGGACACTTTGGAGGAAATTGAAGGAAAATGAGCTATTCTGGATACAAACAAGCATATGAGATGAATGTTGATTCACGTGAAAACCCGCCTACCAGAGGAACCCGCCTGGCTAAGCAACAAAGTCTAACCCGGCAACTTTCACGTTAAAACCCGCCTATCTGAGGAACCCGCCTGGCTGAGAAGCGAAGTCTGAACCGGCAAGTTTCACGTCAAAACCCGCCTACCTAAGATACCCGCCTGGCTGAGAAATGTCTTAACCAGGCTGTTACCTTTTTTTACCTTATTTGGAGAGCCCTATAAATACCTTTTATTTGCTGGGAGAAAAACCCTAAGTTTTATTCTAAGTTTTATTCTACGCTTTCTTTCTGCAACCTGAGACTTTTTGTAAGCCACTCTTTTGGGATTCTAGAGATTCATCCTCATTGACAATTTGGAGAAGATTTCTAAACCCTTTCTTATTATTTCTGCAATTTAATCATGTTTTCTTCATCTATGATTTTTGATTTCTCTTTTGCTATGTGTGAGTAGTTCTCCAATTGGGTTTTAGGGTTCCAATTAGGAGATTCAATGAATTGATGTTTTAATTATTGTTTGGAGTTCTTAATCCTTAGGTTCTTTGATTCACATGATCTTAATGCTAAAATAGGACTGATCACCTTGTTTTAGACTCTAGGTCTTTCTATGCATCAAAAGTGTTCGATAGAATGCCTGAATGAGTGTGAATTGAGCAATGTATTTCCAGCCTGCGAAAGTTGATGTTGGGACGCATTGTGAACTTAATGAACTTGATTGTAATGAAAATTTGGCTAGGAGGTTGCAAATGAAAGTTTAGCAAACTAGTAGTCAAGTTTAGTTTCTAATGCCTTGAAAGAGGGTTAGTCTGTTATTGTGTTCATGTTCTAGAACGGTTCTTAATTATTGAATTCCATATTTCATTTTCTCATTAGTCATTGATCTCTGAAATACCCTATGACCCAATGTTTTAATCTTATAAGCTATTCGATTTTATTTCTTGCATTTTATTTACAATTCTGAAACCAAACAAACTACCTTTCGTTCGCTTTAGCTATTTACGACTCTCGCAAATCTTTAGTGTACCATTGGTCCTTGTGGATTCGACCCCGTATATACTGCCTTGCGGTTAAGTGTATCGGGTAATTACTCGAGCAATCACTGGAGCCGGTGATGATTTTAACGGCGGAAGGATTATCCCTAACCTTGCCAAGTTCCCGTCCCACCGCCCCCTGTCCGTACAGCCGCAGCGGCACTCTCAGCACTTCCCCAACTGAAGCAACCCTAGGGTTTCACTTGTTGGGCTTTTCTTTATGCTGCGGTCCACTACCTCTGTCTCAGTCCATTGCCAAAAATCCCAGCCCACCTACAATTCACTACAGGGCCAGGTTCGATTACTTCATCTCATCTCCAAGCCCATTTATTAGTTTGTTCTGTTTTTACGGCTTGATCAACCGAAGACGTTGTTCATGCCCTGAAGCGACAAACAATACAAGGTGTTTTGAGCATTCTTTTCAAAACCTGTTGTTAAACTGCCCTTTGATTAAAGTCTATGAAACCTTAAGTGGGGAAACCATCGATGAACATTCGTTTTTAAAGGCTCTTTCATTAGCACATCTGGTTCCTCTATCTAAGATCCAGAGGAGTGATATTGTGATATCCAACTCAACTTCTTTAGTTCCGATCATATCTGCTTGGTCAAGTCGAGGATTCCTCGGTAGCAGTATATTGTGTTCTCCAGAATGGTCTGAGATATATCCTTGTCAAATCCAGTCGATTAGCAGAGTTTGGGTCCCTTTATTGCTGAACTCTAATCTGAAACTTGATCCAACAAGCTGCGTGAATCTGAAGCGTACAACCATGGTTCCCAATTGCCACATATCACCGAAAGATAGGAAGCTCGGGTCTGCTACTATAAATCAGGGCCAAACCGGCTGCAAGCTTTGTGTGAAAATCCTTAACCTCCATGGCCATGAGCTTCAGGTGAGGGAGGACTCACCTGCTTTGCTACGGTTTGACACCCAACTCTTTCGATCCCCAGTTGAAGCTTCTAGAGATATATGTTTTGATCTTAAAGTGTTGAATGACGTCGGTCCAACCACTTTACCTCTCATGTTGGTGATACACCCATCTAGTGATACCACTGTGAAACCTTATTTTCAAAGTTCGATTGTGTTAGCCGCTACAGCTACTTATGACCACTTAGTGGTCAAGGATTTCGCGAAGCTTGTCTTCATGGTCGAATCCACCTTGGTTCCAACAGATTCTTTTGAAGAACTCATGGAGCCCTTATCCTTTTTCTCCTTTGATTATATCTTGTTGTATGTTGTAAGAACTCACCTCTTTATGAAGATCTGATTTAAATGAAAGATTCATTTGTTTGACAAAAAAAAAAGTAGACTTCTTTCATTTTAAGTTGACTTATTAATATGATTGACGTTTTGAACTGTCGGCTTATATTTTATTCCTGCTGATTTATGTTTTTTCTTTGTTGACTTATATTAAAAAGTTGATTTTTTTTTTATTAATTGATTGTTACATAGTCGATTTTTTTAAACTGTTGATTTATTTTCTACAAGCTCACAATTTTTTTATTATTTTACTAAACTTAATAATTTTAATAAATTAAAATATATAATTATTTTGCAAAACTTTTTAATTATTAAAGAATTATTAGTGAATTATATATATATATATATTTAAAACTAATGTTATCTAAAACATTTACTAAACATAAATGGAAAAAAGAATAATTATAATTAATTTTATTTTAATTTTTACATAATAATAATTTTGTGTAAACTGTGATTTTGTCTTTTAGTATTGTTTATGTTTTATAAAACCACCTTTTATTTATTTATCTGAATTTTAATTTTCTTTGTTGATTGATATTTTCCATAATAAACTACTTCATCATTATCTAAATTTTTTCAATATCTAATTATAAACAGTAGTTTTTTAAAATAGTTTTTAACATAAATTAATTTAATTATTTTTTGTATTTTACGTTTAATTAATTATTAGTTAACAGCATATTTTATTTATTTTATCTTAATTTAATCTTTTAGTTATTGATTAATATTATATATAATAAATTAATTCATCATTTTTTAAAACAATTTTAGCCAAATTCCGAATATTTTGTTTACACAATGTTTTTAAAAATAATTTTTCAATTGAATTATATTGTATTTAGCTTTAATTAATTTGTAATCGAGGACAAAATAGTCATTTAGTTCAATACATAAGGTACATTTCAAAGACTTAAAAAATTTAGTATAGATTTCAAATTTCCTATTAAGTTTAAGGTATGTATTCAAACTTTTTCATAAAACTTTATAATTCTTTCACATTTAATAAGTGGTATCTTTGAATAATGGATAACTAACAGGAGCATTTTTTTAAAGAGCACACAAAAATGGGAATTATCTCAAAAAAAAAAATATATATATATATATATTAAATACTCCCTCTACATAATAATATATGATATTATAGATAATTTATTTAGTTTTAGTTATATAATGTTTTCAACTTTCACTGTAAAATTAATTAGTTTTTAATTGGTAATTTGGACCATTAATAGTTTTTAGATTGTTTTAGTATTTGTTGAACTGTGTTTAGATAAATAAGTCTAAAAGGTCTACTGCGTAAGAAATGTAAGGAAAGTTTGTCACCAAAAGTTAAAGCGAGACATTTTTAAGAATATACCAAATTATATAAAAAATTTGAAAATTACATTCATTGTTATAATTATTTGATAACTACACTTTTTAAAACAAAAATTGACAAAAATACCCTTTTCTTTAGTAAACATTAAATAACAAAAATTCGTTATTAATTATAATTAATAAAAATATTTAGAAAATATATTATTAAAGTAATTAACTGAAAATAATTTAAAAACATATTTCAAAAGAAAATTAACGAAAATTCGTAATTTAGTTAATTAAAATAAAGGGTGATCGAGTTACTAGAATATTGCATAAAAGCTTCCTTTTTACAAAAGTAACACACATTTGTTGGTAATTACTAGAATAAACTCTGTACCTTTAATACCCCTGAAACCAGTGTTGGGAAAAATCGTAATTACGGCTAATTCCATTAGTAAAAAAACATTGGAAACTGGGACTAAGTCTACCGATCCTTTGATGGTAGATTTATACAGGTGGACTGATTAAAGGTGTACGTCAGATATTTTTGGTACACTTAGTTGTAGTGCTGGTACACTTTACCGTCGACGTAGATGGTACACTTAGTTGTAGTGTTGGTACACTTATCGGTCGACGTATATGAAATCGATTCGTTAGATTAAGTTGGTAGAGGAATTTCCCTTTGATGATAGACTTTTGTTTTTAGCGCGTGTAGCGGCAAACGTAAAAGGGTGGGAAGATATTTATGGTAGACTAATGGCCTGTTGCGACAGATTTATACGACAGCCTTCTCTCGTTACAGATATTTTTGGTATACTTTGTTTGTTTTTTGAAATAATTTTCGTAGTGTTGTGGTAGGCTTCTTGTTCGTGGTAGATTTAGTAAGCAAGATTGACAGCTGTAAAGTCTTACCAGAATAACACGAATTTGTTTGAGCTGGCAAAGACAGTCTAGCGTTGCGATAGACTTATTGGATGAAGATCTAAACACCTTTCCTGTTCTTCCGATCTATGGTGTTCATGTAATAAAGTTTGTAGCAGATTCATCAATCGTGTTCTGTTTGTCGGCCGGAGCAAACGTCTTTTTCCTACTCAGTTTCGTAGATCTTTCCTCTTGGTTCATCCATGGAAGAGCAAGATCTCGTTTTGGCGTGTGGGAGGTGGAGGGTAGACAAAAAGCGATGGTTGTTTGATGTTGATACTACCAAAGGGTTCAGGATTATAGTTGCCGATAAAGAAACAAAGTTTGAAGACTTTACTGCTATGGTGTACAATGACTTTGGTTTCTGTGAAGGAACTTCCGCCATAAAGTTGAGCTATATGTTAGATAGATATAAAAAAAAGCGGATGTTATATGCCACCGATGATTGTTTCGAATGGTCGGCAGTTTCAAAACTTTCTCAAACAGCATAGGAGTGAACTCATCCGGCTATGCGTTGAGATCGAAGCTAAATCTGGTGAAACCTTATTCGAGGAAGTTAAACCGAAAACCCCAGAACCAACACCCAAGACCCCTGAAGTCGTTGTAGATGATTTCGTAGGCGTGGCAGAGGAAATGGGACAGAAAGATGCTGAGTACGAGAGTCGGAAGGAAGACGGTGAAGATAATGTAGGAAATGATGTAGATGAAGATGAAGCAGATGACGAGGACAACAGTAGATTTGATTAATGTGACGACAGCGATGGTGCAAGTTCAGGGGATGAAGACTATCTGCTGTACTCCAACTTCGCCCCGGATGTAGCAGAGGAATCATTGGACGACGGACCTGGGGGTGGGTCTTGTATAGAGGATAATGTGTGTAACACAGAATCAAATAAACGTACCCGCAAGACTAACTCTGCAGCTGATGCAATTGAGAAGGAGGTTCGCAAAATAGAAAGGTGGTGATATTGCTGTGGGGGATAAGTTTGATAGCAAAGAAACATTGGTGGCAAGGTTGAGGGTGCTGAGTGTATTAGATAAATATGATTACAATATTCGATATTCAACGCCTAGTTTGTTAATCGTTGAGTGTTGGGTAAAAGGTTGTAAATAGAGAATACGGGCTTCAACCATGGGTGATTCGCCGGTGTTTCATATTCGCAAATATTTTCGTGAACATACTTGCTCTGTTACGGAACGATATGGCCGTTCCCGTAATGCTAAACCACCAATCCTAGCTCAATTATACAAGGATTATGTTGGTGGTGTGGGAGGTTCTGTTGTGCCAAATCTTGTTGGGGATGGGCTCAACCTATGATATGGTGTACAGGTTGGCTACTGGAATACTTTAATATGTTTGTTTTATGGTTGGCTCTGTGTATGTGATGGTCTATAGGGTGTACAAACAGATCGTAGCTTAAGTTTGTTGGTTTTTTCAGAAATTAGTTGATTCTATGGCCTGCACTGCACATATGTATAATTCGATCTAGTTGATATTGTTTAGTGCTGATGTCTTTTACTGACCATTTTCATATAATAGCTTGGCTACTGGAAGGCACATCGTACACTTATAAAGGCGCGGGAGTATGTTAGGGGTACACCTGAAAGTGGATACGCTGAATTACCTGCATATTTATACAGGCTGAGGTCCGCTAATCCGGGGACCCTTACTAGACTGGTCGTTGATGCAGAAGACAGATTCAAGTATGTTTTCATTTCGCTTGCTGGATGCATTAAGGGTTTCAGGTATATGCGTAAAGTTGTAGTTGTAGATGGAACCTTTTTGAAAGGTGAATTCAAAGGGACTCTTCTGATAGCGACAACACAAGATGGGAATTTTAATATTTTCCCTCTGGCGTATGCGGTTGTTGATACAGAGAACGACGTGTCGTGAGAATGGTTCTTTACACAATTAAGTAGTGTAATTCCTGATGATGAAGAGCTTGCACTGATATCTGACCGGCATAAATCTATTGGTAAAGCTATCGCTAAAGTGTACCCCATGGCAAGTCGAGGAATCTGCACTTATCATCTTCACAAGAATATTATCCTGAGATTTAGTGGGAGCGAAACATTCCGGCTGGTAAAAAAAGCAGCTGCAGCGTACCGTGTAGTTGATTTCGAAGAAATCTTCCAGCAAATTCAAGAAGCGAATCCGCAACTGCATGCTTACTTGGTGCGTGCAGATGTAACCAAGTGGAGCAGGGCGCACTTTCCTGGTGATAAGTACAACTTCACCACGAGCAACATTGCAGAATCGCTAAACAAAGTACTGAATCCTGCGAGAGCCTATCCCATTGTAGAGTTATTAGAAGCTGTTCGGAATATGTTGACACGTTGGTTTGCTACAAGGAGAAAACAAGCTGCCGTAATGCCAACTTTACTCACCAAAGGAGTGGAGAACCTGCTACAGGTGTGAGATTCATTAACATATCCATCGATATATATGTTAACGAAAGGCCTGGAAAATGTTAGTGGATATGTTGTGTTGTTTTGGTTATATGAACTTACGCTTTCATTTACTCATAGGCATGTATTGAACATTCAAGGCGTCTAAAGGTTCAAGAAATTGATGAAGATCGATTTGAAGTAAGTGGTGGTACCTCACCGCATGTTGTCAATCTGAGGTATAAGAGGTGTTCATGTAGGCGTTTTGATCTAGAGAGGATGCCATACGTACATGCTATCGCAGCCGCATATACGGCCAACGTATCAGTTATAAACCAGCACCATCCATACTTCCGCAGAGACAGCCTCTGCAGTGGGTAAGCGGAGGCGATAATGCCGATAGATACATCCTGCATCATTCCTACTGATATTACACCGTCCAGATGTAAAACGCCTTTTGTTAGGAATCCTCCAAGAAGGCTAAAGATGTCAAGGATGAAGTCTTTTGTCGAGGTTGCGTTGGAGACGAAGCGGCCCCGCAAACAGCATGCTTGTTCTCAGTGTCAACAGGTTGGCCACAACCGTACAACATGTCCAGCTAATACGTAGTGCATGGGCGACAATAGACGTGTTATCTTTTCTTGGCGTGTGAGGATAATACTCTTTTTTCCTAAGTGCCAACATAGCTTTTTGTAATGATGGACCTTTTTAATTTCTAAGCCCACATTGTTGTTTAACTATAAATGTTGGAGAAATTGTTCCCGGCTGCCCTAGTTGGGCCTATTACTCGTGTGGGCTTTTTAGAAATATCAAGCAAACGGTTTTCTGTTTGAATAAGAAGCTTACAAAAGCGAAATATATCTGTTTGTGTATTTTATATGGTCCATTAGAGAGGACATAATGCGAGGGAAGGATAGTGTTTACATGTACACTTATCGTAGATAACTATTGTTGTGTACGTACATATATTACGGAGTACTAAATTTTATATTTTGTTGACAAAACATAACCATATATTATCCAGAATCAGCGTAACATTAGGTTCACTCAAAAGTACAAACACACCGGGGGAAAAAAAAAGTTAATAAATTGCATATATCTGTGGCGGTTCTTTAAATATGCTAAACTCCATGAGCTCTCCCTTTCGCCCATCTAGTTCCTTTCTTCTCAAGGTACTGCATTCTCCCCTACATGCTCCATTATATGTTCTATATAGTAACGTCCAGCGAATTCAGATCTGTAGTAAATATAGAAAGTGTATTAACGTATTTGATAGTAGCAACATATACAATTAGATATTTTAATAGGATAACAAACAACTTACATTGCCTTGTGATGTTCAATTCCATCGAAATCTGGTTTTATATAGATTTGCGAAGAGGCGGTTGTGTTGACGAGGCAAGGAGCACCTACAGAACATTTACAAAATTAGATGTATATGGTTTCACAAGGCTAGTTTCCTTATCTGATCTATCAAATCGAACATACCTTCGTAGCTTCCAACTTTCCAGAACCGCAAAATACAAAAGACGGGTTTGGATGTAAAAGTAAGATGACACCCGAGTGCTTCCCAAGCATTTATGAAGCGAGCAGCATAATCATCTAGGGCACGACACTTGAGGGTGTCATTCCTACGATTTTCTCATGTTAATATAGAATGGGAATAGGAAAAAACTTTAAATGTAAATGTATTGAAAAGGTAGCACAAATCTCCTTTACCTCCCATTCAGTAGGGTGAGGACAACTTCATTGACCGCATTTGCCCCTTCAAGCAATCTTATGTCTTCCACCCCAACTACACACCCACAGACATCTGATTCGGGGTAGACACATACTTTAAACGTTACGGCCTATGTATTTTGATATGAAATTGTCTACTAACCTATTTATTTAGTATCAGGCCTAAAAACTAGTGATAATCACAAATATATCAATTAGCAAACGTTTTTTAACGTTGTTTCAAACGATTTGTGTAATTGAAAATTGAAGATAAGCATACCGAATGATATGGGATGGGTAATTCTCCCTCGAGATATATCACTCAAATCTTCGAAACGGAAGTAGTGTCTTTGATTCACCGGTGAGAGCAGGCCCATCGTCGACTCATCAGTAAATTTGATTTGGAAAGGATGATGTGTATTCCTCTCCCTAAGTGTTGGCTGGATGACCTTGAAAGTCCTAATTTCATACCAATCACCATCATAGATATTCTTCCTCATTTTCTTGTAGGTCCCTGGTAAAAACGCCACCCCGATTGTGTAACCCTATAAATTGCATATCAATTGTGTTGAAGGCCACTGGTAGGTTAAGAAAGAACTTCGTGCAAATATTTTACAAAGTAAAATGGACTAACCCGTGCATCAGCAAGGAGCAGAACCCGCTTTTGAAAGAACTCAGTAACAAACCACGAATTCAAGACCTTCGCTTGTATACACCAATTCGTTCTTCCTAGTCTAAGATCAGCGATGGCATCAACTCTAAACTCCATGATTTTCTCTGATAATTTCTAGTTAATAGTTTTTCTACTGGGTTTGGAAAGGAGACAGGGAGATGCTACTTAAATAAAACAAAGCGTCACCACTGGTAGTTGCATCTTACTAGCGACTCTTTCTCTCTCCTTCTCTAATAAGCGCGACTCTTCGCTTTCTTTTTTTTTGGACGGGTTTATATTTCAAATTTACTTTAATTCGTAGTGTACGTACAGACAACTAATTTACGTTTTGTACGTGGTTTTATTTTATTTTCTTGTTGATGTATGCTTTTTCCCCCTAATACTTTCTTAATTACGTTATGGCGCCCACCCACTTCGACAAAATTGATTCAATGGTTGAAACATAGAGTTATCCTAGTCACAATTTGGTTGAAACAACCCAAATCTACTGCTGTCATGTCTACCCATTGCCGGTCCAGCAACATTGGAGGCCCAATACGAAAAGAAATTGTATTGTTTTCTTTCAAATTGTTTTTCTCAGTAAGTCCAATGTAATTTTTTAAATGGGGCCTCAACTCAAAGCAATTTTTAAAATGAATCCTTAACTGAAAACAAATTTTAAAAATGAGGCCTTTTAAAAGAAACTAACTCTTAAATTGAGGCCTTATTATTAAGAAAATAAACAAAAAATCCTTACCGAATGGGCTTACTAAAATTGACGCCCGATACCTATGTATCATAGGGATGTGTCCAGGGTCGGGCACAAACGACTCATCCCGCAACTTTCGGTATGTTTTATCTATAATTTCTTTAGTATGTATATATTAATGTCCGTGAAATTATGAACTTGCGAGGGATGCTGAGATTAATTTAGTGGTCGTTTGGTCAGTTTAGAACTAGGGTTTGAAATGTATCATTTGGAAAAGTACAAAATAAACGTTACATCTCGATTTTTCTTTTCCCGCGCTAGATGTTTGTGGGTGCATCGTAAATGTGGACGTCATAAGAAGACGTCATGATGGCAGGTGTATTGAAGTTGTCTTCACTCTCCTGAATGGCAGGTTAAAACGACCTATTATGCTATAAACATAGTAATATATATATGAACTTCATATATTTAACTTTGATAGCAACTGTGCGTTAATGCAGGAATGAGAGTATCAAATGTCAGCTGACAGACTTCTATGCCCATCAATTCCTCTCTGATTGGGAATCAAAGGGATGTCATGTTCTCCGCAAATCCGAACCGGTGTTTTGTGTCTTCCGGTTCTTTAAGGTTGGGAGATATGAAGGTACGTCAGAGTAAATTGATATGATAGACGCAAGTACATGTAATTTGTCTAGCCAATCAATTACGGTAAATGTGTGTAGGCGTACCATGTATTGTACACACCAAAGCGTCTTCTAGAATCTTCATTTGAGCAGATTTCGGAGGACTTGAACATCACAAGCATATGTAAGTTGATATTATTAATAATTGGTATGAAAGCGTATGTGTTCATATTTTTCACAATCTCACATGTTTTTTTTTTTTTTTTTTTTACTTATAGATCTGAGTTTGCAGCACATTACCACATTAACAATGTGATGGGACACGATGAGACATAAATTGAAACAATTGCCCAAGAAGGAGAAAGCTCCAGAACTCATACAGAAACAATGCAGACAATCGTCAGACTGTCCGGGGAATGAGCCATGAAAAATGTCCAAATAAAGTTATCACATGTTGTTTTCTATTTCAAACTTATTTTATTAACTTAATGATACGAATGCTTATACTATCTCTGAATAATAAGTAGAATCTTTAATGTAATATTATTTTATCAGAAGGACAAATAATTCCACACACCTAACTTGATGTACGTTGGGAGTTATAATTTATTGTGGTAGTAGTCTACGTACGCAAGCTTAAATAATCGTATATTCAAAACAAGTGAATAGCAACCCTTTGGATTGACCTCGTTGGGTGGAAGTGATGATAATTACGTTACTGGATACACATCAAATAAACATAATGATGAGAAAACTATCATATCTAAGCAACAATAAATACGACTCACTTCGAAGTTGTCACATCGGAGAACCTACAAATGTCATTTCTAAGCTTAGGCTTAGCTGATGGGTGAGTTACAGCCAATAGTTAACTAATTCAAATATAATGAATTTCAAATCCGATAACACGAAACTGACACGTGGTTCGCACCACTTACTTGTTTTAATAATTCTAATCGAGTAGGCGTGCACGAGAGTTCATAAACCTAAAATGGGTTCCTTCATAATTGTAGTTAACAATAGGCTAATTTAAAACGTAGTCATATAGAAACTAGCATAAATTCCCAGGATTTTTGCCAAACCCCCCAACCACCTCTCACATCGTAGGTTTTATTAGTGGGCAGGCTGTAGTTTCCGTGTATTTGTATCTGCACATATTGCTATTAGTTTACTTAACTGCAAAAAAGGGCGACTTCTAGGCGTAAGAAGACTGATCTGCCAGACGAGATCTTGATAAAAATAGCCCAGCATCTCGTAATTGATGGGTTGTGGTTCCTTGCCCCATTATTAAAGGCTGGTAAACGAGGAGTGGAAACGGTGCTTGCCCCTGAAGTTCTGAAGGTTGCCAGCATCTACCACATCTGTTGGCATCCTTCTTCATTTCAAACGACAAGGAATCCAAATGGTGAACGCCAGGAAGAAGGGATTCACAGGCGTATTTTCGAAAAATGTTTAGACGCAGGGAACAGAATAGCAATCTACAACGAGGGGCTACGGATCGTTTCCGAGGAGCGAGACATTCAGCGCGGTATCGCACTACTAAAAAAAAACGTTCCCGAAGAAGCCGAGTCCACTCTTGCATGTGGGATTTTCTCTATGTTATATGGGGACGAGCAGATGGTGGTTCGTTTTCTTCACCAATTTGATTCACATCACTATCCACTCCAATCAGAGGGAGTACGGCTTATCGGGGAAGATCTGTCCAACGGTTGTGTATGTTTAAGACGGCGCGTAAAAACATGTACAGAGACTCACTAGTATATCCCTCCAGTTCGTTGCGCTGTTTCCTGGACTGTGCCATGCGTAGTTGTTTGAGATGGGGCAGGTTATCGACCAACACACGTTATTATGACTATGTCTGTGTAAATTGCCGAGTGTGGTGGGTGGCCAAATCTATATGTGAAATCCTTTAGTTGTATTGTCGGTTCCCTTCTGTGTTGCGTTTCAATTCCACGTATGTTTCATTAGATAATTAAATTACTATGTAATGAAGATGTTAATTAACGTGTATGCCAATAGATGTCGTTTTGGTCGTTTTGCTCCTTTTATTCCGAAAATGTCTAATAGATGTCGTTTTGCTCCTTATATTCCGAAAATGACTAAAATGGCAATTCCCTAGCTTCGAACCCACCACATATAAGTCGATTTAAATCTGCTTTAAACCAGTTGAGACGCCAAGCTGCTTTAAACCAGTTGGCCCTTTTCCCTAGAATATAGTCTATCCCCGTATAGACGACGTTTACTTATTTTCACCGGGCAAACACACAAAACTATCAACAGTGCCGGCCCAACCAATTTTACCCATTAACAAACATTAGAAAAAAAAGTTACAAAAACAACTATACAAGGGCTCGAACTTGTGACACTGAAGGACAGTAAAGGCGAATCCTACCACTGTACCACCGCAACGTTTTTTATATTGATGCCCCTAAAATCGCTAATATAATATGGCGCCTAAAGCCCTTGCTTTACGGGCTTTAGGTCAGGGCCGACACTAACTATCAAGCTAGCGACGCCGTTTGTATCTATTGGAAAACGACACAACTTGGAAAAGTTCATGTTGTTTTACAATACAAAAAATGACACAAAATAGAATGTTCTATAAAACAAACCGAATATAATCGATATCTTATAAGATTCAGGGAAATTAGGGTTCATTGAACTGATTTGGGGGAAACAGAGAGAGCCGCTGCCATAGATGTTGGATTAGATTTAGAGAGTTGGATATTCGGTTAATAGTTTAACGTTCCTCTTTTCTTTATTTTCCCTCCTTCAATTACGTTATCATTTTTGTTCTTAATGTCTGATTTGGCAAACACGAGTCCAGTCGAGTATGACGATGCGGAGTATGGGATCCCGGCTGTTTGTTACTGTGGTGAAAGGCCAAACCTACAACCTTCTTTTACAAGGACAAACCCAGGGAGGCTCCACTACACTTGTAGAAATAGAGAGGTAAGTGACGTACAGTTTCCCCGAGGTTGCATAAAGATCAGATTTATTTGCATAACTTGAGGTTTTCGTTTAAAAAATTAAAAAAAAAAAATTTGCAGGATGGGGACTATCACATTTTTAAATGGTGGGATGAAGCTATGATGGAGGAACTGAAAACAGTGAAGGAAGATCTTCTAAAGTTAACTAGTTTGAATCAAATGCGTGAAGCGCTTCAGGGACAAAAAGAGGAGATTGCTAACATCTAAAATATGCACAAGGAAAATCAGATGGAGTTGGAAAGGATGAAGGCGTTGATTGCGTACAAGAGTGATGGATTAACTATGGAATTAAAACTGACCAATGTGTTTGTTGCGACTTTGGTTATACTAGCAACAATGACCTATTTTTTCAAGTAGTTTGGTCGTTTTATTAGTAGTACTTTGGGTTGTGGTTTAATTGTTTAACATCAAGTTTTAAACGTTATATTTGGTTTAGTCACATTTTTTTATCGTCTAAAAACAAAAGACTGTTTGAAACGTTGTCGTGTTATTATTATCGACTAAACCCTTGAAACTAAACATAAACATTTGTACACAAATGTACACATACGTCTAACATTACAGATTGGCAGTATTAGGAAGATGCTTACCAAATAAAAATAAAAATATATAATTAACCAGGCGTAATACACACAAACATTTTACATCAAATTATTCCTATCCACGTAAGATAGATTGTTGGGATGTAGGTAATGAAGATAATATAAAGAGTTCAGCAACGTGGTTTAGAAGTTTGGAATGTAAACAACATTGACAAATGGAAACATAGGCTACGAATCGTCGTCAGTCCGCTCGCGCTGGTCAAAGTATTCCAACCGGAGTTTGAAATCTCTAACCTCAGGAAAGGGTGGTTCAAATATCACTTTAGAGACACCCGGTTGACTAACCACTTCCACCCCTCCTGCGGTGTGGAAAAATAAGGAAAAAGGGTAACCAAAATTAGTTTTATGCAGCACTCTTATATTTAAAAGGTGATTGAATTGTTTTAAATACGTTTGCGTAATCCGTACCTCCATCCTTAAACTTGGCTCTCCAAAATCGCAAGACTACAACTGGTTTGCCTCCACATAGCCAAAAATTGCGGGCGAAATCATCGACCATTTCATCATAACCCACACATTGCAAGTGATGACCCCTACCCACAGAGGCACATTACGTTAATATCCCGTTATATCTTAAAAGTGTGTGAAAGGTAATAATCGCGAAAACGACTCACTCAAGATTCGTCAATGAAAACCGTATCAACCGGGTTCTCTCGGCAAACCGTGGAGCAGTTGGATCGTCCACCAATATTCTTCGTTCGACGTGAGTAACTTGCCCCATCGTGTCTATGATGTCATGTCATTAGAATTATGGTACTGGATATGATATTAAAAAACAGAACAACAGAATGCAACGTTACCTAAACAGTAGTTCTGGGTCCAAGGAGACCATCGTTCGTAAATTTTGTCGAAGGGGACGTAGTCGATGTAGTGATTGGTCGACAAGCAACGAATGTTGTCCACAACCATGTCAGCAGTGAATTTGATCCGGTAGTTGGAAGCCACGACCTTCACAGCGGATGTGTCGTCAGTGACGACGAATTTGAGAAGGTTTTCCACAAACCCTCCTCAATCCCCGTACAGAACTGGGGCAACAGGTCCTCGCTGATTGTTGCCTGCATCTTATCTCCCTACGGTGCGGGAAAAAGTTCAACCATGATGTATGAATCATTTAATATTAAGTGCATATAATATGATGATGAGACGAGTAACTTATGAAAACATCCGAAACAACCATTTCAAAGGTGACGATGTTCGCTTCTCTCTTTCTCCACTTGCGGATGATCTTAACAGAAACCTTCCAATCAGAACGCCACGTCTGGAGATCGGATAGCCTGTCGAAATGCACCATACCTTTATAGCACTTTTGTTTAATTTGCGGGTATATTTTGGTTTTGAGAGACGAATACATACTTCACCGGGTGTGTATTTGTTTTCTTATATAATCAGCGAACAAACACAAATGGATTATCCATATTGTGGCTTTTCGAAATGTCGTGACTGCATTCCATACAGATACATCGCATTTAGATAATTAACATGTGTAACTGCCGTTTAAGCGAAGATGATACATCGCATGCACTACTTAATTATGACCCTATAGTTGATGTTATATATTGGCGGAAAATAAATTGGTTCATTTAGCAAACCAATTCAATGTAAAACTTTATAAAACATCAAGGAATAGTGAATGAGGTTTTTAAGATGAGGGAGGAGAAGTTTGGTTGGCTTAATTATCTTTGAGCAAATGGATTAGTTTCAGGTTTTTGTGTTTTGTTTTTGTTTCTTCCTATCCTAGTACATTCTTGTTTTTCACATATCTTTGTGAAATTCAGACAATGTGTTTGGTGTAATTCTAGATCTGTGACTTCCAAAGTTTCAAGATTTGTTTGAAGGTCCAACAGCTTTTAATCATTCTTACTCTTTGCAGGATAAAAGAGTGTTTTAGAATGATTCACTCCATATCTCACTGCAACTGAAACTTTGTCCTCCTCATACTGATTCATGTAATTTCTCAATCCTAAACCAACTACTATGCTTCACAAGACAAGACAAGGTCTTGTTAACACCCAATTATAAAGCTCGGCCTTTGAAAAAGCAGTGAACAAGAAGACAATGCATCTAGTTTCACTAAAATGTGGTATATTTGTACTTCAAAATAGAAAAGTATAGTTTAAGAATTCCAAATTTAACAACCATCAATGGACCCATGAAATTGTAAAGTTTCTTAAAAAGTTCTTAATTTCACTTTTTTCAAAAATATTAATAAAACTTGTTTTAAGCAACTTTGGTTAAATCTTTTGATGGTGATGCCCTTACTTCACTGATAAAGGCTGATATATAGTGTAAATGAACCAATAACGTTGAAGAATTGTATAATTTGAATAAAAATATTAAAGAAAAGCTCAACCGTTGCACTGTTTTAAAAAAAATTATTTCAAAATATTTAGTTGTAGAGGCAAAATCTTCGTTCTTAGTAAGAGACGGAAAACTGAGGCCTCAGTTGTGACGGCGCATTTGGATGTCCGATAGGGTTGTTTCCATCCCGAGTTTTTGAATTAAGGTGTTTAGATCTGGGATAAGTTCTACAAGAGGAGCAATAATAGAAGTCGGCGACGGAACATTTAAGGAAGAAGAGATTACAGAGGTCGGGTGAAATCAGAAAAAGACGACTAGTTTCGATCCCTCTTTTATCACCGGTGTTGATTCAGAAGGTAAGTGTTTCTCTTGACTTCTTCCTTTAAATTGGAAGAGAGATTGTTCCCCCAAATTCTATATTAGGTTGGAAGAGTATATAACCCTAATATGTACTTGTGGCGGGCAGAGGATAAATAACCCTAATCGTCAACAGAATTGAACTTTGGTAGACATTGGTATTTGAGTTCATTGGCTTAGTGTACGTACATACTAATATGTACGTTACTTCTTGGTGATAGGATGGATCCCGAAGAAGTAGAGATCGTTCCTCAATTGAACTTGGATCTACCGAGGAGGT
Source organism: Camelina hispida (assembly GCA_023657505.1). Classification (NCBI taxonomy): domain Eukaryota; kingdom Viridiplantae; phylum Streptophyta; class Magnoliopsida; order Brassicales; family Brassicaceae; genus Camelina; species Camelina hispida. Next base: position 22,792,344 of record CP094631.1, on the reverse strand, counting down.
TATTTGCTCTTGACCATTACCCTCTCAAAACCAAGATCAATGCGTATACAAAACCGGAATATCTTTCTACAACATCGAGGGTGCTGAGTAGAACAAAAGAAATGGAAAACTTGTTAAAGTCTCCATTTGGGCAGCTTTTTCGCATCCCTGCGAACAAGACCTCGTTCTCCGGTAAACTAGTTCATGGATTTGTTTGCCGTCAATTGGTGGAGGCCAGGTAATGGAAAACAAGATCCTCTTTAGAATGCGACTCAATCAAATTAATGGGGGTGTTTTTGTTTATGCACCTATCATATACGCTTTTTATATTTGACTGTAGGATACAACCCGTAGTCATATTAATGGGTGGGTAACCGATAATTACGACTGTGGCATGAACGAACCATCCCCGGACAATGGAGTTAATGAGTATCGCCAAGATTATGACGCGGGGGACATTGCTGTGGAGCTATCACCAACTAAAACCGTATCCAATGTAAGTATTTGACACGAAATGGAGATTACAACACTATATTCGTAATAAAGCATTGTCCACCTTTAATTGAACAGATATTGCTGCAGCTGAATACTAAAATGGAATCTGATCTGCATTGTAACAAAAAGGTAGGCCAGGAAGTAACCATAAAAGGGATAACCATTTGTGGGTTTCATATATATTCGGTTATTTGATTATCTCCTCTAATCTAAACGTGTAAAAATCGAGCTTGTACCAAGTTCCTACTACAAACACGCGTCTTAAAAGTTTCATTATTTTGAATAGGTGGATGGGGAAGAACTGCATCAAGAAGGCGGAAAAGTCGAGTGGGATGAGGGTTGTAACAAAACCAAAAAACCTGTAGAAACTGAAACTGCAGTTGACGCTCAACAAGAGGCAAGTGTCTAACTTTCTTGATTTTGATTATTTGTGACATTAGTGTACGTAAGTATTAATCTATGTACGTACATCTTATTAGGCCGAAGTTCAAGCACTTCAAAAGGAAAGCGATGTCGAGGAGGGCTGTAACAAAACTGATGGACATGTACAAATAGAAACTACAGTTGACGTTCAACCACTGGCAAATATCAAACTTATTTTTTATTTCGACTATTTGCCATATTTATAGTGTCTACTTAGATGGTCCAGTGTACGTCACAATTAATCTATGTACGTACATCTTATTAGGCCGGAGACCAAGCAATACACAACGAAAGTGATGTCGAAGAGGGCTGTTAAGAGACTAGAGGTCAACCAGATCAAAGTCTAGGGGAGGAATGTATTCCCGGTGACTCAGACAATTTAGTGTCGCAGTCGGTTATTATTGTGGATGAAACAGGACAGGCAGAAGAAGTGATAATGGAGATACGTGCGAGTCAACCATCTGAAGCCATAGTGATAAAAGCAGGGTCGGTTTCATACGACCCTATGGAAGACGTTGATGATGGGAAATTCGCCAAATTCACCGAGTTGATAAACCAAGATAATGTGTAAGTGTAGTATATATTACTCAGATGACATAATTGATATGCTCGATCATTGATATAGGATATTCATAATTACAAAATTTCGCAGGGTACAAACCATTTTCGGATTCTGCAAGGCAGATAGCCTATTCTTCTCTACTCTTATATCGTCCCAAAAATGGGTCCATAGTCAGGTACATATTTTAAACTTTAACTACACGATTTAGGTGTGTCCATGGTTTCTTGTTGGATTTAAATTAGACCGGTTTACGTTTAACTGCATCTGCAGCACATGGAGATGATTGCCCTAACGCTGTGGCACAAAAACAGAGAAGAAATTATAAAACAAAGGACCGTAATTTTGGACTCCGTTCTCTTTTACGAGTTGACAAGAAGGTTCCAAGCATTCAACAGGTCCACGGCGAAACGGAATTTCAGGTGGGACAAAGTACTCATTGACATCGTCAATGGGGAAAGGATGCACCACGAACCAAGGTTGAAGTGGGTTACAGATGTCGACGTTATATATGCTCCAATGAACTGGAAATCTACGCATTGGGTAGGAGTGGGCATAAATCTTAAAACAAGATATGTTTCCATTTACGATCCTTTGATGACCCTTTCCAGAGAAACTCTTGCAATAACCCGGATCAAGCCGGTGATTTTGATGATACCGTACCTACATCAGAGGGTTATCGATGTCAATTACCCTTTCGATCCATTTACCGCTGAAAGGGTTAGCCAAGTAGGCCAAAACTTTCAGGACAGGAGATTGTGGACTTTTTGCTATGAAGTTTTTAGAACTGTTGAGCATGGGTAAACTGATGGCTGATTGCTTGAAGATCACCGACAACAATATTGACAATTTCCGAAAGAAGTTCACGATGGACGTCTATGAAGCTGGTATTGGCCCCATAAACTAAGTAGCAAATAAACATTCTTCCTGGTTGTACTTATTACTTTCACGCAGGTGGTCCATATGATCTGTAACAGTCTGTTAAGATAAGTTTGGTTCGCTGACTCCGAATACAATTTAATTGCCTCGCTCATCATATCTTACCTCTAATTACCTGAAACGACCGACCTTTTTTTTTTAAATAATAAATAATAAATATAATATAATAAAATAAACTACAACTAGTGGTCCCATATCCACTAGCCACCTAACCACAACACATTCAACAGCGGAAATAACCAACCAATATCCACTAATAATCCAATAATAAAATATAACCATATTCCAACATAATCAATATCCAAAACAACAGGAATCATAGAACCAGCAACCTAGCAATGTGCTAATGACCCGACTCTAGTACCCTAGCAATGCCAGACAACATAAAAACCGAATCCGTAGAACGTCCTCCTCTTCATTGCCTTGATTCCACGATCACACTTTGCTTTTACCTGTACCACAAACACATATTGCAATGCATGAGTATTTTATAAACACTCAGTAAGGCAATCCTCCCATCGTCTCTCGGGTCGTCACCCTACAGCGCGCCTCCGGACCATCGTCCGAAGTCGATATACCAACCATACTTCAAAGTCACAAAGTCTCCGAATATGGCAGTACTAGGAGAACCAAAGTCCTCCAAGAGTCGCCAGCAAACGATTCTGAACACGTCTGAGTCCTATCCCTATCCAGGTTCCCTTCCTGTGACTCGCATAATACATCTCAATGTCCTACCAACCACATATCCCCTCACTGGAATACCTCATGACCGCACAAGGATCATATACATGCCACAAAGGCCGCCACTAAGGCCAAACAAAATGTCCTAAAGAGGACCGCCACCAAGGCCAAACAAAATGTCCTAAAGAGGACCGCCACCAAGGCCAAACAAATTTCCTAAAGAGGACCGCCACCAAGGCCAAACAAATGTCCTAAAGAGGACCGTCACAAAGACACTCTGGCTAAAAAGCCCGTCACAAAGACCATCTGTCCCGAAGGACCGTCACAAAGACCATCTGTCCCGAAGGACCATCACAAAGACCATCTGTCCCGAAGGACCGTCACAAAGACACTCTGGCTAAACAGCCCGCCACAAAGGCCATCTGTCCCGAAGGACCGTCACAAAGACCATTTGTCCCGAAGGACCGTCACAAAGACCATCTGTCCCGAAGGACCGTCACAAAGACACTCTGGCTAAACAGCCCGCCACAAAGGCCAAACAAATGTCATAAAGAGGACAGCCACCAAGGCCAAACAAATGTCCTAAAGAGGACCGTCACAAAGACACTCTGGCTAAAAAGCCCGTCACAAACAGGCACACTGACTCAAAAGTTCGCCACTAAGGCCACACACAAGCCCCTCCAAGGCTCCCCACCGCTAAAATGGACAAATTCTAACTCCCATAAAACTTTCCATATTTAGCACTTTCCATTTTTGGAAACTTCTATTTCAAGAAAACTTTCCTCCAAAACCCCGCCTCACGGAAACTTTGTACCCCGAACACCACCTCATCTTGTTACTGAGTCGCACAACCAACCACCCCAAGCGACCGAGTAACAAGAGAGATGGGCTGGACTACTCCATTCCCGCTCCAGCCATGGATTACAGATGGGACCCGGCTAAACAAGCTCAAGTCGCGGCTTGCTTCTCATACCACTTCTTGAACCTTGCCTTCATCTTTGCCTCAGGCTCCCAAGTCTGCTCCTCAACACCATCATAGTCCCACATGACTCTCATCAAAGGAATCTTCTTCTTCCGAAGTTCCTTGATCCTCCTCTCGAGAACCCTCACTGATCTCGCCTCTAATGTCATGTTAGGCTGAAGATCCTCAGGAATCTTAGCCAACACCTGCTCACCCTAACGGAGACACTTCCGCAACATAGACACATGGAAAACCTTATGGAATGCACGCATCACCTCAGGTAACTCTAGTCTATATGCCACTGGTCTAACCCGCTCAATCACTCTGAATGGACCCATATACCTCAGGCTCAACTTAGTCTCTGACAATGACCTGTTCGGACCCTGCAACATGGCCATCTTGAGGTACACTCTGTCTCCTACCTGAAACTCAAGATCTCTCCTCCTCCTATCATCATAACTCCGCTGCCTATCCTGAGTCTCCTTCATGTTTAGCTTTAGAACCCGAACCTTCTCTGAGGTCTCCTGAACAAAACTAGCACCAAACATGCTCCTCTCCCCCACCTGAGTCCAGCATAATGGTGTACGACATGGTCTCCCATACAAAGCCTCATAAGGAGCCATCTTAATACTCGCCTGATAGCTATTGTTGTAAGCAAACTCTACCAGGTTCAGGTGATCTGCCCAATGACCACCCCAATCCAACACACACATCCTCAGCAAATCCTCCAGCGTCTGGATCGTCCTCTCAGACTGCCCATCTGTCTGGGGATGATAAGCTGTACTCATATGCACCTTAGTGCCCATCTCTGCCTGAAATGCCTTCCAGAACACCGAAGTGAACTTAGAATCTCTGTCAGACACAATGCTCGCTGGCACCCCATGCAATCTGACTATCTCCCTCACATACTTCTTAGCCAAGACCGCTGCTCCATCAGTCTTCTTAATGGCCAGAAAGTGTGCTGACTTAGTCAACCGGTCCACAATGACCCAAATAGCATCGAAGGTCCGTGACACTGGCAATCCTACCACAAAATCCATGGTGATCATATCCCACTTCCACTCAGGAATGGGTAAACTCTTCAGTACACCGCCAGGAACCTGATGCTCAGCCTTCACTAGCTGACACACATCACACCTCGAAACCCAACTAGCCACGTCCTTCTTCATCCCGACCCAATGATAGTACCTCTTGAGGTCACGATACATCTTAGTCGCTCCTGGATGAATGGACAACTTGCTCGCATGAGCCTCTCTCAGAATCTCCTGCCTCAACTCCTCATCCTTGGGCACACAAACCCGACCCTGCACCAAGATAGTACCATTATCTGAGACCTGATACTCTGAATCCACATCCTTAGAGGCATTCACCAACCCCAAATCCTTCTCCTGAGCCAACCGCACCCTACTCAGAAGATCTGCTCTATCTACTGCTTCCAAACCCAACGGTTCCTGTGAAATAGCACATAAGCTCAAAGCACTGATCTCCCCTACCAGAGACTCCATCTCCTGCTTCTGAGCCGAAGCCACCCTCTTCCAACTCAGAGCATCTGCAACCGTGTTAGCCTTACCAGGATGATAGGCTATCTCCAAATCATAATCCGCCACAAGCTCCATCCACCGCCTCTATCTCAAATTCAACTCAGGCTGAGTGAATATATACTTCAGGCTCTTATGATCTGTGAACACATGTACCTTTGCACCATAAAGATAAGATCTCCAAATCTTCAGGGCAAAAACTACAGCATCCATCTCCAAATCATGAGTAGGATAATTGCCTTCATGCATCCGCAACTGCCGCGAAGCATAGGCAATCACCTTCCCATGCTGCATCAGAACACACCCCAAACCAACTCTAAATGCATCTGTATAAACCACATAGGGTTCTCCCGTCTCAGGTAAAGCCAACACTGGCGCAGTAGTCAGCATCACCTTCAGGCTTGCAAAGCCTTCCTCACACTCTTCTGACCAGACAAAAGGAACATCCTTCCCTGTCAACTTAGTCATAGGACGTGCTCTGCTTGCAAACCCCTGCACAAATCTCCTGTAGTATCCTGCCAACCCAAGAAAACTCCTGATCTATGTGACATTCTGCGGTCTAGGCCAATCTCTGATAGCCTGAATCTTCTCTGGATCTACAGAAACCCCCTCTGTAGAAACAATGTGACCCAGAAAGCCCATCTCACGCTGCCAAAAACTGCACTTGCTCAACTTAGCAAACAACTTCTGCTCCCGCAGCTTCTCCATAACTGCCCTCAAATGCACTGCATGCTCCTCAGGACTCTTAGAATAAACCAGGATATCGTCGATGAAAATGATGACAGACACATCCAGAAACTCTTGAAACACGCTGTTCATCAATCTCATAAACGCTGCTGGCGCGTTAGTCAGCCCGAAAGGCATCACTACAAACTCATAGTGCCCATACCTCGTCCTGAAAGCAGTCTTCCTCACATCTGCCTCATCTATCGGTATCTGATGATAACCCGACGCCATATCTACCTTAGAGAACCAAGTAGCACCCCTCAACTGATCCAACAACTCATCGATCCTAGGAAGAGGATACTTGTTCTTTACAGTGACCCGGTTCAAACCCCATTAATCTATACACAAGCGGAGACTTCTGTCCTTCTTTTTAACAAACACCGGTGCTCTCCACTGTGATACACTAGAACGTATGAATCCCTTACTCCATAAATCCTCTAGTTACTTCCTCAACTCACCTAAACAAATACTCAAGTATACCGACATCAACTCGCCGCCACCTGAATATCAACCCTCTTGTTCGTCCAAGAACCTCTAGTAGCTTGCCAGTTAGGGAAACTTCCACAAGATAGCTTATTCCATAAATAGCTTTCCGCTTGGCAATTCTCCACGACAAATCATCAATACGAGCGTAATAAAACAAACAAGTACCATACGTTCGCATATTCTGATTCACCGCTTCAAATGCTTTGCAGGCCGCTAACTCAAACCACTTGACTTATTCCCTCCAACAAGCTTACCAAATCCTTGAATCTAGCAACCCTGTCCATCTCCAATAAACTTCATCCACCATCGTCGCAACAATTAGTTGATCCTGCAATGAAGGCTTCTTGTGAATCTTATGTATCTGGCAAACATGCCTTTTTCGGCTCATACCTGCTGCAACTCCCCTTTCCGGGACTCCGGCACCACCGGCCACACAATCCCGGCACATCAGCCACACATTCTTGACCGCATCGGTCATAAAACCCTGGCCCACCGGCCAACATAATCCTAAAATCCAAGATTAAACCACCATCACTCTCGAGGCCTACATTCCGTCGTTGTGTTTACACTCACGTTCTATACATTGCTTGCTCCCAACTCTTCCAATCTTAGGTCGCAACCTTCGAGTTATACCGATCTCACTCTCAGACCAGCGTCTTCGAGTTATACCGTCTCACTCTTAGACCACAATCCTCAAGATCTGGATATCAGGGGAACTACTCATCCCCTCAGGAGAACAACATCCCCTCTGCCACTCTCGGAGCCCTCAACCCCTCGAGCTATCGGTATTCAGGGAAATCACCATCCCCTCGGGAGCAACAATCCTTAACGAATATAAACATCTCTCGACACAAGTACCTCCTGTGGTCCAAGTATAACATTGCAATGTTACACCTGCCCACTCAACTTATAATATCCAACTGGATTAACCACCAAGCAGAGAAATATCTGCTCCAACTGCATATGTCCACCTATCCGCCTCTCTAGGCCCGATACCCCTTGAGAATAATCTCATACCGGTCATCTACAACTGCTCCATCCTCTTAACATAAGGTGGAAAGTCCTCAACATCCGCAGCCCTTGGCTGCACCCCGCCACATGCGGCACAACTGGAGCCTACACTGGTACCCCTCTCGGTAACTGCTCCAACAGCACGCCAACAGATCCACCAAGCGATCATCTCGACCCTGGGCTCCACCCGCTGCAACCCCAAAACTGGGTTCCCAGCACCCCCGGCACACTCACCGGCTAACACTCTGGTCCTTCCTGATACGCTTGCGACCCTCTGACGTACCTCCCCGTGGAACTCTGGACCGCACACTCACTGGCCTCTGGACTCACCCAACCAAGACCACGACCACGTCCCCGTCCACGACCAACAACTCAAACACCTTAACCACTGATCTTCCAAGAACAGGGGCTAACAAGCATAAAACAAAACAATACCACACAAAGAAACATAACAATAACTCACCGTGGAATCTCATTGAAGGCTCGAAGAGGATGTTCTAGGACTCCATGCCACACACAATTGACTAACTCACATAATCAATCAAGACATGCAATCCCAAACATCACAACAGAAACCTAGTGAACCCAAACCTAGAACCGTAAGGGCTCTGATACCAAAATGAAACGACCCACCTTTTTTTTAAAAATAATAAATAATAAATATAATATAATAAAATAAACTACAACTAGTGGTCCCATACCCACTAGCCACCTAACCACAACACATTCAACAGCGGAAATAACCAACCAATATCCAATAATAATCCAATAATAAAATATAACCATATTCCAACATAATCAATATCCAAAACAACAAGAATCATAGAACCAGCAACCTAGCAATGTGCTAATGACCCGACTCTAGCAACCTAGCAATGCCAGACAACATAAACACCGAGTCCCTAGAACATTCTCCTCTTCATTGCCTTGATTCCACGATCACACTTTGCCTTTACCTGCACCACAAACACATATTGCAATGCATGAGTATTTTATAAACACTCAGTAAGGCAATCCTCCCATCTACTGGGCTATACACACAAGCAATAGAGTATCTTTAACCATCAAACAACAAGCAATAACAATGATCGACAAACCAGGATAGTGCATCGACAGACGCAAACATGCATCGATCGACACACCAAGGGATTGCATCGACCGACACAGAAGCTGCATCGACCGATGCAAGTGTAACTTGCATCGACCGATACCCAATCTGCATCGACGCCCGCATGCTCGACATCACACGAAAACCCTAGAGTTGTACGCGCCGTCCTCGCACTTGCATCGACCGACGCAAGCTATGCATCGACCGATGCAATGCCAAGCATCGTGTTTTCCCCGAAGCTTCTCGCCGGATCTTCGTTCCTGTAAACACAAAACTCGATCCCAAGCCACAACAAAGCTTCCAAACGTCCCAAATAACAATCTAACACGTCGAACAACACGAAACAAGCAGATTAAAGAGTTCTCTAGCTTAGATAAGCCATGGTCCTGCACTTACCTTTGCCCAGACGAATCTAAACCTAACACAAGAAAGAAAACGCTTCTAGGAAACTCCTACAGCGATCCCAGCTACAGATCTCTCCAGGAACAGCCTCAAATCTCCAGAATTCTCAAGAACACTCAAGAACAACTTTTCTCTCTTTCTCTTTTCTCAAAAACGGCCACACCACCACGAATGAGACAAAACTCGCATCTAAGGGTTTTCGTTAACCCAAAACGCAGCGTTTGACTTATGTCAAAACGCACAGAATTGAACATGCATCGACTGATGCACCATCTGCATCGACCGATGCAACTCCCAAACCGGGATTCCGGTTCACGGATGTTACACTACCAATGTACGTAGGATTGCCAGTAGGGACAAGTTAGTGTGCTCAAAATGGAGAGAAACTAAGCACCAACCATGCACCTAAAAATATAGTCTATAACATTAGAGAATCGATTGCACGTACACAGATGAATATACGTACATGTGTACACAGATAAGGCTGTTACTTAGTTGATGATACGTACACATCTGATAAAGGCCTAACATATATACTAATATTGTTTAGAAAGACGACATAATGATGCATATCTAGACCCTGCAATATACAAAAAAACACTACACCAAAAGAGGGTTTACAAACAACCGATAGGAGCTATGTGAGTGACCAGACCTCGGATAATCTAAGAACGACATCCTCAAATCCCACATGTTACCAAAAAAATGACCAAACACGCATCTTCTATAAGCAACACGCGTAAAACTAATCTTCAATTTTGCAAAATCATACTGCTCCGGTAATGTCCATGGAACGAACCTAACTTCTTCAACTTTTTGATCCCGAGTTGAACTCAGCTTCTGGATAATCTATTGTCTCCGACGTAGCATCTAGTTGGAGAAAGCAGTCTCGGTCTGGGACCTCATCAAACATTTCTGCAGCAAGTTTCATCCTAATAGAAGGCATGGCCGCATCACATAGGCCTGTGTAATTTAGTCCAAGAGCTATACACTCTAAGCACTTCAACGTGTACACACCACAGTCACCTTGTTGATAGTTCTGTGGGAGTGTTTTCACCCGGTAGTAACTAAATGCCGCCGCCCCGATATTCTCATCTTTGTACCTCCGGTTATATGCTTGTATCAAGCGTGGGATCATTTTTGCGAACGGCTTACACTTCTTTTGTAGACTCTCGTCGGTTCTACCGCTGTTTATGCTGTCGTAAACTCTTAGCTTTTGCTGGACTAAGTCAGCTTCAATGGCTACCCAATGGTTGTTATCGAGGTTGTATGGGAAGAGCAGGGTGTCTACATCGTCAACCCACACCTTGTTTGTCATTCCGTATTTTGGCAGCCTTCCCACGTACGTCTCAAAACAACCTTCTCCAAAAACCCATTGATTAGAGGCTTCCATTTGAGGGAATTCGAATGCCCACATACTAACAAACAAAGGATCGAGAAAAGCAATACGATCTGTTTTATATGGGGATGGCGTTTGTGTCCCCCTAATACGGAACATATGCATACATGTAACCATGTGCTGCAACACGAGTGACATCTATCAGGCATTAGTATACTATAGTTAACTGCGTCAAATGTTATGCTACGAAGCTTACCGCATCCCATAACCAGCCGAATGTTGTAGTTGGCCACAATTGTTTAGGGGTCAGGAGGCAAAAATAAAATTTGGCATTTCCAGTGCAAGGTACTTTAGCCCTGAATACCAAAATTACAAATCAGTTATAGATCGTAGTCCTCAAATCCGAATATAGACACTAATTAAATACAACTCTAAATGAAGACTTACAAATCATCAGTTAGGAAGGACATCAGCTTTGCAATTTTCTCAGGACTTGCCTCAATAAAAGGATCGTACACTGCGGGAGATAGGACTACAATGTGGCTTTCACGTCGGGTAATTAATGCAGCTCACATTGATTCGTCATTAGGGTTTAACCCTATGTTAGTGCCCACTGGATCTACTAGTAGAAGATCAAGCTCTCTAGATGGAGGAAACACCTTTTGTAACAAATATGCAAAATACCTGGCTTTCTCCTTATCTTTCAGTGTATGAGATGATGCAGGAGTACTGGTCCCCTCGGTTAAATCCACAACAGATTCGCACTTTCGATCCGACCAGCCCAGGTTACCACCACTTACCGGATGGATAACATTAATAGGAACGGGTTGAGCACCTGCTCCATCTACTTTGTCATTATACTTTGCTCTTTTATCACCTTCCTCTGTCTCCCAACTTTGTACTCTTTTGCCACGCTGTACACTGTCTACCATCTGCTTAGGAATTCGCTCTACACTGTCCTTTGGTTCGATTTTAATACTCCCAGACCACATGACCTTATCCTTAATGGCTAACGGATTCCTAACACAACTAGCAACTTTATAACCATCCTTGTCCGAATGCTTTATCTGATATAGCCATGACTTGAAAAAAGACATGTATTTGACGTTATATACAAGACATTTGAAATATAATATGACGCTGTTAACTAGAGACAAAGTATACAAATTGCTAAATTGTGTGTACAAAAAAAATCATATATCAAAATAATTACAAAATTATTCAACTTCACAATACTGAAATTAATATTTTTTGCTCGAATAGATAAATACAAAGACTTCATACTGAACAATAGATATATAATAATAATTATCAATACGGTACGTAGATCATACCTCCTCTATTTTTGGTTCGTCATTTCTTAATGTACGAGGTCCTTGTGTATGCGCTCCTCCATCCGTTGAGTTGATAACAACTTTCTTCAATAGTTGAACGTCACTCTCAAAATTACCCATCCTACTCTCCATACCTTGAAGTTTGAACACAACTTCCGTTATTGCTCTAGAAAACGATATCTGAATATTATCCATTTTCGCCCCTAGTGTTTCAACCATAGTAAATAACCTTCCACTACCATCTTCACCCTGCACACCTGAATGCTTATCTCCAGACGCCTCTCTGTTGAACATTTGTCCCCAACACTTTCTTTCTGCTCTTTCGCATTATTGGGGACATTACGGATGCTGGTTGGGGCTGTTTCAACGAAATCCTCGTCACTTACCCCTGCAACAGGTTGCCTCCTCTCCCTCTTCTTCGTATGTTCCCCCTTCCTTTTTTTACACAATCGCATTCTCTTTCATCCACTTCGCCATTGATCACGTCTAACAGCAGATTATCCACTTTCTTCTTCAAACCTTCCCCTACACCATACAAAGAATACTGTCCTGGCCAATCTGGATATATGAACTCCAAAGGTTTAGGTACTAAATGTTTCACCTGAAGCTGCATTTCAGATACCATAACTTTTAATATTTTATCTCAAATAAAAAACGCAGACAAATAATGTATAAGTAAATTGAAGGCATACCTCCCCATTATTAAGGAGTTTGCTCCCGGATACGAAGGCTTCGCTATCCTTCCTTGGCCTCCCTCCTCTCCACCTTAACAGAGGCAAATCTACGCCTTCTCTTACATTTCCGTAGCTAGCCCCCAGCACCTTGACGCTCTCAAATGCCCATATCAGTAATACATGGACACATCCATGGAGGGTATAAGCATTGTTAGGTAACCCAAGGACTTTGATGGAATCAACTAAACTCTTGAATCCAACCCTACCCCATTGAAAACTCTCAAATGCTTCTTCATTCAACGCCCTTTTTGCGTATTCCAGAGGTATCCTACTGTTCCTTGATAAACCAAGCACTCCAACATGAACAAGATACAACCGAACAATCTGCGTCTTCATTTCATCAGACCACCCACGGCAGCTTCTCAAACCGTCATCTAGCTCCTCCCAGTTGGGTCCATTAAAAGCTTTCACCTTTAAAGCCGCCCATAAAGGTGTATGATCGACTTCAAACTCTGTTTCATCAATCTTCTCACAATTCAAACCACTAATTTCTTCATATTCATATAGAGAGAACCTCAGCGGCTTTCCTCCAACCAAAAACCATACCTCTGATGGAATGTCTATTGCCAATTGATTGGACAATAGATAATGAATGGTCTTCCCACAAAACAGGTAGTCAGATTCTGCTAGATCCAATAAAACTCCCAGCTGCGAATTCTTTCTTATTTTGTCGTACACCTCATCACCAACTAAGCCTTTCAAACCAGCAAGATTGGACAAACTACAATCGTGGTGCATGCTTCTCATCGGCAGTGGAAAATTACCAACCCCATACAGCCTACTTGGATACCTCTTGCTTGACCCCATATCTACGACATAAGCTTTAGTTTTGTTATTAATTCAATATCACAAAACATCTGTTGCTTAGATTAGCAACGAAGCAACATGAAGTCACACAAATATCTTCCAAAAAACAGAGCTCAACAACATACAGAAAACTAACATGAATTTCGTCAGAAATTACCTTCCACAAAATACAAGGCCTACTATGTAATACTCGAAATCTTAGAAAACAGTAAGCAATAGAGACTAAACCATGATATTTGATCGCTAGTCGGATCGGGCGATCTAAGGATCGACGATACGAGCCGTAGGTCGGATGGATCGGTCGGGTGGTCGACGAGTCAGTCGGAAGTATCGGCCCGGTCTGTGGATTGGCGATTCGATTATGGGGTCGGATCGTTGGATCGGACCAGGCTCTGATACCAAGACCGGCAAGTCAACTGAGGTAATATGGTATGACCGATAGGTCAATGGACGGTACGTCCGGTACAAGCTTCGGAAAGACGAGTGGTTCGGGAAGCCGATAGAGCAATCGTTCACTGTGAACCGAAGGGACTTTAGGTCCCCATCCCTAATATGTGCAAAGCCAGTGGGGTTGGTTGGTTGTATGGCTAAGCACCAAGGGATGGGTTAAGGTTAATATGATATTCCGCTGCGTATAAAGGTCCAAAGGCAAGGCCACGAGCCAAAGCTAAGTGGACGGGTTAAAGGATATTCGGCCGGGAATTGGGCCGAATGGAAGCCGTGACCGCGGACGCTGGGACGTCCGGGTCGGGGTCTTTCAGGATACCTCTTGCTTGACCCCATATCTACGACATAAGCTTTAGTTTTGTTATTAATTCAATATCACAAAACATTTGTTGCTTAGATTAGCAACGAAGCAACATGAAGTCACACAAATATCTTCCGAAAACAGAGCTCAACAACATACAGAAAACTAACATGAATTTCGTCAGAAATTACCTTCCACAAAATACAAGGCCTACTATGTAATACTCGAAATCTTAGAAAACAGTAAGCAATAGAGACTAAACCATGATATTTGATCGCTAGTCGGATCGGGCGATCTAAGGATCGACGATACGAGCCGTAGGTCGGATGGATCGGTCGGGTGGTCGACGAGTCAGTCGGAAGTATCGGCCCGGTCTGTGGATTGGCGATTCGATTATGGGGTCGGATCGTTGGATCGGACCAGGCTCTGATACCAAGACCGGCAAGTCAACTGAGGTAATATGGTATGACCGATAGGTCAATGGACGGTACGTCCGGTACAAGCTTCGGAAAGACGAGTGGTTCGGGAAGCTGATAGAGCAATCGTTCACCGTGAACCGAAGGGACTTTAGGTCCCCATCCCTAATATGTGCAAAGCCAGTGGGGTTGGTTGGTTGTATGGCTAAGCACCAAGGGATGGGTTAAGGTTAATATGATATTCCGCTGCGTATAAAGGTCCAAAGGCAAGGCCGCGAGCCAAAGCTAAGTGGACGGGTTAAAGGATATTCGGCCGGGAATTGGGCCGAATGGAAGCCGTGACCGCGGACGCTGGGACGTCCGGGTCGGGGTCTTTCAGGATACCTCTTGCTTGACCCCATATCTACGACATAAGCTTTAGTTTTGTTATTAATTCAATATCACAAAACATTTGTTGCTTAGATTAGCAACGAAGCAACATGAAGTCACACAAATATCTTCCGAAAAACAGAGCTCAACAACATACAGAAAACTAACATGAATTTCGTCAGAAATTACCTTCCACAAAATACAAGGCCTACTATGTAATACTCGAAATCTTAGAAAACAGTAAGCAATAGAGACTAAACCACGATATAGAAATTTACCTCAGAGCAAATCGCTATATTTCCGTCCTCCTGTACTTCAAACCACCTCGCCGTCAACTTGCCGTCAGTGGTCCTCCAGCCAAACGTCCTCCACACAGATTCTTTTCACGCCGCAAGCTATCTAAAAATCTCAACCCAACTATCGTAAGACAAACAACACAAAGATTCAAGTGATCGACTTAGGTTTATGATCTTTTTATTTTCCCCTTTTAAGATCTTCGTTTTAAAAGAGAATGGCATAAAACGTAATAAAACACACAACTCAGGTATAGAAGTAATTTGCAAACTTTTATGTGTTATTCTAGTAAGACGAAAATCTCAACGTGTTAGTCTAGTAATAAACCTACTTTTATGTAATATTCTAGGTAATTTCCCTAAAATTAATAATAAAATATTTTAGCTGTATTTAAAATAATAAATACTTAATATTTTGAATAAATAAAAATTTTAAAAGTAATTTTGTTTATGTGATTTAGATTTAAATTTGTTCAAAAATAAGTATTTCAAGATTATATAATTTTTCATATATATATATATTAGACTTATTTCATTCAATGTTGATTATCTCTAAAATTGATTTTTTTGAACTATAGATTTGTTTTTCTACTTATATTGAGTTAGTTATCTTCCCCATCGACTTATCTTACAGTAGTTGACTTATATTACGTCTAGTCGATTTATAACATAGTTGATTTTTTAAACTGTTGACTTATTTTTTTTCATTGATTTATATTTATTTTTTGTTGATCTTTTAATTCATGGTAGACTTACTACATTCTATGTTGACTTATTAATAAAGTTGATATTTTAAACTGTTGACTTAAATTAAATTTTTCGATTTATTTTACTTTCTATCTGACTTGTTTAAAAACTATAGACTTTTTTTTTTATTTGGTTGGTTTTTTGTATAGTCGACTTTTGATATTGTTGACTTATTTGTTTTGTTTGTTGATTTATATTTTTTTCATTGATTTGTTTAGTCTTAGTAGACTTCTTTAGTTTTTATGTTAGCTTATTTATCTGGTTGATGTTTGGAACTGTCTGATTTATATTTTATTTGTGTCAACTTTTTTGTTTTTTGCTGACTCATATTGAAAGAGTGGACTTATTTTTTTCTTAATTGATTTTTTACATTGTTGACTTTTTGAACTGTTGTTTTTAAAAAAAAATTGACTACTTTTGATTATTTCATTTCAATTAATAAATTTTAATAAAATATTAAAATTATTTAACTTATATTCAAATCTTAATTAAAATAAATAGTATATATTTTTTCGAATTTTTCAGTTAAATTAAAAAAATAGTGAATTATATATATTTAATTAAGGGAGATTCTCAAAAATAGCACTAAAATAGGTTTTTGTTCCAAACTTAGCACAACATCTCTAAAATTCCAAAAATAGCAATAATTAATCTCTTAAAATTAAATCATAAATTCAAAATACTAAAGCCTACCTCTCAAAACTATACCCTAAATGTGAAATTGAGAACCCAAACATAAAAAAAAACAAATTCTAAAAATTAATTTTAAATATTTTAATATGTTAAATAGTGCTATTTTTAGAAATTTATGGAATGTGTGCTATAGTTGTCCATAAAACTTTATTTAGTGTTATTTTAGGGTATTTCTCTTTAATTAAAGTTTAATCGAAAATACATAGTGAAATAAATATTTAAAAAAACCAAATCAAATTTAAATCATTTTTATTATATAGCTGAAATTCGTAATTATTTAAATTTAATAGTTTGTAATTTTATAATTAAATATGTAACTAACTTAAACAAATTTTAATCCTATATTTAAACTAATATTATCTAAAATCTAAACTAACTTAAATCCAGAAAAATAAATTCTAGTTAATCTTATTTTGATTTCATAAATTTAATGTTAGTTAGTAGTTAATATTATCTATAGTAAAATAATTCATTATTATCTGAAATTAATTTTAAAATTACAAGTATCTCATTTAAAAAAAAACATTATTTATTTATTTTTGTTGTTATTTTTAAAATCTTAATTGTTAATTAAGAGTAAAAAGTCATTTTGTTTATTAATTAAGATATTTTCTCAATACTTGAATAATTTAGTGCAAACTTCAAATTACTTATAAAAATTAGGATAAACTATCAAATTAATCCAAAGTTAAAAGATTTTGATTGATATTTCATAAAGATGACGGAGGAGAGTTGAGACAAACAAAATTCTCAACGTTACAAACAAAATTCTCAACGTTACAAACAAAATTTTCTTTACATAACTATATATAGTATGATTTTCCATCTTGCTAAAACCCCTAATCACAAAGACATCATCACATGACTTGAGTTTGTGTTACAATAGGGTCGATTACAAACTCAAATTTTTACTTCAATCTTCACGATTATTCTTTTCGTTAAGTTTGGTTTTGACTTCGGGATTCTGGTTCAACCCAACGGTTCAAACGTTTCAACGACGAAGACACCTGCAGTGTATTTAAGAATAAGCCAAATATACAAATCAATTATTTAATTATAACAAAAAAGTTTAGAATTCGGAGTAATATTCAATATTTCAATTTATACCTGTTGATCCCAGTTTGTTCTCATAGTCATTATGGTAAGCACACAAGTTTGAACGAAGATTCCAAATATCATTCCTAACCACACGCCCTAAAATTTAAGGAAAAAACACTATATTACCTTGTATATTTTCACTAAATGTATTATTTCTTGTGACAGTAAAAAACTATAAACAACTTTAAAATTGAAAAAAAGACTGATAACAAGTGAACTTACTTTGACTTGCAAACCGACAACATAGCCAAGAAAAACACCGGAAGGGATTCCAACAAAGTAATAGCAAGCAAGGTTAACATACGTGACATATTTTTGCCATCCTGCTCCAACAGCAACTCCTATAACCAGTAATAATCAGTTACACAAGTAATGAAGGGTTAGAAACAAATTTAATTTGTCGTGTAACCATATTAATATAGCTACATTCTGGATTAAAATTGCAGATAATGATCAATTGTTAACTCAATAGCTCATTGGTAAACCGTAACACACTATAGAAAGATCAAAAGGGAAGATATATTACCAGAGAGAACCGGTTGCACACTGTTCAAGAGAATGGAGAAGGCCAAGAGTGGAGAAAGATCGGCTACTTGTGTGGCAACAGTTTCACTCTTTGTAAAAATGTATGAAACCCTTCCTCTTAAAAACAGGAAGACAACGAAGAAGATGATTCCTATTGAAAGTGATGTCAAAACCACTATCACTGTCGCAAATTTGGCCCTTTTAGAGTTTCCACTCCCGATCTCATTTGATACTCTTACACTATTGCAAATATTATAAGATAAAATAAAAAGTAAGACGAAGAGAATAAGATGTTTAAATGAAACTTGAATAATCTAATATTTAGGACGATTTCAAATCAGGAAGAGTATAATCGAATATATCACTCTAGAATTATATTCAATCTTCACATAGTATGATATAATATGTAATATATATATAATATTAGTGCACCTTGCTGCTGCCATGAAGCCGAACGCTACCATCATCTCTAGTGCATTTATATTGATGCTGCGAAGAAAACAAAAAAAATTGAAAAACATATAATATTGAAACTAAAATAATAATAAATTTTCATTTGATTTGGTTATCCCTGGAATCATATACTCCCTCCGTTTCATAATATAAGATATTTAGAGAATTATTTTTGTTTCATAATATATGATATTTCTAACTTTCTATGCAACTTTTAGATTAATTTTATATTTTATATTATGTAGTATTGTATATGATTGGTTAAACTTTTAAAAAGTAACTATTTCTTAATCTGCGTGTTTTAACTAAAACATCATATATTTTGAAACGGAGAGAATATATGATTACATACATGTGTGAAATTAAGAGTATAAATAGAAAAACAACAACATCTGACAAAATTTTACCTAGCAGTGTACTTAAAAAAGGAGGTTTTTAAGTAAATTGGCGTATAAATTCAGAAAAAAAAAAAACCATTTGATGAGCGTAAAAGAGATCGATGGACACATTGGAAATTGAATACATTGAGTTACACTTTGATCAAAAAAAAAATATACTCCCTCCGTTTCACAAAGAGTGTCATTTGAGAGAATTTTTTTTGTTTCACAAAGAGTGTCATTTTACATTTCCAAGGAGTGTTTTAATGCTAAATTTTCTTTTTTACCCCTAAACCCAAAGCTATTTTCATTGAATTTAAATCATTAACTACTTATTAAATAGGGGTAAACATGTATAATTCTAACTTTTCTTAATTTGTGTGAAATGTGTCAGAATGACACTCTTTGTGAAACGGAGGGAGTATATATACATTGAGTTACAAAAACTAAAATTCGAATTGTAATAATAAATCATTGCACACATTTCATTAGATTTAAATTCAACTAAAAAGCTACAATAGTACACAGAGTTACTTTCATACCAAAAGAATTCATTCGTTCCTTAACTAAGTTTCTTGTGGGTAATATTGTAGAGTAGCATAATTATATAACCAATAAAATCATGGTCAACTGCAAAAGCATTCTGCCATTCTACACTTGCCAATAAGCTAGAGAGTAAAATTAGTACGATTAGTAACCTAAACCTATCATTTCCACTGGCATCAATGTATATCATGTATGTATTAGAATTCAGATCAATAATCTAAAGACAAATGTACAAACGTATGAATATAACTTCAAAGACAAGAGACATAAAACTGATAAATAGAGTTTTACCAGATTGCAAGTGCGTTAAGAGCAACTTCAGCATTTCTTAAGTTTCCAGTGAGCAGAATCAAGATCGAGTTGTACCATAGCTCCAAGCTGCCGAAAATTAATATCAAGGACTTGCTATTATGTATTACGATAGGAGTAGTATTATGTCACGAATATGCAATACTAAATTCTCTATAATGTATATTTTAAAATTTTCTATCTTGTTTATATATATGCATAAATATTTATCTCTTATTTTGACCAACGTGACAGTATTATTAGATTACGAAGGTTTTTGTATAAATGTATGACTAATATATATTTACGTAGATGCTGGTTTGACGAGACATGTGTTGATACTTTTAGGAGTTGACACAATATAAACTTGGAAAGAATAGAAAAGCATACCAAACCATTCCACCGGAAGATAGGGATAGTTTGAAAACGGGCCAAAGATCCTTGAAAGCCAACCAAGAGAATCCTCTCCACGTGTCCTTACACCCACCGCACGTGACAAACAAGAGTTGCGCAATGTTAGGTAACCAGTGAGCTACGAGAGAGGAGGTCATGGCACCAGCGATCCCAAAATCAAAATGAACCACTAGGAGCCACGACAAGAAGACATGGACCCCTAATGAGACAGCAGCCACGTATGCGATGATCTTGTTCTTGCTCTGAGCTTGGAGGAACATTTGGCAAGTGAAGGAAGGCACGAAAGAGATGTTGATGCCTATGACCCATAGAGCTATTATCTGAGCCAAACGAACAAGGCGTTCCTCTTGACCTAGGGCCAAAAGGATTGGGCCCGAAAAGATGTAGATGGGCATGAGGCAAATGGTACAACCTATGAGGACGATCCATGATCGCTGGAGGTAAATCCCAAGCATATGAAATTGTTTTGCTCCGTAGGCTTGACCACATAGTGTTTCTAGTGCAATAGCCATGCCTAACTGCATATATTGTCATTGATGTATCGTTTATTACACGATAAATAAATAAATTATTTCATGGTGCATGACACTCATAATGTGATAATGAAACCCAATTCAGTACACATGTATATTACTAATTATAAAACAGGTTTAATAAACGCATATAATATGTCCATTTTAGAAAAGTAGAAAGCATATATAACAACTACCCTTTAAAAGTCCAATAATTAAAATCACAAGCACGATTTCATATCATAAGTCAGGAATCTCACACAGACAAAAAATAAAAAAAGATCGGCATTGGCAGGTGACCATTGGACATTAGTGGCCAATGAATCTTGTCACTTCTTGATAATGTTGTCTTTGCTACACTACGGATAGGAGCACAAATGAAAAAAAAAGGAATATTTCGTCATAATTTATACTCCCTCTGTCTCACCAAGATTGAAGTTTTAGAGAATTTATTTGTCTCACAAAGATTGATGTTTTGAATATTTTTAATAAATTTTTGTTTTAATGATTACTAATGTTGTAAAGTGTATGGAGTGTAAAAGTGGGAAAGTGTGAAAGTGAAAAAATATTAGAAAAGTATTAGAAAATTAATCATATATTCTCTCTGTCTTAATATGTGTGTAAAATACTAAACTTCAATCTTTGTGAGACAGAGGGAGTATTAATCTTCTGACCATTCTTTATTTTGCCTCATATTTAGCAATTTTTCCGAACTTTTTTGTAGAATCAATATATTCTCCAATATTTTTTTGTTAAAGGGTTTTCTTATATTCTCCAACTTTCCTTTAAAAAAAATTAACCACCCAATTAAAATCTGGTTTACAATGAAATGTTTTTGCTGCAAAAAAACAATTGATGTAATAATCAAAACTAACGGAGTTCAAATTCGTTAAGACTTCTCTATGTGCAAAGCAAAAAAGGTAACGACATTAACAATAAACGAACACCGTACCTTAACAACAAGTACGACCAACAATGTCTTCCAAACCCGTCTACATACACTCTATAAAGTAAAGATATGACATATTTTAATTTCATAAGGCCAAAGAGTTGTGTGGTTGTGAATCTATGACTGGTTGAAGAAGAAACCAAAACAATCTCCGACAAGAAGTCTATCTAAGCATTCACGTCACCATATATGTCATTCAAATTACTCTAAACATATCTATCATTCAAACTACTCCAAACACCCTAACATAGATACTCTAGTCTTTATTACGAACAAAAAAAATTATTTTCTTTTTAGTGAAGTGTTAGTGGAAGAATAAGAGATATTATTGTTGTATTATTCTCGTTAATTAATGCGTATATTGTAACTAACCAAGATACCATTACTGAAACGGAGGAGAACGGTGAGGGTGATGGAGTAAGCGGCCAACTCGGTTGAGCCAAGGTGGCCAATGAAAGCTTGAGTTATCAAAGATAGTCCTGACGTAGAGAATCTCGTGAAGATCGCTGGCCCAGCCACAACCCATAGCTTCTTAGATTCCCTCCAAACCTTCTCTCTCATCCCCAACTCATCCTCTTCGCTGGCGCTCTCCGTGGACTTTTGCAGTAGGGTCTCCGTCACTTCTCCTCCCATGGCTTACAAGAGAGTGAAGAGAGAGAGCATAGAAGGCAATGGAAGAGGAGAGAGGAGAGAGTTTTGTTTGGTGGGTCGTTTTTGTTAATTAACGGAGGAGGTGAAAAGCCGCCTATACACCTTTTTAAAGATTCTTTGCCAAATTGGTTATTTAACAAAAATACTTTTCCATGCATTTTCATATATTGTACACTGTTCAAAACTAGTTTAATAATTTCTTGCTTATGTGAAAAGGAACAATGTAACTTTATGCCGAAACAAGTGCAGCGTGTGGCCCAATCACAAAACTATGACAGACTAAAAACTTAGTGGGCCGAAATACCAGCCCATTAAAAAAATAGGAGCAATAATTGGTATGGGAGTTACGGACACGCCAGTTTTACAGTTTTACAGAGCAGGGAAGGCTTTTTGTACTTTATGGAACTTTAACCTTTTTTTTTTTCTTTTTAGCAATGACTAAAGAATAGTTAGGGCATCTTTATAGGCAAAACTGTTTTTGGTGTTCTTAGATTAAATATAATAAGAAAATAATCTAAGATCAGTAGTTAAGATCTTTTTCTAAAAAATTAGTTATAGGGAGAACATGTATAAGATCTTATGATTTAATAATATAATATTATTAAACATATAACAATTATAAAATCTAATAAATTTGGTATATAATATTAGAATTAAACTTATTACAATTATATATTAGGGCTTCTTAACACAAATCACACTTAAATCCTAAATTGTATTTTTACACACTTAACAATTTTGATTTTTCTATTTACAATAGATCCTATCTTAATCTTATAACCAAAACTAATCAGGTCATTTAGATAAAAATCCAAAAAAAAACCATGTGTAATTATCTTTTAGAAATCACAACAATTCGTAATTGAGTACTTCATAAACCAATTTTTACAGTCAAAAGTGTAAAAACAACGCTTAGGTTCCTAAAGACAACAAGAATAAAAACATTCATACAAATGCAAACTTGAGTGAGCTCTCATATCCAATTCAACCATTTCGAAAACCAAAATGCGAGATTTCATAACGATCAAACAACAAAGAGTTATGATTTCATTATTCATCAGCTCAAGACTAATAGTAAACGATCTTACTCATCAATCAAATATTGATTACTTGTCTTCTTTAGCTTTCTCTTCTTCCTTCATCTTCTTATCCCACCTTCTCTTCTTGTAATCAAGCAGCATCTGAGGCATCTTCAACATAAGTTTGGCTGTGTTCTCTCTTTTCTCAGCTGAGATCCTATCGCATTTGTGACCTTTCCTCTTTGTCCTCATCGCTTTCCTCTCTGGATCGTAAGGCCAATCTTCTCCATTAGTCAACACTTCTTTCCTCAGCATTTCCCTCCTTCGAGCGCTTATCCCTAATGGTTTCCATGCTCCCATCTCCCAGTAACCCCACACTCCTTTGGTCAGCTCGGTCCTGTATTTATCAAGTTTTGCCCTCCATGGATGTTGAAACCCTGTCACTGTCTTTGCCACAGCTTCGGCAGCTTTACTAGCCATAGCTTCTGTAGATAAATAAACAGAAACACAAGTCTCTGAAGATGTTCTCTCACACAGTAGAAGCAGAGTTGAAAATGTAATCAAATAAGCTCAAAGCTCAAAACTTAGCCAAGAATCTTCTGAAATTATACATTCCTCGATAAACCCGTAGATTCAAAACAACAACACAAGTTCACCAACATTCTCGAAATCAGTTTGAAACTGTAATGAAAGAACACAAGTTCACTCATAGATTTGGTGATGAAGAACATCATCGAGAAAAGTGAAATTGAAATCACATTTCTAAAAGATTCAATAACTGGGTTTCGTTACCTAAACAATTAATTACACAGTTCCAAATCTAGGTCTCTAACTAAGGATTAAACCTTCCTCTAGACGATACAGTAGAACACGGGAGCAACTAGGTTTATCAACCTCTTCTAATAGGAGTATGAATCTACACTGGAAATGAAATGAGAGAGAACTTACATGAAATTGATTCAAACAACACACGAGACTCAAAATTGACTCAAACAAATCCTATGTTAATCAAAACTTTGCCAGATGAGAGTAAATTCTAACCTAATTCAAAGATTTTCAAAGATTTCAATACTCCGGAGCTTCGCGATACGCCGGAGATAGAGGAGCCGAGGAGACGGTAAAGAGATCGCCGAGGTGACAGAGGAGACAGCGGAGACGGTGGGCTTAGACGAGGAGATGAGATTAACTTTGCCGGAGATGAGATTTGCCGGAGAACGAAATCGAAGAGAATGAATTGAAATCCTACGTCGACAAAATACCAAAGAAATGAAAAAAGATTAATGTCTCTCCTCCAAAATTTTGTGACCAATTAAAATCCACCACGTGACACAAGAACATAAGAAAGAACTGATCTCAAATAAGATCAGTTTTTCTGATCTAAGATCAATTTCTATTTTTTTCCCAATAAAATAAACCTTAGAACACCCACCAAGTTATCCCAATAAAGATGGCCTTATAGTATATAGTATTTACAAGGCTCTATGTAAATCTTTCCAAATAATAACTCCGACAGATAGTATACGGAAAAAATATCATTTAAAACATGAATTTTTAAATTTTGGCCATTTAAACCATGAATTTTGTTGTAGACCATTTAAATCATCAATTTTTGTTGACTACATTTTTTAAACATGAAGTTTTGTTGACCAAGCCAAAAAAGACATGACGTTAAATCCAATAATTGACATACTAACAGACATTACTATGCCGTTAATCACTCTGTTGCTGACAAAACTACGTCGTTTTAATGGAAGTTTTAATTCGAAAAAATATCATTTAAACCATGAACTTTTAAATATAGGTCATTTAAACCATGAACTTTTAAATATATGTCATTTAAACCATGAACTTTCAAATTTATGTCATTTAAACCATAATACATGAAAAAACTGATCAATCTTTCAAACTCTAGTGTAGTTTCCTAAAATAAGATGATCAATCTTTCAAACTCTAGTGTAGTATCATAATAAATGAAAAAGACTCAAGACATATACAAGAGATACAAAATACATGAAAAAGATCGAAAAAGAAAGATGAATTGATGTTCTTCTTTCTCTTTTTCAAAATCGCATCATGAGACATAGTCGAAGAAAGAAGAGAGAAACTAAACTAGGGTTAAACGGTTTAGCCGGTTAGGCTTATATACTTATGCGGTTTCTAATAAACCAATCGGTCCAAACCAAACCAAAATCTGATTGTCCAAATCAATTGCGCTGAACGGTTAGGTTTTCTCTTTTCGGTTTGCTTCGATAACCAAATTTTCAGGTTGTCTAGTTTTCACCTAACGCCCAAGGCAAGTTCATGGTTAATATGACAGGAATTTGAAAGTTCATGGTTTAAATGACATACATTTAAAAGTTCATGGTTTAAATGGCCTATATTTAAAAGTTCATGGTTTAAATGACATTTTTCGAACTAAAACTTTCATTAACCGACATCGTTTTGTCAGTAACGGAGTGATTAACGGTATAGTAACGTCTGTTAGTAGGTCAATTATTGGATTTAACGTCATGTCTTTTTTGTCTTGGTCAATGAAACTTCATGTTTAAAAAAGCTAATCAACCAAAGTTGATGTTTTAAATGGCCTACAACAAAGTTTATGGTTTAAATGGCCAAAATTTGAAAGTTCATGGTTTAAATAATATTTTTCCCGATAGTATACTATCATAGTATCATAAGCAAAGAATTATGTGTTTGGTTCCTAGACACTAAAAAGTTAGAATCTAGTTTGGTTGTTGAATGAATCATCTCATACTACAACAACAAATAAAACAAAAATATTCATCGTTCCAAATCCGTAAATAGAGATGAGTATAAAATGTATTCATTGATTACGACAAAAACAGCCAACAATGTAAATCTTACTTGCCTGAGGTTGATCATATGCATAACGCATTCACGACAGATAGTATAGTAGTATACTGTATATACACACACAACATATGCCAGAAATGGGAAAAGTTAAAATACATAAATCATCTATATATGAAGCAACTTTATAGAACCACGTGAAGGAATCTAATGTGTGTGGTGGACCCTGACGGCACATACGTAGCCTTACTTACCACCGAGTCAAAAAAAGATAGCAAACGGCGCCTAAAAGGATTTGAGACATGGCATACCCCGTAATTATATTGACTAAACCGAGGGTAATATAGGTAAACAAAATACACTGACGTCACACGTGCGAGTCGCAACATGGCACAATTGGCACACCACTGCAACCAAGTGTGTCAAGCTCAAGCTCAGCTCAAAGTTCTCTTCAGGTTTTTTGATGAACCAAAGAAGACCCAAAAAGAAAAAAATCAAAACTTTACCGGAGATGACGACAGAGCAAGCTTTGTTGTCTATGGAAGCGTTACCTCTAGGTTTCATATTTAGACCAACGGATGAAGGACTCATCAATCATTACCTAAGGTTAAAAATCAACGGTCGTGATTCGAGGTTAGAGTCATCCCTGAGATCGATGTTTGCAAGTGGGAGCCATGGGACTTACCTGGTTAGTTATCTCTTTCTCATCTTATTTATATGGTAGAGAAGGGAACAAAGAAACAGCAGTTTTACAGAGGTTGAGAATTGCAAAAGGTTGAAGCTTTTTGTGAAAATTTTGGATTTGTTTTGAGAGTGATGATGTTAACTGTTAAGGATTTTGTTTAAATTTTTGTATTTAGGGCTTTCGGTGATAAAGACAGATGATCAAGAATGGTTCTTTTTTTGTCCTCGTGATCGGAAATATCCGAGTGGTCATCGTTCTAATAGAGCTACTGACATTGGTTACTGGAAAGCTACTGGGAAAGATCGAACCATTAAGTCTAAGAAGGTGATCATTGGTATGAAGAAGACTCTCGTCTTTTATCGTGGTCGAGCTCCTAGAGGAGAGCGTACTAATTGGATTATGCATGAGTATCATGCTACTGATAAGGAACTTGATGGCACTGCACCTGGCCAGGTCTGTTTTTTTTCTCATTCTATTTAAGGTCAATTCTAGCTCCCTGTTTGCTTCACATAGTAAGAGTTTGTTTATTGGAATGGCCATAAGCGAGTTGATGTTGTTTAGTTTTAGTACTATTACTCTTGGATGAATGTTTTTGTCTTTGATGGTGGCCTTTTGGCTTGTTGATATGAGTTTTGTTGACAATCTTTTGCTTGCTTATTTGTTATGTTTCTGGTGTATGTTTGGAACAGAGTCCGTATGTTTTGTGTCGCTTGTTCCACAAGCATAGTGATAGTTGTGATACTGCAAACTGTGACGAAATAGAGAATGTTAATACAACACCTACCACTACCAGATGCTCTCCTGATGATACATCTTCTGAAATGGTTCAAGAAACAGCTGCGTCTTGTGTACATGCTTTAAATAGAT
This sequence comes from Camelina hispida, assembly GCA_023657505.1. Classification (NCBI taxonomy): domain Eukaryota; kingdom Viridiplantae; phylum Streptophyta; class Magnoliopsida; order Brassicales; family Brassicaceae; genus Camelina; species Camelina hispida. The sequence goes on along the minus strand of CP094631.1, from coordinate 22,764,361 downwards.
CGGATCACACTGAGAGGTGTTCAAACGACAAGAGTAATGATGTGAAGCCTGATGTTTCAGTGATTAACAATACTTCTATCAATCGCCCTGAATCATCTCGCGCCAAAGACCGTGTTTTGGGGAAAACCATAGTAGAGGTATTACATATCTTTCGATTATGATTTATCTGTTTGCACTAAGTGTAGCATTCTGTTTCACAATTTGTTTCATCAGGTCTCATCATAAACCAGTTTGTGTTTTCCATTGATATAGGAAACTCCACTTGCAAGGGACAATTCAACTCATTATAGACCCAATCTTACTCAAATGAATGACAGAACGTATTATCCAGCGCAGCCAAGTATCGATTTTGCTTCATCACACATGGATTCGATGTATTCTAGCGATTTTGGAAACTTCGATTATGGACTACATTTTCAGGATGGTGCCGCTATACAAGATGCATCCTTAGCAGATGTCTTGGATGATGAATTTCATAACAATAATGATTCCTCTACTGAAAGGAAAGACTTTGTACTTCCAAATATGATGCATTGGCCTGGAAATACAAGACTGTTGTCCACTGAGTACCCGTTTCGCAAAGACGCTGTTGCTTTTCTTGATGGGAGTGCTGAAGTCGCCGGCTCACAGGTAACCACAATGTTCATGAACGCTAAAGCAACTCACATATAAGATGATGTTGATATGGGATTGACCATTAGTGTTTCTTCTTGTACAGCAGTTTGTACCTGATAATGTAGCTCCCAGATGGGTCAGTGAACACCTTGTTGATAGCAAGGAGGTAGTAGAGATCCAATCTTCATCCGGCTCCTCTCGGACCTTGACGCCACTTCATAGCAATGTTTTAGGGCAGTATGCTTCAGCTTCTTATGCATCTATCAATCCCTTTAACTATAATGTCAATCATCCTGAGCAGTCATCCTTCGAGCAATCATCTTTTGAACAAAACTCTGTTGACCGCAAGATTAGTCCCAGTGACATTTCGGGGTTCAAGGCTAGGTCTCGGGAGATTCAGACGAATGAGGACTTTGTTGTGGAACAAGGCACTGCTTCAGAAGAATTCGGCTGCAGATAGAACAGCCATTGGCGCTAGTTAACCACAAGAAAGAGAGAGATGCAGACAGCTATGAAGAGGATGAAGTACAATCTGCAATGTCCAAGGTAAGGGATTCAGTTGTCTGGCTAGTATTGAGATCCACTTTGAATGACCTTCTCAAATGACCATTGATGAATATGCAGGTCGTAGAGGTAAATGAAAGATGCTTCCTTAACAAAGATAAGACAAGAGTAAGAGGGCATGATGATAGTCTGTCGGAATCAGCTGAGTTAAGGACTCATGGGACTGCTCAGAGAAGAATCCGCCTGCAGACGAGAATACGGAAGCCTCCCACAACATTAAACAACAGAAGAAGACACTCAAACCGCAGTGAAGAAGAAGCAAGCCATAGAAAGGTAATTAAGATGTTTCTGTAAGCAAGTCATCTAATAACATTTTGGCATAAATGAAAGAAAAAACCATTAACAAACTCGATTCAAACAATGCGAGATGCAGTAAAAAGAAGATGTGTCATCATATCATCATCATGGCAGAAACAAAAGAAGATAATGAAGAAGAGCTTGGTGCAGTATAGTAGTATGGTGATAATAATGGCAGTGATATCCGTCGTTTTAGTAGGAGTATGGAAAGAGTCCAGAGATGCCCAATGTAGCTTCTTGTTTCATCAATTGGATTCTTTGAAAGGCATGTTTACTTGATGAATATATATAGCGACATTTTCCATGTCTCTTTTTTTTGTTTTTTTTTTATATAATTAATCGTGTTTAGTGTATTTTTTATTTATTTTGTAGTGTTGAGTGATGAAGCCTAATTCTCTAGAATTATTAACAAAGAAGTCCTTCTCTTTTTGATATTTGCAGTTCAAAACTATTACTTGTGTGTGTGTTGTGTCTCGCAATATATCACTGTTAGATTTTATTCCATAGTCAGTCCAAGTTTCAAAGAAAACTTTGTTAAACTTGAACCATATCAATTTGGATTTAAAAAAAAATATATTATCCATGCATGACTATTTAGACCTACTCTTATGACACGTAACCAAATAGACTGACCTACCGGAGTATATAAAAATCAAAAAAATATACCAAATTTTGGTTAGAGATAATCCAAAATTCCACAAATACTAACAAACACATAAAAGTTACTAAAACCAGAGTCTTAATTTTTATAGTTCCAAAAACTTTATTAACAGTTTTCACACATAAACCGTTACACAGATTATGATACCTTCCTGATTTTGAACCCAAAAAATATAACGCTCAACATTATTTTTTTTAAAAGACATACTAAAATCAGCATATCAATACAATAAAAACACAATGTTTCTTTCCAAAGCTTGACACCTCAGCTTCTGTATTGAAGCAGGTGTTGACACCTCAGTAAAAATCAATAACCTATCAAATTATAACAAATAATACACCTCAGCTTTTCTCTTCCTTATGTGGGCAAAAGATATCAAAAACGATTTGTAACACTGCGTTTAATCAATGGCTAAATGAAGATGAAGATCAAACAAGAAGGAGAAGAGAAGTGTATTCGCGAATCGGAGAAGGAGAAGAGAAGCTGATGATTCGTTCAATGTGTTAATAAAGATCTCGACTTTGTTAATTGCTATTCCGTCTGGTGTTATTCGTTGTTTCTATCCTCGGCTCTTTCGATAGAGAGGCTGCGGAAGTTATTTTGTCTCAGTTCGATCTCCTTCGTCAGGTTTGCTGATTCCCCCCCATTTATGTGAGATTTCATTGATTCGATTGTATTCAGATCGATCGTTATAAATAGATAGTTCTCGCAGAGGTTGGATCGGTATGTTATTCACCAAGTTTATTAGTCTCACTCCCAACAGTTTTTTTTAGCATAGGTTAGATTTACTATTTTTAACCAATTTTCCAGCCTTATTCAGAATTTGAGTTGAGAAAGTTCTTAATTTGTTGATATGATTTTGAAATTAGATGTGGATATGATGAAGGAGAGATTTGTAAAGTTGTTGCTTGGTGAAGATATGCCAGGTTCTGGCAAAGGCGTGTGTACGGCTTTAGCCATCTCCAACGCTATCATTAATCTATGTGGTAAGTTAGAAAAAAAAAAAACTATCTTGTGTTTGTTTGTTTGAACTCAAAAGTGTTGAATTACATGTTTCTTATTTTGTAGCTACAATAAGACTATCTTATTTTTGGGCAACTATGGAGATTAGAGCCGCTTCCGAGGGAAAAGAAGGAGCTAATATATCTCGTGGTAACAAAAATATACGTGGAGAAGAGAGATGGAGTGGATACTTAGTGTTAGTGATCACATTGTCGAGTTAACACCTTCTACACAAACTTACCAAGACGGCAAAAAGTTTGAGGTAAAATGATAGGGGCTAAATATGAAGACTTGCTTGCAGTCATTGATGCAGCAAGGTCAGGCTGAGTAATCTAAGTTTCTCATTTTTTTTTTTCAAACTCATTGGGCTCTCTGCAGGTGTGGCCTTGCAAAGTGATTGCTCCCAAATACAAAGAGCTATCTGAGAAGTACCAGGATATGGTGTTTCTTAAGCTTGACTGCAACCAAGACAACAAGGTTTGTTCTTCCTTTTGCTATTAATGTGTCTTTATTCTATAATTTGTAGTCAGAGTAATAAAACAGTTTCCATAAGTATTAGTATTATATCTGAATATAAAAATGGTGAAAATAAAGAGATATGTTCGTGTTTGTGGAGCGGAGGACAACATAGTTGGTTTCCGCGTGCTGTACGAGACACGAGATAACTTCTAGATAGAGAGAGAGAAACAGAGATGGAGACAAAAATCCTTTAAAGGATTTGAACGGAGAAGACGAGGCATAACACAACACAACAACTCTGTAAGTAAGTTCTGATCAGACCCCAATATTTCAGTTTCTTGATGTTTTGTCTGAAAAGTTTCAAGATTTTATTTTGAGGTGTTGGAGTGTCTCTCTTTTTTTTCTTCTTCGAATTCGTCTGAACAGATCTCTCTGTTTCCCTTAGAATTATCGATCTCTCAATCACTCATGCTGTAAAGTATAAGGATCATCCTCTATCTTAATTCTGGTGAGTCTTCTTTACTTATTTACTTGGTTAATGCAAGTCAGTCTGATTTCGCAATGATGCTGTCTGGAAACTATACTTGGTAAATGAGAGTCAACAAAAAGGTGTTGTCGACAAGGGTTAGTTATCACCATTTTTATCCATATATTTATACTAACTGTAAACTGTAGGATTCTTTAGGGCTATAACTAAATGAATTTATCGTCAATGCATTAGTCAACAAAACAAAGAATCATATATACTCCCTCTGTCTCACTAAGATTGAAGTTTAGGATTTTACACACATATTAAGACAGAAAATTTTTTATGATTAATTTATTATTTTTCTGATGATTTTTATTTTATTGATAACAATCTCACGATTTCTTTCTCAGGATGGATCTCTCCTACATATTTATAGAATATTTTATTCAAATCAAATGGACGCATGGCCCTAGAGTTGGAATCGTGAATCCGATAAACACTCCTCGATTCTCTTGGAAGCGGTTAAAAGTTCTTGGCTTCTTGTTCTTCTTCACTATGAGTCTGTTGAATATTGTTTGAATTGCCTTCTTCTACTTGCTTCACTTCTTTTCTACCTTCTTCATGATTCATTTTTGTTTTGAGAGAGAGACAAAGGATTAATAAGAAGAGGAAAAAATGAAATGGTAACTAATTCTTTTACAGATGACAAAAATAAATAGTGACGTTCAGTGGAATATGGTCGTTTCAGTTTCTTTGTCCAAAAGTACACTCCATACACGTTTTACAATATCATTAATTATCAATTTTTTGTCCAAAAATTATTAAAAATATTCAAGACATCAATCTTTGTGGGACAAAGAAAATACTCTAAAACTTCAATCTTGGTGAGACAGAGGGAGTACATGATTTTCTTCATACCACCATTACGTTAGAATGGCTTAGAGATAGGGACAATAGTTGACTTATGATGCCTCCGTCTAAATTTCATATGATAAGTATCTCTCTTCACTTTTTTAGAGTGACTAAGAAACTAATGTATCTGCATGGACATTATGTAGAAGATGATTCAGATTCTTATATTCATTTTCAGAATGTCTCCTTCTCCATAGCTGAAATTGCTTATGACGAAGTTTAATTCTTAAAAAACTGAGTTATGTAAAAATGTTTGTTGTTGTCCCTTTTTTATTGCAGCTCTTGGAGAGCAAGATACAAGAGACAAAAGCAAAGAAATATACGCTCCTTGCATGTGCTCGAACTGCCAAGTTCCTTATTATCCTTAATGGGAAGCGTGTTCTTTGTTCCACAAACAACAGTCACTGTTTGAAAAAAAAACAAAACAAAAAGCACTTCCAAACCAAGTACATAATTATACGTTAATTGACATTAAAAAAAATCTACATCAATAAGAAAAAAACAAATACAACGAATCAAAACCACACAATTGAATCATCCACAAAACAATTCACAAATAAGATGATAAAGATATAATGAATCTTTAATCCAACACAAACATACAAAACTGCACATAACAAAAAAAAAAAAAAAAAAAAAAAAAAAAATAACCACACACAATAATTAAAATTACACAAAAAAAACACAAAAAACTCTCTTGCGGAACAGCGCAGATACTATCCTAGTACATATAATTTTTTTAATGTCGTTACATACAAGGGATGAAAGTTGTTTTTTTTAATTATAATTAAATGACGACGACGACAAAAGGAAAGAAGAAGATAAAGATGGAAGGGGGGGATAGACATCACCCGGTTTGGGAAGTGGGGTCCTGCGTGATAAAGAAGAGTGGTGAGGTTTCATATATCCGAATACAATGTGCGTTACCCCCTAATGCTTTCGCAACACTTGTGTCTTTTTTATTTGTCCTTCAAAACTACGCACATTTCCATATTAATTTTTCAATTAAAAAAATCGATATTTAGTTGTACTACTAACTAAATATTTCAATATATATATTTTAATTTGTTTGCGACTTCGAGTATAAACTCTTTTATCATATAAACAGATAAACTACTCTGTCTATTTTCATAAACTGTGCTATTTTACGGTTTTATTGTTTAAATTCAGTAGTGTTTTTTTTTTCATTTAACTTTTTATGATTGAATAATTTATTTCTTTTTAAATTAATACTTTCTTATAATTCGTATAATTATTGAAAATATATTAAAAACTTTAATCAAAAGTTTGGTTTGCTATTCATTCGACATATGGAATGAAAAAAATAATTTTAATTAATTATATAGTTATTATTATCTAGTGAAAATTAATTAATAAAGGAGAAATGTTGGGTAAAATAATTAAACAAAAGCATTTTTGTATTTTGGTAGGGAAAGCATTTTTTTATTATTAAATGTGAGTAGTCAAATATAGAGCATTTATTTAATTTAAAATTGACACATTAAGAGAGTTAGCAAACCAAGACCAGAGAGACAGTAGAATACACCCCTAGATTTTAACTTCCTATAGTCTTCTCTGACTATATATAACCTGATACAATCTGTAAAACAAGAAGAAACAAGAAGATTCGATTGAAGCTAAAGAGATTAATCAAGAAAAATGTTGCTAGTGACTGTTTTGGCTGAGATGATGAAAGAGTACACGGTGGTGCTCGCCGGAGTTTTGGAGCATCTCTTCTCTCAAGCACCTTTTCCTAGGAGAGTCCGACTTCAGATTTTATACTCTCTTCCTTTTCATAACTCTAGTTCCGCTCCTCTCACTCTTCTCCTTCCTTCTCCTCCTCCTCCTCCTTATTATTCTCGTTCTTTTTCTACATAATAATGTTTTTTTTTTCTTTGACTCTATGAGCTTTCTGTGTAACAGTGTAAATAAAGATCTCTTTTTCTATATTAATGCATCCTTTTGTTTTAATTGGAACCACAAAACAAGTTACAGTGCTTTTTAATTTGTTGAATTATTCTGAAACGTTTGAAGGGGTTTGATGGTGAACGTTATCAATTTATCATTATCGTGGACTTGATCTTGGTCAAAGAATTGAGAAGAAGAAGAAGAAGAAGAAGAAGAAGAAGACTCTGTTTTGCCGACTTTATCTTCTTAGTAAAAATATTAGACGAGAGACACCATTCCATTTAGAAGGGTCTCTATATTATTCTTGAAGATTGTTTTCTTAATCTTGATCCGTTTTTTTTTAATCACTCATAAGATTAATATTTTTTCTATATTTCAATATTCAAAACGTCAAAGTAAAATAAGATTGCTAATTTGAGCTTCGGATATGTCTTGGTCTCCTACCATTTGACCTCTCGCTTTTTTCTTTCTCCCTCAATACTCTTGATAACATTTCACAGATCTAGTAAAAGATACTTTTTTTTTTTCCAAAAAGTTCATCTTATATATGATCTTATACTGTTACATCCATCAGTGAAGAAACCAAGTTGGAGAGACAAATTATTACAGCAAACTTGGAAACATAACAAACATTCTACAACATTGTTACCAAGATTAGGTAGATGATAGTGAAATAAGTCTGACTTCATCACTTCTCTCATTAAGACCATCTAATCAATGAAAGTCATTGCAGCCAGTCTTAAAGCATACTTCATAAGCAGGGGGGAATGACATAACCTTACACTTCACCACATCATCTTCAAAAAACAGTCATCAAGGTCTTAGTGAATTTCTTCCACGACCTATATCCTTCATCAAACTAACCAGGGCCACGGCACCAAAAGATGTGCCAGCATCCATTGTCACGCTAAAGTAAAACTAACGAAAGAAACAACCTACAAAAAGCTTAAACCCAAAAGAGGAGTCTCAGAAATGAAAGTCAATTAGCTTCTGAGATTCCTGACTTGCTATTCATCTTTCCTGGATGTTCATGGTAAAACCGGATAAAACCTCAGACCTGGATCCTTTCTGCATTGACGAGTGTTCCTATCAGTCTCCATGTGCACCTGTTTCCCTTTTTTTCTTTTCGAGCTCTCCCCAATTTCATATTTTCCTTTAGGTTTTCCAACTGTAGAGAACAGAGGATCTGATGAGACTCTGATGGAGGTTGAACTTGAAGACGGAAAACATTGGAGGGGATTAGCAGCTAAAAACTCTTCCAGATTAGGCGCAGGAGTAGCGGGTCTCGGCGGCTGTGAGATAGGGGAGTAGGAGGAAATTGCAGAGCTCTGATCTGATTTAATATCTTCATTACAGCTGTTGTGAGAGGAGATCTCTTCTTCATCCTGACCATGAGCCTGAGGAACATCGAGGTAGTCATCATCAAAAACCGGAGGAGCAAGATACGGACAGTGAGCCAAGTCGTGATTGAAGCGAGAACAGTTGGTGCATACTTTTTTGAGTTTTTCATACTCAAAACCTATCATGGCTCTTTCTCCAGATTCAAATCTGACCTTTCTAAAGAAACGAAGACGGTTTGTGAGTTCAAACCTAATCTTCACCCTAATAAAGGCTATCTGAGTAGTCGTCTCCTCATTGAAATCCAAGGCCACAACCTCACCAAGAGTATTAGCAATGAATCTAACTGTAGCGTCAGAGACATAAGGAAGGGGGATACCTCTGATTTGAACCCAAAGGTCAATAGATGTAAGGAAATCCTCTCTAGGAAAGTCTTCCCACCTTTGAAGAGCTACAAACCAGTTTTCAAACACCCAGGGTCCCCTTCTGAGGACGGAGGCTAAGTCACTCTCTGAACTAAACCTAAACTGGACATAACTATCATCCAAAATACGTCCATGCACCCTGTCATAAAGATCCCACTGAGCAGGTAAGGCAGATAGTACACGCCTACGGTCTTGGAGGGTAGGGTTAAGCAGACGTCCGATAAGGCTAAGTCTATTCCTTGCCAAAGCACCAACATATGCTTAACTAGGAATAAACAATTCCGGATCATCTCGACCAAGAACCATATATTGAAGATCATTCCATAGTTCATCAGCCATGATAGAGAAAGAAAAAAAAAAAAACTAGAAAAGGGGAAACATACTAAGGAAAGTAAAACGAAAGAGGAAGGAAATATATATATATATGAGTAATTAAGGGGAGGAGTTAAAAAGGAACTAGAAAATATGAGATAAGAAGTCAAAAAGGTCAAAGAAGACAAAACTTATTTGTAGGACTTAGTCAAATCTTCTCGCGAAGGAAGAGAAAAATTAAGAAACCAAGAAAATCACCGCTTAAAACTCAAAAAGTCTTCTAGATTTGTTTTTTTTCTTCTGAAAGTCAGAATGTAAACCTTAGTAGCTAAGAAAGACAGAAATCAGTATTATGATTAAAAAGAGAAAAGAAATAATATAAGAAGTTTCTGGTAATGGGACAAAAGGATAGTACTAATGCAAAGAATTAAGAATCATGCTTTGCTCATGCTCAAAAAAACCTTTCAACCACCTAGGCTCACCACTAGACACGTAAGAGGATAATCTCAAGTCCAACGTGACACTTTTAGCAATCAGCATAGCTCCCGAGTTACTCTTTAATGGTTCGAAGCTAAGAAACCAGAAAGGTTTCCCTTGACTATATAAAATGAGGGGAGTAATGAAGCTTACAATTGATGGCCAATGACTTGGATTATGTATTGCCTGAATGATTTCAAACGTGGATGCACCAAAAGTTACATTCGCTAAATGTAGGCTTGCCATACTCTCCAAAGCCCACTCCCAACTCTTAATTTTGGCTTCAAAGACAGAGTTAACAGAAGCAAAGGATCTTCTACTATGCAAAAGAACATTACCTGTAGGACCTCGTACTACCCAAGAGGCTCCAGATAACGCTAACCTTTTGGACCATGAAAAACCAATGTTGCACTTCACTTCACCATGTAATGGGGGTTGCCATCTTTCATTCTGATCTGAGGGTACAAACTCGTGACAGAGAGTTGGAGTCTGCACTGCACTCCATTCCGAAAAGGCCTCCCATGCTTTTTGAGCAACATCAAGCGGTGAAAAGAAGACTCCTTGAAAGAGTAAGGAATTCCTGTTTTTCCACAGATGCCACAGAATCCAAGCAAAAGCTGATCTAGGTTCTGCAACAGAGTTCCCCAATCTCTTTAAACTTAAAACATGATGCATATTCTCAAAAATTGAGTTGCCAAAACCCAAGGACGGCGATGGAATATTGGAAAGAGCCCAAACTTGTCTTGCAAAAGGACAGAGGAACAAAATGTGGTTGATTGATTCAATCTCTGCACCACACATCATACACCCATCAAAAATTCTTATTGCTCTAGTCCTAAGTCTTTCTGTGACAGCAAGAGCTCCAAGAAGAGCTTTCCAGAGAAATATTCTAATTTTTGGAGAGGTATCCACCTCCCAGCAAGCATTTAAGACCGGGTTTCTAGAAGGCTTTGCTTGTGCAATCTGCAGGCTTTCCTTTTTCCTCAATCTGAACATCATTTTATAACCAGAGCTTACTGAGTAGATCCCATTTCTCGTTTCTCCCCAGCAGAACGAGTCTTTATAACCAATCCTAGGTTTTAAAGCTTTAATGTTTTTTATTTCAGAGTGATGAAACAGAGCATTTAAAAGACGATCATCCCATTCTCCAGATTGTTGATTAAAAAGATCAGCCACTTTAAGCTCAATATTCATCAGAGAGTGGATACCAACAGGTCTTATCGGTCTACCATCATATAACCAATCATCAACCCAAACAAAAGTGTCCTTTCCATTGCCAATAACACGGCGAAGCTTTTTTGAAAGAAGTTCCTTACCAAATAGTATACTCCTCCAACCAAAAGAAGGGCATCTTCCCAAAGAGGCATCTAGGAAATCAGTAGTAGGAAAATATCTGCTTTTTAAGAATCTAGAGAAAAGACAATTTGTATCATGTAAAAGCCTCCAAGCTTGTTTTGCTAGCATAGCTTGATTAAAAATTTCCAAATCTTTAAAACCAAACCCTCCATCTGCCTTTGGCAAAGTCATCTTCTCATAGCATATCCAATGGATTTTTTTTTTTCCTGATTACTATTCCACCAATAATCCATCATGACAGAAACCAAGTTCTTGATAGTATACTTAGGCAATTTGTAGCAGGACATTGCATATACTGGTAAAGCCAAAGCAATAGACTTTAAAAGAGTTTCTTTACCTCCTTGAGAAAGATTCTTTGCATACCAACCAGTTAATTTAGACTGGAGTCTATCCTTGATGAAGCTTAGAAGCTGTTTTTTGGAGCCACTCAAACATTCAGGTAGACCAAGATATCTACCATCCCCACCTTCTAAGCTAATCCCTGTTTTTTCTTTTATCCAATTCCAGTCTTGATTATCTGATTTAGACCCAAACGTAATCGCTGATTTTTGCCTATTTATCATTTGTCCCGACATCTTTTCATAGTCTTGAAGGCATTTCATCATTTCAGTACATTGTATCCTATTTGCTTTACAGATAAAGAGGCTATCGTCTGCAAATAGCAGGTGGTTGATGTTTGGACCTGAATGATGGAATTGAATACCTGAAATTTTACCCTCCCTTGCTGCTTGGTTGAATAGATGAATCAACGCTTCCGTACAGAGCACAAAAAGAAAGGGTGACAGAGGATCACCCTGTCTAATGCCTCTATCCGGTTTGATCAGACCATAAGATTCTCCATTGATTACTACTGAATAACTAACAGAAGAAACACAAGCCATAACCCAAGAGACCCATCGTTCTTGAAAGCCAAGAGCTTTAAGCATATCCTTCAAGAATAACCATTCAACTCTATCATAAGCTTTTGACATGTCAGTTTTGACCAACATAAACTCTTGAGACACCCTTGGATGCGTGTGGAGACAATGAACAATTTCATGAGCTATCAAGATATTGTCTGAGATCCATCTTTCTGAAACAAATGCCGCCTGGGTAGGAGAGACAATGGAAGGTAAATGTCTTTTTAGCCTATGCACCAGGATTTTTGAGACAATCTTATAAATCACTGAGCATAAACTAATAGGCCTGAGATCTGACATACTTTTTGGATCTGGGACTTTCGGAATGAGGCAAAGAAGTGTGTGATTCCAATCCTGAGGGAGATCACCTGAAGCAAAGAACTTAAGAACCTCACAATTAATCTGGTTATGGATCAGAGGCCAAAATTTTTTGAAAAAGAAACCCGTGAGTCCATCAGGGCCAGGAGCACTTTCACTGCTGATCGAGAACGCCGCTTGTCTGATCTCCGACTTAGAAATCTCTTTGACAAGATCCTGATTCATGTAATCTGACACTCGTGGCCAAAAGCCATGAAGGAAATCACTAAGATGCGAAGGCGAAGAAGATTTGAAGAGGTTATTGAAATACTTGACTGCCACTTCTCCTTTTTGTTGCTCCGAGAATTGTTCTATACCATCATCATCAATGAGAAACTGTAGAGAATTCTTCATTCTTGCAGCTTTTACCGAGGCTTGAAAGAATTTCGTATTCTTATCACCATCAAGAAGCCATTTCTCTCTACTTTTTTGTCTCCAGAAAATTTCTTCTTCTCGAAAGGCTATAGCAAGTTCTTTTTTAATCTCATTAATCCTTCTGAAGCAGGGCTTCAATGATTCATCTTGTTTTTTCAATTCCTTCCTTAATTTTTTTATACGGGTTTCTGAGCTAGACCATACTCTACTCTTCCACAAACTAATTGCCTTTCTGCAGTTATCACTTCGTTGAAGAATAGAATTTTCACCATCTAGAGCACTCATCTCATTCCATGCCTTCTGAATTACCTCCCATAAGGAAGGGTCTTCAGCCCATCGTTTGTCAAACCAGAAATTACTCTGAAACAATTCCTTATCACTCGTGAATTTAACCAGTACAGGCTTGTGATCCGAACCTAATTTCTCCAGAAACCATTGATGACTATTTGGAAACATAGATAACCACGCAGGATTTCCAAAACAACGATCTAGCCTACACTGAATCCATTGTTTATTTCTAACACCACCCCAAGTGAAACCATTTCCAGTGCTCCCAAGTTCAGACATATCACAATCCTCTAAAAACTTTCGAAAAGGTAGAAAAGAGCTTTCGTCACGCAAAGGACCTCCCATCTTATCTCCATTGGACAATATTGCATTAAAATCTCCAATCATACACCAAGCTTCAGTTCTTAGCAGCCCAAATTCTAGAATTTTATTCCACACAAGGGACCGAAGACCAGAAATCGGATTCCCATAAACACAAGAAACAAACCAAAAAGTTGATCCACTCAAGACTTTCATATCTAAAAGGTTTTTGTCAACCAGAAGAAATTCGATATCTATATTGTCCTTCCAAAAAAGAGCTAAACCCCCACTATATCCTAAAGGCTCAATTGTTTTCAGGTTACTATAGCCTAGCCAACCTTGAACCCTCTCTACAAAACCTATTGAGTTCTTCGTCTCCATGAGGAATAAGATGTCAGGGAAATGAGCTTTTCTCATTTCCTTGAGATGTCGAATTGTCCAGGGATTCCCCAGCCCTTGACAATTCCAACTCAAGATATCTATTGATCTTGCGGCAGTTCACCAGGAACCACCGTAAGGATGTCTCTTTGGAGACTTTTGGCCAAACTCTTCCCATTATCCCTAACCTCAACATTCCTTGAAACTTCCATACTACACTCAGCAAACGAATCAATAACTTTCATATTTTTGCCTTTCTTATCTTTCGTACATTTTATCCATGGCCTAGGTCTTTTAGTTGATTTAACCTTCTGATGCTGACCTTTGGACGAGCTAGCTTCTAGATTACCAGAAACGAAAGTAGATGGAGAGCAAAAGAATGGTGTACCTTGATTCACGCACTGAATAGGGACCTCTAAGAGAGAACTCTTTTTTATCACCATATCCGCTTTAATAGCATCATGTAAAAGTTTTGCAGAAGTACCTTCTACAGGGGAGGTAGCTAAAGCAGCTAATTTGACCTTCTGATGCTGACTTTTAGACGAGCTAGCTTCGAGATTACCAGAAACGAAAGCAGATGGAGAGTAAAAGAAGGTTGGATCATGATTCACACACTGTAGAGGGACCTCTTCTATAGGTGAGGTAGCTATAGCAACTGATTCCATTTCTTTGTCTTTGTTAAGAGTCTTTGTAGCAGTCACCGTTCCAGAAGCAAACTGCTTTTCGAGGGAAGAGGGAGCCAAAGGACAACGAGATTTATCGTGTGTCAGCCTCTGGCACTGAAAGCATCTTTTCCGAATACGTTCGTAATCAATACCAATTCTTACTCTCGAACCATTAGGAAGTTGAAGCTCTTTAAAATTTCTTAAACCCTTGGAAACATCAAGAGAAATCCTAACACGGACATAATCATTGCTTTGCGCTTCTTTCTCATTAAAGGGAACTTCCACAACCTGTCCAACACATCCAGCAATTTCCGATATAGTATCTTTCGTATAGTGGTTTACTGGGATGTTACGAAGTCTAATCCAAACCAGCATGAACTTCAGGTAATCAGGAGGAGGATCTTCAACCCATCTTTCCATAACCACACCCCAATCATCTTGCGTCCATACCCCAGTTTTTAAGATCTCATGTATATCTTCTTCATTCTTAAAGATGAACTGAAACTTATCTTTCGATAGGGCAATTCCTCTAACCCTATCATATAATCTCCAAATCCTTGGCATCTCTAAAATCCAATTCGACATACGTTGAAAGTCAGGGTTCAAGAACCTACCCATAATACTTCTCTTGTTCCTCTCAGATGAATTGAATTTTGGTAAATTAGATAAGACCAAAGGTTTATCTTCTTCTTCCTCAATCGTCATCTGTTGGAGATAGAGATCCAATTGCTTTTCCATATCGATTAAGCTCTTCAGAAAGGAGAAATCAAACCGTGAAATGATACAAGTAAGCAACTATTGCGAATAGAAGACCTGAAATAACGAGATTTTCTGAAATTGATTTTGTCTGGAACCGGACTGAAAATGGGGATATCTCCGGTAATTTCTCTGCCCAGTAGACTATATCTGAGAGAGGAGTTCTTAAGCCCAAAAGAAAATGGGACAGTGGCGATCTTGACGACGGCGATGTTAACGGCGAAGAACGATTAATTGACCAACTATAGATCTAGTAAAAGATACATTAACAAGAAAATTGACATAATTCAAAAGAAAAGAGAAGTATAAAGGACAGATAAAAAAATATGATAAAAAGTAAAAGGTTGAACGTGTAAAATCGTAAAGTTTCCGTCCTAATCTGAAATTTTGACAAGTAAACAGAGAACGACGTCTTTTTTTTTTTAATCGGACTTTTGACCTGAACAAACAAAAAAAAAAAGAAAAACTTCGGCCTTTCGCAAGCTAAAGGGGAGGGGGAAGGTGAAGAAGAAACCTGGAAAAATCCCTTCCCTTCTTCTTTATCACCATTTCTTCCTTTTATCCACACAGACAGAGAAGGAGAAGATGAAGCAGTGTAGTCACGGAATTGATGGTTTACGAACCGGTCTCTCACCATCCGCTAGACCTTTCGCAATTGGTTCTTCTTCTTCGACCATTTCTCTCAAATCTGAACACGAAGATTCCATCTGGGGTGATTATACTTTAGACCTTTCCTTCTTATCCTCTGATGATCAGAGAAGTGGCGTCGGTGATGATGATTCCTTATCTAACTTGTCTCGCGATGTCGAGCCTACCAAAGGTATCTTCTTACACTCTTCTTCCTCTTCTCGTGTTTGTGAATTTTTTATGCTATTTGTTATTTGGATAGAGGAATAAGTGTGGATAGAGAGATTTTGGTGTATAGTGTTATAATCTTGTGGAGGCTATAACTGTTGTGTGACACTTTTGCAGAAGGATTGTTTTTGGTGGACAAGATAGCTTGCTCTGGGAAGGTTTTTGTAAACCCTAATCCAATTATCTCGAAATTGCCTGAGGTATTGATTGAGTCTTCTAATGATGCCAAGTTGGGTCTGTCCTGTATCAACACAACACCTGTCAGGTCTGAGCAAACTTCTACAGAGTCTGATCAAGATGACTCTGAGGAAGACTCTCCTTGCTGGAAAGGTATGCATTCTCACAAGACTTCCAGACGTTCTACTGATGATCTTAGTGGTTTTCGTAGATTGAATCCTTTGGCACCTCAGTTTATACCATCTAATTCTAAGAAGAAACTCGAAAAATGTGATGAGAATGGTTCTTCTTCTTCGTCTTTGAAGAAGTCTCTGTCTTCAACTTTTCCATCATCTTCTGGAGAGTTCAACTTAACTGATCCTATTGAAGATGGAAGCAATGATGCAGCAAAGACTAGCATCTTGACCCACAATACAGATGAATTTTTTGGTTTTGTATCTAGTGATAGTACATCCAAGACCGTGACCATGTCAGATTCTAGAAATGAATTCCTGCCATTTAAAAGGTTGGATCCTTTGGCCCCTGTCTTTGTTCCCTCTAGTGCAAAACTAAGTCCTTCTGTCCATGAGAAGCAAGGAGCCTTTGAGACAAATGGAATTTCTCTTCTTTCTTTAGATGATAAGTCACTAAATAAGGTCAAGGTAGTGACATCTTCTGGAGAAGTTGGCCACAGTTTTAAGAGTCGATATGGTGGTCGTGATTTAAATTCAACATCTTCATACAATCCGTGGATTGAATCTGACGCTGGATTTACTGAGTATGCAAAACCAGGAAGCTCCAACAACAAATCTCATGGTCAACGGAGATTGAATCCATTGGCTCGTCAGTTCTCTCTTGCAGATACTAAACCGAAAGCATATGACCATGAGAAGAACCAAGCTGCAGATGATTTACCGTTAGTGGGGAATACTGCCGGTTTATACCTTCCAAGTCCTTACAGGGACCATAGTGTAGTAGATGCAGACTTAGCACAATCCCCAGTATATGTGGAACGTGGCCTTCCCAACATGTCACGTGGAAGTTCTTCACTTATATCTCCAAAGGCGGACAGTAACTTTGGGTCTACTAAGTGGTTTGCGGTGGAGCCAAATCCTACATTTTCAGTAAAGGGTAATAAAGATTTTAAGCATCCTCTTCCATTTCATGTTGTAGAAACTGCAGCGAGTTCATCTTCAAGCGATATGAAAGCTCTACCAGGCCCATCTCCAAAAATAGATGTGAAGAAACTACTTACAACGATGCATGGACTGTCAGAGTTACTAACACTTGCACGTGGTTCAGATTCACCAAATGCGGAAGAGCTTGATCTTGTTAACACTACTGTACAGAATCTCAACTTGTACATCAAAAACAACATTCAGGAACATGCTGCGAATCAAAACGTTGCACGACGCAATTCATATGATCTAAAGTTGTTACCTAACAGGAGTAAGGTATGTTGTTCTAACTGTTTTTATGTATATATATTCTAGCTTAAGCATCCTGAGATTTCATTGAACTTGGAAGCCCATTACTTTCTCTTAGTCTTAGAACATATTTTATTCAAGGTCAATAAGAAATAGCATCATGTCATGTAGAATTTACAAAAATGATATTGTGTTAATGCGTCACCTTTAGTTGTTAACTGTTCATCATGATTCCAAATTCTCTCTATTAGCTATCGATTAGAGACCTTCAGCTTCCAACGGCAAACAATATGACTGTCGACCTTGATGTGAAAAGGAAGGATAAATACTCTGTGGTTTCAAGAGAGACGGTCCCAGATTCTCGTTTGTATCAATATGGGGCGACCAAAGATAACAGCTTTGGTCAGGTATGGTTTTTTTCTCCATAATTAAGCTATTATATTTGACGTTAAGTGGGAGGTAGACCGTCGGTTTGATAATTTATGCAGGTTGTGGCTACAAGTGGTTACCAACAGAATCATCAAGGCGAGGAGCAGATCAACCAACATGCGCTGTTCTATAAAAGCTTATGGCTGAAGGCTGAAGCAGACAGGTGTTTGATGGTATACGAGACTTCTATTTCGAATCCAAATCTTTGAGGATACTAGAAAGGTGACAACAAATCATCCATAATACCCCCTTTACATCCTTGAACTTTTGATTCAGAATGTACTGTGAAGGGCAGTTACATGTCAGATTGGTAAGGCTTGCCCAAGGTTTGCTTTTTGATTTTGCAGGTTGGCTTGTAAAATATCAAAGAAGAGCCTCAAGATCTCCAATTTCTGGATGGAGACTAAGGCGTTTAAATCTTTTTCCTATGAAATAGCGGACACGTAAGGATGAAGTTGGTGCTCTTTTACCTTTGTTTTCATGTCGATTTAAGAGAATGAACTGACACTAATTCTCATTGCTACTTCACTTTCGGAATCATTACTGAGTAATTTTGTCTTTTTCTTATCAAAACCAGCAGGGCACTGTTTGGACGGTGGAGCCTTTTGTTTGGTGAAGATCGTAATGTTTTCTTGTTATAGTCATGTTTATTTGATTATCAGATGTATAAACAAACCAATGTATAACTCTTTTTTTTTTTTTTTAAATACTACGTCATCACTCTTTGGTACTATCTCTTAATCTAATCCTACTAACTTGCCTAGAATGACACAAAACTAAACATAAT
Source organism: Camelina hispida (assembly GCA_023657505.1). Classification (NCBI taxonomy): domain Eukaryota; kingdom Viridiplantae; phylum Streptophyta; class Magnoliopsida; order Brassicales; family Brassicaceae; genus Camelina; species Camelina hispida. The sequence continues at coordinate 22,745,894 of CP094631.1, read as the reverse complement.
TGTATCAAAGTCGAGAGAAAATGACCTAAAAATTAAGAGGAAAAAGCAGTTTAAAAAAGGGAATCGATTATGTTCCAAACCAGTGGTAACAGGGACAAGTAACAACTAAACAAGGGCAAAAGAACAATGTTGTGGTGGCTTTGCAGCTTAAAACCCTATAGGGTGAGTTCCATAATGGCTGAAACGATATCTCCATCATTTGCCTTTAGAGCTTTGACGGCTTTGGCCTTAGAGATACCTGCTTGGGTCATAACAAGATCAATGTCTCCGGCTTCAAAGCCTGTGTCATCAACATCATCTTCGTCTTCTTCCTCTGCTAGTGGAGCCATGGAAGCTTGAGAAGCATCATTAGGTAGCATGTCAGGCGTCTTGAACCTCTGAGAAGCTTGAGTTTGTAGCTGAGAGCTCAGATCGTCGAGCTTAGCCTCTCCAAAAAAGACATAAGTGTCAGCATTGGGACTCTTGTAAACAGCTGGGTTCGAGATGACATAAAACACCTGATATAGAAGCAACATTTCCCACAAAGCAAACCTTTATAAATTATACAACTTCCACCCACACAAAAAAAGAAAGAGATATGAGAGTTTTGTTGTAAGAAGTATTGTTTTTACATTCTTGGCTCTTCGAAATTCCACGCTGCTGACATCTGAGATAGGTTTCATGCCAAGCTTTAGAAGAGCTTTGCGACTTTTCTTCTCGCTTCTACTTGGCTTTGAATACTCATTTCCAACTTCTCCTTCACCTACACAGCCATACACATAACATGAAAACAAAACCCTAAAACCATCACTATAACTGCGCAATTCGATCAAAGTGTTCCCACAATAGAGAAGCAAATTCACACTTAAGAGCTCAATCTAGGGATTTAAGAACCTCAAAGTTTCAACAATTTCCAGTAAAATGTGAGTTATTTTTCTTCTGATTTCTAGAAACCTCTCATTTTCAAAACCCTACAAGATGGTCTATAAACAATACATATCTCAAAATCAAACGAACGAGCAAATTACCTCCGAAGTCCTCATCGTCTTCGTCATCGTCGTCTTCCTCATCCTCCACAACAACATCCTCTTCCTTCTGTTTTCCACCACAAACCATTATCAAAATCGACGATAACAAATCGCAAAAAAAAAAAAAAAAAAAAAAAAAAAGGAGAACCTCGTGTTTCAACTGCTCTTTGATGGATTCAAACTGCGGCTTCTCTTCCTCCACAATTGCTCCTGGCATCTTTCTTCTTTTTCTTCTTCGCGCAGCTAGAACCAAAAAGACCTTTACCTTTACCAGAGTGTGAGTGAGTGTCACACACACACACGGATAAAACAAGAGTATAAAAGGAGATTAATGATCCTCTGCTTCGCGGTTCACCGTATCTAAAACCCTAGTAGCTGTTAATTTGTAAAGCCCATTGGGCCTCATTCTCATAAACTTTGATCGGTACTTGGCGAACCAGAACACGTCTTCTTTTCATAGTATAGTTTATGTTTGAATGTATAAACTTTGCTTTATTTTGACTGGAATGGTCAACTTAGTCAAAAGTCAAAACAAATGAAACAACGTTCACAAATTTTTATAACTAGAATTCTAAAAGCTTTGCTTTGTTTCAGATTCAAGAAGCAACGAGAATCGGTAAATGGAAGAACAAAACATATCTTTGTACGCAATCATCTTATCCAGCTCCTCTGTTCTTCCCATGGTTCTGAAGACAGCTATAGATATTGGCCTCTTCGACATATTAGCCGAGTCTGGTCCTTCCTCTGCTTCTCAGATCGTGTCTTTATTGTCTAATCAGAAACAAACACATCATGATTCAAGCTTGGTTGATCGGATTCTTCGTTTTCTTACGAGCTACTCTATAGTCACGTGCTCTGTTTCCACTGACCACGGTGAGCCATGTGCGTTCTATGGATTAGCTCCTGTGGCCAAGTACTTCACCAAGAACCAAGATGGAGGTGGTTCGTTAGCTCCGTTGGTGAATCTATTTCAAGACAAAGACGTGATTGATATGTGGTAACATCATTAAAAACATCCTAACTCATTTACTAGTTTGAAAACGTTATGATCTCTAACTGATGTTGTATTTAACCATTAAAAGGCACAACCTTAAAGATTCTGTTCTTGAAGGAGGGATTCCATTCAACAAGACTCATGGCTCGAGCGCGGTTGAATTTGTAGGAAGAGATTCAAGATTCAGACAAGTGTTTCAAAGCTCCATGAAAGGTTTCAATGATGTATTCATGGAAGAGTTTCTGAAGAGTTACAATGGTTTCGATGGTGTGAAGTCGTTGGTTGATGTTGGTGGTGGAGATGGCTCTATTCTCAGTAGAATCATCTCTAAGCATCCTCACATCATCAAAGCTATTAACTTTGATTTACCCTTGGTAATCAACACGTCATCAGCTTCTCCAGGTATATATACATACATACAAGTTCTTGCAAAGATTCTGTAGTATTGTAAATGATCTCAATGTCATAAATTTTAATGGTTGTAGGAATTGAGTATGTTGCTGGAGACATGTTCACAAGCATTCCTAAAGGAGAAGCCATTTTCATGAAGGTATGCTTTTATCAAGTCTTAGTAGAGCCATATACTTCAAAAAGAGAACATTTAGATTTCTTGTTTTTTTTTTGGTTACATTTTACAACAGTGGATGCTCCATAGCTGGGACGATGAACATTGCGTGAAGATACTTTCCAACTGTTATCAATCCTTACCTTCAAACGGGAGGGTGATTGTGGTGGATATGGTGATCCCGGATCTACCAGGAGACACTCTCTTAGACAGAAGCTTGTTTCAGTTTGAGTTGTTCATGATGAACATGAACCCATCAGGGAAAGAAAGAACAAAGAATGAATTCGAGACTTTAGCTCGTCTCGCTGGGTTTTCTAATGTGCAAGTTCCATTTACATCTCTGTGTTTCTCAGTTGTAGAGTTCCACAAGAACGAGTGAGATATGTATTATGAATATTATTGGTTAAATATATACAGAGTCAGAACTAATTAAGGGTTCTGTTCCCTCTCTACTTGAATAGTTACATGAATGATTTTGTGCTCTCTCTTTATATACTCAATCACCTTGTCAAGCGTAGCGTCTGTGTCTGCCTCAGGCTTGATCCTAACATGGCAAGATAGAGAGACTTTGCCGACCGTTATAGACCAGATATGAAGCTCGTGGACCGCCGTTACTTCATCCATGTCGCATAGACCTGCTGAAAGTCTACTAGGATTGATCTCTCTTGGAGCAGTCTCCATCAGAATGTCAAGTAGCTTCCGCGTGGTACTCAAGGTTCTTACCAACGCCAGTACAGAGAAGATAACTGTACAGATGAGATCGAAGATCTTCAGTTTTGGCTTCCACCAGATAAGTCCAGCACTTATCATCACTCCTACATTTTGAAGCAGATCACCAATAACATGAAGATATGCTCCTAGTACATTTATATTCATTGTTTCTCCCTCGGCCTCCGTATCCTCCGTATGGTGATCATGATCATGATCATAGGAGTGTCCGTGATGACCATGGCCAAGAAGGAAGACCATTACGGAGTTGACGATGACTCCAAAGCAAGCAACTCCAAACATAAAAGAGGGCCTTTGATTTCTCTGTTCTGGTGGCAGAGCCTTATGATTGCTTCATGATCTAGTGTTAAATCAATAACCCAAAGCACACTCAACCACGATCTAGTGGTGTCGTCGTAGCACTTCAGGGTCGAATCCACAGAGACCAAACGATACACTATGAAATTATATAGACCGAGTATAGCTAAAGCAAAGAGGAAGTTTGTTTTGCAAGTAACAGAATTAAAACAGAAAATAAATAAGAGTTTGTAAATTTAAGAGAAAGTATTGGGCGCAGGGAATCAATCAAGGGTTATGATCACGAAATTGGGTGATAGATTAGGATAGCTTTAGGAACCGTTCTTGAACTCGAATCTCAAATATAAAACTAACCTACTGTCGCAGCGTTAGTTATCTAAGCAAGGAATCGAATGAACCCTAAACCGTCGTTTGGATCTAAACAATCCTAGCAAGCATTAAGTTCTAGTCCGATTATGTTCACAAGGTGCCCCAACTTCAACTGTCGTTGGCTAAGGATCACCTTGCTCACCTATGTTCTTTCAAGTAATTCAACAACACTTTTGATGCCTAGATGAATTTAACCTAAGATCATAAACTAGGAAGCTAATCTAGTTTAAGCAGTAAAAACAACTATAGATGAAGAACACAATAGATCAGTCCCAAATCTAACAACCTAAATCAATGAATCATAAAAACCCCTTTTGAAACCCGAAACCCAATAATAAGACTACTCAGACATCGAACAAAGACAATCACAAATCAAATATGAAGAAAACATGTTTGAATTGCAAAAGAGATAAAAGGGTTCAAAATTCTTCTCCAAAGGGTTAGAAAGGATTAGAGATCTTCTCCCAAGCTTACAAGTGCTCAAAAACGGCGTAGAGTAAAAGTTATTGCTCTAGGGGTCGAGCCCCGTGGTTAAATAGTAAAATAAATCCCTAAAAAGTCGGTTTAAAACAGAAAAGGAAAGATTGCGTCGGGGACGGGAATGGTCAATCTCGAAAGGATCAGTCGATCCGGAACGTTTTTCTGCTCTCACTCCATCTACTGACTAGCTCGATCAGTCTTCAACCAATTTAGCTCCAGATGCATATTTTCATCCCCAAAACGCTCAGATTCCTTCCAAAATCACCTAGAACCTGTAAAGACTCACAAAGTACTAAAAGGACTCTAAAAGCACACTTGGACCTAGGAAAAGACTCAAAACAAACTTAAAAACTATAGTTAAAACACTATAAAATGCAGACACATCAATTCCCCCGGACTTGAATCTTTGCTTGTCCTCAAGCAAGAACAGACAGAAACTCAAGAACAGAGAAAAGGTTTGAAAGTGGAAACTCACATATTCTTGGGAACCTCTTCTTTGCACTCTTCATCACATCAAATCGAGAACTACTTTATGTACTCTGCCCATGATTTAGGATCAACACTCCCTACTCTGAACTCCACGGCCTTAGAGAACCTTCAGTCTCCCCATCGTTATCTCTCTATATCAGATTAGTAAAAAGGTGCGGTCTTACCATGGGAGTATCGATCATTGAACTGTTGACTCCTTCAACCTCTTATCGCCCAAGACCTCCTCTTATGCTCCCTTTCCTCTCTCTTTTCTCACTTCCAAAGGATTGATTTCTCCCTAATTTTCTAGGGTATCATTTTATTTTTTTTATCAATCCTTTGCTCTTTTCTTGTGGACAGGTTTCCATGAGTTCCGAAGGATGCACGGGTTTACGCACAACCCTCGGTTCACTTCTTTTATTACCTATATCCTTTTCTTCTTTCTTCTTCTCTTTTTTTCTCTTTTTTTTCTGAGTATTGAAGGGAAGAGAGAGGGGAAGCATACTTTGTGAGGAGATGCACGTCTTATAAGGCTTGAAGGGAGGAGTCTTGTCCGATGTATACCAAGCCCCAAGGTAAGAAATTAAATTGGATTAAGTCTTGTCAAAGCTAGAGACAACTTCTGGTTCAACTTAGTGTTCTCTTTGGCGAGTGTCTTTTGGGGTGTGTTGAGACTGCTCATGTTCATTCCAAGCTTCATTCCAAATCAGAGGTACAAAGTAATCATAAGAGTGTTAGATCAAAGCAAAAGATTCCTAGAAATGATCATAATTTCCAAATATTTTGTTTTTTTTTTTTTTTAGACACGACAAACTGACTCAAATAAAAGGAAAATCAAAAGAAACAACCAAAGAAAACGTCATTAGTAACGTGGAGACATTCCTCCCCCGGACTTACTTCACACCGTCCCGGTGTGAAAGCAAAACCAAGAAAAGAAATGAATCCGACAAGAAAAACAAAAGATAAAAATGAAAATCCGAGAAAAGAAACAGAGTAACCCGGAAAGAGGCAGCTACTGGTCAGAACTGCTGAGACGGTGAAGATGTCGCAGAATGGTCAGACCCAAGTGGCTCAGTGGCTGCATCCTCCTCGTTGTCGGTATCGACGTGAGCTGCTTGAGGTGGTGCGAAGCAGGATGGGGCGAGACTTTGGAGCCATGTAGCCAAGCGAGTGAGCAACATGTTGTTCTTCTGCTGAGTGTCGTAGACCCATCTCTCAAACTCGTTTCGAGCTGGCTCCTTAGGTGGTGCAGCAAGAAACTGGTTCACGTCGAAAGGGGGAAATGGTGGAAGGGTCTGAGATGGCTGCGAAGATGTAGATGCCCCGGTGGGGTGGGGGCGGCTCCGGGATCGGAGGGCTGCAGGCTCTCGCTCCTCTCCCAAAAGAACATCATCAATATCCCTAAGGATGTCAACAGGAGGATCAAAATCGATGTTCTGAACCTTGCGGAGGGTAGTGACGAAAGGCATAGGGATCAGCATATAACGAAGCTGACCGGTCTTGGTTTGGAAACGATAGCAGAAGTTGTATCTCACCAAAATCTCACTAGTAAACATGTACTTGAGGTCAAGCAACTTTCGCTGTGACACCTTAGCGTGCGGTGGTAAAACAACACCGCAATACTCAATGATATGGGTCACCAAACTGCCGATAAGAACTCTCTTGTTCTTCGCATGAGCCATGCTCCTCCGAATCTGTTCAAACTCCTTAGATAGCAGGAAACCAAAGTTGACATCATGAGTCTGCTGATACAAAGGGGAATCCGGAGCATGAAGGAACCTGCGAAGACCATGGAAAAACATCCACAACTCAGGTAGCTGCAATGTGCTAGTCTCAGCCCTAGCATAAATTGTGTTGCTCAGGAACTTCGCTATGATCCGGAGGACGGGGTTGCGGATGCGAGACTGTCTGGCGCTTCGGGAAGTGTATTGCCCAGCGGCAATAAGCTTCCAAATCTCTGTCCTACTGTCAAGCTTCTCCATCGTGCATAAGGTGTTTCTGGGGAAACCAAATATGTCACATAGATCAAACATGGAAATGACATAGTGTTTCTTGAGTAGGAAGAAGCTGATCGAACACTGCTCGGCTATCATATCAGATCCGCCAGGCGTATCGACTTGCACAGTTGCAAGAAACTCTCGTGCGAGCCGATCATGCAAGTCCCATGCTTGTTCAGCGAAAGTACCAAATCCCATATTTTTCACCAATTCATCAAAATCTGACAGCATACCCATCTTCTCAAAGAGCTCCCGATCGACAAAACGAGTTGGCTCCATCTTGCATTGGCCAAGAAGTTTCAAACCCTTAGTATCCTCATCACTCCAAACTCTCGTTGGTGGTTCTGCGGAAGGAGTGGCAGTCTCCTTACCGCTACGGCTTCGTTTAGGCATTGTCTTGGAATCGCCGAAATAGAAATTTGGAGAGAAAGCTCTTACCTTGTTTGAACGATTGATACAACAATTGGGTTGGGCAAATGAAAAATCAAGTTGAAGAAACCCAAAATTCAAATCAAACAAGAAAGGATTCGAGAGGAGAGGGAAATCGAGTTTGTGGATGGTGAGGGAGGAAGGAAGAAGAAAAGAAATTAGGTTTTATGGGGTGGAACACGAAGCCGGTTTAACCCGGTTCAATTTAAGTTCTTAAGTCCGAAAACCAATTTTCCTTCCTTCCTTCCTTTTTTATCCGTCCCTCGATTTTACTTACCTGGAACGGGGATCAGTCAATCCAGAATTAGATTAGCTGATCCTGATCATCACGGAACTTGCCTTGAAAAGGGTTTCGCATCTTCTGCGTTTAGAACCTGTTCCTGAAAATCAAACTCACTACCAAACGTGATTCTCGAGTAACTCTGTAAAGAATACAAAAATAGCAAATTTCCTAAGAAAAGAAAAACAAAACCAAAAGAGAAGGGTAAGCAAATGCAAACCCTTTGGGTTGCCTCCCATTAGCGCTTGTTTATAGTCTCGAGCCTGACTTTTCTTGCTGCTTAAGCAGCTTGTGGTTCCTCCAGAGGGAGGGAAGTCTCAATTGGGTCATACTCCGCGAGGTACGGTTTAAGGCGCTGGCCATTGACAGTGAATTCTTTGCCCTCTTGGTCCCAAAGTACAACAGCACCATAAGGCATGACCTCCTTGATTCGAAAAGGTCCGGACCAACGGGAACGCAGCTTCCCAGGAAATATCTTCAGCCTTGAGTTGAAAAGAAGGACCAAATCGTTCGCAGCAAAATCACTGGGGATAATCTTCTTGTCGTGTAAGGCTTTGGTCCTTTCCTTGTATATCTTGGTGTTCTCATAAGCATCCATGCGGATCTCATCGAGCTCATTCAGCTGAATAAGGCGTCTTTCTGCTGCGGTCTTGACGTTGAAGTTGATCTGCTTGGTCGCCCATAAGGAATGGTACTCAAACTCAACAGGCAAGTGACATGATTTCCCATAAACCAGCCGAAAAGGGGTAGTGCCGATGGGTGTTTTGTAAGCAGTCCGATATGCCCATAATGCGTCATCGAGTTTCAAGGACCAATCCTTTCTAGTTGAGTTGACTGTTTTCTCCAAGATGCTCTTGATTTCACGATTAGAAATCTCGACTTGCCCACTGGTTTGTGGGTGGTAAGGGGTAGCAACCTTGTGTGTCACGCCATGTTTTTGCAAAAGGTTTGCAAAAAGCTTGTTGATAAAGTGAGTGCCCCCATCGCTTATTACCACTCTAGGAACCCTAAATCGTGGAAAGATTATGTGCTTGAACATCTTGAGAACCACCTTCGAATCATTAGTAGGGCTTGCGACAGCCTCAACCCATTTGGAAACGTAATCCACTGCAACAAGTATGTAGAGATTGCCATAAGAGGGTGGAAAAGGCCCCATGAAGTCGATTCCCCAGCAGTCGAACACCTCGATTTCCAAGATAAAGTTTTGGGGCATCTCGTTCCGTTTGCTGATGTTCCCACGTCGTTGGCAAGAGTCGCACCGGGAGACAAAGTCGTGTGCATCACGAAATAAAGTAGGCCACCAGAGGCCTGCTTGAAGTACCTTTGTCGCGGTTTTGAAGGTAGCGAAATGACCAGCGTAGGTTGAACCGTGGCAGTGAAAAAGAATTCCTTGTACCTCTGATTCTGGAACACATCTCCTGTAGAGGCCATCAGCACAATGCTTGTAGAGAAAAGGCTCATCCCAGAAGTAGCGTTGCACATCTCTAAGGAACTTTTTCTTAGCATACCCTTTGAAGTTTAAAGGTTCTTCTGCAGCACACAAATAGTTTGCGATATCGGCATACCATGGCGAATCATTAACTGTTTGTTGGAGTACCTTAACATTGGCTTTCTCCTTGTAGCAGTCAAGGAAAGCTGCAACCACATACACATTCTCCTCAGGGAGTCGGTCATCTATGGGGATCTCGTCATCGATTCTCAATCTAGAAAGGTGGTCTGCAACCCCATTCTCAACCCCCTTCTTGTCTCTTATCTCAAGATCAAACTCCTGCAGTAGTAGTATCCATCGCAACAATCTCGGTTTAGCATCTTTCTTGGTTAACAAGTAGCGCAGTGCGGCGTGATCTGTGTGCACAATGACCTTAGAACCAACCAGATAGGATCTGAATTTCTCAAAAGCAAAGACTATGGCTAGTAATTCCTTCTCTGTTGTGGCGTACTTGGTCTGTGTTCCATCAAGTGTCCTGCTAGCGTAATAAACAACATGCAACTTACCATCCTTGCGTTGTCCCAGGACTGCTCCCACAGCGAAATCACCTGCATCGCACATAACTTCGAACGGCAGATCCCAATCGGGTGGTTGTACTATTGGAGCCGAGATCAGTGCTTGTTTGATCGTGAGGAAAGCCTCCAAACAATCCGCGGTAAACTCAAAAGAGATGTCCTTGCACAGCAGCTGGGTGAGTGGTCTGGCAATCTTGGAAAAATCCTTTATGAACCTTCGATAAAATCCTGCATGACCAAGGAAACTGCAAATGTCTTTAACGGTTTTCGGAGGTTGCAGACTGGACATGACCTCTATCTTGGCTTTGTCGACTTCTATCCCTCGCTCAGAAATTCGATGGCCAAGAACAATCCCATTGGTGACCATGAAATGGCATTTTTCCCAATTCAGCACAAGGTGTTTATCCACACAGCGTTGAAGTACTTTGCACAAGTTGGATAAACAGGAGGAGAAGGATGAGGCATACACCGAAAAATCATCCATAAAGACTTCCATAATTTCCTCAATCAAGTCGGAGAAGATCGACATCATGCAGCGCTGGAAGGTGGCTAGGGCATTGCACAACCCAAAAGGCATTCGTCGGTAAGCGAATGTGCCATATGGACAAGTGAAAGTGGTCTTTTCCTGATCATCCAGGTGAATCGGAATTTGGAAGAAACCAGAGTAACCGTCCAAGAAGCAGTAATAAGGGTGGTTCGCTAGACGCTCAAGCATTTGGTCAATGAATGGAAGAGGGAAGTGGTCCTTCCTTGTGGCTGCATTGAGCTTGCGGTAGTCGATACACATGCGATGCCCTGTTACTGTCCTGGTGGGGATCAACTCGTTTTTCTCGTTTGCAACTACTGTCACCCCTCCTTTCTTTGGCACCACATGGACTGGGCTCACCCAAGTGCTGTCAGAAATTGGGAAAATGACTCCGGCTCCCAACAGTTTGAGGATCTCCTTCTTCACCACTTCCTTGAGGTTCGGATTTAGCCTCCTTTGGTGTTCGATGGAAGACTTAGATGGATCTTCGAGGTGAATCCGATGCGAGCACAACTCCGGTGATATACCTGAAATGTCATCTAAGGAATAGCCCAAAGCCTTCCTATATTTTCTTAACTCGCAGAGCAAGAGTGCGGTTTCAACATTGTTTAGGTTAGAGTTAATGATAACTGGATATGTGGAATTAGGTCCGAGATATGCGTACCTTAGCCCTTCTGGGAGTGGCTTTAAGTCCAACTTTGGAGCTTTGAGTTCACTCCAATCCTCCTGATTTGATTTTGTCCCGGGGCAAATTTCAGGATCAGCTGATCTGTCGCTCGGAATGGTCAATCCGTCGTCTTTATCGGATGCTTCCACAGGAGAATTCGGATCAGTCAATCCAGTTTCCGGATCAGTCAGTCCAGGCTGCAGATTGATGAATAAGACCTCATGTTTTAGGACTGCTGCAGCATCGAGTGTTCTGGCCAAGCTTTCAGTCTCCTCAGAGAGATATCCCAGCTCTGGTTCTGTCTTGGTGAGTGCTACCGCAAGATGATCACTTGTACATACTTCATCATAGATCTCATCAGCTATTTCGCCTATTGTGTCAACCCATAAGGTTTGACCATCAATCGTAGGTTTCTTAGCTGCTTTCTCTAAATTGAATCTCAAAATCAGATCATCCATGTGTAAATCGATCTTCCCTTCCTTGACGTTTATCATCGCACCGGCCGTGGCCAAGAAAGGCCTTCCAAGTAGGATCGGTTCTTGGGATTCCTCGTCAAGCTTGAGAACTATGAAGTCAGTAGGAATGTAGCAGTTCCCAATTTGCACTGGTAGGTTTTCCAGTACTCCTTCTGGGCGTCGAGTGGAACGATCAGCTAGTACAAGAGTGACTTGGGTCGGTTTGAAGGTATAGAGGCCAAGTCGCGTCGCAACGCTGAGTGGCATTAGGCTCACACTTGCTCCTAGATCGCAGAGGCATTTGCTGAACTTGAGGTCTCCTATCGTGCAAGGCAGGGTAAATGGTCCAGGGTCCCCACACTTTTCAGGCATTCAATTTTGGAGCATGGAACTACACTCTTGTGTAAGGTACATCACTCCTTTCTCGAGACTGAGCTTGTCGGTTAGAATTTCTTTCATATACTTCTTAAGAGATGGAACCATCCTTACTGCTTCGATGAAAGGGAGTCTAACCTGAAGTTCTCCTACCACTGATTTCAGCTTCTCATATTCTCGCTCCTGAATTTTTGACTTGCGGCGAGTAGGGAAAGGTAACCTGGGTGCATAGGGCTGTTGGGATTTGCTGGGTTGCTCTTCTTCGGTAATCACTGAACCATGTATCGCAGCATCTTCGGGGGTGTTGTCAAGATTGGTGTCAGGGTTGTTTTCTTGATTCCGAATTTCAGATCGGCCGGTCTTGACATTTGATCGGTCATTCCCTGCTCTCTGCTGCGGTTCAGGAAGCTCTTTTCCACTTCGAAGGGTGATGACGTTTATATATTCCTTCGGATTAGCCTCGTTCTTCCCTGGAAGTGTCCCTGGAGGTGCCTTGACCCTTGCTGCGGACTGTGCCACCTGATTCTCCAACACTCTCATGTGAGAATTCAACGACTCGATCCTCCCATTTAGCTCAAAGTACATACTGTCCATCTTGCCAGTCACGTCAGCAGCGTTTTTCTTCTGGTTCTCCATCAGAGCTTGCATCATTTGTTCCAGCTTGCTCTCCTGCGAGACTGCTGCCTGCGGTGCGACCGGTTGATACCCTTGTGCAAAGTTGTTGACTTGAGGTTTTTGTTGGAAATTTGACCCTCCAAATCCTGTCCCCTTGTTCTGGAAGCCCTGTGCAACGTTGCTCTGCTGAGGACGCGGTGGGTAAACCTGATCCTGAGGATTCTCGACATTATTGCTCCTGTAGGACAGATTAGGGTGGTTCCTAAAATTTTGGTTAAAACCTCGATTTTGGAAGTTTCCCTGTCCTCCTATATAGTTCACCTCCTCCACACATTCTTGGTATGTCTCAGCTCCGAAGTCTGCATACCCCCCAGTTTGTTCCTCACACGAGTTTACCCCTTGGTGGTCCCTTTTCAGTAGGAGATTTACCTTTGCTGTGAGGTCTTTAATGGCATCAGTATCGACAGAATTTACCCTAACCGTACGGTCATAGTCTGTGCCGTGATTGCTGTTGCTGGCTGCGAGGTTTTCTATCAGCACATTGGCTTCGTTTGCAGTGTTGGTAGAGAAATCTCCCTTGCTGGCCGTATCTAAAGCCATCTGGTACTTCTGTTCAATTCCCCCATAGAAAATGTTCATTAGATTATCTTGGATGTATCCATGATGGGGACAGTCTCGAAGATACTCCTTGAACCTTTCCCATGCTTCACAAAATGACTCCATGCCTCCTTGCGAGAATGTAGTGATCTTGCTTCGCAGCTTGGCTGAACGTGACTTGGTGTAGAAGTGATTCAAGAAAGCAGCTCTACATTGCGCCCAAGTGGTGAGTGATCCAGCATCTAAAAGGTTCAGCCACCTAAGTGCCTTATCCGCCAAGGAAAACTGGAACAGAGTCAGCATCAGATAGTCGTATGGCACACCATTGGACCTCGTCGTACTGGTTAATCTTTCGAAAGCTTCAATGTGATCAAGAGGGCTCTCCGATGGCAACCCGTGGAAAACGCGGTTCTGAACCAGATTGATTAGACTATGCTTAATCTCATAGTCTTGCCTAGCAGGAGCGGGAGGTTGAATCGCTGATCGATTCGCAAACAGCCTGTTCTGGGCATCTTCATCCCTCAAGGTGGCTGGTCTCGCTGGTGGGTTAGGCAGAGCATGCTCTTGCTGGTTCTGCCTCTGCTGTTGTTGGACGATACCAAGTTGAGGGTTGGGTGGATTAACCTCTGGGTTTTCTCCGTCAGCCATAGCGTTAATCTGAGCTCTTGTTTTCCGGTTTTCTCGTTCAAGCTGTGCTAACTCCTTGTTTCCCAGTATACGCAGATCAGTTTTCTTGCTGCTCCTCGTGTGCATACACCTGAAACCAAGAAATAAAGTTGCAAGAACTAGTTAGTAACTAAAAATAAAGAAACTTTAGACTAAACCTGAATCTAAAATTCCAAAGGCAACGTTTTGGTCCCCGGCAACGGCGCCAAATTGATCTAGAGTTAAATCAATAACCCAAAGCACACTCAACCACGATCTAGTGGTGTCGTCGTAGCACTTCAGGGTCGAATCCACAGAGACCAAACGATACACTATGAAATTATATAGACCGAGTATAGCTAAAGCAAAGAGGAAGTTTGTTTTGCAAGTAACAGAATTAAAACAGAAAATAAATAAGAGTTTGTAAATTTAAGAGAAAGTATTGGGCGCAGGGAATCAATCAAGGGTTATGATCACGAAATTGGGTGATAGATTAGGATAGCTTTAGGAACCGTTCTTGAACTCGAATCTCAAATATAAAACTAACCTACTGTCGCAGCGTTAGTTATCTAAGCAAGGAATCGAATGAACCCTAAACCGTCGTTTGGATCTAAACAATCCTAGCAAGCATTAAGTTCTAGTCCGATTATGTTCACAAGGTGCCCCAACTTCAACTGTCGTTGGCTAAGGATCACCTTGCTCACCTATGTTCTTTCAAGTAATTCAACAACACTTTTGATGCCTAGATGAATTTAACCTAAGATCATAAACTAGGTAGCTAATCTAGTTTAAGCAGTAAAAACAACTATAGATGAAGAACACAATAGATCAATCCCAAATCTAACAACCTAAATCAATGAATCATAAAAACCCCTTTTGAAACCCGAAACCCAATAATAAGACTACTCAGACATCGAACAAAGACAATCACAAATCAAATATGAAGAAAACATGTTTGAATTGCAAAAGAGATAAAAGGGTTCAGAATTCTTCTCCAAAGGGTTAGAAAGGATTAGAGATCTTCTCCCAAGCTTACAAGTGCTCAAAAACGGCGTAGAGTAAAAGTTATTGCTCTAGGGGTCGAGCCCCGTGGTTAAATAGTAAAATAAACCCCTAAAAAGTCGGTTTAAAACAGAAAAGGAAAGATTGCGTCGGGGACGGGAATGGTCAATCTCGAAAGGATCAGTCGATCCGGAACGTTTTTCTGCTCTCACTCCATCTACTGACTAGCTCGATCAGTCTTCAACCAATTTAGCTCCAGATGCATATTTTCATCCCCAAAACGCTCAGATTCCTTCCAAAATCACCTAGAACCTGTAAAGACTCACAAAGGACTAAAAGGACTCTAAAAGCACACTTGGACCTAGGAAAAGACTCAAAACAAACTTAAAAACTATAGTTAAAACACTATAAAATGCAGACACATCACTTCACACACAATCCACACATTGAGAGCCCAGGTAAGCAGGATGGATGCAAGATTCGCAAGAACCTCGATTCTGAAGTATCCGAAGGTCCGGTTTGGTGTTGCCTCCCACCTTGATGCGTATAACGAGAACAGTGAAATAGCAAAGCAGACAATATCCGATGATAGATGTGCGGCGTCCGTTAGAATGGCAAGGCTGTGCGCTTTCTTGCCCCCAACAACTTCAACGGTCATGAAAAGTAAACAGAGGATGATTGAAACTGAGAGCTTCTTCTTGGAGCTGGAGTTGTCCTCAGTGTCCTCGGCACTGTAATATCCGCAAGGGATCTCTCCACAAGTTATGATCCTCTCTGTCTCTACAGTAGTTTCTCTGAGGATTTCAATCTCTCGCTCAACTGTCTGAATCTCCATAGCAATTAAAAAAAAAAGATAAAAAGATTAACTGAATCTAGTTTGGTGTGGGATGAGAGAGAAAGAAAGCAAAGTGTGAATCTGTTTCCATGGAAGGGCCTTTCGATTATATATATATAGCTCAAAGTTTGTCTTTGATAACTTGACAATTTAATAATGCCAATTGTTGTGCATGGACTTAACTCTGTTACTCTTTGATAACGTGAAAATTCGATGATGCCAATTGTTGTGCATGGACGTAACTCAGTTACTCTTTGATAACATGACAATTCGATGATGCTACTTGTTTGAGCATAAACGTAACCAGTTAGAGTTAAGTGTGATTCTTTTTTTGGTAACATGACAATTCGATGATGCTACTTAGCTCGTTGAGCATAATCGTAACAGCTACATATATATATATATATATATATATATACTTGTTAGAGTTGATTTTGTTTTGTTAACATTGAAACAACTAGAAGCTGTTTTTCCCATGGTTCTTAAGATAGCACCCATAGATCTTGGACTCTTCGACATTATACCTCTGCTTCTCGAATTGCTTCTCTCTCTCATGTCTACTCAGACAAAAATCTTCATGATTAAAGATTAAAGATTAAAGATTAGTTAATCAGATTCTTTGATTCCTTGCAAGCTACTCCATCGTCCCCTGCTCTGTTTCCACTGAACACGGTGAGCCATGAGCGGTCTATGGCGAAGCAGTAAGCTCATATTAACACTGTTTTCTTAACATGTGATCGATGATCTATGCCCTGTTGTTGTGTTTATCGATTCATCTACATGATTTTAAGGTACAACCCTAAAGATTAAATAGGCCTTCCATTCAACAACTCTCACGGTTCAAGGGCGGTAGAATTGGTGGGACGAGATTCATGAATGTTATAAAGACAACTTCAGTCATGGCTCTGACTTGAATATACAAACTTAATTTCTTATAAAGAACTTGTTTGATAACTTGATCATGTTTACAGAGAGAATACAAATAATTTGTATCAACTTATTTGCCAATGCTCTCAAATAAACGACGACTCTGTCCCGGGCGAGCAGTAGTAAATTGGTCATCATCATCATCAAAAAGATGCAAAGCAGTAAATTTATTAATACTCTCAAACGAAGGACGATCTTGTAGCGGGCGAGCAATGGTCCTTACACGATGATGAACCTTTCGAGACGATGCTTCTGTGCTCGTGGGGTTAGGTTTCTGCTCTGGCGGTGGTGGGCTTATAGATGTTCTGGTTGCAACATATGTTTTCTTCATAATATTAAAACTGAGATCCTCTACATGGTCTACAAAGGCGTAAACTAGACACGGCTTGGCAAACACTTGATGGTCAGCAAGGCTTTCAACGCGTTGGATAGTGATCCTTTCGACCATTCTTGTTTCTCGGCATCCTTTAGAACCCACATACACAACGTAAGGGTACGCCATGGACCAATGTAGTGACACTTGCAAATAATCCCACCTAATTTACCCTTATAGTTGATCAGTCGTGGTAATTCTCCACCAAAGCATTTTGCGTCAATAAACTTAAATTTCTCAGATCTAACAACATCAAAGCAAACAATCAACAAAGACGGTGTTCCACAGCTAAGTAAGACAAGTAACACAAAATCTCTTTCCCTATAGGCTCAGAATGGGCTAAGGGACATTGGATCTTCCTCCACTTCATTTTTCCGGTTCTTAATGTCAGAACATGGTGTACGGACCCATAGCTCATCCGCAATACCTTGAATTATTTGTCAATCGGATCAAACCCTAAAAGGCTTCTTATCTCTTTGTACGTTACCAGTTGTAAGATGGAATATTGTCCCGTGATAGGGTTACATATCACCCGCAGTGGAGCCATACCCTCCTTTTGGATCCACATTTGACGAAAAAATATCAAACCAGAAACATAGCTACAATCGTATTCGTGTTGGCTTATGTCTTCAGAAAACTTCATATGAAAATCGGCTGCGGCGGCTACTACAGGAGACGAAGATTTCTCATAAAGAGTATTATGATCAGGCTGAGGCGATGAGAAGAAGAGCCACTCGCCCTTTCTTTTGACACCAAATAAGAGACGTGGATGATCCGTGGACTTGGTCAAGAACAACTCGGTGAAATATGGACGGACAAGCGTGGACCTCCATAGCTTCGACACGCAACGACACCTCCCGACTGACTTTGCAGACAATCTCGAGTATCTCGAGAACGAGATCAATCGGGATGGAATCTAAATTTTCTCCTCTATTCATTATCTGTTCGAAACTCTATCTCCATAATTGATAACATCATTATAACTTATTTATATAGGGTTCGAGGGCAACCACAATGAGGGTTATATTTTTGGGCCTCTTACAATTTTTAATTTATACTATATTTTAACCCGCGGTACACCGCGAGATTATGTAATTTTGTATATTTTATATATAACTTACAAAAAAACATTATGTTGGATCAAATATATGTTTTAAACTTTTTTACAATAATATTGAGATATTTGTAATTTTATTTTCTTTATCTATTTAAAAATTATTATTTTCATTTGAAATTTAATAAATTAAAAATCTTTTATTTTGAAATTTAATCAATCAAGTTGTTGTGAAAGTAAAAATCTGTTAATATGTATAATACTTTGTAGTTAGTATAAAATGATTTAAATTTTATTCACCAATTTGAAATTAGTTAGTTTTGTCTATGAGTATGATGGAGTGGGTTAGTGTTGGTTTTTAATTCCTTTTATATAAAATTAAGTTTTAAAATATTTTGTTTGTGTTTTTAGATCAACCCGCAAAAATATATAAGTGTACTAATATTAACCTAATTCCCATCACATACTTATGATTATTTTTAGTCTAGGTTTGGACCCGTGGATAAAAAAAAATAGTTATAAAAAAAATAGTTAGTTTTGTATTTGAGTATGATGTAGCGGGTTAGTGTTGGTTTTTAACTCCTTTCATATAAAAAGTTTTAAAATATTATGTTTGTGTTTTTAAACCAATCCGCAAAAATATATAAGTGTACTAATATTAACCTAATTCTCATCACATTTTTATGGTTATTTTTAGTTTAGGTTTGGACCCGTGAATAAATAAAATTTTCCATAAATTATTATTGCTTTTTTAGTATTGTGCATATGTTAAATTGCTAAAATCTGTATTTACACATATTTAGTTTTATTATCACAAATTTAGTTATATTATTGATATTACTCATATGACTAAATTTGATGTATTCACTATTTAAATTGTGCAACAGGATACATATATATATATATATATATATATATATATATATTTGTATTTGACATCATAACTCTATAAATGACACATCTTTTTTAGTCAAAAAACATATATCATTTTGTGGAGGTTAAAACAAAATATATATATAGTATTATAATATCATACATTATTAGTTTATTTTTATATTTTTTCTACCCATTTTGACATCAATTGATCTATCCATTTTAACATAGAAAATATTAAACAATTTATGTATAATGGAAAACCATTTGGAGATAAGGTAAGGTAAACCAATTATGAAAAATCAAAATTAAATAAGGTAAGGTACTATAATTTTTTTTTCATTAAAATATTTTAAAACTTGTAATTAAAAAGGAAAATAGAAATTGATGTTGTTCAGATATTTTGGAAAATACATATTTGCTAATTTGATTTTTTGTTTAATTGTTTTTTGTATTAAATGTTTTAGTTGCAGTGACATTGTCTGTAAATAAATCTGAACTCCAAGTCTTCTTATAAAAAATGCTGTCAAAATAATAATATAGATATTATGTACTTTTACTAGAATAAAAACTTTGATAATCCTAATTAAACAATGGCAGCCTTAATCAACATAGTCCAATTAGTTGGGCCTTGACATGCTTCTGGCCCAGTTGGCCTCTTACCTTCTTCGACAAAAGTCACAAAAGACTTTCTCTTTCCTTTTGACAAATTCTTATCCACCATCTCTTAATTAACCCATCAAAATACAACAAAACGTCATGTCATATCATATTTGTAAAATAAATCAGAATCAAAATAAAAGACAAAACAAATTAAGGAAACAAATTTTGTGGAATTTTTAATAAAGAAATTATATCGGTTTGGTTTATAAAGAAATGATTAGAGTGTAGTTTTTACAATTAAACAAAATTATATGTCGGTTTGGGTTTACAAAATAGTGATTAGGGTTTAGATTTTACAATTAAACGAAATTATATGTCGGTTTGGGTTTAGAAAATAGTGGTTAGGGTTTAGATTTTATAATTAAACGAAATTATATGTCGGTTTGGATTTATAAAATAGTGGTTAGGGTTTAGATTTTACAATTAAAGAAAATTATATGTCGGTTTGGGTTTATAAAAGAGTGGTTAGGGTTTAGAGTTTACAATTAAAAAAAATTGTATTTCAATTTAGGTTTATAAAAAAAATGGTTAGGGTTTAAATTACACAATTAAACACAATTATATATCGGTTTGAGTTTATAAATTGTAACTTGGATTTAGATGTTATAATTAAAAACTATATAATATAATGTTTATAATTAAAATTGAATTATACAGATTTTGTTTTTTTTTTTTTTTTTTTTTTAATTTTTTGGGTAAATAAGAAAGGTTCACCCCAAGAATTGTCCCTTCCTGTGTACTCAACGATTCTTCTTCTTCCTTCTGCAACTTTTTCTTCTAACTCTCTTCTTCTTGTACTTGATTCTTTGTAACAGATTAATCAAAGATGAGAATCCAACAGGAATATCACGCAGCCACACTGGGAACCACTAAATTTTTTCAATGAGATCAGACCACATCTGGAAGAAAAAAAAAAACACCAATTTCAAGATCATTAACTGTCCAATATCAATATATAATAGCAAGGAACAAAAATCAGAAATTGTTAGGGATGTTAAAAGTGGGTAAAAACCCAGTGGGTACCCGAAACCCATGTATAAAACTGGGTTTTAGGACCTGCTTTTTTCTAAGAAATCAAATGGGTTAAAAATGGGCAGGTACCCAAAACTATAAAATCTTACACGGGTTTACCCTATCAGTTATGGGTACCCATTGGGTTTTTTTTTTTTTTTTTTTTCTAATCACCTACACTTTTTTTTATCAAATCTTATCACCTACACTAAACCCGCAAAATCACATTTTCCCGACAAAACCGCAAAATTATGTTTTCTCGCCAAACTCGCAAAATCTTGTTTTCCCGCCAAAACTGAAAAATCTCGTTTTCCCGCCAAAACCGCAAAATTACGTTTTCCCACCAAACTCGCAAAATCTCGTTTTCCCGCCAAAACCGCAAAATTTTGTTTTCCCGCCAAAACCGCAAAATTTCGTTTTCTGCCAAAACCGCAAAATTACGTTTTCCCGTCAAAATCGCAAAAATCATGTTTTTCCCAAATCTGTAAAATATCGTTTTTCTACTAAAAACGCAAAATCGTGTTTTTTCCGTCAAAACCGCAAAATCATATTTGTATCCATAATACATAATATATACACAATGTAAAATACAAAATACACCACATGAGACCAAAAAAATTTGGGTACCCACGGGTTTACCCATAAGAGTTAAAACCCATTCGGGTAAACCCGAATGGGTTTACCCACTAGACTTAAAACCCGTTCGGGTTTTTTGAATCTGGGTCTTTTTTGGGCGGGTTTTTTACGGGTTTGGGCCGGGCCGGGTTTTTTCACCCACTTTAACATCCCTAGAAATTGTCGAGCTACTGAAATTTATAAAGTTCCGTGAAAGAGATTAGTTACTTCAGGACTGGCTCGAGCGGAGACGAGCATACGCCTCTTGCCGGTGGTCGTAGCTAACGTTGAACGGTTTAAAGAAACTTCCCGAGACAAATCGGAATATACATAAAGTAAAGCGATGATGATCGGTGAACTGAAAAGAATCGAATTGACTCCGCCCACAGAATCGAATTGGTTTCTGGATTCAATTTCCACCTCTTATACTTTTAATCATTGATGTTTCGTTCAGGCCAAGCTACATCGCTAACTCACCAAACGGCAAGTATGCTTCTTGGTTTAGCATTAGAGTTCCGATATGGCATGTGGAAATTTACTGTGAGGATAAATATCTACGGATTGTGAAGCCACCCATTTGATGATTAAATTTAAACTCTTCTTCTGGCTTTGTTGATAAGAGTTTGAAAGAAAGGCTGGTTCAAAAGTAAGGAATTGGCACAATGTCAATGTCAATGTCAATGAAAGAAACCCTGTTGGCCGCAGCGCTTGACACATTAATCTCTCTAACCTTGTATATAAACAGCATGCAGTATGCCTTCATCCATGTCGTATAGACCGTGCTACAAGCGATCCTCAATATCTTAGAGCTTCTTCTTGAACATGAAGTGATCCTCAATATCCTCTGCATCGTTAAAATCCACAAGTCTTTTTCATACTCATCAAATGGTATGTAGACAAAAAAAAAAAAAAAAAAAAACATACAAGAAATTAAAACAATAAAATCCGTAGCTAGCCATTTTTTTTTAGCGAACAAACCCTATATATTAAGTTATCAAAAGGTGACTCTCTTTGAGAGAGAGCCAGTTAGGAACCGACGAGCTTACATGGGGAAAACAGAAACCTCGTGTTCTTGCACATTTTGCAAGTTTATCGGCACGAATATTTTACTCTCGGGGAATAAATCTAATACTAAAACTAGCAAATCTATCTCTGAAATAAATAAAATTCTTCAGTTCTGAGGAAAAGGTTGGCCAATCTTCGACATTAGACGTCATCAACAGGAGATCCGAGCAATCCGTAGCAAAAAGAGCTTTATCCAAGTCCAAGGCCAATAAGCACCTCATAGCCCAAACAAGTGTGTCCAACTCTGCATGTAAAGGTGAGAGGCTACGTCGCGATCCTTTTAGCCCTATATGTAAGATTCTATCACCAATAGACGCAATCCAACCGTGTCCACTCCTATCTACCTCTATATGCCAAGATCCATTGATAAAGCAGACAATGGAATCTTGTGGAATTGGGATCGAAGGTATGCCCGCGCCTATCACCACTGGTGGTGTGTCTCTATTGTTTGCTCTTCTCCATACTTCTTCTTCTTGGGTAGCTTTCTCCAAAGTATCTTGTGGAAATTCAGAGATATTTTCAAATACTTTTTTATTTCTTGCCTTCCAGATGTACCACATCACCCAAGGGATCGTTCTCAAGTTCTGATCGAGTGCGCCAAAGTCTCTGCCACGCCCATATAGATAGTCAAGGTTGCTATATAGGGAAGTTGAAGGAAACACCATAGCGTGAGAAGGGATTGTCGATAAGGCCCACACTTGACGAGCTGGTTGACATTCAAATAGCATATGATTAATAGTTTCCTCTTCCGCTCCACATCTAGGACAATCCTTATTTCTACCAATATAGCGATAATGCAGGCGTTGACATGTTGCCACACACCCAGTCACACATTGCCACACGAAATGCTTCAGCTTTCGTGATGTTTTTAACTTCCATGCTTGCGCCTTGAGTGTCGTAACACTAGGCCCCTGAGAAGGGAGGTCGCAAACAGGGCGAGAGATAGCTCTCGCGGCTTCATAGCCAGACTTAACAGTGTAGTTCCCAGATTTAGTCAGCGTCCAGGAGTACCCATCTCTCGCAGCATTCAAGCTTGGTTTGATCCCCAAAATAAGGGTAATTTCTTTCGGGGGTAAGAGTTCCCGAAGACGTTCCATTTTCCATTTTTTTTTGTATTGAAATCAATCAAGGTGTTAACACAAATCAAGGGATTTCTATCATTGGTTAATCCTTGAGGCGGCCGGGCTGGCGTATCTGGGATCCAAGGTTCAGTCCAGATACACGTGTTAAACCCCGAGTTTATAGTCTTACGGATACCGTACGAGAGAACATGTTTTGCCGCTAGCATACTTCTCCAGCCATATGAAGGCCGATTTGAAACTTGTACCTCTAATGGGCTACAGTATCTAAAATATCGTCCTTTGAGAACTCGGCTAAGGAGGCAATCTGGAAATCTTAACAACCTCCATAGCTGCTTTGCCAAAAGGGCAAGATTAAATTCTTCAAGTGTTCTGAAGCCTAGCTCACCTTCTGAAATTTGAGTGCACATTTGCTCCCATGAGATCCAATGTAATCCTTTACTATCAGCTTTATTGCTCCACCAAAAATTGGCAATTGCACTTGTTAGTTTTGAGCAAATAGCTTTTGGTAAGAGAAAACACGACATTACATATGTCGGAATTGCTTGCGCCACTGATTTTATCAGGACTTCCTTGCCTCCTTTGGAGAGGGATTTTGAGGTCAATAAGTTTACCCTCTTATGGAGTTTATCCCTCACGAATGCAAATATTTGTGCCTTTGATCCATGAATCTTCTCGAGAAGTCCCAAGTATGTACCCATGCCTCCTTCTTGTGATATCCTAATAGATTTGATCTCTTGTCGTATATGGGAAGGGACATCGGTTCCAAACATGATGGAAAATTTAGAAAAGTTAATTTCTTGTCCGGATGCCTCACCATAAAAGCGGATGATATCGATGATTTCCTTGCATTGTTGAGGATCGGCTCTACAAAAGAATAAACTGTCATCTGCAAAAAGTAAGTGGGAAACCAGAGGGCTTGCGGTCGAGATACGTAATCCCTGGATCTTCCCCTCTCTTTCTGCATTCTTAATCTGAGCGATTAGCGCCTGTACAAAGTATGAATAGATATGGGGAAATTGGGTCCCCTTGGCGAATCCCTCGTGTTGGCCGAATTCGTCCCTTAGGATTTCCGTTGATCAAAATACGATAGGACACGGAAGTAATGCATTGTATTATCCATTCCACCCATTTTTGATCAAACCCCATTTTTTCCATCAAAGCTCTTAGGAAAGTCCATTCCACCCTATCATAAACTTTACTCATGTCCGTAGCTAGCGATTTATAGTTGAGACAAAATGAAATAATTTTTTGATTCTTCTAAGATTTATAAGTATTGATAAATGAAGTAATTGCTACGGAAATTTCAATACAGAAAGGTGTAAATTGACGAAATCAAGTGAAAGTTTAAGATGATTGTTTAGGTTATAAAACGGAGTAGAAATTTGCAAAATCAAGTGATTATGAAAACAAAATTAGCAAGTGGAGCGCTCAGAGTAAGGAAGGATATGGGACGCATATGTGAGAATGACAAAGCTGTTGGCTTTATAACCACAAATAACTTCATCTGCTAAAGAGACACAGACCAATGATCATGGCGGCTAAGGTTTCTTCTTGGACATTGAACAATCTTGTATGTCCTCACGACATTAAAGATCGATCAACCTCTACGAAGAAACCCTCAACCGCCGTAATCTTCTGGCTCATCTTCATGGCAGTTGAAGTTGTTGGTGGCATAAAAGCCATCAGTCTCACAATTCTTGCATATGCGGCTCATCAAGATTGAATGTAGAAGAAACTTTGGTTTGCCTAGAGACTAGAGGGAAACAATAATCTCTTTATTTGAAGGTCATTGCCATTATATAATCCCTTCTCGTTGATTTGTTTCCTATACAATCACAATCTTCATGCCTTACCAATTCTTGAGACTGTAACCATTCATGCTTTTCAAATGTTGCACCTGCTAATTTCATTTTTGATAACAAATACACATACACAATACACACGATACACATGTTGTACCAAAACACTGATTTATGCAAAACAATCATTATATCGAACTCTCTTAAGCATCATGTTGGAAATTACATTTTGAAAGGAGTAAGGCATTATCGAATAAAAACTACCATGCAGGCTTTTACAACAAAACTGCTTTCTTTTTGGGTTCAAGAACTGGAGGGTCAATGTCTATCCCCATGTTAGCTGCAGTTCCTGCAATGATTCTCATAGCGGATTCAATGGTCGTGCAGTTCAGGTCAGGCAGCTTCTCTGCTGCAATTGTTCGCAGCTGATCGATTGTTATCACCCCAACTTTATCTTGCTGTGGATCTTTTGATCCCTTCTCAACACCTATTTCCACAACTCAACAAATGTCAAACATCACAAAACTCCCAGGAAGAGACACCAAAGAAAAAAGACTAGAGATGCCACATCTCATACATGATATATTCAGAAACCTACATCCCAAACATGATAATCTTTCAAATAATTATATTTTCGAGTAGAAGCTCAAGTAATGAATCTGATGAAAGTCGAAACAAAATTGAAATAGTGTAGCTAACACACCTCAAGTGTAAATTGATTCTAGATTGAGAGAACAACATCACAATTATGAATGATTTTGTTCTTGTACCATGCTATAAATTAAAATCTCCATAGTTGACAAGGAGCACAAGGAATGGTGATCTACAAAACTCAAGCTATCAAGCTTGGCAAAACGCAAGATAATATTCAACCATGCCTTATGATCATATCTACAGAGGCAAACCAAATGCACAATCATTGGTCACAACACACATTAAAAGAATACCTGCAGCCTTAAGCAACAAAACCGAAGCAGGTGGGGTCTTGAGGATAAACGTGAAGCTCTTATCCTGCAACCATACATATAAACTCCATGAAACGACCTTATAGAGCTAATAAATCAGAGACACATCACCATTCTAAAGCCACTCACTCAAATCACAAGTTATAAATTGATACCAACTACACATACAACACTTGAAAACCCAGTTTTGATGACACATTACCACAATGCTACTCTTCTCTAACTTAATCAAACTTTTAAAATCAAGATTGTAGAAAAAGAGCATAAACTCACATCAAAGACAGTGATTTCGACAGGAATGATATAACCAGCTTTATCAGCGGTTCTTGCATTGTAATCCTTGCAAAAAGCCATAATGTTAACTCCCTTCGAACCAAGCGCCGGACCAACCGGTGGCGCCGGGGTTGCCTTCCCCGCCTCTAAAGCCAGTTTAATAACCCCCACAACTAAAAAAAAATCCCAATCCCAACACAACAACCTCAATTAAGCCGAAAAAAGTAAAAGAGAATTTATAGGTTTTAAGGAAATGGGTAGTAAAAAGATTGAACCTTTTTTAGCTTTGCCTCCGGGTTTAGGTGGAGCCATGG
This sequence comes from Camelina hispida, assembly GCA_023657505.1. Classification (NCBI taxonomy): domain Eukaryota; kingdom Viridiplantae; phylum Streptophyta; class Magnoliopsida; order Brassicales; family Brassicaceae; genus Camelina; species Camelina hispida. The sequence continues at coordinate 22,719,544 of CP094631.1, read as the reverse complement.
CGATAACAGTGAGAAACCTCGGGGATGAAGAGAGAAGTGGAGACTGTTTCTTTCCCAGAAACTGAACCGAAACATTTGCTTTAGATGATAATTTAGCTGAAAGAGAATGTGAGAGTTTAGAGTTGGGATGTAGAGAAGACGAAGTTGAGCTGCAAAGGGTTGATAGAGTAGAAGACGCCATTGATTCTCACTGTGAAGGAAGGAAGGAAGGAAGGTGAGTGAAAGCTGAAGGCGAGTTCACAGGATAGTCGTCTCCGGGGACAAAAATCCTATCCACTTTTGAGTTCTTGCTTTATGGGCTTAATGGGCTTTAACAAATAAGGCCTATGATCCAGTACATTGACTTTTGAGTGCTCTATAAATAATGTTTATTTAATTAAAGTTATGTTTCTTTAATTACAATTATTTGTATCAATTCTTCTTAATTACTTTAAAAAAAAAATCAACTACTAATTATTACTTTTTTTTCATCTCAATTTTTTAACACTCTCCAATCAACAAATCCAATATAATTCGAATAACGCCACGACCACCCATAAGATGATTTATTTGAGAATCTAAGCATTTTCCACTATGTGATACACTCAATTCACCTAAGAAAAAGAAACATTGTATTTTAACAATTCGGTCAATAGGTTTTATTAATTAACCACTTCTTTTGTTCTTATGATATTTTACTTTGGGACCTTCCAGATTACAGTAAAAGACCACAATCCCGTATATATAGCATGTTGAGCATAAAACTAATTAAGATATTGGGAGGACACACAGATTTGGAATAACATTATCAGCTTTGTCATAAAAGTGAATTCCACTATCAGAATATACTAGAATATGACCCGTGCTAAAGAGCACGGGTTGAAATTCATTCATTTTGTTTATTTGGTAATTTTTATTTAAAACATTGTGTATGTGATTATTTTATTTGTTTTATAAGGTTTTTTTTTATGGAATACTATGACATGAAATCATATACTGAATACGACTTATGAAAATAACATTTATAATGTAAGATATATTCTAGTATATCTAGATTTTAACCTATGGTATAACGCGGACTAAGTTGTGTGATAAAAAAATCAATTTTTGTTTGTTACTTTTATTTGATTTGTTTCTTGTTTAAAATTATATATTGTATTTTGATTGTTAAATTCTATGACTTAAGCTATATTATAACACATATTAATTTTAGGGCAAAATATGTAACATATGTTTGTCATATTTTAGAAAACAACATTATTGAAAACTTAAATTTAATCTGAGAAATCATATTTTAGAAATTTTAAGCCGTTAAATCATATTTCTTGAATTTTTTTCATATTATAGTGACATATTATTGACCCGTGCTATAAGAAATCAAATTAGAGTTTTTATAATTTTTAACTTTTTGATCTATCATATATTTATGATATTCTTAAAAATATCAAATTAAACTATTTTTAAATATTCCAAATTTAAAAGGTTTATTATAGTAAATAAAACTATACTATTCAACAAAAGAAATATATGAAATAAATTTAAATATTCAAAGTTTTACCTATTACTCAGTCAAAATTTTCTGATAAAGTTAGGTAAGACTTTTTTTTAATATAATCGAAAATGATTTGTAATGTACGGAGAAGTGATTAATTTCTATTAATTTATGAGATTTTGTTTTGTCTATATATGGTTAGTTAAATATTATTTGAGATTTTATTTTATTCTTTGGAATATCATTTTTAAGAGGATCATAATCCTAATTAAATCTATATAACCTATCAAATAATTAATTCATATAACCTATCAAATAATTAATTTGAGTTATACCCTATATTAATATTATATAGTCTACCAATTTAAAGTTGTGTACTTCCCTTTTATTAAAAAGGCGATTGGAATATCATTTTTAAGAGGATCATAATCCTAATTAAATCTATATAATCTATCAAATAATTAATCCATATAACCTATCAAATAATTAATTTGAGTTATAACCTATATTAGTATTATATAGTCTACCAATTTAAAGTTGTGTACTTCCCTTTTATTAAAAAGGGGATTGTTTCAATGTCATCATCGCATGTGTTTTCCAACCAGAAAATATAACAACCCCATTCATATAAAACCATCTTTAACGGCGGACCTATAAGTTATCTTTTACCGGAATCATAATCAATTGAAATATCTCACATTCATATTGGGATTATACAAAAAGAACAAGTACCGCATTCACATAGAACCATCGTCCATATAGTGTGTCATTAGATTAGACCTCGTGTTGTTATCCTTCTTTCTTTTGGTTTGATCAAGAATAAATTATTCGTTTCCACTTTTCAGTGACAATTGCATTTCAAAATTGAACCAATCATATTCTATATAATAAGATAAAAATCAAGGCGGCTTTGTTTCTCCGTCTAATGCGCCGTAGATATAATAATTTCTAACTATCAAAAGGAGATGAATAAGACTTTTTTTTTTTTTTTACAAAGAAGTGGTCAACTGAATGGTTCTTGACTCATGAGATTGGAAATACAGGGACCTTCTTATGTGGTTCCTATCATGCAAAGAGAGAAAAGGTCCACGAGGCTGCATAGTCACATAAACTAACAATCATTTTTAATGAAAAAAAAAAAAAAAACTTTTATTTAAAAACATACAAGTTGTCATAATCAGAGCAACCCATAATGATGTTTCAAATCATTCAAAGTTCAAACAATGTGAGCCTAAAAAGAACTCAACCTTCATGTATATATAAACCCCTCTTCTTCCACATGAGTCACTTCAAGTAAACTACATTACATTTCATTTCATCTCTCTAATAGAACCAAAAATGAAGAAGACACCGATCCTTGTGGCTATATGTCTAATGCTTGCTCTCAACATTGCTGCTGAAACTAAGGTACGCAATATGTGTTTTTCTGTTCCCAGATCTGAATCTCTCTACTCAGTTTTTTTTTTCTTTTTTTCCTTTTTAGTCTACTTATACGAGTTTTAGTTCTTGCAAGAAGCTAAGATTAGTATGCTTTGTTTGATGATTCAATAGGTTCACATAGTGTATCTCGGTGAAAGGCAGCACGATCATCCAGACTCAGTCACCGAGTCTCATCATCAGATGCTTTGGTCAATCCTCGGAAGGTAATATACTACTTTAAAAAATTTGTATTATCAACTTTGACCAATATCCAAACTGGTTATACTCATTTTTGTTAATCATCTCACATCACATATCACAGCAAAGAAGCTGCACATGATTCAATGGTGTATAGTTATCGCCATGGTTTTTCCGCTTTCGCAGCCAAACTAACCGATTCCCAAGTGATTCAACTCTCAGGTACTTATAACACACACAAAGATTGATATTTTGGATTAGGAGTTCTTGTTTGTTTTTTTCGCCATGGCTAAATGCAATTCTTTTGTGATGTAAACAGAGTTACCTGAAGTTGTTCATGTCATAAAAGATAGATTCTACGAACTGCAAACAACTAGGACTTGGGATTACTTAAAACATACTTCAAGACATCCAAAGAATCTACTAAACCAAACTAACATGGGAGACAAAGTCATCATCGGTGTAGTTGACTCCGGTATAAACTCAACTCTTGCCCCTTAAACCGAATTCTTATAAAGTTCCATCCAGATTTAATTAAACCGGGGTTGGTTTTATATTTATATCAGGGATATGGCCAGAGTCTGAATCATTCAGTGACAAAGGTCTTGGACCAATACCAAAACGTTGGAAAGGAAGTTGTGAGTCAAAACAGAGCTTTAACGGCTCAACCGTTTGTAACAGAAAACTGATTGGCGCCAAATACTTCATCAGTGGCTTAATCAATGGCGCCGACGAAAGCAACTGGAACACTACAGAGAATCCAGAATACATATCTCCAAGAGACTTCAATGGTCACGGGACACACGTGGCTGCAACCGCTGCTGGCTCATTTGTCCCGGACGCGAGCTACTTAGCTCTCGGGAGAGGAACCGCTAGAGGTGGTGCTCCACGGGCACGCATAGCAATGTACAAGGCTTGTTGGCACTTAGCCTCTATAGGAACAGCGACTTGTTCAGCTGCAGATATGTTGAAAGCAATAGACGAAGCGATTCACGACGGTGTAGACGTTTTGTCAATCTCGACAGCGTTCCCAATTCCTCTGTTTCCGGAAGTGGATGCTCAGGACGCTATGGCGGTTGGAGCGTTTCATGCCGTTGCCAAAGGAATCCCCGTTGTCTGTTCAGGTGGTAACGCGGGTCCTGCTTCTCAAACCGTCACCAACACGGCTCCTTGGATCATTACCGTCGCTGCAACCACTCAAGATCGGTCTTTTCCAACACTTATCACACTTGGCAACAACATTACGATTGTGGTAAGTTCAAAAAAATCACTTCTTGCACAAACTCTGTTTTTAACATTTCAAATTTTAGGGTCAAGCATTGTATCAAGGTCCAGACATGGATTTCACCGGTCTAGTTTACCCTGAAGGTCCAGGAGCAAGCAACGAGACATTTTCAGGGTAATTTTCAAACTCTCTAATCTTTTTTTTCTTTCTAGTCTGTCATCTCAATCGTTTTCTCTTACTAAGACCAAACCTTTTAAAAAAACTTGCAGAGTCTGTGAAGATCTTGCTAAAAACCCAGCTCGTATAATAAAAGAAAAGATTGTCTTGTGTTTCACGAAATCGACAGATTATGGTACCGTGATCCAGGCTGCATCAGATGTATTCAACCTTGATGGCTACGGCGTTATAGTTGCAAGAAATCCAGGCTATCAGCTTAATCCATGCGACGGTTTCCCCTGTCTAGCTGTTGATTACGAACTAGGAACGGATATACTCTTCTACATACGTTCCACTAGGTATATATATTACATAACCCCTTACATATTAGTTAGTAATTGTAACCAATACCTAGATATTGATTCTGTATATCAAATGGTTGGTTTTGTAGATCACCAGTCGCCAAGATTCAACCTACAAGAACATTGGTTGGACTCCCTGTTGCTACAAAGGTCGCGACTTTCTCATCGAGAGGACCTAGTTCAATCACTCCAGCAATTCTCAAGGTATGATCCAAGCTTAGCTACTAAATTCTCTGTTTTTGATAAGTCTTAAAACTTTAAACCCTAAAATTTACAAGTTTCATGTAGTTACTTTTGACTGAAGTTTCTTTTGATGGTTTTATACAGCCTGATATTGCAGCACCTGGAGTGAACATACTCGCAGCTACTTCTCCAAACGATACATTCTACGACAGAGGATTCTCCATGAAATCAGGAACATCAATGTCAACTCCTGTTGTTGCAGGAATTGTTGCACTCCTCAAGTCTTTGCACCCTCATTGGTCTCCAGCCGCCATTAGATCCGCTATTGTCACTACAGCTTGGAGAACAGATCCATCAGGTGAACCCATTTTCGCAGACGGGTCAAACCGCAAATTAGCTGATCCATTTGACTATGGAGGAGGCGTTGTGAACTCAGAGAAAGCCGCAAAACCCGGTCTTGTTTACGATATGGGAGTTAACGACTATGTTCTCTACTTGTGCTCTGTTGGTTACACGGATTCATCCATTACTAGACTCGTCCGCAAGAAGACGGTTTGTGGAAACCCCAAACCTTCAGTTCTTGATCTTAACTTGCCTTCAATCACTATCCCAAACCTTGCAAAAGAAGTTACTATCACTAGAACCGTTACCAATGTTGGACCAGTAGGATCGGTTTATAAGGCAGTAATTGAGGCTCCAATGGGTGTTAATGTGACCGTGACACCAAGCACATTAATGTTCAATGCTAAGACCAGGAAGCTCTCGTTCAAGGTTCGCGTGTTTACGAACCATAGAGTGAACACTGGCTACTATTTTGGAAGCTTGACTTGGACTGACTCTGTTCATAATGTGGTTATTCCTTTGTCAGTGAGAACTCAGATCTTGCAGCGTTATTACGACGAGAACTGATTAGATCTTTGTGAGATTACTTCAGATTCTGCATTCCTTTATTTTTATCTTTTAATTTCTTATTTAGTGTATCATTGAGTTCATGATTGATTAATAAAACGATTATTGTGGTTATTTAATATTCTTAACATTTCTACTCAAAGCTTATTCTAAGTTTCTTGGGGAAGAAGATAGGGCCATAGAGGAAATATAAAGTCCTCAAATCAGTTTTGATTAATAAAAGTTCTATGAATCATCAGTTCTCATCATAGTAGTTTTGCAGGATCTGAGTTCTAACAGATACATGGATTATCACATTATGTACAGAGTCAGTCCAAGTCAAACTACCAAAGTAAAACCCAGTGTTGATTTTGTGTGTGGTCGAGACTCTAACCGTGAAGGAGACACTTTTAAATTTGGAGTTAAACACTAGTGTCTCCGGCGTCACAACCACTACCACACCAAGCGGAGGCTCCACCACGAGTTTATAGACCGAGTCGACTGGTCCAACATTAGTGACGGTTCTAGTGAGAGTGACTTCGTCTTTGAGATTTGGGATTGTGATTGAAGGTAAGTTGACGTCAAGAACAGAAGGTTTGGGGTTTGAACAGACTGTTACTTCACCGACAAGCTGAGAGATAAAAGAGTCGTTGTAACCGGCTGAGCACAAGTAGAGTTTGTAGTCTTCTGAGCCCATGTCATATATGAGACCAGGTTCTGCAGCTTTCTCAGGGTTCACAAGGCCTCCACCATAATCAAACGGATCAGCTACTTTGCTAGAAGAACCTTCTGCAAAAATCTGCTCTCCGAATGGATCTGTTCGCCAGGCTGCAAAGTAAAGACAACGATTTCTTGAGTTGGATATATTGATCGGTTGTTATTGTAGTTGGAAGAAGATAAAGAACCTGTAGTGACAATGGCTGATCTAAAAGCAGCAGGGGACCAATCAGGATGTAGAGCTTTGAGAAGTGCAATAACTCCTGCAATAGCTGGAGTCGCCATCGATGTTCCTGAAAGAATAGCAAATCCACCAGCACTCAAGGTGGAGTTGGGAGATGTAGCAGCTAATATCCTTACTCCTGGTGCTGCTATGTCGGGCTGTATCATAAATATAGAGCATTTTATTAATTAAGATATTGCAGAACTTCTGATGGTGTCAAAAATTTGAAGACATACTTTTAGAATCGCCGGGGACATCGAGTTAGGCCCTCTTGATGAGAAATTTACAACCTTAGTACCAACAGGTTGTCCGGAGAGTGTTCTAGAAGGTTGTATCTTCACAACAGGTGATCTGTTAATCTTTTTCTTACGAATATGTTTTTCTTGGAAGGGAAGGAAACAACTGAAAATGTACTACTGTATGAAGTGAGGATCAGGGTTTATAGTTTCATACCTAGTGGAACGTATGTAAGCAAGTATATCTGTCCCGAGCTCGTAGTCAATGGCGACACATGGGAAATCATCATCACATGGCTTGAGAGTGTACACCGGGTTTCTTGAGATGATCAGGCCAAGCCCTCCGGCTGTCTTCACAAAAGATGCAGCGCTCGGTATAGCAGTGTTGGTTCTTGAAGTTGTGAAACACAGCACAACTTTCCCGGCCATTGTACGGTTGGAGTTGAGATTAAGGGATTCACAGACACTACAAAGTGTTACAGATTCAGTGAAAACTAAACAAATGTCTTAGCAAGTGTTACAGAAAAGGATATGTTCCATATCTTCTTGTGTATATCTTTAGTCAATATTCTCTACTTGTATATCAAGTCTCTTGTATCTATATATACTCTTTACCTATCAATAAGAAATCCAACGTTTTCTCTGAGATTTACATGGTATCAGAGCAAGGTTCCAAAACCTAAATCCCTAATTTTTTTCTTCTTTCCGCCGTTTCTTTCAAGGAACTCGGCCTTCTAATCTTAATTTTTTTTCTACTACTTACATGATGTCTTCGACATCGGCTCTTTCTACTACTACTACTACTAAGGAATTGATCTCATCTTCTCCTTACTATCTCTCCTCTAATGATCAGCCGCATCATGTTCTTACTTTGTTTCTCCTTAATGGTGAAAACTATGAGAAGTGGACTAAGATTGCACGTAACAATCTTGCGGCCAAGCATAAACTTGGTCTTGTCGATGGTTCTCTTCTCAAACCTTCTGCTGATTCAACCGATTACCAACGGTGGGTTCAAGTAAACTCGATGTTATGCGGCTCGCTCTATGCAAGTTTAGATCCTCAAGTACAGAAGGTGATCTCGTTTGTTGACAACGCAAAAGTTCTCTGGGATAATTTGCGTGTTCGTTACTCTATCGGGAACGCTTCTCGGGTTCACCAAATCAAGTCTTCTATTGCTCGCTGTGCTCAAGATGGTCAAACTGTTGCTGATTACTTCGGCCAACTAAAGGTGAATGTGGGATGATCTTGACGATTTTGAGCCTTTTATTGATTGTTGTTGCAATTCGTCATCTTGTCCTCAACGTATTAAGCAGCAAGCTCGTCGCGATCTTGAGCGTATTCATCAATTTCTTATGGGTCTCAATGCCTCTCGGTTTGGTACTACTCGGACCAATATTCTTAGCCGTCTTAACCGCGACACTGACATGACTCTTGATCATGTCTATTCTGAAGTTATTGCTGAAGAACGTCATCTCATTGTTGCTCGATCTAAAGAAGACCGTATTGATGCTGTCGGCTTTGCTGTGAAAGCTGGTGTCAATGCTATTGCATCTGCTACACGTCTTACTCAAGGACCTTGTACTCACTGCGGACGTACCAATCACTCGGTGGATACATGCTTTGAACTCCACGGCTTGCCTGATTGGTGGATCGAGAAACATGGTAATACTAGAGGAGGATCACGATCAGATTCTACAAGAGGTAGAGGTCGTGGCTCTTTCAGAGGACGCGGTCGTGGGCGATCCTCTCCGACTACCTATCGGGCTAATAATGCTCAAGCTGTTACTAAAGCTGAACTCCCTGACTTACCTGGTGTTAGTAAAGCAACTTGGTCTGCTATTGTGAACTTGTTAAAAACAGAGCAAACCTCCAGTTCCGATAAGCTCTCCGGTAAGCATTCTTGTGTTGAGTTCTTACTTGATTCTGGAGCCTCTCATCATATGACAAGTGATGTTGATCTTCGTGTGGATGCGCATGACATTCCTCGAAGTATTGTTGTTCTTCCCAATGGAAAACACACTTTTGCTACTAAAGAAGGGACGATGATTCTTGGAGATCACGTCAAACTCAATCGTGTTCTTTATGTTCCTGATCTCTCTTGCACTCTCATCTCTCGCTAGACTTTGTCGTGAGATGTCTTGCTACGCTATATTCACTGATTCATTATGTATTATACAGGATCGCACTTCGAAGATGCTGATTGGCGCAGGTGAAGAGAGAGATGGGGTTTATCACTTTCGTGGAGCGGTTTCGGCTCGAGCTAACAATGTCAAGAAATCCACAAGAACTCTTTAGCATGAACGTTTGGGGCATCCATCTGCGAAGATCTTATCTAGTTTTTTATCTACTTTACCGGATTCTACACACCTTAGTAGTGCTAATAATGATTTTTGCAAAGTTTGTATTCAAGCTAAACAAACGCGGTCGATTTTTCCCGAAAGTATTAATAAAGCATATGCATCTTTTTCTTTGATACACTGTGATATCTGGGGACCATACAAAATTGCTTCTACGAGTGGAGCACATTATTTTCTTACTATTGTGGATGACTACTCTCGGGCCGTGTGGGCCTATCTTCTTCTGGCCAAAAGCAAAGTTGCTATTCACCTCAAACAGTTTGTCGCCATGGCTCACCAACAATTTGGCAAAAAGATCAAAGTTATTCGTAGTGACAATGGGAGTGAGTTTCTCGGTCTTCGACATTTCTTTAAAGACCATGGCATTCTTCATCAAACTTCCTGTGTTTACACCCCACAACAAAATGGGAGAGTTGAGCGCAAACATCGCCATATTCTCAACATGGCACGCTCTTTGCTCTTTCAAGCTAACCTACCCATTGAGTTTTGGGGCGAGAGTGTCCTCATGGCTGCGCATTTAATCAATCGCACTCCTACTCCGCTTCTGCAAGGCAAGACTCCACATGAGCTTCTTCATTCTACGCCTCCGTCTTATGCACAGCTTCGTGTGTTTGGTTGTTTGTGCTTTGCCAAACGACATTCCTCTCGTCGTGATAAATTTCAAGAACGTGGAAGGAAATGCATTTTTCTCGGTTATCCTCATAATCAAAAGAGTTGGCGTGTTTATGACATTGAGACTCAAGATATTTTCGTTTCCCGTGATGTTATCTTTAACGAAGATATTTTTCCATCTAGCTCGTCTACTGTCTCCGATCAGCCTGTTGCATCTCCGGTTATACCACTACCGCTTGTTTCACCGAATGAATCGGTTGACGACACTAAACCCGAGACTCTCGAAAACAGGGGGAGTCTCCCTGCACCTCTCACTCCTACACTCGCTGATACTACTACAGTTGTTGAATCTACTCCGGCTCTTGGTAATGATGTTATTCCACCTCCTGAATCCGCTGCTGTTTCTGATGAGTTTTCTGATGACTTTGATGTTGGTACTGAACCGCTTGGTCGTGGTCATCGAACAAAGTTGTTGTCAACTCGACTTAAACCGTATGTCACGTACTCCGCACGTCACGCTGAAACCCTCATCTCTCTCAAGCCTACGTCTTCTCCGGCATCTTCAGGTACTTGTTTCTATCCTATAGCACATTATGTCTCTTGTGACAACTTTAGCTCTACTCATCAAAAGTTTCTTGCCGCTGTGACTATGGTTGATGAACCTGTTACTTATAAGCAAGCTGTTCAAATATTAGAATGGCGTGATGCTATGCGCAAAGAGATCGATGCTTTAGAACTTAACGAGACTTGGACGCTTGAACGTCTTCCTCCTGGCGTCAAAGCTCTTGGCTCTAAATGGGTGTATCGGCTTAAGTTCAATTATGATGGTACACTTGAACGGTATAAGGCGCGGTTAGTGGCTCTTGGGAATCATCAAAAAGAGGGTGTTGATTTTTCAGAAACATTTGCTCCAGTTGCTAAACTACAAACAGTTCGTACCTTACTTGGTGTTGCTTCAGTTAAAAATTGGGAACTCCATCAGATGGATGTTCACAATGCCTTTTTACATGGTGACCTTGACGAGGATATCTACATGAAACCACCTCCGGGGTTTCTTCCAGCTGATCCGTCTCTTGTCTGTAAACTTAAAAAGTCTATATATGGTCTTCGGCAGGCTCCTCGTTGCTGGTTTTCTAAGTTATCTACAGCCCTCCTAGACTATGGCTTTGTTCGTTCTCACAAAGACAACTCTCTCTTTACTTATCGACGTGGTGGTGTTGTTCTGCATGTTCTTGTTTTATGTTGATGACTTAATTGTTTGTGGTGCTGATTCTACAGTTCTACAATCATTTAAAGCTTATTTGTGTCGATGTTTCAAGATGAAGGATCTCGGCGTCTTAAAGTACTTTCTTGGCATTGAGGTTGCTCGTGGACCTGATGGCATATTCTTATCTCAGCGGAAATACTGTCTTGATATCATTGATGAGTGTGGTCTTTCCGGCTCGTCTCCGTTCGATACTCCTATGGAGCAAAATCATACGCTGTTGGATTCCACGAGTGAACCGTACTCAGACCCGGCACAATATCGACGTCTTGTTGGACGTCTTGTCTATCTGACTCATACGCGTCCTGAACTGTGTTATGATGTGAACATTCTTGCTCAGTTCATGCAGGTTCCTCTTGTCGATCATTGGGATGCGGCACAACGTGTGGTCCATTACTTAAAGTCTTCTCCTGGTCAAGGTGTCGTTCTTTCTTCCACTGCTTCGCTCCAAGTGAATGCCTATTGTGATTCCGATTACAACAAATGTCCTTCTACTAGGCGGTCTCTTACTGGTTACATTGTTATGCTTGGTGATTCACCACTTCAATGGAAGACAAAGAACCAAAGTCGTGTGTCTCTTTCATCGGCTGAGGCAGAGTATCGTGCAATGGCTATGACTTGTACGGAGCTCTTGTGGCTAAAGGAGGTTTTGCAGTTTCTTGGCGTCGATCATACTCAGCCCATGCGTTTATTCAGTGATAGTCAAGCAGCTCTTCAAATCGCAGCAAATTCTGTCACCGAGAAGATCTTCTTCCGTTAAAAACCACGTCCGTCTCAAACCTTAACTCATCCTCTCGCTTTACTTTGCTCACTAGATTCAGAAACTTAGAACCCATTACCTGAGCATACTTCTTCTCTTTTTGTGCTTTCATCAGATCTGGGTTATACACGATCGTTGACTTTCTTCACAAAGCTTGAAACTTTCTCTGTAAAGTTTGCTCCTTTACCGTAAAACCTTCAAAGAATCTTGCACCTTTTTTTTTTTTTTTTAAGTTTATTATATTTGTGATCACAACTCACTTGTGATCGTTTCCTCTTCGTTCTAAGAAGAACACCTTTTCTTCTTTCTCACGCCAAGCTTGCTCCTTGTCGTGATTAAGTTTAATGATCAAGCTCTTCTTGATCTTTTAACCACAGCTGTGTCACCGTTCTCCTTGATCCTTTTTTTTTTGTTTTTTTTTTTTTAAAGGTTTCAGAGGATTTCACGATCGGCTTCTAACCCAAGTGATCGCTTTCTTCCTGTCCAAGCAGTCCTCCACTAGATCACGATCAGCTTGGTCTCCTTCATCTTCACAATCAGTTTTTTTTTTTTTTTTCTTTCTTAAGCAAGCGTTGCTTGTTTTCCAAGTTACCACGAGCAGCTCCTTCCTCTGCTTCTACAAGGTCACGATCAGCTTCATACCAATTATTTTTCTTTCTACGTCACGACAAGCTCCTCCTAGACGTGATTCTCTTTAGGGTTTTGAATCAACTACTCTTGATTCTTCGTGTTCACCAAGAGATCCGGATCTCAACACCGAGATTGAATCGTGTTGTCCGCCGATTGTTTCTCCTCTCCGAGATCTCCAGGTTCGTTACGCTCTGATACCAATTATAGAATGGCTGCACCTTCTAAAGAAGATTGCCTACGTACCCTTTAGAAGGGATCAAGCCAAACACGTAGTTCTAAACCTTTTATTCTCTCTCTCTAAGAACTCATTAGTTATGCCACAACTTAGCATCTTCTTATATAGAGAAGAGTTTCCTAATCTCAAAGGAAATCTTACATATTTAGATAACTCCTAAATATAACACTTTTCCTAATGTCTCTTGGTATAGCTTATTGTTCAAGCTATCTTCAAGCTTATGCCAACACAAATGATCCACCCGCAATGGAGGCGACGTGCGTTCCATGGCCGTCAAAGTCTCTAGCGGAAATGTAATCAGGGGATTTTGTGGAATTGAACCCTTTGTTTTGAGCAAGAAACCCTTTTATAAAGTACTTGGCTCCTATGAGCTTTCTGTTGCAATTTGTTGGTCTGAAGTTTTCTCCTGATTCACATCCTCCTTTCCATTTTCTTGGTATTGGTCCAACCCCATTGTCATTAAATGATTCAGACTCTGGCCACACTCCTACAAACCACACAAAACCAAACAAGTCAATGAGGTGCTTAAATAAAGAAATCAAAAGAAACATCAACAACAATAAAATCTACAGTGTGACTAAATCTATTTATACCTGTGTCAATAACACCAATGATAACTTGGTCACCCATGTTTGTGTCAGTTAAGAGATTCTTTGGATTGGCAGCAGAAAGGCCTAAGTAGTCCCATGTTCGTGTTGTCGCGAGTTCATAAAAACCATCCGGTATGACATGAACAACTTCAGGCAAATCTGTTTCCAGAATTATGTGCATCAGCAATGAAAACATTTAGCTAGTCTTGCTTATAAAATCAAATCAAAGTAGTCTTAGTTTTGTCACAGATTTTGAAAGCTAAGAAGCAAAGAAAAGGTGTGTGACTTCAGACAACTGCGAGTACTACCAGCGATTTTCTTGGCTTGTGACTTGGTGAGTTTGGCAGCAAAGCCTGAAAACCCATGTCGGTAACTATACACCATTGAGTCATGTGCATCTTTTTTACTGTGACACCAAATAAAATTCTTGGTTAAAAAAGCTTGAGACATGATGTGACCCACAAGAATTGAATGAATAATTGATCAATCAGCACTCTGTACCTTCCAAGAAGTGACGACAACATCTGGTGATGAGATTCTGTGACAAACTCAGGATCATGGTGCTGCTTCTCACCCAGATACACTATATGAACCTATTTGATTATCATCACAACACAACCAAAAACTTGGTCATAACCTGTTACTAGTTTCTCTTTTTTTTTTGCTATTTGGTATAAAAAAAATACCAACTTACCTTGCTCTCAGCACCAGCTAGTGCAACATTCTTCAGAACTATTATCAGACTTAGCACCAAGAGAATAAATGGTACGTAGTTACTCATCCCAGTAAACAGTAGAGTTTTATTTTTCTCAATCTACTTAGAAAAATTTGAGGAAGCACCAGCATTTTATATAGAAACATGCTTTAGTTTTCGTGCTTTTAAAATTACAACTTGTCGAGATTAAGAAGAAAATTCAAGAAGTAGAAATGTCTTGGTCAAGCTAACTTTTAATGTTGTGTGGCCAAGAATGTTTGGTCTTCTTTGTGTGGCCAAGATAACATTGTATGATACAGAGAGATGAACAGACATTAAAAAGAGACTATTTCAGAGAGATGAACGACACATAAAGCATGTGCGTGAGTACTTTCATTTCTAAGTAAAACTGTTAAATGAAAGCAAAAAGACAAATCCACTGGTCCGCTTCTTCTTCTTGGATTTATAAACACATGGACAAGAAACAATGTATTCACGTTAATAAGAATCATTTAGTTCTCATCGTAATAGTTCTGCAGAAGCTGCGTTCTCACAGACACGGGAATAGTTACATTATGAATAGAATCTGTCCACATCAAGTTTCCAAAGAAGAATCCAGTGTTGATTTTGTGTGTGGTCGAGACACGAACTGTGAAGGGGACACTATTTGTTTTGGAGTTAAACACTAGTATCTCTGGTGTCACAGCCACTCGAATCCCAAGCGGAGGCTCTACCACGACTTTGTAGACCGAGTCAGCTGATCCAACCTTAGTGACGGTTCTCGTGAGAGTGACCTCGTCTTTAAGGTTTGGGATGGTGATTGAAGGCAAGTTGACATCAAGAACGGAAGGTTTAGGGTTCGAGCAGACTGTTACTTTACCAACAAGTTGAGAAATAGCTGAGTCGTTGTAACCAGCAGAACATAAGTAGAGAATGTAGTCTTGTGTTCCCATGTCGTAGATGAGACCGGGGTCTGCAGCTTTCTCAGGGTTCACGATGCCTCCACCGTAATCAAATGGATCAGCTACTTTACGAGATGATCCTTCTGCAAAAATTTGCTCTCCAAATGGATCTGTTCTCCAAGCTGTAAAAGTAATGAACACAAATATTGAGATCAGTGTGTAAAAAATATTGAAGGTTTTTGCTTTAGTAATTGAAGTAAAATACGAAACCTGTAGTGACAATAGCTGATCTAAAGGCAGCAGGAGACCAATTAGGATGCAAAGCTTTAAGAATTGCAACTACTCCTGCAATAACTGGAGCAGCCATTGATGTCCCCGCAAGAATATCAAATCCCCCAACACTAGAATTGGAGTCAGGGGATGTAGCAGATAATATGCTCACTCCTGGTGCCCCTATGTCTGGCTGAAAAGTAGATATTTTATTGTGATTCAAAACATCAGAGGAAGAAAATCAAAGAATAAGGATCAAAACATACTTTGAGGATCGCTGGGGAGATCGAGTTAGGTCCTCTTGATGAGAATGTAGCCACCTTTGTCCCCACAGGTTGTCCAACATGTGTTCTAGAAGGTTGTATCTTCACAACAGGTGATCTGCAGAGTTGCGTACTTTTCTTATTACAATTCTATGTTTCTTGGAGGGAGTGCAACAACTAAGATCGTAGTACTTTTTCATACCTAGTGGAGCGTATGTAGAGAAGTACATCTGTCCCGAGCTCGTAATCAATGGCTACACAGGGGAAATCATTTCTACACGGAGTAAGATTGTAACCTGGATTTCTTGCGACGATCACGCCAAGACCACCGCCTGCTTTTACATAAGAGGCAGCTCTCGATACAGCACTAAAGAGTGTGTTTGTTGTGAAACACAACACAACTTTCCCTGCCATCGTACGGTTTGGGTTGAGATCAAGGCGTTCACAGACACTGCAAAAATGTTACGTCCATATTTAGAAAAATATAGAACATTTGCACGTAAGTCTTAACAAAAAGCAAGTAATTTGATGATACCCGCTAAAGGTCTCATTGGTGTTCCCTGCATTCTCTGGGTAAACCAAACTGGTGAAGCCGAGTTCTTGACCTGTGTACAGTGCTTGACTCTGTATGTGAAAACTCATACTCAGACCGTTTCAAGATTTGAATTGTGTTTAGGGAAAGAAAAAAAATCTACTCTGCTTTACCAGTATCACTTTGCGGTTCCCTAGAGTAATAGGTGTGGGAAAGGACCGATCTAGAGTAGTTGCAGCCACGGTTAAGATCCATGGAGCCGTGTTTAACACGGTCTGAGCCGCTGGGCCAGAGTTCCCACCTGCACAAACAACTATGATGCCTTTTGCTACTGCATGGAACGCTCCAGTAGCAATCCTATCACGCAGGTCGGTTTCAGGATACAGAGGAATTTGAGCGCCAAGAGAGAGTGATAAAACATTAACACCATCGTGCATAGCTTCATCCATTGCTTTCAAGATGTCAGAAGATGAACAAGCCACTGCACCTAGCTGATCCACATACCAACAAGCCTTGTATATTGCTATGCGAGCACGCGGTGCGCCACCTCTCAAGTTTCCTCCAGCAAGTCCTTTGTAGCTTATGTTAGGAACAAATGAACCACCTGCAATAGATGAGGTGTGTGTGCCATGTCCAATAAAGTCTCTAGCGGAAATGTAGTCACGTGATACTGTGGAGTTGAATCCTTCGTTTTCAGCTAGAAACCCGTTGATGAAGTACTTGGCTCCTATGAGCTTTCTGTTGCAGTTTGTTGATATGAACTTTTCTCCTGATTCACACCTTCCTTTCCAATGGCTCGGTATTGGTCCAACACCATTGTCGTTAAACGATTCAGATTCTGGCCACACTCCTATAACCTCACAAAACAGCAAGTCACTGAGGGTGCTACAATAAAGGTATGATCTGAAACATGAATTAAGACCAAGCTACAATTTCTAACCTGTGTCAATAAAGCCAATGATAACTTGGTCACCCATGTTTGTATCATTTAGGAGGTTAATAGGATTAGCAGCAGAAAGACCTAAGTAGTCCCAAGTCCGAGTTGTCGCAAGTTCATAGAAACTATCAGCCATGACATGAACAACTTCAGGAGAATCTGTTTCCAAAATTACATCAGTTATGAAACGATTAAGCTCAAAGTAATTTACTAGTTTTTTAGATCATATCATAAAAAAATGCTCTAAGAAGCCTAAGGGCGTGGTGAAACTGAAAGGCAAACAACAAAGGATATATATGAGACTGAGAGTACCAGCAAGTTTCTTGGCTTGTGAGTCGGTAAGCTTGGCAGCAAAGCCTGAAAAGCCATGTCGGTAACTGTACACCATCGAATCATGTGCATCCGCTTTACTGTGACACAAGATAAAAAAAAAAGGTAAACAGCTTTGAGACATATATATAATGGAGTTAAATTACTAATCAAGTAGTTAGTTAGCTAGCTAGCTTTGTACCTTCCAAGAAGTGACGACAACATCTGGTGATGAGATTCTGTGACAAACTCAGGATCATCATCATGTTGCTTCTCACCAAGATACACTATATGAACCTATTTTGATTACCATCACAACACAACACAAAAACTGGTCATAAGAGTTATATTTTGTTTGCTGTGTGATAAAAGAAGAAGATCATTTTTTTTACCTTGCTTTCATCACTACTAGCTCGAACAAGATTCAAAACTATAATCAAACTTAGCACCAAGACAGTTAATGATCTGTTGTTCCTCATTCCAAAGAAAAAATGTGTTTTCAATTTTTGCAATTAACTCGAAAGACTTTTTTTTGTTTGAGTAAGCAGCACCCATCAATCAAATTTATAGTAGAAAACATGATTGATTTAGTTTTCTTGCAGAACAAATTAAAACTATAGTTGAGATTGGAGACCAAAATGAACACGTCTTCGTCAAACTTAATAAGATTATGTCTTTGCGTGGCTAATAATAATGCTCCCAATTCATGGAATTTTCAACGAAACTGATATAGGAAATGAGAACACGAACCTTAACAAAAAAAAGTATTGATTTCAAAGTATCTGCAGTGGTCTACTTAATATGTTCCATACCAATCTTCTTATACATAAATCGACGTCGCCAACCATTACAACGGCCGACGGCTGTCTTTACGGAGACTCGGTTTTGTATCTATCGGAGAAGATGATTCGAAGCGGGCCAGAGTATTTTTATTGGGCTTCTTTTTAAAAGATTTAAGGTCCAGTTAAAATTCTATCGACCCACTATTACTCATTGACTTTTTTTTTTTCTTTTTTGAAGCAATTTTTTTTTTAATTTTATTACTTTTTATATAAACATTATAGATAAAAATCTAACACACAAATTACCTAACAACTAGTTGAATAAATTAACTTACCCAATTTTATCACCCAAGAAATTAGTTTACTCAACAAAATCAATTATTAGTGGTTTGATAGTTTACTTTAGTTTTTTTTTTTTTTTTTAATAATTGTGACTTGTGAGAGATCAGGAAAAAAAAAAAAAAAAAAAAATACTGAAATCATGATTATTCGATTGTTCTTTCGGTTACCAATTGGTCCATTTTTGTCACCACTCGACCGACGCCGGTTCACGAACATGCCATCCACTTTTTCTGAATTTCGAATTGGGAATGTGCACTGTATGATTGCCCTTTGCCCACTCTTCCTTCTACTTGATATATTTGACTATAATACTCTTGTCTCCCTTACAAGTTACAAGTACCAAAATCTCATAAAATCGAAAATTATTAAACGCGATTCTCTCGTTTTATTTCGTTTGTATAGACATCCTTCGTGATTCTATGTTCCCTCTTTAATATGATTGTAAATTATTTATGATGACACTATTTGTTCTTATTTCTAACATTGAACCAGAAGAAAAAACACAATCAATTAACTTGATTGAATGTTTTTCTGCAGCAGTTATCAATGAGATCATAAAAGTTATTCCATCTGTTTTACAAAAAGTATTATTTTGGCACAACTTTTTTCAAAAAATTGAATTTTATATGTATGTTTTAATATGATATGTGATTAATGATTTAGAGTAACATTTCTTCTTAAAAGAAAGAAAAATTCTAGAATAATACTTTTGTGAAACACAGAGAGTGTTACTCATAACGTACAAAAGCAAAGTAAAATATTAAGTGGTAAGAATGTCAATGTAACCATTTGTTTTAGATATATACAAAAGTCTGTATATATAAAGTTGGAAAAGAAAAAAAATCTTCTTTTTTGATTAAAGGATCAATATATGTATGTTCCTTGATAGCTTATAATCATCATGATTCATGCATTAACCAATGCTCGAGAGGACGATTCCCATGCTCATGAATAATATAGCATATCATGTTTAATAGAATTTTAAATCAACCGCCTTTCTTAATTACATGTTCCTTTGGTTCAAAGTTATGTATACCTTAGCCGAAATGAGTATGGAAACATTAGAGTATTGTATTATCAATATGCTTATCTGTAGTTTCAATCCATAATTCCGTTAAATTGATGGGTAATGGTGCTAATCATTATAATTTGTTTATTTATTCAAGATTGGTGGCCACCCTCTGGTCCAAATTTATTGATTTTAAAATCGAGATACATAAATTATTCTATGGTCTTTTTGCATCAAAACCTTGATCTATAGATTAATAACGTCGAGCCCCTTAAAAAAACAATCTCATGCTCAGGTTTTGTCTCATAGTACAATGTAGTTTAGCTAGGAAAAAAAGGTGGTTAAGATCCACTACACTAAGCAAAGTTATGGACATTTTATTTGTATATGTAAATATTACACGCAAACATAAAGTATATAAGTATGGTTAGATTTTGTAAGGAACCTAAAATGCAAAATTAGATCACATAGATGAGAAGATGAGAATTTAAAGAAGACTATATTGTCACCTAACGAGAGAGAGAGATCCGAAATGGACCCATCAAATATGCTATTCTCGAGATGCTACCAATATGTATTAGACTAGTATTAGTCTTATTGAATTTACGAAATTATAAAAGTTTGTTTCTTCTCTTTCTCATACATTCAATATGTACCGTGCATTGCAGCATTGATGGAATTTTAGAATACATTGAGTTAGTATAATACTATATTTTTACGGTTTAATTTATTTTTCTTCGTAGTACAACTTAAAAAAAAAAAAACAGAACTCCAAATTATGGTTTTGTTTTTGGTAGAAATTTTAAGAAATATTTAATTTACTCTTTTTTTGTTTTTTTTTCCCTTTGGCTCCGAGTGATAACAATACATAAGTCGCATAATAACATAAGTTGTAGAATAAAAATTGTAGGATGAAATTACTCTAAAAATATTTGATTGGATACATTTGCATAGTGATGAAATAAAATATCATATTACCAATATATATTTAACTTTAGTAAACAAACTAATATTACATAATCGCGTTAAAAACATAATTCAGATTGTATGATTGTGATAAATGTTAAAAGAATACTTATAGAATACTTATATAAAACTAAATAAGTGTATGAAATGGGAAATGTAATATACATTTATATAACTTACTCCAAATTTCTATCATATATATATATAAGAAAAAATTACAAAAAAAATAAATAAGGTAATTTCGTGAAGATAAGTTATAGTCTTTTATCAAAAAAAAAAAAAAAAAAAAAAAGAAAGAAAAGATAAGTTATAGTATAACCGTTGAAGAGTATCTAAAAATCAGAAAGAAAACAAATGTGTGCAGAATAAAGGGGCAAATTTGGAATTTAGCATATTGTCTTGGGACGGACAGAACATAACAGTATAACACAACAACAGTGAAGCTGAGAGATTCACGCGACTCATTTAAGCCACCAATAATGAGTTTTTTTTTTCCTTTTCCTTTCCTGATTGAGCAACCAAAAAAGCAGACATTTGAATTTTTAACAAAAAACAAATCATTTTACACTAATTTTCTGGTTTTTGTTTCCTTTCTTAAAATAAAAAGTTAAGTAGTTTACTGCAAAATTAAAATAGAGTGGTGAAAAAGATAAAAAAAAAAAAAAAAAGAAAAAGGAGGAATCAATTACAGACATTATTGAGTTTTTTTCCTTTTTTGCTCATCCGAGAAGACGATGATGTCGTTTTGATGAGTTCACCTGTTGTTTTCGCTAGACAACCTTAAAAAGAAAGAAAACAAGCTTTCCTCTTTCTTCTTCTTCTTCTCACTAAAGAGTTTTTCCTTTATAGAAATAAAGAAGAAGAAGAAAAAAAAATGGGAATGGGAAGGTATCAGAAATCTACAACTTCTTCTTCTGGTGTTTCAGCCAGATGGGTTTTTGTTCTCTGTGTTTCCAGCTTCGTTCTTGGTGTTCTTGTCGTCAACAGGTT
Organism: Camelina hispida; assembly: GCA_023657505.1. Lineage (NCBI taxonomy): Eukaryota > Viridiplantae > Streptophyta > Magnoliopsida > Brassicales > Brassicaceae > Camelina > Camelina hispida. Next base: position 22,698,022 of record CP094631.1, on the reverse strand, counting down.
CTCTCACTCTCGCTCTCTCTCTGTCCCTCTCTCTGATTTGTCAATGCTAATGCTTCGGATTCTTGGTCTTGTTTTGTATGGGTAACTAATGCTAATACTTCAAAAGGGGTTTTATGTAGATGTAGCTTCAAAAGTCTGCAACTTTGTCACTTTCTACTGTATCTTCTGTCTTCACATTGGTGAATCTGGAACATTCTGATGCTGAATTATGTTTACCCTAGTGAAAAGATTTTTTTTTTTTTTTTTTTTTTTTTCTTTCTCTGTTGTGGTTCTTCTTTTGTGCAAGTAGCTTTAGTAGTACAAGTAGCTTTGTCAAGTTAGGTAATTGTTATTTAGCTAGTGATCCAACTGGTTCTATATCGAACTTGTAATCCCATTTTGGTTGATTATAATAACAATTTAATGTCCTAGCTTCTTCTGATCTTACTTACATCTGTCTCTTTCTTTTAGGCTTTTGGCGACATCTGAGACCGTAGATGGCATTGAGAGAGCTTCGCCTGTGCAAAATGATCAAGCCAGGTCACTTCATCCTCTTATTGATTGTGAGAGCAAGGCAAGTAGATGATGACATATTGTGTGTGTTTACATCACCTGATGATCTTTTCCAGTTTACTGCAAAATTAAATCTTGACTTTGGCAATTGTTCTTCTTCTTTTAACCAGGAAGGTGACATTCTATCTCGAGTATCACATACTCATGATGTTATCAAGTAAAGTGCCTTTATTTTGTCTCACTGGAACATGATGTTATGATATTATTTTAGAGATAGGCTTTGTAGTTACATTTTAAATTTGATTTTGCTATTTCATGGACAGGACATTAGACAAGACAATTTCTTCACTTGAGGTAGAGCTAGCTGTAGCTCGAGCAGCAAGATCTGATGGTGGAGATGGATCCCCAGCTGTTGCAAAATCAGAGGCAGACAAATCGAACAAGATTCGGCCTCGGATGTTCTTTGTGGTGGGAATCATGACTGCTTTCAGTAGCAGAAAACGAAGAGACTCGATAAGAGGAACCTGGCTTCCTAAAGGTTCAACTAGAACGAACCAGCTCTTCTAAAGCTCCATATATAGCAAGCAGATGATGTGAGAAAAAGATTGATTGTTGCTTTACTTACTTTGCAGGGGAGGAATTGAAAAGATTAGAGACAGAGAAGGGAATCATTATGCGATTTGTCATAGGTCACAGGTTGAGTTTTCTTAATTAATTTGGTTTCCAAAACATTTACTTAATAGTAAATATAATATTGGCTGTTATATTTTGATATGGACAACGTTACTATTCTCTAAATATAGTTCTTCTCCTGGAGGAGTCTTGGACCACACCATTGAAGCTGAAGAAGAACAACATAAGGACTTCTTTCGCCTGGTAGCTTTGATTTGTAGCGCTAGCTCTGTCAAGTCCTTTTTCCGTTAGTTAATATCTAATTAATAGTGAAATATCTTGCAGAACCACATAGAAGGTTATCATGAATTATCAACTAAAACCCAAATGTACTTCTCATCTGCTGTTGCAAAATGGGATGCAGACTTCTACGTCAAAGTGGATGATGATGTTCACGTAAATCTCGGTTAGTTACATTACATTACATAAAATGCATATTAAAATACTTACTGTTCCAAGAAAAAAAGCTTAACTAAAGTTATAATTATTCAGGAATGCTTGGTTCTACATTGGCTCACCATAGATGGAAACCGCGAGTGTACATTGGTTGCATGAAGTCTGGACCTGTCCTTGCTCAAAAGTAAGCAGTCACAAGCTCTCATGTTTCTACACAGATCAGGAGTTGACTCTTTTTTTCTTTCTTCGGATGATATATTTATTGTGCTGCAGAGGGGTCAAATACCATGAGCCAGAATATTGGAAGTTTGGTGAAGAAGGAAACAAGTACTTCAGACACGCAACTGGACAAATCTATGCCATCTCCAAAGATTTAGCAACTTATATCTCAGTGAACCGGTGAGCTCTCTCTCTCTCAGCTCACAGACTCTTCTGTACAATCATCCTCGAATCCCAAATTGACTTACGGTCTCTTTTTCAGGCGACTACTTCACAAGTATGCAAATGAAGATGTCTCTTTAGGTTCTTGGTTCATTGGTCTCGATGTTGAACATATCGATGATAGAAGCCTCTGCTGCGGAACACCCTTAGGTAAAGGGCTCGTAACACATCAAATTAATGGAGATTCATTCAAGAATCAAGAGTTGGTAAAAAAAGGTTTATTAATTAATGACTACTGTGTGTGTGCAGATTGTGAATGGAAGGGTCAAGCAGGAAACCCTTGCGCAGCATCCTTCGACTGGAGCTGTAGCGGAATCTGCAAATCTGTGGATAGAATGCTTCAAGTACACCAACGTTGTGGAGAAGGCGATGGAGCTATTTGGCACACTAGTTTCTAAGTTTTTTCTACAATGTATAGTTTCAGCCTCTTCTTCTTATGGATCAATTAGTATACATAGAGGTTCTCATGATTGATGTTCATGTTCAAACATCACATGCATCATCTAAGCCTCAATTTTTGCCTCCTAAACCCTAAAAGTTTGATCCTTTTGGAGGATATCGATTCTTGAAGAACAGGGGAAAAAAAAAATCATTCTTTTCTTTAATACATATTCACAAATTCATGAATTAATATAACGAAACCAGAGAAACTTGAAATCAAACCAATGAATCAATCACTATGAAGGATGATTCTAATCAAGAAATTGAATAATTCCAAAATTGTATTTACATAGGAGAATTATCGAAACAAAACCAAAGCAAACAAAAAAAAGAAATCGTAAAAATCTTGATTTTTGTGATCAAGAACGAACTATGGTCTCGAAGCAATGAAGGCCATCGAGCTCAACAGCAAACCTCGGTGTCTTGGTCGCCAAATCCATGTTCTTGGAAGCTTTTTCATCTTTCTTGACCGACAAAGACGCGTTTTGACCGCCGCCACGGCCGCAAGAAGAAGCAGCGTTGGGTTCAGAGCGGTGGACATAAGGATCAGCGGTGACTTTCTTCCCCATAATCTCAACACACATGGCGTCAAAGGCACTAAACATCGAATTCATTATCACAACGAATTGTTAAAAAAAGAAAGAAAAAAAGATCTTTGAATGGGTTTATGTGAAAGGAACAAAAACAATATAAAGTGTTTATATAGAAAGTCTTTTTTTAATAAAGACGCGACGAAACAAGACCGTGTTGGATAAGGAAAAAGAAGAATCCTAGTTGGATCCTAGTTAGTTCAAAGTTAGAAATTTTCCACTTCTTTTTTCGGCGAGTTTGACCTAATTTTCTCAATTGGTTTAGCGTGAGATGTGGCCACTTGACAAAGACGACCTTACATATTTTTTAGATTGGACTCAATTTATAATCCAATTAATTAATGGTAAATTGGTAACCTTTTAATAGAAGAGGAATGTAATCAATTACTAATTAGTTTGTGTGTGTTTTTTTCTTTCTTCTCAAGATTCTCTCAAGGTCAACTTTAAAAAATTTTGTGTTTTGGGTTTTAGATTTATTTGGTTCATGAAAAGTATAGTGACTATAAAATTAGTTAATACACTAAATTTGAACCTGCGGTACATCTATAATAATTATTTTCTGTTTTTATTCTACTTCTAATACATTTAAGTTTTTAATGATTTTATGTACATTTATTTTTTAATAATTTATTATTAATATTAGTTATTTTATATTTTAACTTTTTATATATTAAAACAGTGATACTGTTAAAAAAATTAATAAAATGTATGTACTCAAACAAGACGTCTTGTTGCAGACATACTATTTATCTTCATGGTTTCATTAGAATGGTTATTTTTTAGGTTAAAAATCTTTACACTCGTTGCAAGATGAACCGATCTAACATGACATGTTTGAGTTATTAAACTTTTTTTTTTTTTTTTTTTTGTCAAACGTTTGAGTTATTAAACTAATACTAAAACTATTAGTTTATTTCATATAGTATAGATTAATAATCATAGTTAAGTTACAAATTATATCCGCATTAATTCTATGAACTACAAAATATAATACATATTAATACCTTACCTATTAAAAAAAACTACTTTTAACTGATAAATTATTAAACAAAAAAACTTTTAGTTTGTATATACACCAAACAAACAAATATATACTAACCTACCATATATCTCTATATTGTTATACAAAATAAAATCTGTTTGTTTAAAATTTGCACTAGAATTGGACCCGTACTAGAGCATGGATTGAAATTTATTTTATTTATTTTGTAAGTTTTATTTAAAGCACCACATATATGATTGTTTTCTAAGTTTTTTTTTTTTCTTTTTGGATGAAACACTATGCCATGAAATCATATGCTGAATATGACTTATGGAAATAACATCTATTTTGTAAGATCTATTCTAGTAGATCTAGATTTTGACTTGCGGTATCACGAGTTAAGTTATTTGGTAAAACAAAAGAATTTTAGTTTATTAATTTTATTTGATTTGTTTAGTGTTTAAAATTATACAGTAAAACCTCTATAAATTAATAATGATGGGACCAAGACATTTTATTAATTTATAGCGATATTAATTTATCTATAAATTAATAATTATTATTTTATAGTGTAAATTAATAATTATTAATTTATAGATATATTTTTAATAGTTTGAATTTTTAAAATTATGAATTGAGACAATTTTAGCAGAATAAAATTATACTTTTGGATTTTGTAAATTTTATGATATTGGAATTGAACTTGTAATATATAGAAAACATTATTAACAATAAATTACAAATACAATAAATAAACTCACTTATACACATGACATACATAAATTCAAATTTAATAATATCAATTGTTGTAATTAAACTATCAAAATGTAAATGATGAATATCTAGAAATGGAAAACTAAAATAATTAGCTATTTTTATGACATGTTACAGAATATTTTATATCATTATAGTTTGAAAATACAACATAACAATTGTTTTATAGATTTGAGATTTAGGAGAAACATACATTATATATATATATATATACATATATCTATATATGTAAATTTACATGATTATTAATTATTATTGGGACCATATTTTACATGGAGATTTCAAAAAAAAATTATTATCTTATTATCTTATTGAATTTTGTTATTTTTTACACTAGCCCGACTTGGGTCTAGCAAAATTTATTAATTTATAGACTATTAATTTATAGAGGTTTTACTGTATATTGAATTTTGATTGTTAATTCTATTACTTAATCCACAGTATACCGCATATTAATTTTTTTTTGTTACAGTATTAGTTTAATCAGCTTAACTAGATATATCTATTAATCTAATATTCATATTGTTAACAAAATAATGAAATACTAATATTATACTCGCGTAGTACCGAATTAATGATATTTTAAATTTATATTAATATCTACTCAAACATGTCCTATTATATAACCCGTCGTGTTGACGGCGTCGTGTGATATTTTCACTCGTGGTACATCGTAGAAAAAACTTCGTAAAAGTCTAATATATTATTAAAATTTAAAATGTTCTAATAAAGTCTATTTTCTTAGAAATCTAAATAATTATAATTTTTGAACTTCTTATCAAGTTTAAATACTATTAATATCTTGATTTTTTATATAAAATTTAAATGTTTTAATAATTAAAATATTTTTAAATTTTTAAAAAGTTTAGACATTTGAAATTTTTTAAGTTATTAAAAGTTGAAATTCTTTAAAATAGAGAACCAGAATAAACCGCATAAAATTTTTAAAATTTCAGTGCCTGATAAATTAAGGTTCTTGTTTATTCATATTCGAAATCATTTTGATCTCTTTTTCATAGTATGACTTTGAATCTTTGCCTAGTTTTCTTAAAAGAAATGGGAAAATTTATATATTTTTTATTCATCAGTTGAGCAATATATATGTCTGTTAAAAAAAATTACATTATATACAGAAAAAATCATAAATTTTATTAACTCAATATATTATATTATATAATAATTCAAGATAATTTAAATATAAAATCAAATAAAAGTGAAAGAAGAATCACATATTTTTGTTTTAATTAGGTTGAGATTTCTTTATATTTTAAATGTTACCTATACTTGATTTTATATGTTACTATAATTAACTAAATTCATACTATCTCTAATTACCAAAAATCAAACTAACCCATATATTATGATACACTTAAATTATGAATGTCATGAGTTTATAACCAAAAAATCATATTTATATCTATTATATAGTATACATAAAAAAGTCATATACTTGAGAAATAATATAGTAAAGATACTATTCAATAAAAAAAATTAATTTAAAAATAAACAAATTTATTTGGAGCCTTAAGAAGTAAAGAGTAAGGTCATTAAAGAAAAAAAAAACGATAAATTAACTTTGTTTTAACTGTGTCGTCTTTCTATCTTATTGATTTTGTACCATATAATCGGAGCCAACAGTTTAGCAAATTTACCAACAGGTTTGTTTACATAAATTAGCATAAGAGCATCCACAATGGTGTGGGACTTTTTTTGGTCCCCCACTTTTAATAATAATATTTTCATAGTTTCTTATTTGTAGTAGGAGCAATGGTGTCTATTTGTATTTGGTTCCTCGAATAAAATAATAATATTTTGAAAGTTTAAAAATTAATTATTTAAAGGAAAAAAATCAAAAACATACAATTTAGAAACTAATAACATAAAAACATCAAAACAAAAACAAACATTTTATTAAACTCATAGAAATTTCAAAATCAAACTTCATTATCCGGAAGATGTCCAAAGTTAGTCCAAATATGCTCGATCAAATCTTGTTTTAGTTGATCATGAGCTTGTTTATCCCGAAGTCTTGTTTGACGAGTAATCGTACTGCTGATATTTGAACCCACACCGGCGGCACCAACGGTAAATGTTTGATCCACATGTTCTCTGTGTTGAAATTCGGAAACAATGTTTCGGTAACTGTATGTATGTCGTTCATCTTCGACAATCATATTATGGAGTATTATGCATGCTCTTATTACATTTGCCATTTTGTTTTTATCCCATAAACGAGACGGATTTTTAATAATGGCGAATCTAGCTTGCAAGACTCCAAAGGCACGCTCAACATCTTTCCTCACAGCTTCTTGTTTTTTAGAAAAGAGAGATTTTTTCCTACCTTGTGGTAGTCGGATTGATTGAATAAAAGTTGCCCAACATCAGTGAGATAGTACGCCAAGTTGTACTCCCTTCCGTTGACAACGAAGTTGACTTCCGGAGCTTGACCGGTTATTATGTCATCAAAAACATTAGATCGATCAAGAATATTAAGATCGTTCATAGTACCTGGAGCACCAAAAAATGCATGCCATATCCAGAGGTCATAGGAAGCTACTGCTTCCAACACAATTGTAGGTTTTCCGGTTGATCGTGAATACATGCCTTTCCAAGCCGTGGGACAATTCTTCCACCCCCAATGCATACAGTCAATGCTACCAATCATCCCGGGAAATCCACGCTGTTCATTCTGATAGAGCAGTCTTTGTAGATCCTCATGTGTAGGACGTCTTAGGTATTCATCTCCAAACACTTGGATGATGCCGGCGGTAAATTCGTGCAAACATTGCCGAGCTGTCGAAGCACCAATTCGTACATACTCGTCAACAGTGTCAGACGAAGTACCATATGCCAATTGACGAATTGCTGCTGTACATTTTTGTATTGGTGATAGACCTGCCCGTCCGGTTGCATCCTGGGTTTGGGGGAAAAATTCGATTTCGGTAGAGAGACGTTGCACAATTCGCATAAACAGTGGCTTGTGCATGCGGAACCGTCGTCGGAATAAATATTCCGGATACGTTGGAGTTTCACTAAAATAATCATTCCACAGATTATTGTGGCCTTCTTCCCGGTTTCGCTCGATAAAAATCCTATTGTTTGGCTGGTCTGGTTCCGGTAAAATATGCGAGATATCATAAATGTTTTCTAAATATCCCTCAAAATGATCATTGTCATCGGCTTGGTAGTGATAATGATTATCATCGGCTTGGTAGTGAAAATGGTTTGAAGATGATCCCATTTCAATAGAAGAAGAGAAAGTGTTGTTGTTTTGATCTTGTTTGGTTAGAGAGAATAAGAGAAAGGAAGATAAATGTAGAGAAAGTGTATTTAAGAGAGAAGAAGAGAAAGGAAGATAAAGGAAGAGATAGTGTTGTTGTTTTGATCTTGTTTGGTGATAGTATTGTGAGAGTATTTTGAGAAAAGAAGAGAAAGGAAGATCAAGGAGAGATAGTGTTGTTTGGTGAGAGTATTTTTTTCGTTTTCATCTTGTTTGGTGTGATTGAAGAGTTATCATATATATAGTGGAGTTATCATATTTAGAGACCAGCTTGTATACGAAAGTTTGTAACCCGTGATAGACCAAAATGTTAGAACATTTTGTAACCCGTGAGAGAACAAAACAAAACAACATAAGAAAACAACAAGTACCCGTGATTACACCAATAACAAGTATAGTCAAAAAAACAACAAATACCCGTGGTATAGAAAACAACAAGTACCCGTGTAAATCATTACACCAACATGAACAAAATACATGCGAAAAGGATTATTACACCAACAACAAGCAAATCCGTTAAATTTCTTAACTTATTATCTTTACCTATCCCATTAACTACATTCTCTAACATAACCAGCTTCTGTTCAGTTGCATGACTATGATCTCTAACCTGATTGATGTCTGAATCATATTCATTGAACATGGTTAAGTAATCTACCTTCTCCGACAGAACTTCATATCGTCTATCATTCTCATTCAACTCCTCCATTACAGCCACATCCCACCACTTGTGTATATGCATATCTCCATCATCTACATTTGGACAAGTGAAGAACCTGCAATAAATAAAGAGTTAGCATGTATACGAGACTTATAGTTCAATAAGTCAAGAGTTAGCATGTATACGAAACCTTCTGTTGTAGCAATTGGATAGAATAGGCTTCGCACCACAGTAGCATTCCTTCGGGAATCCATGCTCCACCTCAGGTTGAGGTGCGTATTGCCTCGACTCTGCTTCATCCATACGAATCAAAACCTCTAGCTCTCTATCCGCAGTGTCCTCTGAGTACTTATCAGCTCGATCGGATGAAGATGGCTGAGAATAGCTATAGTCGTGGCCCATTGCTTACATAACCTGAACATAAACAAGAAGAAACAAATTAGACTAAGTACTACACTCGTATTAAAGAAACAACAATCTGTGCAAGTTAGATAATACTATAGCGAGTTACTATAAAATAAAATAGAGTTATATTGATTTAGTTTGAAACAAGTACACGAAAAACATAAGCCGAGATTAAAACAAGAAAAACAAATACAAATCAAATACATAAGCCGAGATTAAAACAAGAAAAACAAACGACAAACAATGCTCTAATATCAGAAATACTGAGACACTATCTTGTTCATGATAACTTCTTCACTCGCATTCAAGGGTTCTTTTTTGGCTAGTAGAGTGTCTAGGATGGCCAGTTTCTGTAGTTTCTCCTTCTCAGCCAATTCCTCTTTCTTGACATCCCACATGCTCTTATACTCAGCAAGAGTCTTCACGTTTGTGGACTGAGCATTGTTCCTCTTCGCCTTCGCAGCCTTGATCCCTTCTGGCCTCTTCTCAGACTCCTCAACACTGCAGCTTGATGACTGCGAACCTTCACCAGCTTGTTTCCTCTTTGTTGCAGGCTGAGCTGGGGTCGTGTTAATAGTGTTAAGGGATAGAAATTTCTGCTCAAACCTTAAACGAAACCAACAATGTTCAAGGTTAAATCTCTTGTTATGGGCAGCGAAGTAGATATCATGTGCATTCTGTAAGACATCATTTTCAGAATGACCAGAGCTGTTCTGTCTCTCCGCAGCTGCGAATGCCGCACAGAACTTGTTAGTCTGGTCATTTATCTTGTGCCATCGCTGCTTGCAATGTGTCACCAGCATCTGTTCCCCACCGTTTCTAGCATGAGGAGTGTCACAATAGTATTTTTGAATCCTGCTCCAGAAGCTTCCTCCCTTTTGTTGATTTGCAACGATGGGATCTTTTGAAGTGTTGAGCCATGCGGAGATCAAGACTTCATCATCAGCAGGTGTCCATGTCTTTCTCTCCTTGCGCTCTATTGGTGTTTCTTGCGAGCTGTGAGGAGAAGGTTGGGAGCTGTGAGGAGAAGGTTGGGAGCTGTGAGGAGAAGGTTGGGAGCTCTGTCCAGAAGGTGGATAACTTTCCCAACAAAAGTTATCATTTAAACCACCTTCTTCTTGACTGTTAAGCAAGTTTAAGTAAGAAGAAGACTGAAAGAAGGGATTCGTAGAATCCATAGGAAGAAACGGATAAGGAAGAGAAGGAATGCGAAGAGAAGAGAAGATAAGAGCAGAGAAGAGAAGCGGGTATAGAAGATGATCAATGCGAAGAGAAGAGAAGAGAAGAGCAGAGATTAGAAGCGGGTATAGAAGAGAAGGAATGCGAAGAGAAGAGATGCGAGTATAGAAGAGAAGTGAATATCATTTACAAGTGAGAAGGGGAAGATAAATGAAAGAGATTTATGGTTTAAAACCTTACTTGCAATAAGTATCAAAACTTAAAGACCAAACAACAAATGTCTAATCACAATTTATGACAAGTACACATTACAACTACCAAATTAAACAAGAAACTATGAACAAACAACACTAAAATTAAATACAACCAACTACACAACAATCACAATTTATTACAAGTAAACATTACAACTACCAAATGAGAAACCTAAAAAAAACACAACCATACGAATCAATGCGAGACATCATACGAATGACATTGTTAAAAAAATTTATCCAAAAATCATACGAATGACAATGACAATCTTAATCAACCAAAAGTTGTATCAAAATCAATGTCAAAAACATTTTACCAACCATACCAATGACAATGTAAAAAAAAATTTATGATGATACGAATGACACAACAATCACCAAATTGAAAACCTTGATAAAAAAAATTTTAACCTATCTCAATGTTAAAAAAATAGACCGAGACACAAAGATGATGATCCTTTAACATTTAAGAAAAAAAAACCAAAGTTTAACGATACTCAATGTTTTAAAAAAATTTTGACCAAGACACAAACATGTTTATAAGATCAACAACTACAGCAAAGGACAAACGACACAGACACAACTCGATCTTCACACAGAGACATAACGATCCATCGAACACATGAAAAAAAACAAAAAAACACCAAAGAAACATAACCTAAATCATTAACCCTAATTCAATATCCCTAAATCAATAACCCTAATTCAATAACCCCAATTAATTAACCCTAATTGAATAACCCTAATTCAATAACCCTAATTCGTAAACCCTAATTATCTAACCCTAATTCGATAATCCCAAATCCCTAACCCTAATTCGATAATCGGCGCCAATCAAGGTTAAATCTCATGTAGGGGGAAGAAGACTAACCTTATTTAGACGGATATCATCGGGAGAGAAGCTCGAACCGCCGGACAAGCTTCGGGTGACAGAGACAGATCGCTTCGGGAGAGAAGATCGAACCGCCGGACGTCTTAGGTATTGAAGATCGGACCGGCTTCGGATGCGACAGAAGATCGGCTTCGTTAATCTGGCAAGATTTTCCGGTGACAAGAACAGAACGTCGTGGAGGATCGAATCGCCTTCGTGGTCACCGTCAAGAGGGAGAAGAAAGAACTCGGGATGATTTTGTCTCCCGAATAATTTTTTTTTAGACCTAGCTTATTCGAGAACAAATCACACGACTACACGTGGCGAAGAGGACGGTAGAAAAACGTCCCCAAATAAGAACCGTTTTTCAGAAATTGGGCTTTTTTGATTTAAATTTAAATCTAGTAAATATTGGGGACGGGCCGAAAACACGCCATTGCCCATGGTCTAATAGATAATAATCGTGTAACACCCTTGATGCAAGTTCTCTCTACTTTGCTAGCTTTGATTCTGGGATTGATAAAAAAAATATATATAGATGTAACATCATGTTGTAAATAAACGGCAGAAAAGTAACCATGGAACTAAGTTCATCAAGTAAGGTACCCTACTTTTTTCTTTCTTTTTTTGGTAACGACCTCTCTTTTGTTTTGTTTTAACTTTTTTCTATTCAGAGGTTCTAAAATTGATGTATTTCCAAGAATCCAAGTACGAATAATCCAGCAAAAAAAAACCAAAAATTGAATTTTGTTATTTCTGGTTCGAGTATATTGAAACCGAATTGGCACCCCTTCATCATCTAGCCGGAACCGGGGAAATATGAAGACAAATCGGAGAATCAAGAAAGTATGTAACCGGATCAAATCGAGGAATATTCCAAAAACCGTATTGACAAGAACATGTTATAATGAATAAAAGGAATAAAATTAAATTAAAAGAAAAAGAAAAAACAAGAAAAATCAGAACAAAGTTTCTGATCTTGAAGCCAAGCTAGCGCACCAAGAATCAAATCAAGAACGGACTATTGTTTCGAAGCAGTGAAGACCGTCGAACTCCACAGCGTACCTAGGAGTCTTCTTGATCACCAAACCCATGTTTTTGCTACTTGCGTTGTCCTCCTTTTGCTTTTGCGTTTGCGTTTGTGGTGCGGCGGTGGTGGCCGTAGTAGTAGTAGCATTAAACGAAGAAGCCATGAGGTTCTTACCCATGAGCTCTGCGAAAAGAGCGTCGAAGGCACTGAACATCGAATTCATGATCAGAACTATAATAATAAGAGAAGAGCCTTTTTTGAAATTTGTAGAGATAGTTTAGAATAGATCTTGGTCTTGGTGGTGAGTTTGCTTTAAGTTTACAATGACGAGAAGAAAGAGTTCTGTTTATATATACAAACGAGACCGTGTTGAACAGAAAAGGAAAGCGTGAGGAATTTGACTTTGTGTGTGACTTTTTCTAATTTTCCAAGTTGCTAAGTTAGGGATAACGCTTTCGATTTCACGCGCTTAAGTTTTTATTTTTTTTATGAGGTTTTTATGTTTTTATTTTTTGTTTTGTTATATTCATGACAAGTTGCAAAAACTTATGAGATAGAACATGTGACATCCGACCAAAAAAAAAAAAGAACATGTGACATGATTGTATAAGTAGTTTACGAAGGTGACTACTTAGAAATGCTACTTAAATCATAAATTGTAGCATTACGAAGGTGACCGTGTATAAGTAGTTTACGAAGGTGACTACTTAAATCATAAATCCACCGTGAACTTAAGAAATAGCAAAACATAAGCTAGAAAATGATGTAAAAAGAAAAATCATCTTAGGACAAACAGATTTGATGATGCATATCAGCATATGTATGGTGGTTATGGTAAAAGCAATTGTACATAGAAAACAAAAACAAAAAAAGAGATAAGAAGATGAAGATAAATGTTATTTTGGTTAATTTCATTGTGTGGTAAAAAGTTGGGCCCATTGGCCCATTAATGAAAGAACCATCTGATTTAACAATTCGGTGGCTTTCCGCTTAAACCCTATTCTAGTCATTCATTTCTGAGACCCTTGACCACACTGAGAGCTTCTTCTTCAATGGCGAAAACCCTAGCTCGATCCACCGCGTCACGCATCGCCAAACGCTTCTTCACCACCTCCGGAGCCACCGCTCCTTCTCCTTCTTACCTCCTCTCCCGTCGTTCCACCGCAGCGATATCCCATGCCGTCGGATTCGTCTCTTCCTTGAATCGTTTCACAACGGTTCGAACTCGCATGGACAGGTCCGGTGGATCGTACTCTCCGCTCAAATCCGGCTCCAATTTCAGCGACAGACCTCCCACTGAGATGGCGCCGTTGTTTCCTGGATGCGATTATGAGCATTGGCTGATTGTGATGGACAAACCTGGAGGCGAAAACGCCACGAAGCAGCAAATGATTGATTGCTATGTTCAAACCCTAGCTAAAATTCTCGGAAGGTTAGGGTTTCTTTTCTAATTTCTTTGATTAGTTATTATTTAGTGAAGAAGAAGGCATTTTAACTAGTTAACTTTGTTGTTGATGATGATCAGTGAGGAAGAAGCTAAGAAGAAGATATACAATGTGTCGTGTGAAAGGTATTTTGGATTTGGCTGTGAGATCGATGAGGAGACATCGAACAAACTCGAAGGTAATGTTTTTTGAAAACACACATGTTCATCTCTGGATCTTGTGTTTTGTGTTTAGGACACGAGCGATGTAATGAATGGTTCTTGATGCTTGTGTGTGTGTGTTTCAGGACTTCCTGGTGTACTCTTCATTCTACCGGACTCTTATGTTGATCAAGAAAACAAAGATTACGGAGGTGAGTTAAATAGATGTTAACTCTGTTGTTACTTTGTTAGTGTTAAACCCATGTTTCGTATTCCAAGTTCTCTGTTTTGTTCTGTCCTGTGTCATAATCCATCAAGACTAAGCTTAGAACTAGGAGATATTTCAAATTTTCTACTCTTTAGTTTAAGCATTTTGATAATGTGTTTAACACTACGGAAGTAGGATTCAAATTCCTGCACTCAACAACTATGACATCAGAATCTTGTTCTTATAGGGTAGCCAAAACAATTTGATTCCAGGTTCCAGCCTTAAGCTTCAGTCTGTTTGTTTGATAGAGTAGCTGTTTGTGAAGCTTGAGGGTTGAATCTTTAAACTAGGCTCTCGCTTTAGATGTTAACATATAAAAAGCCACCTTTGTGTGTTCCATTCCATGAGCTGTTCTAATAGGGAAGCCAATACATTTTGATTTCCAGCCGTAAATGTCATCTTCGACAACGAGCTTAAGTCTGTTTGTTTGATAGAGTAAGTGTTTGTTTGATCGAAGAAGCTGTTTGTGAAGCTTGAGGGTTAAATCTTGAAACTACCGTCTCTGTTTGATTATATTCTATGTTGTTGTTGTTGTTGACAGAGGTTAACTTGTACTAAGCTCACTTTGTAATCCAAAATCTCCATGTATGTATTGCAGCTGAGCTGTTTGAAAATGGAGAAATAGTCCAACGTCCTCCAGAGAGACAGAGAAAGATCACAGAGCTAACGACCCAGAGAAGCTCTGATAAACCAAAGTACCACGACAGGACCAGATACGCCCGAAGGAGAGAGAACATGCGTTGAAGTCAGAATCAAGAGCGTTGAATCTGATATCGGACTGTAGAACTTGTTGTCCAATGTTGGTGTCTGCAAGCAAACAGAGCTTGTTTCTGTTTTCTAGCTTTCCTCATCTTTGTAGCTTTGAGTTTATTAGAATTTGGATTGGAACTTTCATTGGCATATACATTATATATAGTTTTTGCCTCATGAACGATGTCTCTGTTTCATGAAAATAATTAGTTAAGTAATCTTACCCATTAATTAATGTCCAAATGATCTGGCTTAATTGAAACCGAAAGTGAAACATCTAAATTAAAGAGAAAAAAATGAAAAATGGTTAACCTAACTCCTTTGTAATTAGGGAACACCGGTTCATTTCAGTTTTATTACTAAACCGGACTGAGAAGTCCAAACCGTCATTTAAACCGGTTTACCGGTTCTATCCTCCTATAAACTCTCTTCCACTCAACAAACTGTTTTAGGTTTGGCCGTACGCCGAGTTACTCACGAAACAGAGAGATACGGATTTCGATTTCATCCATGCCGATGACGAGTTCGTCGACAACGAAGAGCCATCTTCATCGGAAAAGGTAAATCCTGTAACTGTTCTTGGTGCCAGCAAATTATCTCCTTATAAGATTTTGATACTCGTGTTCGTTTTAAACTGTATTCGAGTATAGCAATGCTCTTTGTTTCAGTTATGGAGATGTTTTGATCTATATGGTTTTCAGGATATACGAATCAGAAGGATCTGTAAATGATGAGAAACTCAAATATTCTCTTGCGTAATCTTTTAAATTGTCTTGGGAAGATTTTGTTTATGGAGTTTGCTTCCTTGACGAAGTGACTTATAATAATCTCATGAATGGATTTTGCTACTCTTTAAAGAGAGAGTAGAGAATGGTGGTCAATGCATAAATAAGATCAGTGAAGTGGATTCTTGGCTTTTAGTATACACTATCATCTTTTGCCTTTAATGTGGAATGCTTTTGTGTTACCTTATGGTGGTAAAGTGAGCCCCTTTCCTCAAGTGAAGGGGGTAACAAACTAAATAAATCCCACGCATCTTCCACCTTACCAGCCTTGTAACCTCGCAAGGCTCGTAAAATGGAAGATGCTTGGGATTTATTTTGTAGTCACTCCTTTCTACATAGTGTTGTCTAAATGTTACAATATACTTATATACACCAGGTCTCCGTAGGAAACATATTCGCTATCGGTTTCTATGTCAACAACTTTATTTTTTTTCTAAAGAGCTTGTAACTGTTTGTCACATGCTATAAGCGAGTCTTCTTTACTCCCACTTCATGTGGAACAACCTTGTTAAAGACTAACTGATCAACCAAAGTCTGGGGGTATCTGACCTTATCGTGAAACTTCTCTAAACATAAAAGTCAAACATTGTTTGAGACCTTATCTTGTTGTTGTTGAGTTTGAAATTTTATATGTTCTCTAATGTATTTGATGATAACTCTTGGAAAACAAGAGAAACTTTATGATAACTCAAACAAACCAAAGCTTGTAATCTCTCTTTAAACCTCTCTTGTTCTAACAAGCTCTGTTCTTACTCTACAGTTATTTCTTCTCTTTGGACTAGGCCTAGAGAAGACCACTTCTCTATAGTCTATACCTGCTATATTTTTCCTGCTTTTGCTCTCTGTAACTATTAAAAGATTTTTGGAAAATGTTGAAACTTGGTTGACTTGTTATAATTCTCTACTTCTTGTAAACAAGGTTGGTTTGGTCTCCAAATTGTGAGAACTCTCATTTGCTGATAGGTATTTCATTACGGTTCTGCTTAATTAATGACTTCAACTACTTTTTGTCAGCCCTTTTTTCAAAACTTATTAACAAAATTTTGGTAATAGTTATGTTTCTTCTGAATCTCGAGGCAGATAGATTTTGAGATGAAACAGGGTATTGGTCCATACCCTTGTGGAAGTAGCAGCAGACATGCATGCAATCACAAAACTTCCATTTCTTAAGTTTCTTTCTCTCAACTCTCTACCATGCATGTGTATTATACCCTTGTATAAAAAAACGTCTCCATCTAACTAGAACAGAGAAGAAGCCCTCCACATCTTTTGGCCAGTGCATGAGAATGGAACACATCTACCAATTCCAACACTGGCTCTTCTTCATAGTTCTTGCAATGTTTCTGTCTCTTGCTCTGTGTAAGTTCTTTCTTATCTATAATATCCATCTCTCTCTCTCTCTTTTCTTCTTCTTACCATACACCAATTCTGTTTTCGAGTTTTGTCAATGTTGCAGCTGTGAAGGCTAATGAATATGAAGGTTCCAGTGATAAAAGAGGCATTGCTCTCAATACAAGAACCTTTATTTCCATTTCCAAAAACCGCACCGCCCTTTCTAGAAAGCTTCTGCTCTCTCCTGGTACTACATAGACACTGTTTGGCTTCACATATACATTAAGTTTAGTCTCTATTTTTATGTCTTAGAAAGCCCTTAAGACACATGTTGGCTTAACATATCAACTAAAAAGACCAATCTTACTGATTTTATGCATTAAGAACCTAAAACGACACATCTTCATATACATTTTCAGACATTGGCGACGGGACCAACAGGATCGGACAAGATTGCTCAAAAGATGATATTGTTCTCTTTCAAGGCACAACAAACCCACTTCCAAGTGGAGTTCCTGCATACACAGTTGAGATCTTCAACGCCTGTGTCTCGGATTGCAATATCGCGGAGATCCACGTCAGTTGTGGCTGGTTCAGCTCGGTTAGACTGGTTAACCCTAGAGTTTTCAGGAGACTCTGCTATGATGATTGCCTGGTTAACGACGGTCAACCTCTTGGTCCTGGACAGACACTCTCATTTCAGTATGCTAACAGCTTCTCTTACCCTCTCTCTGTTTCTTCAGTCTCTTGCTTCTAATTCTAGATAAATACCAAGTTTGGTAGTTTCCACTAGTTTGTATGCAAGCAAGACTCAGCTAATGATATATTTTCTTCGAACTGTGTTTCAATTTCATTTTACCAAGAATCTTGGGATTGAATTTGTGTGTTTATAACTCTTTGTAAGCCAACCTGTGTCCTGTTTTGTTTACAACCAGACAGAGATACATGAAAAGAGAAGGATCAGGTTCTAATTAATATTTATTAACATTTCTATGATATTGAAAATAAGGAAAACATTAGAGTAATATTTTAAATTTATTATTCACGATTGGGAAAATAAATTATGAATTTATTTCGTATGGGACATCAAAAATCTCATCAAGACTAATACAGTCTAGATCCGGACCAAAGCCTCCAGGTTGAGTCATAGACGAAAATGTGAAGTTAAGTGGTTGTGGATAATCAACTCTTGTTGATTGTAGTAAGGAAGCATCATGCTGCATATGTTGGGGCGAGCCATTGAACCAGGAAGAGGGGAAAGTATTACTACTATTAGGTATGATGACCGGTTCAAAACCATTGCACTGTGGCATTGATTGCGTAGGAGCTTGAACCAGCATGTGAGATTCATACTTATCATCATCAAATGGTTGTTGGAATTGGTCTCCAATAATATTAGATCCTGATGATTCTTCGAGTAAGCAGCTTTGAAGATAACGCATATACAATGAGACATCAGGATCCTCTTGAGCAGCCGCCATGGCACTTGGAGGGAACGGTGAGGGCTCTGGTGGTATAATCTTCTGATGCTTTGTAAGGTTTTGAGGTAAACGCTCACATGATTCTGAACTCGTTAGTTTCTGAACAAGGCTCTTGAAGTCGTTCTTGTCTATGATGTACACTTGTGTCTGAGGTTGTGGTTGCGGTGGCTGAGGAACGGCGTTAGAGTTAGCGTGTAGTAGGTCGAAGTTACTCTTCCGCATGTTGTTCACTCTCGAGTAATCATTTCGTGGTCGCTGCTGATACATAACTTTTTTTTAGCAAAGAAGAAACTGTCACTAAGAATTTTACACACATTTACATTATATATATAATACAATATTTCCTTGTCATATACATCATGATTGATTTTAAATTCCTGATTTTTTGCACTTTTAGTTCTTGATTTATTTCAATAATAAAACGCATTCAAATTTAATACATGGATGTTTTCCTTCTTTTTTTGTTCTGGACAAAATGTATGTGTATCTCTCTACCTTTTTTCTATTTTTATTTCAATTTGAGTGAAAGGTATTCATATATTTTTACATGAACTCCTTTTTTTATATATATTTTAATTCTTTTTTTTTTTTTTTGTATGAGTTTGTTTCCATTGATATCATGTAAAATATTTGTAGATTCATTTAATCCCTAAACTCTTATTTTCTAGGATTTTATGCATTTAATACATTTTTTTTTTTTTGCATATGATATCATTTTTAATACAAGAATTTGTTTCCATTTGACACTCAAAATATTAACCATCGAAAAGCTTATCTTTTTTTGAATATTTATATATAAATGAGTATTAATAGTATTAACACTAATATCGGAAGTATCTTTGGTGATATGAATTATAACGTTTCGACAAAGTAGTTAACAGTGCTAATGAAAAAGGTGTGGGCGTGCTATATTTTTGGTTTAGGTGTTTCAAGGAGAGAACTATGCGTTATCTATCAATCACTACCCAAGTCTATATGACGATTTATTTGTACGTCAATCATACGATCATAAGATGAAATAGGGACCTCGTAGATCAATATAGCAAGAAAGGATGAATATAACCCGTTGTTGATGTTAGGTTCTCGTGCATAGCAAGAAATGATGTAAGTCTTCGTAGTGGTACAATGTCGTAGTGAAGCCGAAGAGGATAAGTTTTTTTTTTGGTGTGCAATAAGGAAGAAAACGAGTTGATTGAAGTTCCATTTTCTAGTCATTTCAACCCCTTTCATAGTAGAAAGACACTAGTAACCTAAAGAGTAGAGTGAAAAAAGAGTTATCTATATCTTGGACTAGAGTTTGGGAAAAGCCCATACGGTGATGGTGGGAACACAAGACCAGAAGATGCAGGATGCTGAGAAATAGAGCCCGGACCAAGAATTCCAGGTTGACCCATGGATGAGAATGTGGAGCCTCTTGTAGGAGTGGGTAATATCCCACGACCGTTGAATCTTGGACTTGGAGTGTGAAGACTATTATTATTATATATCTGTTGTGGCGGAGTGTTGAACCTAGGAGGAGGAGTAGGCAAAATGGGCTTGTCGCGTGCAGCACCACTGAACCGTGGCGAGTGATGAATATGCGTTTGTGGTGTTTCGTGCGGTTGATGGTACTCATGAGATGACTGCATTTGGTTTCCATTGGGTACTGAATCTCCTAGAGACCTTTGAAGACAATGCATATACACCGAGACAGAGGAGTAGGACTCAGCTGTATTGGAAAACAATTGTTCTCCATGATGCATATTAGGTTGCATTGGTGGTGGTCTCAGTGCAACTAGCTCATGAGTTGGTTGTGCCACAACACGAGGTGGTGGATCACGGGGCCAATTCATCTGTGTTTGAGCCGCTGGTCTAATCTTCTGCTGAGGTAAACTTCTAAAGCCATTCTCACCTACTATGTTATAAACTTGTGGTCGCGGTTGAGGCCTTGCCGAAGCGATGCCAATACCATATGAGAAATCGGGTTGGTGTAAAGGACTCCTCTTCTTTATGTTCTTCCCAATCTTATTCACACCTAACTGATCATTATTCCAAGACCTATCCATCTCACAAATTCTGAACCTCAACCTGAACCACAGAGTAAACAACACAAACAGGATCCGGAGATCATCTTGAATCAGGTAACGACTCACTCTTTCACACCTTTGAACCTTTTAAACTAGTAAATCTAGAGATCACCCTTTTATCAAAATATGCAAAACTAAAACCGAATGCGCAAGTGTTCCCCAACTCATAAGCATCTATAATCGAACGCGCTAACAATCAAATTCACGCTATTTTTTCACCTGAGGAAAAATCGAATGATAAAGATCTGATTTTAGGTCAAATCGCTCAGTTAAACCCAGTGTAGAGAGAAAGAGAGAAACGAATTGAAGAAAAAAGCGTGTTTTCTTTTTTGATCAAATGGAGTTTGGTTCATAAAAAAAAAAGAAAAAGAAATGGGGTGAGAGAGGCTCGAACTCTCGACCTCAGGATCACTCAGTAGCTATGAGACCTACGCGCTAGCCAACTGCGCCACCACCCCATTTTTTTAGTTGAGTTCACACATAATCTATCTATTCATACAAAAATGATCTTACAAGATCTTCGTCAAGATGCCTCTTTCTTTTTTTTTCATCAATTTTTAGACACAGAGAACTCTCATAAACAACAATCTCTCTCTCTTTTCTCTCTTTCTCGTTCATAAGCTTCAAAGCAGTTGACTCGAATCGCTACTTTAGTATCTTTTGTTCACTCGAGAGGCACACATCACAGTTGAAAGGTATGACCTTTATTGATTTTGGTTTTCGTTTTTATGATTCTTCTCTTATTGTAGATCAATCACTGAGATTTGTAATTGATGTGTTTTAGCCCTCCCTCTTAACCAAATCATCGATAGGCGTGTCTTTGATTGAGTATCGAACTTCTCTGTTTTCTCAACTTGAAAGCAAATAAAAAGACAAAAGATACAATCTGCTAATTTTGGTTGATTGCTATTTCTAACGAATCTAGTGAAAAAGTTTACATTTTTTTGTGTCTGTTTTGTGCCTTTAGCTTGTGGATTTAATCTCCTAGGGTTAGTTTTTATAGAGTTAAAGATTCTTCCTTTAAATGCATTACCTTTTAAAGATTGCTTATAGAAAGTCAGTTTTTTTTATTGTCAGGGTTTGGAGTAAAAATGGGAATTGTAGGAGAGATGAGTAATGGTTTGAGCATCGATGAGAAAGAAGGGTTGATAGACAAAGATGAAGCCATGATTCGTCGGATGAAGAACCGAGAAAGACAACGTAGGTACAGAGCCAGGAAGCGGATGAGGGAAGAAGCGGGTATCGATGGGAGTCTCTCGTTTGAGACAATGGGACAACTGGAAGAAGAAGAAGAAGAAGAAGAAGAGGAAAAAGAGCTAGAGTTTAATGGACTTAGTGGTGGTGGTTATGTTGACAACTTTGTGCGGCGTGTTTACTGCGATAGAGATTGGAAAAAAGAAGCTAGAAGAGCTCATTTGATTGTGAGCAAGGCTCAAGATGGTTCTTGTGAGTTGGTTATACGGAAGATAAGGAGGCATCAAAGAGATTGGAAAGCTGATGCTAGAAAGAAGAAATCTTGATTTCTTGAGGAATCGTCAGGTTGCTAGAGGGATCTTGCAAGGGAGGGTGATTGAGGAATAGAGAAATGCCACATACAGAGCAGACTTGAGATTACAAATCTTTTTTCAATATTTCTACTTTTGTAGAAATTGGAAATGATCTAACAGTAAGTGATTTGCTCTTGTCTGCGAGTGTTTTTGTATTCGAAAGATCCATGTAGTATTCGAAGGTTTTATGTGTGTTGTGTTTTATTGATTAGCCAAGACGAAACATTATCACTACTGAGTTTAAAGAAAACTGTATATAAAAAAGTGAGAAACTAAACATTACAAGTACATAAACTGTTCTCACAGTATTTATAGAGGTTTTAATGTATTTTCTTTCTTTTTATTAGCACCTACAAATAATTGAACTTAAAGTTAATTAAAAAGGAATAGTAATGACCAAAAAAATAGAAATGAACATGTATATTATTGTCATCTAATTGTTATTTTTTTAATTATACTCTTATGTTTTGCTTATTATTTGCTTAACTTGTAATCGATAGTTTCTAAAAACTTCTAAAACTATATTTCCATCTTGTACAACTATAAAACATCTTACCACCAGATGTCGTTAATCAGATCAAGAATAAAAGTTTAACATTCTGGCGAATACTTGGTGACTGTCTCCACTCTCCACAATATTCACTTACACATGAAAAACATCCGCTTCACACACAAGTTAGAGATTTCTTTAAAGCATCTTTACATCTTTACTAGGCTATTATTATGATTTTTATCAGTTACCGTATTGGGTCTCTGAAGTGGTTTCATTGAAGATCGTCGTTAACATCACAAACTGTAAAAAGCTCTCTATACCTTAAGAAGCTATAGGTACTTTGAGTAAATTGATGATGGTGAAGATAATGTACATCTAAATACCTTTGATAACACTGACACATATTACCTGCTCATGTCATATACACGTTACACATTGAAGATACAACGATAATCATAGCCCTAAAGATAGAGGAAAGGATTGTAAATAAGGTTATTTTAGATATTTACAACTTTTGAAAGAATAACCGATCTAAATGCACCATTTAAACTCGCCCATTTTTTTTTTTATTATTGTTATAAGATGAGTTTCACAGATACTTCTAGAAATTCATTTGGATGATTTATTTAATTGCACTAAAGCAAACATCTATGGATGGAGCATTTGGATCAGCTACGAATTTGTTTAAAGAATTTATCTCTATAATTTTTGGTATTAATGTTAAGTATTCTATACAATTTCAAACTTTTAACATAAATTACAAAATTATACTAGTAACACAAAAGACTGGAAATTTATTAAAGGATAACAATCACAACAATGGAGCAAGCACAAATACAACTAGCCTTGTATTAACAAGCGTCAATTTATCTATAACTTGATAACATGTAAATGAAGAACCCACGTTTTAAACAGAGTAGTTAAAACTTGACATCTTACTAAGTAATAGATTCATGTCTTGTACATTCAGTTGAATGATATTATTGTCTTATTTTTCCACTAACCAAATAAAAGATCTTACTTCTCTAAAGAAACTTAGAACCTCTAAATATTATATGATTAGATGTGTACAACATATATAGACACAATACAGTATATATAATTCAAAGAGAGATTTTAGAGATCAAACGTTGGAATTTCAGAAGACCAACCATGTGAAGCTTGATACAACATCCTTGGTAACAAGTATCTGTAAAGGATCACTCTCTCTTTTTACTTTTAAATAGGCAAGACATTGTTCAACCTCATACTTTACTTGCAAGTAAAGCTCTTGTGCCTTGTCTTTGTCTTTCAACTCTTTCTCCTTACCTGCCATGAAATAAGAAAACCCGCCATCATTGAGGTCAGTGATTTGTTGTAGAGACTAGAGAGGATACATTTAGATTACATACATATATACCTGCTGTTTCTATTGGTTTGCCAAAGTAATAGTAGAACCTCCCTGGAATCTTAGGTACCACTCCTGGGATGCAGATATCTTGGTTTCCCAATTCGCTCTCGTCTCCTGCCCTGACATTCAAAATCAGTGTTTATATAACTTGAAAGATTACGAGAACAATCTATATAAAAATAGTGTGTAATATGAAACACCTTATGTTGCCAGTGTCCTTTGTTGCCTTTTCCACTAAATCCTTCAAGATAGGGATTTTCCTTTGATCATTGGAATCCAGGACAAGCTGAGTATCATTCAAAGTTATAGAGTTATCGTCATTTTGAATACAGAGACACTGCTTCTGCCTCTTGCTAACGTGTAAACATATAGGAGGCAGAATAGAGAGTAGAGAAAACTTACTTGGCAGATGTCGTCTACTCCAACAACACCAAAAGGAACGATTTTGGCTCCAAATTTAGATGCAACTCTCACAAACTCGGATCGTTCTGGCCAAAACAGCTTGTATTCTTCACCCTGCAAAATCACTCTATTACATGTAAGCCTAAAAAAAATTCCAAGAAAGCAGAAACCATGTGAAAACTATACATAACCTTTCTATGCACTTCACGGGCACCTCCAGGATACAAAAGCACATGACCCTTTTTACGCAGTAGTTTGTAGATACTGAAACTAGAGACTGGAACTCCACCCATCTTATATTTGTCAAACATCTTCGTGTCGACTAATGAGTCTTGGAGATTCTTGAAAACCATCGGATGTATCAAACCCCGTAGGTGGATGTTCCTCTCTTTCATGATTTGAGTTACCATTGGAATCAAGTCAAATCCCATTAGCATGTGATAGCCAACGTACAGAACAGGTCCCTCTAAAGGTAATCCTTCGAGGCTCCTTACAAGTGTTCCGTCTTCTAGAGTTGACAGCATTACAGGGGAAGTACCATCCATTATCAATCTGCACTACAGAATTTATCATTCCGTATTCACTTTAAATTTTTTACGTAGTACTCTGATTTGTTTTGCTAAGCATAGAGAAAAAACTAAGATATGTCTCTCAGAGCAATTACTGAGACATTTTTTACCGGTCATCGTATATTTGTTGTTTTAACTCATATGTGGTAGGCATAATGTAATCCGTAATGTGATCATGAGACTTCCCACGGCGATAAAAACAAGTACACTTGATGATTTTAGCCAGATCTACGTCATCCTCCTAACATGAGACACGTAAAAGAGATAGTTGAAGTGTAGGTTATAAGTATCCTATTTCTTCTTTATTGGATGATGAAGAGAGAGAGAGAGAGAGAGATCACTAACCAAAAGGGGAAATTGTCCATTGTCATCAAGCTTACGGACGATACATTTTGGCAACGTGCGCGAGTATCTGTCAATGTCTTTCTCATTCAGCAGCCACTGATCGCGTCCACTGCAATAGTCATAACCAAATAATATTCACTATAACACGTATGGTTCGAGGTAGAGTACCTCTATACAAGCAACAGATATTCATTGACTCATTGAACCTCAGAAGTATCAATGTTTCCGCTCTGATTGAATATATATGAGAATTCACAGAAGCAATAACAGACTTAAGCATTTCCAGCTTCCAGAGCAGTGTGTCCTTAGGGAACATTCTACTGAGAGTCTGCAAATATATTTTAGTGAAAATATACCAGTTTGACACAAATTTGGCAATTAATTGCTAGATTAACACTTCATCATATCCAATAACTAAAACGACACAAATTTTAGGTAAAAAGACTAAAAACCCAGAATTTAAAAAAAAAAATTTTTTGGAAAAAACGAAAAATTAAAAAAATAATAGTATTTGATATTTTGATTTAAAAATATTATGTTTATATTTTTAATATAATTTATAAAAATAAAATATGATTTAAAATATAATTTTTAAAATAATATTCAAAATTTTGTTTATAAAAATATTATGTATAACGATATGATTTTAAAATATGAAGTTTAAGATGATATAGTTTAAATAAGTTTTATAAAAGATATTAAAATAATATTATGAAAATATAATACAAAATATATAAAAATAGGATTTTAAAATATGATGTTAATTTTTTAATATGATTTAGGAAAATAAAAAATGTATAAAATATGCTTTAAATATATGAGTTTAAAAATATCATTCATAATATGATTTATAAAAAATATAATTAATAAAAATATGACTGAAAAAGTATAACTTAAAACAAATTTGTTGTCACTATATTTACATTTTACATCTAATAAATCTGTTATCAAACACTAGATTTTTGGAAGGAAACAAAAAAACTGTCATAACTTAAACAAATCTGCTATAACATATGGTATTCACATAGGTCATTTTAGCAAATTTTTAAAAATATTATAAATCTGTTATCAAACAACAGATTTTTGTTTAAATTTAAAAATCTGTCATAACTTAAAACAAATCTGTTATCACTAGAGGTCAACCTAGTAATTATTTCTCTGAAAAAATCTGTCATGTTACGACAGATTTTTAATCAAGAAAATAAATCTGAAATAACTGTTAGAAAATAAATCTGCCAGACATTATATCAAATCTATCATATATTGTGAAAGTTTGTGGTGTCTTTATAGATAAGTCTGTCGTAAAAAATAAACCTGTCATCAATTATAAATCTGTCATAACTGGAATTAAAAAATATGTCGTCCAAAATAAATCTGTCATAAAAAATCTGTCATACAAAAATAAACCAGTTGTGCAAAAAAAAATCTGTCATACACAAATTAATCTGTCACAACTAGTCCGGCAGACATTTGAAAACATTTTGATTTTTAAAAAAAATATTCTAGGAGGGTAAATTTGACTTTATTTCTTTCCTAACAAAGTAAAAAAGGGTATTTTAGGCAAAATATAACTTATCTAACCCTTACATTTTATGAATTACTTTAGTAATTAACCTCTTAACTTGGGTCAATCTAGTTTTTGTCCCTATATTTTATTCATTTTACTAGATAAACACTAGAACTGAAATTGTAAATGGGTAGTTGATAATGAAAACCCATAGATCATGAGTTTCTAAGAACTTAAGAAGGAATACTTACGGGAAGATTAGTTGTTATAGCAAGGAGGTCTCTTAACATCCCTCCACCCATTCCTTGGAAAGAAAATTCATTTGACATAGCTTGTAACATTCCAGTCAGCGGATTTCCTACCGTGACAAAGAAACACATCTGTGTCATGTTTGAATAAGTTCTTGATCTACAAGGAACTAATGTTGCATAACAACATCGTACCCCTGTCACTGCTTTCTAAGTAGAATCAACAAGATGTTAAAACTGAACATAACGTCTTACAGATCCAACTTGAAACTCAATTAGTTTTGTTAACTTAATTATATAATATGAGAAGAGAACGTAACGAAAGTGTACCTTGCTTAACACCGAAGATATCTTCCAATACTGTTGGAATACCTTATGGTAAAACATTCAGCATTCCTGATAGAGGTTGTGAAATGACGTTGTTGATATGTGTGGCTGCAACAAACAATGTCTATGATGCGAAAAGATTTGTAATTTCACCGACTAAGAATCTTACAGGCCAAGAGACTTGTACCTGGATTAACCAAGATCAGAGAAAGATCAATATTGGGATTCCTGGCTGCAACATCTAAAGCAAGACATGCTCCAATAGATTCTCCAACTAGATATATAGGTCTGTTTGGCAACCGATAGTACTCCGCCTTAACATCATTCTCAATAAGCTTCACCAATTCTGAATACAACAGAACACAAACAAATAAAAGGCTTTCATTTGCTGTTACTATATATCTTCTCCGTCAGTTAACCATTTGTGTAGTGATTCGAAGGGGAAACAAAAAGGTACGTACCTTTAGCAGGAGTACGGTCGCTGACTGGTATGTGAAGGCACCATATGTCAAAAACCCTAATCAAAGACAACAACATCAGAAAATGAAACATGTCAATACTTCAAAAAAATCTACGTCAACCAAAGTTCTTGGACAAACAGCTAAATAATTTGAATTTACGCACTCCCCGAGTTTCTTATGATGGCGAATGAGCCCTAGTCCAGTCCCATCGAACCCTGCAAGTTTTTAGTTTCCTCAGTTTTGTTAACTTGAATAAGCTTAACGTTGCTTGACACACACACAAAAACAAAAAAGTGTCGTTCAGAGATTCATGAAAATGATATCAAAGTTTTTAACAGAAAAGGAAAAGAAACTGTTTTTTTAAAAAAAAATTTATTTCTTAATTTAGTTAAATAAATGATATGGAACTCTAAGTCTAAAACTCATACTGTATTTGATTTTATTTCCAATATAATTATTGTCTAATATAAATTTTTACTAAGGTAGGCTCAAGTCTCAATCCTAAAATTCCTAATCCTAAAAAAAACAAAGAAAAAATTAAATCATATCTTATTTCTCTTCCCCTATTTTCATATATTCAAGTATTTCCTAAGGTAATTTCTACAACTATCTCATTTTCACCAATTTTCTATTGCCATCAATATAACGTCTTTAATATAAAAATTAAATAACAAAATTACACTTTCTAGCTCTAGAGAAATTAAATATAACCAATCCAAAGTGAAACCAAACTGAACCAACCCAAACCTAATTAAACCCAAAAACCAATTACACCAAACCGGACCACATTAAATTTGGTTTTAGATTGGCAAAAGTTTTCATAAAACCAGATTAATCGAACTAAACCAAACCCAAAAGTAAACCGAAATGTCCACCTCGATAAATCAGAAGGGGAAAGAGAGGACAAACCAGGTATAAAAAGGAGAAGAGGAGAGCCTGAAGCTTGAGCGCCACACTCCGACGGAGAGAACCAACGAGGTGGACCTCCTCCACCTCCGAATTCTCTCGCTTCCACCAAAAAGTCAGACAAGGTCTTCCTCAGATCAGGACGCGCCGCCTCCAGTTTGGAATACGGATTCTCCTCCACCTTCGCCACCGTGGCTCCGTCTTTATCATTATTCTTCCGTCTCCCTCGAACACGAACACCCCTAGAAGGAGGAGTCGTGTAGGTTACGGAATTGACCGAACTGAGTCGATGCTTCGCGGTTGAGGTCCGGTGCCGTATGTTTGATGAAGATGAGACGGCACATAGACCGAAGGTTGAGTGAAGCACTGTAGTCGCCATTTGTGAGAAGCTCTAAAAGAGAGAGTTTTTGCGGTTTTGTATTTGCTTATAGTCAGACTATGAATACAAATCGAAATCGACTAGACCCGAGTGATCGTGAATTAATGCTTTGAGTAACATTGTGGACCTAGTTTATCACTGTATCATTTAAATCTACTAGACCCCAATGATCGAAACTAAGGCTTTGATGAGTACGTATCATTTAAATCATGCATGAAAATAAGAAAGAGGATTGTTTGTAATCCTAGAAATTATGGCTTCGAAAAAAGAAAACTTATCCGGTAGAGCGGATCAAGCATAACGGTTCAAATATGTGTTGAATGGTTAAAATGGAGGCAATATTGCGGATCAAATATTTGTATAGCAAAAAAAATATACTGACTTTATTGAAATAACTTTTTGATTTGAATACTATATAGATTTTATAAATTTAAATTACTTTATTTTGAATCTTATAATTTTTAATAAATAATCTATTTATGCAATAATAAATTATATTTTAAATAATTTGTAATAATTAGCTTACTTTGTTCTTCAACATATATTTGTTTGCAATCAAATGTCCAAATATTTTATGATATAGGTATATGAAATTATATCAAATTAAAGATTGCTATATTATTACATTATTTTAGAACTAGATAAAGACCCGTCCGATGTGCGGGTTTAAAGTTTTGTAAACAAAATTAACTTTAATAAAAATATATTAAAATTTATTGTATATTATTTATAAATTTTAATTTTGCTATAATATACTGATTTTATATCCATTTACAAATCTTTTATGTATGTTACCATTAAAAGCGTATTTTTTTACACCTAAATATACTCTATATTACAAATATACTTTTTAATTACCACCACCTAGAAAATGTCTGTATGAACACATTAAGCCAACTATTATGTCTTTTTACTTTCATTTTTGCATAGTTTTTTTAATTAATAAAATTAGTGGCTCAAAAAACATTTCGAATAAAAAATATATTACATAATATACTAGTCAATGATGTATCATCACAATAGTGTATGACCAACCATGGAGAGAGCCTCGGCTCCGCCTTCCTCCCTTATGGAGAGAATCTTGCGTCCAACCTCCTCCACCATGGAGAAAACCATGGCTCCACCTTCCTGTCTTGGGGAGATAACCTTGCGTCCAACCTTCTCTACCTTCCTCCCTTGGAGAGATAACCTTGCGTCCAACCTCCTCCACCATAAAGAGAACCTCGGCTCTGCCCTCCTCATGTGTGGAGAAAACATGTTCACTTTTTCTAGCTATCTCAAAATGGTTTGCTCCAACAATCAATGAAACTAAAGACCCTTTCTAACGTCACAAAATCTTTTGATAGTAACTAATGTTAAATTTTCTAATATATTCGTGGAAGTGTCTTTGACACACCACGATGTAGCTCGAAAAACATTTTGAAATAAAAAAATATATTACATAGTATACTAATCAATGATGTATCGTCACAATAATGTATGATCACCATGGAGAAAACCTCGGCTCCGCCCTCCTCCCTTATAGAGAGAACCTTGCGTCCAACCTCCTCCACCATGGAGAGAACCTTGGCTCCACCTTCCTCCCTTGGGGAGATAACCTTGCATCCAACTTCCTCCACCTTCCTCCCTTGGGGAGATAACCTTGTGTCCAACCTTCTCCACCATAAAGAGAACATCGGCTCTGCCCTCCTCATGTATGGACATAACTATTCACGTCTCTTTTCTATCTGAAAATGGCCTCTCCAACAACCAATGAAAGTAAAAACATTTTTCTAACTTCACAAAATCTTTTGCTAGTAGCTAATGTTAAATTTTCCAATGTCTTCATGGAAGTGTTTTTGACACACCATGATATAGCTTCTGTCTCTGTAACGTCCCAACCGCCACCTTGCTTAGTGAGCCCATGTCCACTCTTAGTCCATGGGCCCACCTTCCTAAGTGGGCCCTACATCTATTCCCGGACTGTGGACCCACCCATATTCGATGGCCGGTTTGTTACGTTTGGGAGGTTTTAAAATTTTGTTTACCCACCCTACAAATCAACAAATGATCCTTCCCTATGTTTTGTCCTCACTCGTACAGTTCCGACAATCACTTCCAGGAAGGTCACCCATCATGAAGTTTTCTCAAGACCCTTGACCGAAAAGATAAGTGCATTTTGGTAACATAGGTGGCCAAATCAATTCTTTTAAACCTTTCCGCAAATCAGGGTGTCACAGTCTTCGAACTCCGATGGATCGATCAACAACGATTTATGTGTTTTCCAATCTATCTATCTATGTTTGTTGTAAGTTTGTGTTTAATTTGCCTATTTTATCCATCTATTAGGTTGATGAGCTTCTACTTGTTATCTCCCTTTGGGATTAAATGAATAATGGTAACAATTATGTTTGCAAAAGAAAAAGAGTTTATGACCAACCAATCAAGATTGATAAATTAGAAGAAAATTATTTTGGCATAATTTAAGAAATAATAAAAAATTATAAGTACGGTAATATGTGAATCCCAAATAATTCAAAGATGAAAATATAAATTAAACAAAACAATATAAAAATACTACAATAAATTTTAAAATATTAATCTTATATATTCGTAACTGAAAAAAGAGAAAGTAGGAGAAATTTATGGTTTAAAAAATAAGAAAAATTTACCATCCCATTAAAAAATTTTCCCAATTAAACAAAGTTGAAAGCAGTGTTTTTAAATAAATTATTTCGTTAGATGAAAAATATGAGACGATTGATGTTTATATAGAAGTGAGTAGTTTCAAAATTTAGAATTAATAATAAATTGTATATTTTCCTTATTCCCTATTTCTATT
This sequence comes from Camelina hispida, assembly GCA_023657505.1. Lineage (NCBI taxonomy): Eukaryota > Viridiplantae > Streptophyta > Magnoliopsida > Brassicales > Brassicaceae > Camelina > Camelina hispida. The sequence goes on along the minus strand of CP094631.1, from coordinate 22,665,892 downwards.
TTTTGTAGAATTAATAACTTAAATTAAAAATAAGTAAGTAATATTATAATTTTGAATTTTATGAAATATATATATATATAATCTTCTTATAATTATTTTTAAAAACTTTGTAATTTTTTATATTTTTGATAATTATCTTATTATATTATTAATATTTTTTAAATAAATATTTTGTTTTTGTTGTAATCAAATTCCTCCTATTAAATATTAACTTTTGCACATGTCAAAGTCTCAGATTCATAACTTGATACATGTCAAAATTTTGTTAATGACTAATTTTTAAAACCCAACTTTATATAATAAGACTTTTAGATGGCAAAGTATAGAATGTTAATAACTATAACAAAATTATTTTATTATATAATAGATAATAAAAGAAAATTTGGATAAAAGGTTATGTTTGGATAAACTATGTAATCTTTTCAAATTATATAAAGGGTGAAAAAATAAGAGGGAGAACCACTAAACCATAAGAATATGAGACGTTCATTGTGGATCTTGAATTTTCTTCAAACATTGAACGTAAGCAGTTCATTAATTTTAAAGGGGCATTCTCAAAAATGTCCCTTTTTCCATACCTCTTTTCAAAAATACCCCTTCATGTTGACCATTTTTAAAACTACCCCTCTTTATATACAAAATGACCAAATTACCCTTTTTTGAGTGACAGCAAGAATAACAGTCATCAAAATCAAAAATATTTTCCCGCCAAAAAAATTTCCCGCCAAAATTATTTTTTCCCGCCAAAATCGAAAATTTTCCCCGAAAAAAATATTTTTTCCCGCCAAAAAAAAAATTTTACCGCCAAAACTGAAAATTTTTCCCGCCAAAAATATTGAAATTTATACCTTTTAAAAACCTTGTAAACGCTTTTAAAAAAACACTTTTAAAAACCTTGTAAATGCTTTTAAAAGCGTTTACAATGTGTTTAGAAACCTTTTAAAACCCTTTTAAAAATCTTATAAAAACTTTTACAAGGTTTTTAAAAACATTGTAAAAGCGTTTACAAGGTGTTTAAAAACCTTTTAAATTTCTTTTTAAAAACCATTTGAAAACCTTTTAAAAACCTTTTAAAAATACTTTTTAATGCGTCCTTTCAAAATACTTTTTTGAATCCTTGATCTCTCTGTTTGTACTACATTTCTGTAAGGTCTGTGTATTTATTTCCCCCACGTTGTTCTTCTTCTTTAAGCCTAGTCTAGAATAGGGTTGATTAATGTTGGATCAATAAATATCCAAAAGTTTCTCTTTTTGGGATACAACTAAAAAGGTTACTTAAAGAAACATTATCCCTATGGTTTAAACGAGCTACATGGTCAAAGGGAAGTCTCTGTCTAGTCAATATTAAACTGAAGGGTTTTTTATTGTCGAAGAAGATCACATGCAACATTAATTCTCCTATGTGATTAGTTGATTGATACTTACTTCTAAAGCCAATATGGTGTCGAGATTGAAGTCAGTGCTGGGGTTTACGGCAGAACTGACTTCAATCTAGAGCTAAGGGTAAAATGGTCATTAAATATTAAAAGAGGGCAAAAATAAAAATGGCCAGAAAATAAGGTATTTTTGAAAAGAGATATATCAAAAGAGGTATTTTTAACAAATTCTCAATTTTAAAACAAGTAACGCTATACTACGGCACTACATATTTATAATGTTCGATGGGAACAAATACATGGTCCATTCATACCAGCAATTCGACCGCATTTTTAGAGAATTCTGCAAACTAAGAAACAACAATTTGGCTGGTCAAATTAATTTTCTTGTATGGCTAGTCAAAAGTTCGAAACTTTGATTAGACTTATATATGTACTAAAATGAACAAGATAGTGAACATCATAAAATGATGTGTCATGTGTGTTTATTGGTTAATCTCAAACTTTCTACCATCCTTACAAATGACAACCGACGTGGGACACTATATATATATAATCTACCAGCTAGCCGACATCAATGTAAGATCTGATTCGAATTAGATGTAGTACTTTATAGACATTTGTTAAACGTTTAACAATATATAAGTATTGGTGCTACTTTGACAATTCTTCATAACATCTTAAATTTCATAAATCTTTCATAACAATAAAGTTTGGTGACACAAAACTCTCATAAATCCAAGCAAGGTACGCCTCCAAGTTTGGTTTGAATCTCAAATTCTTAGAATATGTTTTAAAATAATGTCACACTTCTTGTAAATGAAACTTCCTTAAAGACAACAAGATGAACTGCCTAAGCATTTTTCCCTCTCTGTCATGACTTTACTTTCAAGCTTCTTCTTCTCCTCATGTTTGTTCACTAAAACAGAGGAGGTAGTGTTGGAACCAACCATAATTTGTCCATTCATAGACTTAGAAATTTTTTGAGTACCTTGATCTCATTTGGATCAGCATCACGTACTTCATCATACGGAGGTTTCTTTATCCAAAGGCAAGTGATGTAGATCGAAATGATCAAATAGCTTCATCACCAGTGATTGCAGCAGCTCCTTATAGCTATGATGATCTTTAATGCTCTGATATGGAAATAGGGACAATTCTTGTATAAGAGCATTTTAAGAATGGTGTCTGAGTTGTTCACTCTTCTCTGTATAGAAGACAAAAGTTCCAGCGGGTCTATAAGGACTTAGCTCAAGGAAATGGGAAAGAGTTTTCTAAAAACGTTTCACCATATCCACTCAGTGGCGGACCCAAGAAATTTTTTTAGGTGGGTCAATAATATTTTTTAAACAGTTGAAAAGGAAAAAAAAACAACTTTTTAATATGGTATTGGAGAATCGAACTCGGGTTAGGGGTGTCACACTTAAAGGAGAAACCCAACTTGGCTGCAGAATCTTCAAGAGTTTACATGCAAAACTACATATTTCAATAATTTAACCAGGTTAGTTGACCCACCCATTTCCTATGTAGGTCCGCCATTATGTCCACTCGATTTTTTGAAAAAGCTTGGTGAACAACATTTGATGTATCTCACGTGGCAGTTGTGTAAAAATTTGTAAAGGTGTGGTCGCTTTGCTGGACCGAGTCTCTTGTAGGATCCAATTGCCCAAGAACATGAGGGTGATTTTGCTCTACAGCTGATGCTTTTCGAGCAAGCATGACCCGAGGGGCGATACTGAATTGGGTGAAAAAGTTCACAAGAACCGCCACCAATTCTTTATCCCAAATGTGTGTTTCAAGACTTAGTCACTATTCAAAAGAGTTCCAATTGACGTTATGGTGATTATAAGTGAAATTGTGTGACATTTGATAATAATCATGTCTATTTTTTTGCCATTGGTTTGTTATTTTTGTGTATATGCTTATGTTTGCTTACTTTCCCCTTATTCTTTGCTTATGTTTTTGTCACTGGTTTCTAAACCATCATTAATTACCTTATTTCCATCTTTTAGAAACCATTGACAAAAAGATCCAATAAAAAGAAATTACATTGTATCATGTATCACATTCTACAAAAGATCCAATATAAAGAAAAATTATAACTTGGTGCGGATATTGAGAATGTTGTTTTCTACACAGACTGTTCTGACCTGGTGAAGATGGTGTCTTCGCCGTCCGAGTGGCCTGCCTTCAAGACATATTTGGATGAGATCGAAGCGGACAAGGAAGAGTTTTTATCTTTTGCGCTAGTTCACGTCTCCAGAACGCAGAATGGTAACGCTGACAAGCTAGCACGATGTACTAGAATAGAGTCACATCCTGTTACCTATGTAAACGTTTTTCCTATTAATTGGCTCGTTTGAGCTGATCTTGTACTCTGTCGGCAAAAAAAAAAAAAAATATAACACCATTTCAGGACGGAAGAGTTAAAGAGTACCAGAAATGATTAATGAGCCATAAGAGCATCATTATCGGTGACACCCATTAAAATGATTTTAAAACTAAACAAAAAAAATTAATTATAGAACTATATTCTAATCTTTTAATACAGTTGAACCACTAATAGAAAGACAAGTGTTGATCTTTTTCTCATCCTATGTCTCAAATGTCTACTAGAAGACCCTAATTCTTTTTTTGTCCTCCTTTTTCTTTGTTTATTATTTTTTTTTGGTTTAGATATTTATACAGACCTTCCCGATGGAAATGACCTAAGGGATCAAGAACTTACCTATACAAGACGTTTGTAAACGATCATTCATTGAAGATAAATTTCATTTGTCAAAATTTAACTATGAAAATGGGATCAAGAGCAACTTACCTACTATACGTTTGGAGATTGGAAGAGACTCAAACATCTGGTGTATACTGGCTAATCTGATCTTAGAGCCAACCCAAACTGTTGAATAAGAGTTTAGCTATTTTGGATGTCTGTGTAACTACATGTATCATTAAGATTAATTGTTAAACCATTATTCTCAGCTATGTGATATGACGGAGACGCTTCTTTCTTTCCTTCTTTATTTCTACATTTTATTTAATTTGGACTGGTGAAGAAAGATGAAGCACTTTCAGAAAACACAAAATGGCTTTTGGTAAGAGGTTTCTTGGCTGCAAAGAATATTACTGGTGGCACTGTACTAGGAACAAGCCAAGAAACTTGAGCATCAAATTAAAGAGTTTCCCTGCCGGTCTCTTACTTGAACCAGCCTATTTCTTAAAAAACTTTTCGTAGTAAAGCGGAGGAAGAGTTTGAATTAAATCATCCAATGGATGGCTTAAAGTTTCTTGCTGTAATCCATGCGAATACTCCTCTTTTGGCGAGTCGATGATGTTGCTTGGTGTGAAAGGAACAACATGATCGTTCTACTCCAACGTAGTCAAGTTAAACAATCATCAGATGGAAATTGAATACAAAGGCCAATATGGAAATAACATATTCTAAAGCTAAATGCATGCGAATTCTTTCATCCCAAATAAAAAAAACTAAAAACTTGAGTATCATAAATCACAGTTTTGTCTTCTTGATCAGAAGAATAATCACCTTGATGGAAATCTAGCTCCACCGTGTGTAAATTCTTCCATGTACATGTTTCAAACATATCCCCATTTGTGTTGAACCCCTAAGGTTGATATATGGTCAATAATGTCTCTCCCTCACGACTTAACTACTAACTTGCTTACGATTTGTCTCTCTCCTAGGGTTAATGTGTTACGAGAGATTGTACACCATATGTACAAAACAAATAAGTGATCATGGACCATTTGTAGTAACTAACACATAATTACTCATATATATATATATATATATACACGTTTACACATTGGGGAGATACAACAACAACGATACAGAGACTCAAGAATAGAGCAGAAGAAACTTGTTGCTCTATTTTTAAGTTCTTTCTTACCAAAAAAGAACTAAAAATCTACAAAATTACTGAACCCACTAATACGAATTTAATTATAATTTGACCCCATAACTTTTCTAAACTCTCAAAACACACCGTCCCTTTTTAACCGATTTTTGAAATCAAACTAGCTCGGAGCTGTTCTTGCGTATAGATCCTAAACCCCATCTTCACCGTCGCTTGTTGAATCATCAGATCGTTAACCACCGACATGCTCGCGTGGTTCACCTCAAGCTCCAAATCCATCAACGCCGCCATCAACCTCGCCGCGGGATGATTCCTCTTACTAGATTCAACTCTAATCATCGCGTCCCAACCAATTATCTTGACTTCAATCTCCATCCCCACCGGTTTGATCGAAGAACACGTCGACGACGACATATCTCCACAACCAGCACTAGCTTTTCTACCGGCGAGCTCGAGTTTCACTTCCTCGAGCTGGTTCTTGATCTGTAGTTTCTCCGACTCTGTTTTCACCACCTTTGATTTTAGCTCGTTGATGTAAGCGATGGCGTCGCCGAGCAGAGAAGCTTTGTCCATTTTAGAAACGTTTGGTACGACCGCTCGTAACGCGTAGAAACGCTGGTTTAGCTTCTCGCGTCTTTGTCTCTCTGCTTCGACGTGGTTGAGTGGCTCTTCTCTACCGTTCGCTGGCTTTCTCCCTCGTTTCTTGGGACGTTTCTCTATCGCTACTTCTTTCACGACGGAGGCTTCGAGATCGGAGTGATCTGATTCTCCGGTGGTTTTGTCTCCGAAGGATAAGACTTTGTCTTCGTTCGGTGACTTCTTTCTTTTGTTTTCGAATTGGGTTTGACCCGAATAAGAACTCGGATCCGGGTTTCCGGAGCCCCGTTTACCGTCGTCGCCGAAGCTTAATATCTCGCCGGATCTTGGTTTCGCCAAAGTGGAACTCGACGTCGAAAAGTTAAGTTCTCGGGAGAAATTGTTACTGAATTTCGGATTCTGGGTCTGAGAATGAACCGGACTCGGAGTCGGATCAGGATTCGGGTTTTCGGTTATTGTGCTTGAGCTACCGTTTTCGAACTGTATAGACTTTGAAAAAAGCTGGGAGCTAGAACTCGGAGCTCCATTACCCGGTTCGTTAGACCCAGGTGCTCCAATCGGGTCATTAATCCACATAGACGGGTCGTTTTCGCCTTGATCCGGGTCAAGGTTCCAATTGAGACCCCCGATAAATCTCCAGCTCCGCCGTCGAAGTTGAAAAGAACCCGAACCTTGTTTATAAGATCCGAACTCTGTCGGATCTGCTCCGTTGACCCGACTTCCACAACTCCGTTCGCCGAAGGAATACACGCAATAGTCTGCATCCCGAATACCCCACCTTGCTTCGCCCGCTCACAACCCGACCCGGATAACTGATCCGACCCGGAAACCCAAACAGCGTTGCCCGTGGAAAACGCTCTTCCCGCCAAACCCGCACCGCAAGCGAAGCTCTGAGTCATCGAAACCAAGAAAAACCACTCCGTATCCGTCACCTCCTCATCAACGGCGTCATCGGACGGAGCAACACCGCCGGAGATCAACGAATTAAGCTCACGCAACACTTTTTTACGGTACTCCTGATCCGCCGGAGTAGAAAACGGCGGCGAACTCGATCTCTGTCTCGGCTTAGCTTTATCCTCTTCACCTTTGTAATAACCATCTCCCCATCCGAGAACGGAGGCGCCGGAGAAATCGTACGACGGCTGCCAGAAAATAGCGTAGGTCCAGCCTTCGTGTGTCCCTTCAATCAAAGCTTGTAAACGTTGTTGGAGTGTCTCCTGGTTGAATCCCGCCGGTGCGGGAATATCCATCGCCGTCGCCGGAGCTGTTGTCGTCGTCGTCGTCGTGGTTGTTGTCGTCGTCGTCGTCGCCGCCGGTGGCCATAAAGTCGAGATATCGGAGGAGCTCATGAAAGCTTCCATCATAGAAGCGTTGTCGTCGGTGGTCCAAAGATTCATCGTTGGTTGTAGCCGGTAATCAGTCATCCCATAAACCGGTGACCGGTAAAAAACACGTTTTTATTGAGAGAGAGAGAGTGTGCGAGTTAGAGAGAGAGAGAGAGAGAGAGAGTTAGAGAAAGTCTTCGTAGTGGAGAAAAATTGGAGTGCGTCTGCGATTATTATATGTGTAACCGATCTTGAGGGTGAATAAGTAATTTAAATGTTTGGGATATTACGTGGAGTGTTGTGATTGGGTCACGTGGATGGTTGTAATAGAGAGAGAAGCTTCGGTGAACTCACCTATCCCGATTTAACCCCATCGGCTGTTGGATCGACGCGGTAAGAGTTAAGACCAGAAGTGAGTGAGATCGTACGGTTGTTGTTGGCACGTGTGATGCACGCTCTGTTGATAATTTTAACTGATTGCTTCTTTTATAACCAACACTACCGAGTGAACTGTAAGCTCAGTGGAAATGCACTTTACAATAACTTTTCAACATTGTTACTTTGTTTTTTGTTTTAAAATTATTTCCCGATTTTAATTTTTATTGTTTTCCTATATTTCAATTTTTAGAATTCTATACTACTTAAATTTTAATTAGGGTTAATATTTTTAACACAAGGTTATATTTTTCTGAAAATAAATTGTGATATGAAGAATGTTTCTTAACTAATTAATTTGACTAACTAAAAATCAATCAGGGGTACCAGATCATCAAGTGTATAATTTTTAATCTCAATGATCAAAATACACACTACTTGTCCTAGTTTAATTATTTTTGAGATTTACATATCTGTATAACGTGATCCGTGGCTAATTTTTAAAACAAAAAAATTGTGTTGTCTCTATTATTATTTTTCTGTGTATGTGTGTTTGTCATATGTCAAAAGGGTGAAATGCAAGGGAGATCGAATCTCAATCTCCAGATAATGATTCTTGTCTGCTTAACTAATTAATATGTTGACGAATACAAAACAAAATTACTAATTTATTTATTTATTTGACCAACGCTATATTATTAGCACATGCTTTACGAAAGGACGAAACTTTTTATATTATTTTTAGTTACATTCACATTTCACGATGAACACATGCTAACCGAGTTATATTGTATTGTTTTATTTACACTATTAAAAGTTTAATCTTTAAAGTTGAACAATTATTCAAGGATTAGGTGATTGAATAACATAAATCATTTGGCACCTTTTCATCTATGCATATATAAATCACAATAATACACCATGACCATGTCATCATGGTCCCATTCCTAAGGGCATGTGCATTGGTTGGGACAAAAATTTGGTCCCTCGAATATATTAATTTTATTTTTAGAGTTTCTTAATTTTGGTATGAGCATTGGTGTTCCTCAATAGTTGGTCCCCTAAAAAAAAAATATTTTTAATTTTAAAAATTAATTATTTAAATTTATAAGTAAAAACATATTAAAGTTTTAATTAAAATAAAATATATAACATTGACATTAAAAACATAAAAAAAATACAAAGTTATAAAAACTTGAAAAAAAAAACAAAACATACAAATCCAAACTGAGTTTTGATCGGATGCTCACACTTGAACACATATGTCGATCCAGTCATACATTATGACTCCAAGTTTGCAAATCTGAAGCAGAGATATAGGTTTCAGGGACTTCCCATCCTCCGGCCTAACAAATTATATACACATTTTGGATTACAAATCGTTCGATATATAGCTAAGAGGGTCAAGAGAAGGAAGAGAAAACTCACTGTATTCCATCAATATAGGTTCGAGTAGTCCCGTTTAATGCTCCTGACAATGATGTTAAACTCAACACCCAGTTCTCATTCTTGTTCTCATAACCCTCAAACATCTGAAATCAACAGAACATAAGCAAAGAAGTTCAATAACACAACCAAATCCGGCTCAATCAATTGATAAAGTCTATAAGCAATCTACCTTGTCAGCAAGCATTTGCTGCAACACACGAACAACTTGAGCAACAGCAGAGTGACCAACAAAATCAAGGTGTTTCACAAATGAATATTTACTAGATAACTTACTGCAGATGTATATTCCAAAAGAAAATTCTACATGTAGAAACCGTAGAAGCAGCCATAGTTTTAGTATGGATATTAGATTTACACATATCAAACGTGCTATATGGAAGTCAATAAGCGGTAAGAAAGCAATATCCAATAAGAAGGAAGAGTCAACCTGGGAGTAGTTTTGAATGGCCTTGTTGAAACCACCATGATAAGCTTGGACAACTTCATCCACAACTTCCTCGACTACATCGCTTTGTTCCTTTAATATATGAATGTCACCTTCACGGTCTTTCGATGTCAAGATATGCACAACATGTGGCAAAGAGTCAAATCGTGCAGCAGCCCAGCTCTCATCTATTCGTGCCAGCTCCTCCCTAAGGTACTGCAATAACAATGAACACTCAGCCACAGATACACACATGTACCCTCAAAACGAAATACATAACCAAATCGAGAATGGTGATAATTTTCAGTCGATTACTTATCTAGCCAACCCCAAGTTGAAGAGATATCTAAGAAAAAGAACCGACACACTCAATATCAACCACGATGATACGCAGTTGAGCACCAACAAAGAAAGCTAGTGAACCGAACGAGAGGATATGAAATTCAAGCCATGAGAACACAATGTACAACAAAAATCAATTATCACTCCTTGAGCAAAAGATCTATTAGAAATTCAATTTATCACTCATGATTCGAATTACATGAAAATTCCAAACTGAAGACGAGACTATTTGGGGTATACAAATTTTCAAATCACACACTTAGATAGATCTAGAGAGAAAAAAATCGAGAAACGAATTCGATTTCAGCTGAGAATCTTACCTGGGACACGAATCTGATCAGTACGTTCCCGATCACGAAGAGAAAAAAAGCTAAATCTCGAGAAAATGGAGAAGAAGAAGAAGAAGAAGAAAAGGGAAAAATCTACAGAAACAACAACAACCATCCACACGTTGCCACGTGTTAAGAAGGACGATGCAAATTACGTCCCAATTGTAGGAACGGTTCTACAATATTATTTTGTTTTTGATTTAAATCAAACATTTTATTAGCGTGGGACGGGTGAAAAATCAACCAATGCACTTGCTCTAAGTCCTAATCCATCAATGAAAACAAAACAAAACAAGAAAACAAAAATCAAACCACAAATTAATATCAAAGATATTATCTTTTTAAAATTCTTTCTTACGACGCCATTATTCTTAATAACCAAAATCTTAACTTAGTTTATTTGTACATCCGGTTTTGGTGAACTCGTTGATGAGCGGTTACGTTCAACAAATAGGGAGCAAACAGTTGGTCGCAAGTCGACCGTTAAACATGTTTAGTGTTCACTGTAAAGTCATTTTGAGAGTATGTATTTACACGAGGTTTAGGTTAAACGATTTGTGATATCAGAATTCATATGGCCTTGGGGAACACTACCATGAAACATTAATGCATGCTAACGTATATAAGGAAAAAAAAAGTGAGGCCCTTTAACAAAAAAAAAAAAAAAAAAAAAAAAAAAGTGCCTACAATACCTAAGCGAAGCCTCCTTACAATTATTTGCTACGTACTTGGGACATCTAGGTTTCTTTTGTTGATTAAGTTCCTCTACCCACAAAAAATTCACTCCTAATTTTCATATATAAACTTAAATAAAGTTTTCGATCATACAAAGTTGAAAATGTGCGATATTAGTTGTACTTCCTTCATTTCCCTTTAAAAGTTTTAAAAGTAAATTTTTCTTCTTCTTCTTAAAGTGTTAAATTGTATATATCCTAGCTTAAAATGGAGATTGAGTGCAGATGGAGGAATCCCACTAGTTACGCCTCAAACAAATTCAATCTTTTTTTAATTTGTTATGCTTATCTTCAATTAGCTGGCAATCGTATTATTTATCTTAAACCTTAGGTTACACCAAAATCATTTGATATATTTTAATAGTAACTGTTTCTCGTGAGTATTATTTTATAGTAAATGAACACTGGACTGGGTTGTCTAACTTTTACATAAATTAGCATCAGCTCAAAGTCATAGTTTACGTCAACTTGCGTATAATGGTAATCGAGATAATGTGAAGTTGATTTTTATTCTATTGGACGGCAGGTGGGACAGTTCATCAATTTATTTTTAACAATTCACATGGACCACGTGGTATTACTATGCTTCTCTGTCCTCTGTTTTTTTCGATCTTCTTTGTTTCCTTTCAAGATTCGATTCCCTACCATTTCTAACAACAAGAATCTACCACCAATATGTCAAATAGTCAAATACGTACTTACGCAAACATTTGTCTACCTAGTTGATACATCATCCCACCCGACACCCGTATTGAAATAGTTACCGTCGATTCGGTTACAAAGAGAGGAGTCAGTAGTATGTATTTAATTACCAACCTTACGATGTTAGTGCACTTCTAGATAGTTACGAGATTAGTATTAGTGTATTACTACCATGATTCTCTAAGTACCATCATATTTGTTTTATACTTTTATTAAATGCGTCATTGTTATAGTTTAAACATACTATTGTTCGAATCTATACATTTTTCGACTAGAAAGAAGGCGGAGATATCTTGGAGGAAAGAACTACAAGTGCATGAGCTCATTGCTCAATCATAAGCTCATCACTCGTACAGTGTTTTTACACCGAAGATAGCCATTTATTAAATTGTTATATTACCCTCTAGTCTTTTGCCATCTCAACCTTTTTCAAAATATATTTTTTTTTCATGAATAAGATAGTATCAATAGTTATGATCAGGTTTCCTTTATCATTTTATATTTTTTATGTTTCGTCAACTTTTACCACTATTGGAAAACTAAAAAGGAATTCGTTAGATTCTAAATCGAGGGGGCATTCACAAATTACAAGTAGTTTCCTTTAGAATCAGAGGTATAGCAGTACCAAGTGTATACAAATTATGGAAAAGTTTGATCATTCAGGTTTATCAAAATTGTGGGTACATAAAAAATAAGATTTCGATTTTAATTCTTCGGTGATTGAAGGTTCAATATAAATACCTTTTCTAAAAAAAATATAAGAACTTTATACCATTTTAGTTTTGTTACTAAATGATTAAATAAAGCAAACACATCAATCTTATTATATAAAGTTGGGTTTTGAAAGTTAGCCATTAACAAGATTTTGACATGTGTCAAGTTATCAATCTCAGATTTCGACATGTGTAAAAGTTAATATTTATCAGGAGCAATTTGATTACAACAAAAATAAAATATTTTGTTTTAAAAAAATATTAATAATGTAAGAAGATAATTTTCAAAAATTACAGAATTTATAAAAAATACAATTTTAAAAAAATATATATATAAAAGATTATAAATATATATATATATATATATATATATCATAAAATTCGAAATTATTATATTATTTAATTATTTTTAATTTTAAATTATTCACAAACACTGCTTTCAACTTTTTTTAATTGGGAATTTTTTTTAATGTGAATGTAAAATTTTCTTATATTTTTAAACCAAAATTTTCTCCTACTTTCTCCTTTTTCAGTTGGGAATAGGTAAGATTAATATGTTGACCCAAAAAAAATTAATATATATGTCTACTTTTTTTAATAATGTATTTTAAAATTTATTATAATATTTTTAGATTATTTTATTTAATTTATATTTTCATCTTTGAATTATTTGGGATTCATATACTACCGTGCTTATAATTTTATATTGGTTCTTTAATTATGTCAAATTATTATTTTTTTTTAATTTCTCAACCTTGATTGGTTGGTCATAAACCCTTCTTTATTTTGCAAACATAATTGTCACCATTATTCATTCAATCTCAAAGGGAGATAACAAGTAGAATCTCATCAACCTACTGGATGGATAAAATAGGGTAATAAAACACAAGCTCACAACAAACATAGATAGATATATTGGAAAAACATAAATCGTTGATGATAGATCCATAGGAGCTCAAAGACTGTGACACATTGGTTTGCGGAAATGTTTAAAAGGATTGATTTTGGCTACATATGTAACCAAATGCACTTATTTTTTTGGTCAAGGGTCCTGAGAGAATTTCATGATGGGTGATCTTCCTGGAAGTGATTGTCGGAACTGAGCGAGTGAAGACCAAACATAGGAAAAGTTCATTTGTTGATTTGTAGGATCGATAAACAAGATTTTAAAGCCTCGCAGACGTAACAAACCGGCCATCAAATATGGGTGGGTCCACGAGCTGGGAATAGATGTAGAGCCCACTTAAGAAGGTGAGCCCATGGATTGAGAGTGGACATGGGCTCACTAAGTATGGTGGTGGTTGAGGCGTTACAGAGATAGAGGCTACATCATGGTGTGTCAAAGGCACTTCCACAAATACATTGGGAAATTAACATTAGTTACTATCAAAAAAAATTTGTGACGTTAGAAAAAAGTTTTTACTTTCATTGGTTGTTGGAGCAAGCCATTTTGAGATAGCAAAAAGACGTGAACATGTTCTCTCCACACAGGAGGAGGGCAGAGCTGAGGTTCTCTCTATGGTGTAGAAGGTTGGACACAAGGTTATCTCTCCAAGGGAGGAAGGTGGAGGAGGTTTGACACAAGGTTATGTCCCCAAGTGAGGAAGGCGGAGCCAAGGTTCTCTCCTTGGTGGAGGAGGTTGGACGCAAGGTTCTCTGCATAAGAGATGAGGGTGGAGGCAAGGTTTTCTCCATGTTGGTCATACACTATTGTGATGATACATCATTGATTAGTATATTATGTAATATAATTTTTATTCGAAATGTTTTTTGAGCCAACAATTTTAGTAATTAAAAAACTATGCAGAAGTGAAAGTAAAATAGTTGGCTTAATGTGTTCATATAGACATTTTCTAGGTGGGTGAATATATTTGTAACATAGAGTATATTTAGGTGTAAAAAATATACTTTTAATGGCAACATACATAAAATATTTGTAAATAGATATAAATCAGTGTATTATAACAAAAATAAAATTTATAAATAACGTACAACAAATTTTTATATAATTTATAAAATTTTAAACCCGTACATCTGACGGGTCCTCATCTAGTTGGGTGATAAGTTTTGGAACCAACAATAAAATTTGGTATTGGGAAACATACTACAAAATTATATTCCCATTGCTCTTCTGTTTGATATTTCGATCACTCTTATTTTTTTTTTTTTTGAATCTAATGTTAAATTATATTCAAAAGAAAAATAAACTGTTTACAAAACTTGGATAGATATTGTTTTAAGACCTTTTAAAAATAAAAAGATTACAATTAATAGAATCTTACTTCAAACCAGACTTGAATACTTGATCTTCCATCTTCTTTGATTGTACTTAGTCGATTACGGACAGTCTTATCTATGAATTTGACAATTTTCTCAGCTGGGGAAGGTTTTTCTCCATGTCGTCGGTCGTTCCTCTCTCTCCAGATTGAGTGGATCGTACTTTGAAAAGCATATCCCACAATTAGTCTCTTTTCGGTCGTTCTTCTCAGTAGATATTGTTTTAAGACCTTTTAGAAATAAAAAGATTACAAATTAATAGAATCTTGCTTCAATAGAATCTAACTTCAAACCAGACTTGAATACTTGATCACTCTTAAATTTTAAGTAGTATATAAGATATATATGAGTATATTCACTCATTGTCAATTAGTTTTAAGTTGGAAGTTCATAATTTAATATAACAATATTATGCGGGGTATTTTCAAAAATATCCTTTTTTTTTCTATGTCACTTTTCAAAAATACCCTTCATATTATCTATTTTCAAAAATACCCCTTTTTAATATACAAAATAACTAAATTCTAAACCTTAAACTCCAAATAGTAAACTCTACCCCCTTAAAACTATATTCTAAATGTAAAATAGAGAACTTAAACCTGAAACAAAAGTTATAAAAATTAATTTAACATATTATAATTGTGTAAAAGAGTGCAAAAAAAGTATTTATAGAAATATATAACCCAATAATATCTTTGAAATTTTATTATGTCTCTATATACTTATTTAAGCAATGTTGTTAAAATTTAATTCTATTATCATGTGGCTATTATCATGTGGCATATTACAAAAAATGTCATTACATTTTAATTAATTTAATAACTAGGGATCGGACCCGCACATACGTACAGAATTTTTTTTCTAAATAATTTTTTTCAAGATTTTGGATCTGCACTTACGTGTTTTAATTTATAACACATGAGTCTTAAAGTGGCTTCATATACTAAATTTAGTATAGTATTTATAATCCAAATTTGTATTGGTTTGATTTCAATCCAGTTTGTGAATGTTTGAAATAAGACTGATTTCACATGGAACTTGGACTGACATAATGATGAATCCGGATGAGTTGTGAACCAGATTGACCATTCTATCATACTTATAAACTATCAAACGGGATAAAAAATTGCAAAAATAAATTAAAACATCGTGAACCCAAATAACTCAAATAGAGATATCAAAGGGATAAACCCCAACACGTTATATCGGTCGGGTTTAAAATCTTTTGACCCTATAAAAACCCATTCCACAAGATTTACAGGAGTAAATAGTTCCACATACTTGAATTAAAGATATTATTATAATATCGATTTTTGTTCGGACCGTAATCCGTTTTTTGATTAGTTACGATTATTTTTTTTGTTTTTAAAACAAAATACTCAAGGCGGACCGTATACTAAAATTTTGGATACGTCCGAACGGTTTCCAAATCTCTAAATACAAAAACTCAAACCTCAACCCGATCTGAACCGGAATCCAAATGCACCCAAATATACCAGATCCAAACCCAAATCTAGAAATACCCGAACAAATCCTATACCTCTAAACCCAAAAACCCGAAAATTCGAAATACCCGATCCGAACTCTGCCAGTATCCGAACGCCCGGGCCTAGTCAAAATTAGGCTGGGGCATTCAGTTAATTGTTTGGTTTTGGTTCGGTTTCATTTGGTTTCGGTTGGTTTGGATATATAGTAATATAATAAATATTCAGATATTTTAGCAATTTTGGTTTGGTTTGGTTATTTAGTAGATAATCATAACTAACCAAATATAACCAAAAAAATAAAAAAAGTAAAAATATTAAAACGGAAAATAGAAAGAAAATTGAAATTGGTTTGATTTTGCAAAAGAGTATTTAATATTTATAAACTAAAATCATTTGGATATATTAATTATTTAAAGTATTTGATTTTTTGAGTGATAATTAATATTTTATTTGGATATATTAATCTAGGGATTGACCCGCACGTCCGTGCAGCATTTTTTTGCCAATTTTGTATGTAAAACATTTGGTATTCTTTACTTCAGAGTTGTATTAGTGAATTGTATGATTATTACTCACCATAAAATATTAAATTATTTAGATTGGATTTAATATTAATGAAAATTATTTACATGTAGATATTAATGAGTCAATAAGTGTGAATACTAAGATATTGTTGATGGGGTATATTTTTCTTTTATATTTTTGTTTCATACATTAATGTCTTTTATTATTTATATTATACACTTTTATGCTAGATAAATTGAGAAAAAAACATATTACAGTTAGGATTGCAAGCATTAACATCCCATCCCGTAACAATTTTTTGAGAATAAAAAAATGCATTTGATTTTATGAAAAGTAAAACAATATGGCTAGATATAATATGTTTTATACTATCTAATTTTATTTTAAACAATTATAATTTGAATTAGTTATTTGAAAATAAGGAAACCATCCCGTTTATAAAATAGTTATTAATTATAAAACTTTTTATTTTTCAGTTCTAATTAAAAATGTAACATATTTTAGTCTACTACTTTTTTGGGATAAGAATATATAGTTTAGATTAGATTATTCTAGTAAATTATAAATACATTTAATAAAATAGAGTAGTTTGTTATGGATATTCCGATTTTGGTAGAAATTCTTAAAACTATTTGTAATAATAGCAATCATGGTTGTGTAAATGTGGAAATCTAAATAAATGTTTGTTTTAAAAGAAAAAATGGATTTTAAAAAAGAAATGTTTAGCATATTCGTGTGAATCAATATTTCCTCATTTTAATAGATTTTCTTTTTACAGAAATTTACTAATCAAAATTGATTTAATACCAATAAATTGTTACACTAATTAAAATCGATTTCATATTAAATATTTAGGAAACTTTCTCTAAAAAAGACCAGACAATAATTCAACTTTTTTGATCTACAAATTCCTCCAACATCAAATGATTTCAACAACGATAATTTGTTTATTGAATTGAAATTTTTGTAAAGTAAGCTATATTTATATTTCTTCTTTTTCCCTAATGAAATATTTTTGTAAAATCACAGTCGAGAGCTTCCTTCACTTTTCACTCTCCAGAAGATTGATTCAGCATGGTTCTAGTTCGAAATGCTCATCAATACTTTTTTGGAACTCTGGAGTTATCTGCCAATAAAGATTCAAGTTATAACGTATAAGAGAATAATAAAATAACATGAATTAGGTCATATTGAGTGAAAATTTATACATGATTGGCAAAATATGTTGGAAAAAATGAAATTCTCTTTTTTTTTCAACATGATTTATCATACACATAATTAGAGTATTATTTTTAAATGTCTTAGATGAAATATAAATAGATCCTTACCACTTGTTGATTCTTTGGAGATCCTGGATTTGGGAATGCTGATTAGAAACTTATCAATTGCTCTTGATAATATCTTCATCTCTGAGTACCTGACATATCACTGACTTAATATAATTTGATATATTAATTTACACTCCACAAAATTATGTTAATAATGTTAGAATAAGCTTACCTTTGTTTAAACTTGTAACTTGTTCGGTCAGATAAAACTTGAGAACACCTTCTCCATTGATAATTTTGAATCTAAATAAATAATAACAGAAGTCGCTAAACATATACTGTATGTAAGAAGAAAAGATGGATAAGAATTATATGCTAGACATTTGTTTTTCAAAGTTTACAAAAATACTATTTGTTTAAAAGTTTATTTTAAAAACTTACAGTTCATATTCCCAAAACATTTGTAGTTTCACTCCAAATACTGTAGTATATGACTTGGAGGTATGAAAAATATTTTAATCTTGAAATTGACTTTTTCCAGCACTTTCAATTTTATATCAAGGTGTGCTTTTCTTTGGAAGAAGTAGGGGGTGTATTCAATTTGACATTTTAAGTGATTTGTGTAAAATTTACAAATCCTATGTTATTCAATCATAGATTTTAAAAAAGCTATTAAAATCTTCTGTTATTGAACTGTTGATTTAAAAATTTACTTTAAAAACCTCTGTTGTTGAACTAAATGATTTAAAAATTTACTTTAAAATCCACTGTTATTCAAAATAGACTGTGGATTTGGATTTTAATAATTTTTAGGAATTCTGGAGGATTTGAGGGGATTTGTTTAGTTAAAAATACAGAAATCTAAATCTCATGTTTTAGGTGAGATTTGAAAGAATTTTACAATAAATCATATCAACTCCCCTAAAATCATCAAAATAATTTAAAATTCTCATAAAAATTCAAATCATTTGAAATATTAGATTGAATACACCCCCGTATTGTGTGTTGTTCTAATAGTACTTTACTTTTATAGTCATTACTATCTTGTTACGCTTAAGTTGGATTAATTATGATTTTCCTAAAATCATGGCTGAATATTTTCTAATATCACGATTTTTAAGCACTATATTATTTTTTTCAGTTTCAATTAGTATTAATTTCTCCACACCTATAAATACATGATTTTCTTATGGCAATATATTAACTACGATTATTTTTATAGTTAATGATATATAGAATTTAGGAAAAAATCAATAAATTTGTTAATAGATTTAATTTATATGAAATATTATCTTTACTCTTTTGACTTAATTGTTTTAGAAAATACTAAATATATAGGATAAAAATGTTTATTATTATTATTATTATTCAGACAATTGAGTCTGTTTGGCAACATAGATATATGATATAATTTTTTTTTCTCTTTGTGTACTTCCCAATTAATAGTATAGATTAACAAAAGAAAAAATTATATTTGTTTATAAAATAATAAAATAATATTTTTGAAATTATTGAACAGTATCTATTTATTTTTTCAGAAATCTTAGTAAATAATAACAAACTATATTTTATTTATACTCTAGAACAATTATAAAACTTAATTTTATTTATAGAACTAAAATTAAATACTTGCATATCTAAATCGTTTAATAATGACAGATATATTTTAAAAATAAGATAGGACATTGTTTATATTTTTAAAATATCTATATATACTTATTTTAGCAATGTTGTTAGAACTTTAACCAGTTTTGATTTGATATATTACGAAAAATGCTATTGCATTTTAATTAATCTAATAACTAACAAAAGAAAATGTTATATTTGTTTAAAAAAATAAAAAATATATATTTTTGAAAATATTTAGTGAAATTATTTAACAAATTCTATTTATTATTTCAAAAAATTTAGGAAACAATAACAAACTATTTAACTGGGTAAAACTTTTTTTTAATACACAATATTCATTATATAAACAATACTAAGTGTATAATGTTGATAATATACATATACATAATCTAATTGTAATTTTCACATATAAAGTTAATATATACTAACATGTTATACCAATAATTGCAATGGTGTTAATATTAACACGAATCACTATTGTAAATTTGGTATATTAAGATTTCTAAACATGTTAAAGTGACTTTAGTGCATTGGTCAATGGTAAGTCTTTAATGCACAAGGCACCATCACATCATGGATCGTGTCCTGCTCCCTACGAATGTATGGATTTGGCTAATGGATCGGTCTGTTGTGGTCCAATGGTTGAAAAAAAAGATCTCTAAACACGATCACATCAATTTGTAATACCAGATCAGGGGTCAATATATGTTTTTGTTGGGTTTCTAATAGACTTTACCGAATTTATAATTAACGAATTTGATATTGCACCCAAACCATAATAATAGTACAGACCATGAGTCAAAATCGGACTATAAAATTATATAAATTAAATATATAATTTTATAAAATATAAAGAATAAATAAAATTTCTACTATTATGTTGTAACAAACAAATCCAAATTCACGTAAATAGTTTTCCATGCTGTACAATGTAGATCACTATCTAATTTGATTTTATTAATCTACATAGAAAAACTAATTTGTTCTTATTTTTTCACATTTAGTGACTTAAAACAGATTTTTTCGTTTTTTTAGAGTAAAACTACGAAGTCACTAAAATGGAATAATAATAAATTATTATGTAAAAATTGAGATCAATTCTTCTATCAGTTTTAAACTTACGATAATTTTAGAAAGAACAATAAAGAGATTTTTGCCATATTATTTCTTTCAATATTTTGATAACGATCATATTGTCGTTTTCTGAGGGTCATGTTACGGCGGCCCATACAGAAAACGACTGTGCATTTGTTTCATTATTTTTGTATCTATTCGATTTCCATTATATTTATAACACGTTGTGAAAACTATTTGACACAATTGACAATTCTATCTACTCCACACTTCTAAAGATTCCACTATTTTTTAACAAAACTTTGTTTCTTTTAAAGTCAAAAATACATTATCACGTATATTTTTTAAAGGGAAATTACCTAGAATATTACATAAAAGTAGGTTTATTACAGAAAAGTTTGATTATTACTTTTAAACTAGAGTTGTATATTTTATTACGATTTATACCATTTACATTTAAAATTGTCTTTGATTTTTGAGAGAAAGGAACACAAAAACCTTGAAGGATCTATTCCTGATTTTTTTGGGATTCTCTTAAATTTGGGTTGGCAAAAAAAAATATGAGATTAATTCCTTCTAATTTGATTCATCTTCTTCTACTAAAATCATGGCAAAAGAAAAAAAATTATCAGAGCTGGACAATTATTCGGTGGGCTCACTGTTCACTTTCTCTCTCAAGAACAAAGTTGTAGATCTAGTTTTTATTTTGCGTGAGTCCAAAACTTGTGGGTTGTTCTCTCCTTCTCTTCAACCTCCTCAGTCGCCGATCTTCAATAGTGGGTGTGAAACAACAATAGAAGAGATGCAATGGCGTGAGCTTGATGAACAGAGCAATCTCAAGAACCGAAACCGTCGGTATCCTCAGCGGGCTAAGGAAGAGAAAAGGTTCAGGGGTCTTGCTTTGGCTCATTTGCAACCTGAAAGAAGAAACAGATCATTTTCTTCAGAGGTTTCATGTTCTGCTGATAACTCTTCAGGTTTTGTAAAAGCATTTACTATTCCCATAGCTTCTAGTAAGTAATTGATTAAGGGAATCTGATTTGATATTTTGGATTTTGTAGCATTGTTGGAAGCGGGAAGTGTTTATCCATTTGATGGAAATCTAATTCTCAAGGCAAGTAATAATACTATCATCTCTTGTGAAATGTGTTGGATTTATTTGTCTTTCTATAAAATCTTACTGGACAGTAGATACATGAGCTTTGCAGAGAAAAGCAGAAGAGGTTAAACCGTATTTGAATGGATGATCTATGTACCTTGTTGGTTAGTGTCTTTGTCTGCTCTTTGGTTTCATATGGTTACTTTTTTATACTTGTTTGTAATTTGATGATTCACCTGATGAACACAGGGATGATGGGTTCTGGGAAAACAACCGTGGGAAAGTTAATGTCCAAAGCTCTTAATTATTCCTTCCTTGATTGGTATGTATATGCTACTGAATAAAAAGCTTTATATGTATGTTTAAAAGCCTCAATTGAAGTCTCCTGGAAATTTTGTTCTCTGATTTGGAGTTAGTTATGAATGAGAGGTTTGATATTCTAGATGTGTAATCTTCTATAAGTTTTCTGGATGTGTCAGCGACACTTTGATTGAGGAGGCGATGAATGGAACTTCTGTGGCAGAGATATTTGAGCATCATGGAGAGAGTTTCTTTAGAGGAAAGGAGGTTAGTTTTGTGGTTCTTGTTTCAAGCTTTTCTTCTTGGTCTACTCTTTGTTAAGTGTGATTTATTGTAATGTATTGCGAGCTTAATTTAATACTGTCTTTGTAGACCGATGCACTAAAGAAACTCTCTTCGATGTATCAAGTTGTTGTTTCCACCGGTGGAGGTGCAGTTATAAGACCCATTAACTGGTATGTTCCCTTCATCCTGTCCAAAGTAAATACATATGAAACTAAAGCCTTTTAGATATATTTGGTAATGAATGGTAATATCAGGAAGTATATGCATAAAGGAATCAGCATTTGGTTAGATGTGCCTCTAGAAGCCTTAGCCCATAGAATTGCTGCCGTTGGAACTAATTCACGACCATTGTTACATGATGAATTAGGAGATGCATACACAGTGGTACTGATTTGACTGTTCTACAATCATATCTTTTGGATTCATGACAAAGCACTCATCTTTTTTTCTTTTCTCCTTGGGTATGTGATTTACATGTAGGCTTTGAAACATCTTTCAACTATTTGGGGTGAGCGCAGTGAAGCATACACAAATGCAAATGCCATAGTGTCGTTAGAAAGTATAGCTCCTCCATCCATCTGTTAATATAGCTTTTGTTCAGTCTTCTGCTATATACACTCATGTAACTTCTGCTAGTAATTTGGATTTTCTTCTTTGTACTCCAATCATCAGATATTGCAGCCAAGCGTGGCTATAAAGATGTCTCAGATCTCACACCAACTGAAATCGCCATTGAGGTAAGTCAGGTCCTTTCTCTGTTACTTCATCATTAATATGTTCAAAACATACTCAACAAAACAAATCACTCGTCACCAGACATTTGAGCAAGTTCTGAGCTTTCTAGAGAATGAAGAAACTATGGAGATCCCTGACGGTGACCTCTAATTTCCCAGCCACATGTTCTCTGTCTCTTCATAGATCTGTTCAATCAACTCAACGAAGCATCACCGGGCCATGAAACAAGTTCAGAGACAAAGAAGACCTCTAGTTACTGGTTCTGGGTCATTGGAGCTTACACCATCCTAATTTTGACTGGAACAATGCTTTGTTTAAAGAAGATGCAATATGTGTATATATAACTTAAAAATACTCTTGTTGTTTAACAATCATTTTTCTTCTCTTTTCCTTGAACAAAATAAAAATAAAAAGTAGTTGTATTCGTTTTGTTAAGATGAGCTAGGAACAAGCAAAGTGTACGGGCACAGTTTTCACTGGTATTATTCAAATCTGAAAGTAGCTTTCTCATGGAATGTATAAAAGAAACGAACAAGAACGTGCAGAAGATGGTTGATTTAACCTTCCAAAAGTTCATAAGCAAATTTATGACGAAATGTGACGTCTACAGCTTTGGTGTAGTCTAACAACGAAATGTGACGTCTACAGCTTTGGTGTAGTGTTGCTAGAGATTCTATCTGGACATAGAGAAATAGATAAAACTAAAGCTTGAGAAGAAGAATATTTAGTGGAATGGGCGACACCTTACTTGCGAGACAAGTGAAAAGTGTTTAGGATAATGGACACAAAGCTTGTGGGTCAATACCCTCAGAAAGCAGCGTTTTTGATGTCTTTCTTGGCTTTACAATGTATTGGAGAGGTTAAATTTAGACCATCGATGCCTGAGGTCTTGTCTCTTCTTGAGAAAGTTACAATTCCAAGACATCGAAAGAGTAGAAGCAGAGGTTTTGCTACTAACTCTTCTTCCAAATGGTTTCTCAAACACCCTAATTAAGGACTCAAAATCTCTTTGGCTTTTGGATCGTTTCTTTTGTGGAAATGGAATATAAAAACCTTTTTTTTTTGTTGCGTCATTGATAATATAGAAGAATAAAAAAAGCTTGGCCATGCGTTCATATGTACGTACACGTTTATATGTACGTACACGTTTGATTTTAGGTTTAATGAACCCGAAATTACCAGAATATCCTCGTCTTCTACCTCTAACATACGACTGAAAACCCTAATTTTCCCTGCCTCACTTTATTTTTTCACGACTTATGACTATTTTTTTGGTTTCACTTGTGGAGTTTTTACTCAACTATTATAGATTTTCATCTCAACATCTGATTTCTAAATTAAAAACCTATAAAAAGTGAGTTATATAGATCCTCCAATAAGTCTATCGCAACTCTAGACTGTCTTTGCCAGCTCAAACAAATTCGTATTATTCTGGTAAGACTTTACAGCTGTCAAAAATGCCTACTAAATCTACCCAGACTAGAAGTCTACCAATACACTACGAAAACTATTTCAAAAAACAAACAATGTATACCAAAAATATTTGTAACGAGCGAAGGCTGTCACATAAATCTGTCGCAACAGGCCATTAGTCTACCATAAATATCTTCCCACCCTTTTACGTTTATCGCTATACCCACTAAAAACATAAGTCTATCATCAAAGGACAACTTAATCTACCGAAATCATATATCTTTCGATTTCATCTACATAGACCGATAAGTGTACCAACACTACAACTAAGTGTACCATCTACGTTGACCGATAAGTGTATCAACACTACAACTAAGTATACCAAAAATATCTGACGTACACCTTCAATCAGTCACCTATATAAATGTACCATCAAAGAATCGGTAGACTTTCTCCCAGTTCCCAATGTTTTTTTTTTCACTAATGGTATTGGCCGTAATTACGTTTTTTTCCAATACTTGTTTCAAATGTACTACGGGTACAAAATTTAGTCTAGTAATTACCAACTATTGTGTGCTACTTTTGTAATAAGGAAGCTTTTATGTAATATTCTAGTAACTCTCCCTTTTTTAAATGATAAAATATTATTTACTGTATATGATAGAAGAATATTTTTATAATTATATAGTGGAGAAAACTGTTGTAATTAAAATAAACTAATTAATTAGAAAAACGTTTTTTTAGTCACTGTTTGACAAAAAAGTAATAATTTAAGTTCTTACTTGGGTTAATCAACTATATATATATATATATATATATATATTTATATAGGAAAAGCGCATTTACTACTTCGCCATTTAAACACATTAGGGCATCCGCAATGGGGGAACACTTTAGGATGTTCATAGAGTAAAAATATTATGAAAATAATCTAAGATCAGTAGTTAAGATCTTTTGTTAAAAAGTTAATTATTGGGAGAACATGTTTAAGATCATAAGATTTAATAATATAATATTCTTAAACATATTACATTTATAAAAACTGTAAAAATAACATTTAAATTGCAAACTTATAAAACTTGTACTAAAATTCAAAATACAATACCAAAATTTTATGAAACAAAAAAAACATTAAAGATTAAAAAAAAAACAAACAAACATATTACTTAATTAAAACAAACAAACATTTTATTTAATTAATACATAGTTTAAATCAAATCCTCTTTTAATTTGTGAAAAATTGTTTGCAAAAAATTGTATCCAATCACAGCTTGCCACGTCAGCTTAGAACTAAGCCTAGATCAGTTTTACATCAAAAACTGGACAACATGTTCTTATGCCACTATTCATTATATTTATAATTTTAATGGGCTAAGAACACACCAAGTGTTCCCCCATTGCGGATGGCCTTAGGAGATGATACAACACACCGAAAACTATTATCATTATTTTCATCTAGCACAAGTTAGACTGTAACCGGTACGATGCTCTCTTATTATCAATTTAATTTGACCCAGCTAAAACTTAGATCAAACCTTGTATTAATAAAAGTGTTATTTTCAAACGCGATTGGAGGGATTCCTTATTTCTTGGATAAGCGCTTTTAGTTACTACGGAAACAGATAAATAAGGAGAATTAGGAGAATAATGACCTAGAAGACCAACACTGTACTCAAATGTACGTTATGAGATTAATCCTTTGGCATGTTTTTTTCAGAGATTATGGCATAGCTACATAATAGTTATGTAATGCTTCCGCATAATTTTCTTCGGTTTAAGCATCTCTGCATTATTCAGAATCTGTTCAGCTTACTTGATTTGGGATTAAAACAATGATTCAAAATTGTGAGGACATTTATAACTTTTGTACAAAGTCAACTCATGTCCTAACCATTTTTTCTTAAGAAAACCTAATTCTCGTCAAATGGATATTCGAATACACCTATTTGGAGTGGAATATATATAGGTTCGCTCTCTAGTAGAAGTGTCTTTTACTCTTCCAGAAAAAAAAATCATTGACTATTTCTAAAACATTAAAATTTCGCCGAACAAACAAATTTAACCGTCCAGAAAATATAGTTCTGACCAAAAATATATAAATGGCTATTTCATATAGTATAAATTATCACTATTTCCCTACCATTAATATTTTGGAATATAATAATATGTAAATATTAAATAAGTGCACACTAAAAATTTATGCCAATGGTCGATATATAAAGACAAGAAAAAAAAAGAGAAAAAAAAAAAGAAGAAACAAAAAATCTTGTGACCACCATAACACTTTTTTCCTAGAGATATGTACATTTCCTGGTTTCGTCGTCAGCTAGTCAAGATTTTTTCGTGTTCTATATTTGGCCAAATATGTTATCTCCTTTAATATATTTGTTTGCCTTGGTTTATCATTTTATCTTCTTTGTTCGTAGCCAAAAATTTATTGTACAACATCCAAAGAAATCTAATAATTCATCTATATATATATATATATATATTAGATAAGGCCGCGTTATTACGCGGGTAAAAACATTGACAATAATTAAATAGTAATATATATGGTTTTAGATTTTATTTTGTATCATTTTAATATTGAATATTGACTTCTCATATTTCATTTTAATACTCTCTCAGTTTCATTATATAAGAGTTTTAAGGCTTTTTTTTGCTCTATTTGATAATATTTTCTCAAATTTTTATTTATAAATTTTATTAATATAATAATTTATGACTATTTGAACTATGTTGGTTTTATAAATGAGATCATATTTATTGTTTATTAATCTGTATGCTTTTACTCAAAAACTCTTATAAGACATGAAATATCATTTAAATATCTACACCATCATAATAAACTATATTTTAAATTTAATTACATATTCCATCTTAATGCATAGAACTGAATATTTTATATCAAACACAATTAATACATGATATCAAATCTATATCTTAGTAAGAACTAAAAATACAGATAAAAACTAACAAAATATAATTTGCAAAAAAACTGAATCAACATTATTTAAGATATATTTGTTATGTTGTTATCTCATAAGTATTAATTTTACGGAGACAATGGCGACGGTTTTGGCGACGAGTTCTAGGGTTTGAAATGCACAGTTCTTGCGTTCTTCAGAGGCGGAGGGTTGGCTTTCCGTGTTTTCTGATTGGGTTTAGGGATTGTGGATGGATCAGAAATCCGTCCTCGTCCTCGAATCTGGTTGCGATTCCGTTGGGGTTGCGGGATTTGATTTACCTAAAAGGAATCTGGATTCGATCGGATCTCTTTTGGTTGAGTCGGATTGATTCGGCAGGAGTTATTATCGGGATTGACAGGAGATGGTCATCGTTTGTGTGGAGATTGGATATGATTTGGGTATCGTATCGAGATTCTCTTTTCCTCCTGATTGAGGATTCTCTCTTGTGGTTTAAGAGGTTGAACTTGTGTTTTGGTAAGTATGGTTATTGCCCATTTATCCTTTTATGGTTCTCTGGATTGAGAATATTTTCAGATTACGCATTGACAGTCATGGGATTTTGCTTGATTGTTTTCGGAATTATTGGGGCTGGCAGATTTTGTGTATCTCTGTCAATGGATACTTCGACTTGGTGGCATATTCAAAGGTTATTTAGCCGATGGAATGAAGGGTTTCAACTTACACATTATCAATCTCAAATCGTCTTATTTTGTGGCAAGTTATATGATTCCCTAAAAGTTTTTCTGTGTTCTTTGTGGTCTGCTTTTCGTTGGTTCGGTTGGTGGCTTAGCATGGCTCAAATGTCGCTCAACAAAGGCAAAGCTCTGTTGGTTCGTACTGAAACGGTGAGGATAGCATCTTCTGTTCTGGCTCAGAGGATCCAACAGTTTTCGATGACACTCATTGGGCGTCTGATGAACCCGAGTATTCAGAGGATGGAATCTCTGTTGATTAACTTGCCTAAGATTTGGAAGATGGAAGACAAGGTGGTGGGTGCGGATTTGGGGCAAGGTCTTTTCCAGTTTAACTTTGAAGCTGAGGAGGAGATGCAGTCGATATTGCAGAACGAGCCATACCACTTTGATGGATGGATGGTTTCTTTGGTGAAGTGGGAGCCGATCATCTCATCCACTTATCCTTCTGCTATTAATTTTTGGGTGAAGGTTACTGGTATTCCAATGCATCTTTGGGAGGATGCAACTTTAAGAGCTATCGCAAAGAAGGTTGGTATACTTAGGGAAATTGATGAGGAGTTTGAGCGCTTCTGTGTGACTGTTAATAGGTTCAATCCTATTCTCTTCAAGCTGGTTGTTCCCTTTGCTACTGGAAATGAGATCATTGTTTCTCTTGAGTATGAGAAGCTTTCAGGTTACTGTGATCATTGCTATCATCTAACTCATGAGATGAGAGGGTGTCCAGACTTGCAAAAAGGGTCCAGTGAGCAGGCTGTAGAGCAACAGACGGATAAGAGGGGTGGTCAGCGACTACATCTTCAAGCTAAACAAGGGGGTTATCATAATGAAGGTGGATGGGAGAAAACAAGAAAGGTTGTTAAGAGAGCTCTGGATTTTCATAATCAAGATCCTACTGTCAGTGATGGGGGTCCTGTTAATTCTCGACATCATGACAGATCCTTTGGTTCGGCTTGGTGCCGGAAGAAACAATTCACTGCTGGTAATTTCAATGGTATTGGAGGGCAGCAAGGATCTAACATGTTGAATGGTGATTTCCTGGGACAGGCTCCCTCTATTAACCTCAATCGCCAGGGTCTGGGACTGGTGTGGCCCAAGCCTTTGTACAGAGTCAAACAGAGTGACACCAAGCAGCGGTTACAGGAGGAGGATAAAGAGGAACATATGGCTTCAGAGTCACAGTTGGGATCGGCTTCTGGGGATGCGATTCATGACGGTTTGGTGAAGGATCCGGTGGATCCAGATTTTATGGAGGAGACTGATGATTTGTTGGAGGATGGCGAGTGTCAGGAGGGTGGTGACTTGGTTGAGGGTGAGTTGGGTAAGGAGAGTGCACCTATTTCGGGACAGGGGGCTGAAATTCAAGCGAACAAGGATGATAATCCACCTGGTACCATTCTTCTTTCAGCTCCGGTTGATATAGCTATGGGAACTATTGATAGTGCTTTGGCTGGTATCACTTTAGGGGAATCGAACAATCACAGACGGAGTGTAAACAGGCAAAGTGTTACAAAAGGAGTTTCTGCTCCTAGGAGGGCTGCCTTAGCTTTGGCTTCCCCCGGAAAACGACTGTTAGCTAAGGTTTTGTCTAAACCTGCAGGTGCAGGGAACAAACAGAAGGGGACAGGGAGACAGGACAATGTTTCCCAGTGCGGAAGATCATTGGAAGGTGGTCGCCAAGTCAAGAAAGGGATGGTGGCTCTCCCAAAACCACCGGCTCAAACGTGAAGGTTCTAAGCTGGAACTGTCAGGGCATTGGGGCTGATCTGACAGAGAATTATTTGGGAGATTTGTGGAGAAAGCACATACCAGACATTTTATTTTTATCAGAGACAAAGAAATGTTTTTCTTATTTGCAAAAGTTTCAAAATAAGTTTGGTTATAATAAATTGTTTACTGTTGAACTCCGCGCGGCTAGTGGTGATTTCACATTGTTTTTTAAGGATGATTTAAATTTTTCTATCATGTTTGATAAAGATCGCATTATTGATACAGAAGCTTTCATTGGGCAACAAATAGTATTTATGTATTTTGTTTATGGGGACCCGGTCGCCCAGCACCGTGATAAAGTTTGGGATAAATTAACGGACATTGGATCATTTCGCATTGATCCATGGTTTATCATTGGAGATTTTAATGAATTAGTTGGAAATCATGAGAAGCAGGGGGTGCCTTACGCCCAGCATCTTCATTTAAGCCATTTATTTCAATGCTTCGATATTGTGGGATGCTGGAGTTTCCTTGTTATGGGGAACAATTATCTTGGCGAGGAAATCGTTGTAATAATCAGGTGGTTCGGTGCATATTAGATCGGGCTTTGGGTAATGAGGACTGGCATGGATTCTTTCCAAATTTGAGAGTTGATTATTTGGAAATGAT
Organism: Camelina hispida; assembly: GCA_023657505.1. Taxonomy (NCBI): domain Eukaryota; kingdom Viridiplantae; phylum Streptophyta; class Magnoliopsida; order Brassicales; family Brassicaceae; genus Camelina; species Camelina hispida. The sequence goes on along the minus strand of CP094631.1, from coordinate 22,635,522 downwards.
CGGTTCGGATCATTGTCCAGTTTTAGCTACCTGTTTGACGACGGTCCAGAGACGACAGAGGCAGTTCCGGTTTGATAAGCGTTGGTTGGGGAAGGAGGGCTTAGTTGGTGCGGTTGAATCAGGGTGGAATCGGACAAGAAATTTTCGGATTCTGGGTTTTTTCGACAAAATACGGAACTGTAGGAACTCAATTTCTTGGTGGAGGAAAAATAATGTCAGCACGGGCCCATCGATCATATTATCTTTGGAGACGACATTACAAGATGCGAAAATGGATGATTCGATTTCGAAGGAGGAAATTCGGGAAATTGAGAGGAAATTGAAAGAGGCATATCGCGATGAGGAGATTTATTGGCAACAAAAGAGTAGGAAGTTCTGGTTAAGGGTTGGGGATAAAAACACCACCTATTTTCATGCATCTACCAAACAACGTCGGGTGCGTAATAGAATTGTTGGTTTATATGATGCCTATAACGTTTGGGATGACTCACTTTCGGGAATGGAGCAGATAGCGACAACATATTTTGCAGAACTATTTAAGAAATCTGATGGTGGGGGTATTTTAGAAATGATACATGCAATAAACCCAATTATTACGGATAGTATGAATAGAGCTCTAACTCGGGATATCTCGTGTAACATCCGCGAACCATTTTTTTGGTGTTTTGGTGAGGGTGTCGATCGACACCACATGAGATATCGATCGACACTCATTGTTTCTGGTTCGACCAGTTCGATTTAATTATCGATTTGGACTGGTTTGGTTTAGGAAAAACCATTAGACCGAGATATTTAAGTGTTTGGTCGACCAGAAGGGTTTTGGAAAGTCTTTCTTGTCGCCGTTTATCGTTTTTAAGAGAAAAAGGAAGAAAAAGAGAGTTCTTGAGTTTTTGGTGAGATTGGTGAGATTCCTTGCTGTTTCTTGAGAGATCCAAGGCTGGGAAGGAGTTAGAAGCTTGCTAGGAAGGTTGGATTCGTCATTGTTGGTTAGAAACTTCCTGCAAAGAGGTGAGTGCATGACCATGGCTAATCTAAGCCTTTGATTCCCTTGTTCTTGCTTGTTTAATGCTTGTTTGTGTGTTTTTCTTGCTGGGATTGGTTGATACAGGTTTCTACGGATGTATAAGGCTTGGGTTTCGAGTATTGGACGATTTGGAGGAGTTTTGGGAGCGAGATTCGACTCTCGACTTCGCGCGGATCGCAATTGCAGAGGGAGTGTCGATCGACACCACTTGGTGTCGGTCAACACCAACAAGTTGTGCATCGATCGACACTGTGGTGTAATGTCGGTTGACACCAAGGCCAGTGTCGGTCGACACTCGGCTGGTGTCGGTCGACACTCGGCTGGTGTCGGTCGACACCTCCCTTCCAGCGAGACGATGTTTGATTTTCTGGTTTGTGTGTTGTGTTTGTTGCTTATTTGGAACTTTGGAATCATTGTTGCTTGTGTGTATAGCCCAATAGATGGGAGGATTGCCTCACTGAGTGTTTATCAAATACTCATGCATCTCAATATGTGTTTGTGGTGCAGGTAAAGGCAAAGTATGATCGTGGAATCAAGGCGATGAAGAGGAGGATGTTCTAGGGACTCGATTGGATGTTGTCTGACATTGTTAGGTTTCTAAAGTTGAGTCATTAGAAACATTGTTAGGTTGCTGGTTTTCATGTTTTCTGATGATTGGTTATTAGAGTATTGGTTATCATGTTATTGGATATTGCTTATGTTTTAGTATTGGTATTATTGGATATTATTGGATATTGTTATTGATATTGTTATTCCGCTGTTGATTATGATTGTGGTTAGGTGGCTAGTGGGCATGGGAACACTAGTTGTAATTTATTTATATATATTATTATTTATTATTTATTATATAAAAAAAAGGTCGGTCGTTTCATTTTGGTATCAGAGCCTTTACGGTTCTAGGTTTGGGTTCACTAGGTTTCTATTGTGATGTTTGGGATTGCATGTCTTGATTGATTATGTGAGTTAGTCAATTGTGTGTGGCATGGAGTCCTAGAACATCCTCTTCGAGCCTACAGTGTGATTCCACGGTGAGTTTGTGTTTTTGTGTTTTTGGTGTTATGCTAAGATTGCTTGTTAGCCTCTGTTCTTGGAAGTGCAGTGGTTAAAGGTGTTTGAGTTGCTGGTCGTGGACGTGGGCGTTGTCGTGGCCGTGGTCGGGCGAGTTCCTGAGGCCAGCGAGTGTGTGGTCCAGAGTTCCACGAAGATGTATGTCAGAGGATCGCAAGCGTATCAGGAGGGACCAGAGAGGGTTTCAGCCAGTGAGCTTGTCGGATGTGCTGGGAACCCAGGTGTGGGGTTGCAGCGGGTGAAGCCCAGGGTCGAGATGATCGCTTGGCGGATCTGTTGACGTGCTATTGGAGCGGTGACCATGAGGGGTACCAGTGTAGGCTCCAGTTGTACCGCATGTGGCGGGGTGCAGCCGATGGCTGCAGATGTTGAGGACTTTCCTTCTTATGTTAGGAGGATGGAGCGATTGTAGATAACCGGTATGAAATTATTCTCAAGGGGTATCGGGCCTAGAGAGGCGGATAGGTGGACATATGCAGTTGGAGCAGATATTTCTCTGTTTGGGGTTAATCCAGTTGGATATTATAAGTTGAGTGGGCAGGTGTAACATTGCAATATTATACTCAGACCACAGGAGGTACTTTGTGTCGAGAGATGTTTATAGTCGTTAAGGATTGTTGCTCCTGAGGGGATGGTGATTCCCTTGAATATTGATAGCTCGAGGGGCTGAGGGCTCCGAGAGTGGCAGAGGGGATGATGTTCCCCTGAGGGGATGAGTAGTTCCCCTGATACCGAGATCTTGAGGATTGTGGTCCAAGAGTGAGACGGTATAACTCAAAGACGCTGGTCTGAGAGTGAGATCGGTATGGCTCGAAGGTTGCGACCTAAGGGTGGAGGAGTTGGGAGCAAGCAATGCCTAGGACGTGAGTATAAACATAACGATTGAATGTAGACCTCGAGAGATTGACGGTGGTTTAATCTCGGGTTTTGGATGTGTTGACCATTGGGACAGGGTTTTATGACCAGAGCGGTTATGAATGTTTGGCTGTGCGCCATGATTGTCAGGCTGGTGGTGTTGGAGTCCCGGGAAGGGGAGTCACAGCAGGTTTGAGCTGGGAAAGGCATGTTTGCTAGATACATAAGTTCACGAGAAGCCTTCATGGCAGGATAAACTAATTGTTGCGACGATGCTGGATGAAGTTCATTGGAGATGGACTGGGTTGCTAGATTCAAGGTTTTGGTAAGCTTGTTGGAGGGAATAAGTCAAGTGGTTTGAGTTAGCGGCCTGCAAAGCATTTGACGCGGTGAATCAGAATATGCGAACGTATGGTAATTGTTTGTTTTATTACGCGCGTATTGATGATTTACTGTGGAGAATTGCCAAGTCGGAAAGCTATTTCTATAATAAGTTATCTTGTGGAAGTTTCCCTAAGTGGCAAGTTAATAGAGTTTCTTGGACGAACAAGAGGGTTGATATTCAGGTAGCGGCGAGTTGATGTCGGCATACTTGAGTATTTGTTTAGTTGAGCTGAGGAAGCAGCTAGAGAATTTTTGGAGCAAGGGATTCATACGTTCTAGTGTATCACCGTGGAGAGCATCGGTGTTATTTGTTAAGAAGGAGGATAGGAGTTACCGCTTGCGTATTGACTAACGGGGTGTGAACCATGTTACTGTGAAGAACAAGTACCCTCTTCCAGGATTGATGAGTTGTTGGATCAGTTGAGGGGTGCTACTTGGTTCTCTAAGGTAGATACGGCGTCGGGTTATCGTCAGATACCGATAGATGAAGCAGATGTGAGGAAGACGGCTTTCAGGACGAGGTATTGGCATTATGAGTTTGTGGTGATCCCTTTCGGGTTAACTAACGCACCAGCAGCGTTTATGAGGTTGATGAACAGCGTGTTTCAGGAGTTTCTGGACGTGTCTGTCATCATTCTCATCGACAATATTCTGGTATTTTCTAAGAGTCCTGAAGAGCATGCGGTGCACTTGAGGGCAGTTCTGGAAAAGCTGCGGGAGCATAATTTGTTTGCTAAGTTGAGCAAGTGCAGTTTTTTTAGCAGCGTGAGATAGGTTTTCTGGGTCACATTATTTCTACAGAGGGAGTTTCTGTAGATCCGGAGAAGTTTCAGGATATCAGGGATTGGTCTAGATTGCAGAATGCCACGGAGATCAGGAGTTTCCTTGGTTGGCAGGTTACTACATGAGCAGGAGATGAAGTCTCTGGTTGGAGAGATCAGTGCGTTGAGCTTGTGTGCCGTATCTCGAGAACCGTTGGGTTTGGAAGCAGTCTATAGAGCAGATCTTCTGAGTAGGGTGCGGTTGGAAGGTTGTTAAAGGGTGAGGCCCAGGGTTCGAGGAATGCCTGGCGCACCAATAACATACTGGTAGATTTGGATATCCACGGTGATGGGTTAGGATCGATGCCCTGCAAGGCCAGCTTGGAGTCCGTTGGGACGGCTAGCGGGAGGTTAGCGGGGTCCACGGACGGTCCGTTGGGGCAGCTAGCGGGGGGCTAGTGGGGTCCGCGGGACGGGTTGTCACAGTCCGAAAGGCTCTGTTTGCTATGCATCCCAAGAAAACTCCAGGCCCGGATGGGATCACGGCCCTGTTTTTTCAAAGATTCTGGTCCTCTCTTAAAGGGGATTTAGTGGCTTTGGTTAAGGAGTTTTTTCGAACTGGTAGTTTTGACCCACTTTTAAATGAGACTAATATTTGCCTCATTCCTAAAGTTGATCGCCCGCAGCGGATGGCGGAGTTCAGGCCGATTAGCCTATGTAATGTGAGCTATAAAATAATTTTTAAAGTATTGTGTTTTCGCCTGAAGCGTCTATTGCCTCTCTTAGTTTCAGAAACAAAATCAGCCTTTGTTTCTGGTCGTTTAATTACAAATAATATTCTTGTGGCTCAGGAGATGTTCCACGGGCTGAATACTAACCGTTGGTGTAATTCAGAGTTTTTGGCATTTAAAACGGACATGAGTAAGGCTTATGATTGGGTTGAATGGGATTTTTTGGAGGCGGTTTTATTTCGATTAGGATTTCACAGGAAATGGATTTCGTAGATTATGTTGTGTGTTTCGTCAGTGTCGTATCAATTTCTTCTGAATGGTCAGCCCCGAGGCTTTATTTGATCACAGCGGGGATTACGTCAGGGGGATCCTCTCTCACCATATCTATTTATACTTTGCACAAAAGTTTTGATAGCAAATATTAAAAAGGCTGAACGGGAGAAGAAATTAACGGGTATTACCATTGCCCATGATAGTCCTATGGTTTCACATTTGTTGTTCGCAGATGATAGTTTGTTTTTTGTAAGGCAACGGCGAATGAATGTAGGACAGTAATGGACATAATTGGCAGTTATGGTAGAGCCTCAGGACAGGAGGTTAATCTGGCTAAATTCTCTATTATGTTTGGCAAAAAGGTTACTGCTGATATACGATCCCAGTTGAAATCAGTTATTGGTATTTCTAAGGAAGACGGTATGTGTTCTTATTTGGGTATTCCCGAAAATCTGCAAGGTTCGAAAACTAAGGTTTTTAGTTATGTTAAGGATCGATTAGACGATCGAGTAAATGGTTGGTCCACAAAGTGTTTGTCTAAGGGTGGTAAGGAAATTATGATTAAATCGGTGACTTTGACTCTTCCCACCCATGTTATGTCATGTTACAAATTACCACAGGATTTGACGTCTAAACTAACGAGTGCTATAACTACCTTTTGGTGGAAGTCTAATGATAAGGCTCGGGGTATGCATTGGGTTGCCTGGGATAGATTGTGTAAAGATAAATGTGATGGAGGATTAGGTTTCAGAGCTTTGGAACAATTCAGTGAAGCCATGCTGGCTAAACAATTTTGGCGCTTAATTCATTATCCGACATCCTTAATGGTCCGGGTGATGAAAGGACGATATTTTAGGAACAAACATCCTCTTATGGAAAAAAAAAAAACAAATAATCCTTCCTTTGCATGGAGGAGTATTTATTCCACCAAAGGGTTGGTGGAACAGGGAGCGAGATGGGCGGTAGGTTCCGGTTGCTCGATTTCGGTTTGGCGTGATCCATGGTTACCAGATATCCGTCCAAGACCAACGAATGGGCGGGGGAGTTTGTGGTTGCCGAGTTTGATGGTTAATCATTTAATTAATCCAGTTACGAAGAACTGTCATTTGCCTATTCTTAAGGAGTTTTTTGATCGGAGTATGCCGGTCAGTAAAACTTTTCAACCGGATAGATTATTATGGCATTTTACTAAGTTAGGGAAGTACACAGTCAAATCAGGTTATCGGTTGGCCCGAGAACTAATTGCGGATATTGAGTATGGGCCGACAAATGTGGCCTTGCGGGCTCAGTCGTGGAAATTAGATGTACCCTCGAGGATTCAACACTTTTTCTGGCAGATTGGGTCGGGTACTCTCTCCGTGTTAGATAGGCTCTCGTATCGGGGTGTTTGGTGTGATGCTTTGTGTAAGCGGTGTGACTCTGCAGTAGAGACTATAAACCATGCACTGTTTGAGTGTCCTCGGTCGCAACACATTTGGGAAATGTCCCAAGTGGTGCTCGATTCTGGAGGTTTTCCATATAGTTCGATCTATGCGAATCTAGATTTCATATTCTGGCGGGCGTCTTCCCAATCTGGGGTTTCAGATATAGCCCTTCGTCTACCCTAAATTATATGGTCAATTTGGAAAGATAGGAACAAAAAGGTTTTCCAAGGTATCGAGGTAGAGCCAACTAAAATTTTGAATCAAGCGGCTAAAGATAAATTACTGTGGGAGGAGGCCAAATCATACTCGGCGCGCTATCTGGATCGACCGCCTCTATTGGAGGATAGGGGTCTCTTTCCTCGTTGTCAGATTGATGGTTCATGGAAAAGTACGGATCCTTTTCAGGGTTTGGGCTGGTGGTGCTGCAGTGGAGAAGATTCAACGCTTCTTTTGGGAGCACGGAGTCACCAAAGAGGTCTTACCCCCCTTACACGCGGAACTACAAGCACTGATCTGGGCTATGGAGTCTTTACTGGCGGCTGAAGTTGTTTGTCAGGCTTTTGAGACGGACTGTGCTGAGCTAGTTGCGATGATGCAGACGCCGGAAGATTGGCCCGCTTTCTCGTTCTTGCTGGAGGATTTCGCTCTTCTCCGATCTTCTTACCTTTCCTTCATCTTAGTCAGGATCCTACGAGATGTCAACGTTAGGGCGGACTGTCTGGCTCGGTCTTCAAGATGTTTAACTTCTGAATCTACTTTTGTAAACTATTTTACTCCTATTTGGGCAACCTATCTTGGAGTTCTTTTTTAATTTATTAATGTTTGGTTGAAAAAAAAGAAGTATTAATTTTACCTCATATTAAATGAGTGGAATTTATAAAATAAAACATATATAAAGATATAGAAACATTCTCATCAAATAACTGAAGATTCTTTCCTATAATTTTTTCCTATAAATTATAATTTATTTCGAATTATCTTAAGTTTTAACATATACATTACAAAAATACATGTGTTGAAATTATAAAATCAAACGTAAAAGAAATTACTAATATTCTTAAATGATTTTGTTTAAAATGATACATATTAATATTTAAAAAAATGTTAATCTAAAATAAATTTCACCGTTAGACATTCAGTTTAGTAATCACATTTAACTATCTATTTCGTCGTAAAACTATAATTCACTGCTTCATGGATTAGAGTTAAAATTTTCCCCTGCAAATATCAAGTCCTGCTTCATATGTATATTGATTAGTATTTTAAATTTAACAATAAAAATAATCATTAAAAAATTAGTTAACATCCACAAAACTTTTGGAAATCCAAAAATAACCTAAATATTATTCTTCTATATGTCATAATTTCATAAGTAATACTTTTGCCAATTTTCATCAATTAACCAAAAATTCACTCCTACAAATTCATTTTTTTATTTTTCAGATTTCTCATACTACTACATGCATAAAAATCTTTAAAATAAAACATGTAAAACTATACTAATACACATCATGTATTGAAATTTTTTCTTTTTAAGTTCATTATTCTTTCAAGGTTTTGTGTACTTACTTACAAATAAAAATTTATATTACAAAGATAAATACAATTTATATCCGACTAACATTATGTGAAATAACTTATGTTATTTTTTAACTTTGTTATTCATTATTTATTGATTAATATAAGTGCTTAATAAATTAAGTTTTAGCTTACACATGTCAAATTCTTTTGAGAACACGCGTATAATATAATTAGCATACAATGGAAAATATATTAATTTTGTTAGTTTTCCTTTTTGATTTAGAATAATAATTTTTTAAAAATATAAACATGTAAAATTCTGTAAATATAATTAGTTTTCCTACTACGTTTATAAAAAAAAAAAAAAAAAAAAATTGACAAGTGTCAACATCTAATCAATATATTTGACACGTGTCATGATCTTGTTAATAGGTAATTTTGACATCAAGCTTTATATAATAAGATATATATATATATATATAGTTTGTTTCTTTATACGTGTATATATACATATATATATATATATTGTAAATATAAACAATAAGTATATATATATATATATTCTTTTCTTGTCCAGTCTTTAAAACAATAACAAAGTTTTAAAGATGTATCTAAAGTTTGTTAGTAATAAGTTTGAAACAATAACAAAGTTTCAAACTTTATTCTTGTCCAGTCTTTAATAAGTGTTTTCCTCTTTATACTGTTTTTCACGTTAGTACAGAGATTGCCGACAAGAATAAAGTTTGAAGAATTAATTAACCGATAAAATTTGTGAAATATAATGATTGTTTGGTACCATTGATTATTAAAAACAAATAAGTAATCGTCGAACCAATCTATTATTTTTTGGATTAAATCAGTGTATTAGTTTTTCATGGTATGACTCAATCTATAATTGTGTCAGTTTAGAATCGACTAACCAACAACCTCTACCGGTTTTAAAAGTATAAACCGGTATTAGCAATCTCAAAAACCAGATTTATATGATTTAACATAAACTATGCTACCTACGTACCAACCAATTAAAAAAACCTATAAAAATGTTGGTCCCGGTTTCGGTAAAAAGAGAAGAGACTCGTTTTAATTGTTTCCACACAAATCTTATACCCTACCATACCAATTCTCAGGCTTTAATATGATAATGTCTTAACAGTGCTATTTAATGGATTTTTTTTTTTTTTTTGACATAATATACTATCACAAAACATATTAATACACGTGATGAAATTGTCATCCACATATGGTTGTGTCAGAAAGATTGGCCATTTTTACGTGTGACCCTTTTGTGTCCACTCCTTCCTACGTTGACACTTCTGTATAGAGAAATAAATATCTAGTGGAAACGAACAATATCAAAATCAATGGTGTCAAAAGAAGAACAGTAAATCAAATCTTGTTAGAACATTATGTTTCTAAGTTATAGATATTAGATAAGATGTGTTTGTAAAATACATGTAGAGTAGATCGTAGGCTAGACAGTATGGTAGGGAACAAATTCATGATTTTAATAAGACACGTTTTTAAAGAACACCTTGTTTGTCTCTTTAAAAGTTTCTACATTTTTGAGTAAGAATTAGAATATATATAACTTGGAGAGTCGAATATTTTTTTGTGGTCCAACCAAAACGAAAATAGATTAAAAAGTTTCTATAAATTGTTAGCTGGAAGATATACAAAGCTTATCATCTTTGTACCTCAGCCATTTTGATTATCAAATAGACGTTTATTGGGCCTCAAGATATACATTTCTCTACTCGTTTTCATTATGTCCCAAACTACGTAATTAAGGCCAAGCCCATTAGATTTGGTGTCGAATAAAAAGCATTATCAAGAGGTGAAACTGTTGGGGCGTATATGGGCTACGGTTGTTATTACTAGTTCAATTGTATGGGGTTTACTACTTAACCGATGTGGCAACAGCTAATGTGACTAAAATGGCATCTTCTGTGCGGTTGGGACATACATCCTGCATTTTCAAATACAACCACACAAAGTACCGGCTACACAAATACAACCAGAAGTATACAAGTCTGATTTCTCAAATTTATCAAGATTGAAGGTCAAAATTCACTTCTCTCTCTCTCTCTCTCTCTCTCTCTCTCTCTCTCTCTCTCTCTCTCTCTCTCTCTCTCTCTCTCTCTTTAAATCATCTTATTACTACAAACTTGCTTAGGATTTGTGAAAATAAATAAACAAAAACAGTTTTAGGGGTTGTCACTTGCGACAATGAGCTTTCTTTTTCGAAGAGAGTTAGTGCGAGGACGCTCACTGCTTCGAGCATCATGAATGATCGCATCTTGAAGAGGTTCAGTAAAACGGTCTCTTCTAGGCTGCGGTTGGCTTGCAAGTCAAAAAAGAAGACAAGATATAAAGTTGTTGAAGCCAGCAAGACTTTGTAATATATAATGTTTTTTTTGCTTACCTTACACTTACAACGAGCAGATTTGGTTCTGGAGTGATTAAGGAAGATTGTTAGGTATAAGTATAACTAATGTCCGTATCGTTATATATAACCGTGTGCTTTCTCGAGAACAAAACACTCATTCTGCTCTGAATTGTATCTCTTTGCTAACGATGATGATGAAACGTAAATGAATGATTTGGTATCGGAAGCGCCTCTTCCAATTTCGCATCGCTTTTAGCCTTTTATGTTAGTGTTGAAGATAGACATACCGTGATGGGTTATAGACTTATAGTCTTAAAGAGCAAAATATATGCATGCATTCAAAAGTTTATTATATTCACATTTAGTTATTTCAGGCCCAATATGTATATGATCAATGGGTAATGGGATTTAAACATTGGTGTACAAGGAATGGGTAATGAGATTTAAACGTATATGTAAACAATTATTGGTCCATTCTATTAGTTGGTATTGTAGTACTTTTTTTGTTTTGTTAAGAAAATTGATTAATATTAAAAGAAATCTTAAAACGATTACCTATTTTGCTTATAACATTATTCAAATTAAAGATTTTTGTTGGGTTAATTTTTTTTGCAAGTTTATACTTAAGTGGTGACACGACAACTAGTACACGTTATTAAACTACATGTTCTCACTAACTAATATTTTTGATCAAAACTTAACTTCAACTCAAATCAAAACTATATACAAATCTTCGTTTCGGTTATATTTTGCTTTCCAATTATCTGAAAACCCCAAGTTTTTAAAAGTAAAAGTCAAAACACGTATACATAGGAATAAGAACACAGTGCATAAAGTAAAATTATAAGACAGATGGATCCATCTTATGATCAATATTTATTGTGACAACCCGTCCCGCAGACCCCACTAGCCCACCGCTAGCTGTTACAACGGACCATCCGTGGGCCCCACTATCCCACCGCTAGCCGGCTCAACGGACCCCAAGTTGGCCCTGCAGGGCATCGATCCTAACCCATCACTATGGATATCCAAATCCACCAGTAGGTTATTGGTGCGCCATGCATTCCTCGAACCCTGGTCTTCACTCTTTTACAACCTTCCCACAGGACAAACTGTCACCAATTGATCTGCAGGTCAATTGGTGACAGCTTGTCCTGTGGGAAGGTTGTTAAAGGGTAAGGACCAGGGTTCGAGGAACGCCTGACGCACCAATAACCTACTGGTGGATGTGGATTTCCACAATAATGGATTAGGATCGATGCCCTGCAGGGCCAGCTTAAGGTCCGTTTGGGCGGCTAGCAGTGAGGCTAGCGGGGTAGCAGTGAGGCTAGTGGGGTCCACAAGACGGGTTGTAACATTCATACATTATAAATCAAAACTCACTTATGCATGGTCACTATTTTACACAAAATCTTCTAAACGTCCATACCATTTATAATGTATAAATATTATTTTTATATAACTCGTATTTAGTTTAACATGTACAAGTGAAAAATGACAAAATTATCGTGATATGGGTTTCTTTTGGAGAAAACAGAAGTAGCAAGAATGTTGATAAGGAAAAGTTAAGGCCATTCGTGTGCCACTCTTTGTCGCCTCTCTTTTTTCCCCCCTATTAATTTTTCAATTTTATTGTAAGATAGAGTTATCTCGGTCTGAAAAGAAATAAGTTTTTCTAAGTTGAATTCCACATTATTCGCATTTTGTGGTACCATTAGAAGACAACTTGTAGCCGTTTCATAGAACTCCATGTTAGGATTTGGATCCTAGATCTGATATTAAGAAAATACGGTGAAAGATAAATAATATGGGAGAAAAAATAACAATTTCTAAAACTTGTCACAATGCTTATTCAGTATCTCATTCCAACTATGTCTTCCAATCCCTCTTTTAGATCTATAACAAGTCACAAAAAAATAATCAAAAAAGTTTAGTAGTAACTCGAAGCGATAACTTAGATAATCTGTGATACGAACAAATGAATAATATAGAAATTCAGGAACAAAAAGTACTACGTTTTGTGGCCGGTATATTACTTTGGTTCAGCGTTAATTATGATTAAGAAAATGTAACAAAATATATAGTTACTACAAAACAATTTAAAAAATAAAGGTATTAAGATTCAACTTTAGAAAAAAAACAAAGAAGATAAAGTTGATATTCATAAAGTGAAGACCAAAGGAAAGAAGAGGTCGATCACTTGTTCTGTAGGGCGTCCATGCACATGCTATTGCCTCCCCCTCGGTTTTTCTTCTTAAATCAATACTAATCATATCAAGATTTTTTTTCTTTCCTCAATAATTGAGTTTTATATACATACTAATGAAGGAAACTACTAGAAAACTAAATCAGATTATTTTTGTTTAAATATAATTAAGCTTGTTGGTGTTGCAATATTTCTAATTTTCGTTTTTAGATTCATGAAATAAAGTTTGTTTTTTTTTTGCTTTTTAAAACAATAATTTATCCATGTTTGTTTTATTTAGTATTAGTATACTAGTAAACTTATAAATATAATTGTCTCTTTTTATTTTTGCTATTATTCATTTTTATAAGAAAATAAGTTTATTGGTTAATATATGGTCCCTCGAACCATGATGTGGTTGTTTCACTCACCACGAATCTAACATATTCTTTTTGCTCGAAATAATAAGTACGTAACATAGAGATTTTCGAATATATATATATATATATATATATATATATATATATATGATAGACATTGTATCTATGAATATTTTCTGTATTGCTTATTTTCTTTAAAACGATATTGGTTAGGGGGTGTTGTGTAGTATGTATATAATGTGGACCAGTACCTAAACAGTACTATAATTAATCGCTGTAATGTGAAATTGGATAATGCATGCATTTCCGTGATTCTTTGGTTAACTCCAAAATCTGTCCGGGGTGTAACACGTGTCAGCCTAGGATTCACCAACCATTCTAAATATCCACTACTATATAGTCTGTGTTATATAGCAAACAACTACAATAAAGATAACAAGAGTTTGGTTACGGAAATAACATTTGCCGTTACACTTTGGCGACGGCGGCTGTATATATACTAGTGTATATGACTGATAAAAGTTGTATATTGTCATCACACTTGCAAATTATCTTGGTCACTTACAGGGGCGGACCCAGAAAAAATTAATAATGGTGGCAGATTGTCACCAGGTGGAATCGAACCCTCTTCCTTGAGGATATTTAAACTTGTTCGTAAGCCATTATGCCACTTAAACTTCTTTTGCTTAGACTAAAAATTTTAAGTTTTTCAATATTACTGGTGGCAACTGCCACCACAAACCATAACGTGGGTCCACCACTGGTCACTTAATGAGTAGAACTAGATGATGAACTGATGATCTATGTGATATGTAGGAACAGTCGATAATTAACAAATTATTAACTAGATTCGGTTAAGATCCGCGTAAATATTTGAAAATAAGTAACGTAAATATTTGATAAGCATATAATTTGATAAGCATATATAATTTGACTATATAGAAAAGAAAGCTCCAACACGATTTTCGAGAATATTCTTCTGACCAAACTTTTCGACATTGGTGGTGCTATTGCTCACCGATGTCGGGATTCCAATGATTCAATTCTATTCGTCTCCAGTTTTTCTTCTTATTTAACTTTTTTTCAAATTCTCTTGACCTCTGTTCCCGAATCAAACCACGATTATGGTCTGCTCCCGCCGATTTTTCACTCACCGGAGATGCTCTTTCCCCAGTAAATCTCTCTACATAACTTGGGTAGCCGCTGCACTTTTCCTTCATCTTGGCAATTGCTTGAGAAACTAGGATTTTCTCCAGTGGACTTAGTTTCAGATTTTGATTCAATTCACGGCCACCGTCTGCTACTCCTGATCTTTCCCGTACTGGAGATGATAACCATCAATCTCTCCGTCAATCTCGGGCAGTCATTACACTAAGTTCTTAATTTGGCAAGTATTTGTGAAACTAGGGTTTTTTCTCAGTGGACTTAGTTTCCAACCTCGAATCAAGCCAAAACCCCGTTATTTCCCGTCGCTCTTCTACTCACCGAAAACGTACCCTTCACCAAAAATCTTTCTGCAACTTCCAGTCAGCCGCCACATCCAGCCTCTCCTCTGGCCTCCGACAGTGAAACTAGGGGTTTTCCTAGTGGACCTAGCTTCATGTATCGGCCCATCAATTTTCCAAAGGCCCAAGTCCATAAACCTTTGCCTAATTTCTGAAATGACAAATCACTGGTCCATTAATTCAACGTTTATGCTCTGCCAAAGCCAAGCTCTGCGTTGACTTCCTCTTCTCAATGGCCGAAGACTCCATTGGAGAAAGGTTTCACCAATGCTGCTTTGTGTATCCATTTATCATGAAAGAACCCTAGCTTTAGTCTATTTTAGGGACTTGCGGCATGATTATTATATCCTGCAGATTTATGGTCTAATTATTCTGAATCGTTACAGCCAAAGTGGTAAACATAGTCTTGAACTAGATCCGGGTGACTATGTTTTTTTTTTGGGCCCTATAAAACTGAGCAACCCTGAGAGAACTCACCAGTGAAGATGCCTTTAGTGAACATGAAAGGAGAAAAAAAACATGAAACTATACTCTTGCTTTTCTTTAGTTATAGGAAACACTGCACTGCACAGTAGTGACATCAAATTTGCAATTAGCGAAATTTTCAAGAAAAGAAAGAGAAAATCATAAGCGTCTTAACATATTCACGATTCACCATTATCATTTTCCTCTCATATCTTCGGCATCTTAGTCAATCGCATTGTTCATTTGTGATTTAAATGATAGAAATTTTATAGGATGAGAAATGCTTATAGCAAAGAAAGAATTTAACTCAAAACACCAAATAAAATGGAGTTAAGTTCATTCTACAACGGCTGAGCCACTTATGTGTGGTCACCATGAATTCAACACTGGCGACGATCTCCTACTATTACGAACAACACTTCTTAACTGAATTGTTTTATATATCCACAAAATTGTTCCAAACAATGATAGAACTAGTTTTATTTTATGCAATAAAAACAGTTAGTTGACCAAAAATACAAAACAGTTTGGGACATGTTATACTGATATCAAATGTTATGAGTAGTCTGATAATAATTGTTAGGGACATGTTAGTTTGATAATAATTGTTAGTGACATGTTCTTTTAATTCTTTTTATTTTGTTTGAAATGTGTGAGCTTAATCAGCTGTCGTTTTATTTTCCATGTGAACCAATATCTCCCATACTGCTCACATAAGATTCGATCAAGAAATTACGAATAATTTTAAAATATTTCCACCACTCTCACATTTTCACTTAAATTATTATGATAAAGATGTATAGAATCTCTGGGTAGATTTGATTAAGCAAAATTTATATATGTTTTAGTATAGTATCATATAATATGTAGTTAACGCTAATAAATAACGAGGTTCAACGAATCTAACGTATCAATCGGCGGGTTTAGTTATAGTACAATTGAGTGTTTAAACATCGGCGCATTTGATTTAGCTAGCTAATCATTTAAGTTCATATTTTCAAGTATCATTGTTTATTGTCAACCAATAGTCCAATTTAGTTTGTTCATATAAAATTTTCGTAGTAAACTTGATGGGAGACTATATTATTTGGTCAACTTAAGAGTATGAAGTACTACTAGTTATAAATATATGCAAAAAGTCAATTAACACATAATGCACCAATCACCACATATTGTAAAACATTTACATTACATGAATCGCGCGATCGAGCTCATATAATTTGTAGAATACTTGTTATATCAACCATCTGACGAGATGCGTTTTTGACTAATAATGTTTTTGATGGCTTAAATTCAACATCTTACAAGATAGTGTTTTATAAAAGAAATTGTGTGTTGCCAAGAAACAAAGAAACAAATGATTGTCTTTTTATACAAATTTGCGGATAGGCCAAAACTGATCTGATTGGTGGTTGGTGAACCGACGCAGTTCTCGTCGTATGATGTACATGCAATGTATACATGCATAGCATAACATATTTTGATCTAGCATAACGGATGCGTAATCATATACAATCATAAAAATATTGGATTTTAAAAATGAATGCATATTCTACCAAAAAAAAAAAAAAAAAAGAATCCCATGTTTGTTTTGTATTGTAGCTTCAAAGATAACATAACAATTGTTAATAAAATTCAAGTTAAATTGGGACATCATCTTTGTGACTCCAACACATGTGCTTATCTTTTGCTATATAACTTACTTTTGGTTAATTAGATACCTAGATATTTGACTCGTATAAGACGCATATAAAAATCTCATTTCTTTTAAAATATCATATAAAATTATATGAATGTATAAAATAGTTCAACTAGTTTACAGAGTTTAGAAAGGATCAAACTGAAAATTATATAGCCTACTCACTATTATACCTTTTTTTATAATGAAATATAGTTATATGAACAAATTATAATACACTAATATAATAATTTTATTTTTTATAGTTTAATCATTTTTAAGTGACGAATTGTACAATTACTTTCATAAAATCAGTAAGTTAATACCAACTAATAAAATATATTCTATCTGATTTACAAATAGTATCATTTCAAGAGATGTGTCATTCTATGTTTTTACTATGTTCTTGTCACTAAGTTTTTTAATTTACCTTCAACATGAAATTCATTTTGTAGATTATTAATCCTTAATTAATAGAAACATACAAGTGTAGTTTAAGTTTTCTAATTTGTAGGAAATATGTTAAAATGACACTTTGTATGAAATATGTTAAAATAACACTTTGTATGAAATAGAGAATATTATAAAAGTACTGTTGTGGTTATTAGAAAATAAGATTGTAGCGCTAATATTTTTAAAACTTTCTCTACTGAAAAAAAAAAAAAAAACACCCAAAAATTATAGTGTACAACGAAATATATTGAGCGAGTCTTACCTTACATGACGTGAAGTAACTAAAAGAAAAGGTCAGAAAACTTCAGTAAATGAATTTTATTAATTAATAGTCAATCATAAGATTAGATACTTTAGCTGGCCAAATCACTTTTGCTTCAAATCAAAATCTCCTTTTAACCCAATCTTTTTAACAACTAATGTTGACAAGCTATCAACATATATATATATACTAGATTAGGACCCGCCAGATGTGCGGGTTTAGATATTTGAAAATTAAATTAAATTTAAAATAATATAAAGTAAATATTTTAGTAATCTATCTATAAAAGTAAATAGATATACCGAAGTATCCAATGTGACATTTGGTGTAAAAGGTGCGACTCTGCGGTTGAGACTATTAATCACGTTTTCTTTGAATGTTCTCGCTTTTGTGAAGTTTGGGATTTATCTCCGATTCTGTTCTCGTCAGAGGGTTTTACATATGAGTCGATGTAATCGAATTTGGATTTTGTTTTCTCGAAGGGTACCTCTCAAAAGGGTGATCCTGATCAACTTTTTCAATTACCATGAATTTTATGGGCAATCTGGAAAGCCATAAACAAAAAAGTTTTTCAAGGTTTAGAGATATAGGCATATGATATAATTGATATGGCTTTGGGCGATAAGTTAGCCTGGGAAGAGGCACTTTTACGGTTGTCATGTCAGCTCCATCTCCATCTTTGCATGTCCATGTTTTTCACCTCGTGTCTAAGACGGAGTCTCTCCCCGCATTTGGAGTTAGAAGAGTTGTTGTGGGCCATGGAGCGAATACGTGCTGTAGGAATTACTTGTCAACATTTTGAGACTGATTGTGCTGAGTTACTCACTATGGTGCAGTCCAAGATTGTCCGTCTTTCTCAACCCTGCTCGATGAGTTTAACTCGCTGGAGTCCTTCCTACTATTCTTCATCTCCTGAATCCCGCGTGCAGCAAATACGAAGGTGGAGTATCTTGCATGTGTTTCGTTCTCTTATCTCTGAAGTTTTTTAATAAACCACTTCCCTCGCTTGGGCAACTAACGAGGAATTTCCTTTTAATTTATTGTTTGGTTGAAAAAAAAGTAAATAGATACACTTTTAGTTAAAGAAAATAGTTGTAGATGAATTCAAAGTTATTAAAATAAAATGAAATTTAACAAAGAATATTAATTTAATTCTTTTCGTAAGTAAAAAAAATGTATAAAAGTAAAGAGATAAACTTTTAGTTATAGAAAATAGTTGTTTTTTTGCTATAATACACTAATGTATATCCATTTACAAATATACTATCTACATTACCACTAAAAATGTATTTGTACACACAAAAATATTTTACTTGTAAAATATACTCTTTAGTCTTTACTACAACCAACAAATTTTATTTATGAACACATTAAATAACCTATTATATATCTTTTTACTTTAATATTTCATAGTTACAAAAACACATACATTAATCTTACATACTCATATCTTATATATATATATATATATTACAATAACAGTCTTTTTGAATAAATTATTTGATTGGTGAAAAATATATGAGACGATTTATTATTATTTTTCTACTTCAATAATCTTTTCTTTTGTAAAGGTGAGTAGTTACATTTTTTTTTTAAAACAGTAATTAATTGAATAATTTTCACAATCATTTATTTATCTTATAAAAAAAGTAATCATTTTTCTTGTAAAATTAGCAACTTAAAATTAAAATAAGTAAAATATAATATAATTTTCAATTTCTATTTATTAGGTTTTCTTTTCTCTACTTTACTTCTATATAAAATATTTTTATGGTAGGTTTTGAATTTTACATTTTTATTTTTAAAACTTTTAATAAATTTTTAAAAATCTTTTTCTTTTGTAAAGGTGAGTACTTACATTTTTTTTATAAAACAGTAATTAATTGTATAATTTTCACAATCATTTATTTATCTTATAAAAAAAAGTAATCCTTTTTCTTGTAAAATTAGCAACTTAAAATAAGTAAACAATATTATAATTTCCAATTTCGAATTTCTATTTATTAGGTTTTCTTTTCTCTATTTTATCTTTATATAAAATATTTTTATGGTAGGTTTTGAATTTTTACAGTTTTACTTTTAAAATTTTTAAGAAATTTTTAACAATCTTTTTCTTTTGTAAAGGTGAGTAGTTACATTTTTTTATAAAACAGTAATTAATTGTATAATTTTCACAATCATTTATTTATCTTATATAAAAAAAGCAATCCTTTTTCTTGTAAAATTAGCAACTTAAAATTAAAATAAGTAAAAAATATTATAATTTCCAATTTCGAATTTCTATTTATTAGGTTTTTTTCTCTATTTTATTTTTATATAAAATCCTTTTATGGTTTTGAATTTTTACATTTTTATTTTTAAAATCTTTAGTAAATTTTTAACAATCTTTTTCTTTTGTAAAGGTGAGTAGTTACAAATTTTTTGAAAACAGTAATTAATTGTATAATTTTCACAATCATTTATTTATCTTATAAAAAATAATTCTTTTTCTTGTAAAATTAGCAACTTAAAATTAAAATAAGTAAACATATTATAATTTCCAATTTCGAATTTCTATTTATTAGGTTTTCTTTTTTCTATTTTACCTTTATATAAAATCTTTTTATGGTAGGTTTTGAATTTTTACATTTTTATTTTTAAAATTTTTAATAAATTTAGAATTGACATGTGACAACATCTGAATGATACAATTGACACATGTCACGATCGTGTTAATGAGTAATTTTGACATCAAACTTTATATAATAAGATACATCAACCCTCTGTCAAAATCTCCCTCAAATCAAACATTATGAATATCTCCATAATCTCTTAAATTAATTATTAATTAAATTCTCTTTAAAAAATTAAAACACTAAAAATAAACAAAAATCCCAAACATGCTCCTAGTTCCTGAATACCATGCACAATATCCGACGATAATCTACTTTATTCTAAAATCTATAAAGTGAATCCCTAGCTTTTGCAGTCAGAAAGTGACCCAATTTGCATATTTTAATTCAAAGATAATACGAAAATTATACTATTACGGGTTAGTTTTCAGCCTCTTTAGTAGGGTTGCAGTTGCACTATCAAACGCCAAAATTTCTTGTAAACTCAAAGCATGTAGTATAAGTTTTTTTAATTTTATTTTAGTGTTGTATTTGTAGAAATAATCAAAGAATGACTAAATATAAATCAATAAAACTTTGCCAAATCACATATATCTATAATCTATAATACAAATTATAAACAACAATCATAACCAATTGGCAAATTTAAAAGAATTTTTCAAGAACACTAATTTTGTTTTCCCCTTTGGTTTTTTAATACAAGAGCTTAATAAACATAAGAAAATGATCAAACTACCCAATTTGCAAAACCAAACCAAAAAAAAAAAAAAAAAAAAAATCTTCAACCTCTATACAATGGAGAACGTTGTTGAAATATCATCTTCGAGACTCTCGATTGCCGGAAAACCTTAATCGGACTGGGAAAATTCCAACCTTTACCCTTTCCCGTCGTCATCGCCGGCGAAAATCCCGATTCTCCGACGACGGCAACGGATCTTGATTTTCTCATAACCGCCGGTTTAGTATTATCTCCTCTGTTTCCCAATAAAATCCTCCAAAACGACGACGTCTTCTTACTCCTCCTACCACGATCCAAACCGGAATCAATAACCGAATCCGGTATAATCGGAACCGCCATCGATTTCGACCTCCTAAACGCCGGTTCGCATTCAATCAAACTCGCGACTCGTCCTACCGAACCAACCCCGGAGGAGAAGTTAAAACTGACGTCTCCGGCGTAAAGAGAGAACGACGAGGAAGAAGAAGAAGACGACGGAGAGAAAGACACGGCGGCGCGTGAGCTACACGAACAAGGGAGGTCTTGAGCACAATCTGGACAAAGAGAAGAGAGACGTTCGTGGAGACAAAACGGACAAACGCCTCCGCCATTAAAATAACCGCGTTTCGAAAAGTGCTTAGGACATTGTGAGAAACCATCTTCGTCCATGGTCTGAAATATTATTTTCTTGCTTTTTTTTTTCTCTCTCGGAGTTTTTGTAGAAAGAAGTGGAAGAGAGAGTTCCAAAGAAGAGAGCTTTTTATAAAGGCTTCTGCGTTTTTAATTGTTACGGCGTTTTGGTTGATTTAACTCATTTTTACTTTCACTAATCTTTTTTATTATGGTTTATTTAACTTACAAGTGTCGCCGAATCATTCCTTTAGGCAGCTAATGATTAGTGAAACGCTGCGTTTTGTGGATAACTGATTTACGTTTTTATAATATTTATTTATTGGAACCATTGAGTTCATTCACGTGTGGCATGACTTTTGTTTACATTATTAAATTACTTCTCTTTAATTCCTCCCTGGTGATTTATTATTATCAGAAACCGAACCAAATTGAATTTGAATCGAAATTTTTTGAAACGAGTCTGAATTGAGTTTTTTATATCCAATATTTATGAAATATTTCGTGTTTTTTTTTTGTTAGTATAATCGAAGAATTTCAGATTTAGATATATAGGTCGCTAATCTCGAAAATATTTACAAGATTGACTATGATTAAAATCACAACGAAAATATTTAATACTATTTTTTTTAGTACACCAAACTATCTATGAAATAAATATATATAACAAATTTGTATCAATACTCTTTTCGATGCAAAAATTTCTGTTAAAAAATAAAAATAGACCATATATTTTTATTATAAATAGAGAATTTGTTAGAACTTATATTTATGAACAATTATGTTCTTTTACTAACAAAAAATTAACTTAGTTTTTTTAAAATATTGGATAATTTATTTGAACTGAATAAATTTTTGCATTTAATCGAAAAGAATTGGATAGCCACCTTTGAATTTAAAATTTTAAAAAGTATATTTGTCGATTGAAAAATCTGGAAAAAAAAAAAATACCCAAACGGATTCGAGAAGTCCACGAATCAAAATATTTGACGTGTAGAAATAAAAGCATATATGTATATGTGCTTAGAAAAAGACAGTTCCGAGTTATGGAGACAAGCTTACTTACAAAGAAAGTGACCTGACCAACTAAAGATTTAGATCACGGCCACTTGGTTTCTAGGAACTCAAAACTTTTTGAATCAAACAATGGAATTCAATCTTAACACGCAAGGTTCTACGATAACCAATCTAACTCACTAGTTCGATTAGTTGTCGACAAAACTCACTAACTCACTATATATTCTCGTAGAACTTAAGATTTAGACAAATCTAAGTCATCTTTTTTCTACTGTTAAGTTAGAATATTATATAGGATAATCCAGTTTTATCCCCGGTCTAAAGAGATGTTACATCATCGTTAAAGATAATGTACATTGACATTTTTATCGATGTACAAATGATGATTTAAGTTGTAAATAGTTTTATTATATTTATGTCGTTGCTACTCTCTTAAAACTGTGGTCGATTTACTTTTTGGTTTTTGATAGGAAATGGGCCTCAAAAACCTTCTCAATTGCTGGGCCAAACGTTCTATATAAACAGCCATTTCAAAGTTCCAATTAAAGATATCAATTTATAAAGCATTAAAGCTAACAGAGCATTGATTAAGGGTCTGACTGGTTCAAACGCTGCGATTGTGGGAGATTGCGGAAACGGGCGATTGCGGTTTCAAGCGTTATTAAGCGTTTTGAACGACTGGTTTAGCGGTTTAAAATTGGTGCGTTTGCGGGAGGTTTACGACTGGTTGATCAGCGGGTGCGATAGCGGTTGGAACATAATAAATGTGATATATAATATATAAATTTTAAAAACACCCATTTTTTTTTATTAAACTTGATTTATAATTAAAATTTATTAAAAAATATATTAAAATAATTATTCAAAAAACAAATAAGTTTCATATTTAAATACTTATTCCTTTATGCATTTGGCTTTTCACTAAAACTTTAAACAAATAATTTGATAAATTACAAAACATATGCTTTAGATCGTAGATCGTTTCTCTTTTCTCTTAGATCGTGGCTCAGTAGTTTCATCGGTAGGAATGGTCAAGTGAGAGTTGAGAAGAGTCACTGGTGATTTGGTTTAATATTTTTTACAAATAATCTTATTTTCTTAAATTTCTGATGAAATATTATATTTATTTAAATTTTTTTGAACTTATGTGCGATGTGCCATTAAATTTACATCAATTTTTTCGGGTTATTATTAATTGGAATATTATTTAATTCTAATTGTTTATTTTATAATGTCTGCAATCATATTTGTACTTCATTTTCTCCCATCCTTAATGAGTAAAATAGATAGATAGAAGATATAACAAAAAAAATTTTCATTATCATTGATTCCTTTTAAGTTAAAAAAAAAAAAAATTCCAATCGCAATCGCCCGCAACCGCAAACGCTTGCGGGAGGCAGCTTTTGGAATTCAGTGGTTTGAAGCGGTTAGAAGCGATTTGGAGCGATTAGGAGTGAGTTGTGTGATTGGTTCCAATCGCTAGCAACCGCCACCACCCGCAAACGCTGCGTTTGCGGGAGGTAGCGGGAGAACCAGTCAACGCCTAAGTAAACATAATATGTCAAACAAATATGTTTTCTGTCAAATGCAAAAACAGAATTGGGCCCGTTACTCTTTGTAAGAAAGAAAAAATATTAAAAGATGAATATGGCTTTGTCAAATCTCAGATGTAACAATATGTTTGTTTAGTAAAGCAATATAGAAAAGAAAAAAAAAATCCAAAATTAGACAAATTAACAGGTGTGAGCATTTGTTTATCAGTTTGGTTTCACTTCCATTTATTGGAATTTTAGATATTTTTGAATTTTAGAAATAAATACATTCAAAAAGCAATTTTCTTTTAGTTTATTTTGGTTCAAAACTAATAGTTTCAGAATTTTTAGGTTCTTGAAAATAAAAACTATGTAGTATCAAATTTTGTGATAGTGGTCTATTCTTCTGTTTAAAGATTTTCTAATTTAGTTCTGTTATTTGATAATTTTGCTCCTCAAAATAATTTAATTATATTTTTGATTTTGTACCATTAAATTTTATTAATAAATTTTCTGTTAATATAAAAAAGTTATTGATAAAATTAGTTGAATGTAGGGTTGTAAAGTGACTTTATTCTACCTTAATAGGAAAAAAGGAAGAAAGCAAAAGACAAATCAGATGACAAGTGGCCTTTTTAAAAGTCATAATACCATTTCTAGGCATGTCAATTAGGACTAAAGCCTGCGGACTGATCCGGCCCAGCCCTGAAAAACATAGGGATCAGATTTAAATATATATCCAGAAAAAATCGGGCCTTTCGGGTTATAGGTTTTTTAGGTCTTATGATGTCTCAGTATTTTATAGGGTTTTAACCATAGTTTTTACATTTGCTTTTGAGTCTGTATGGGTTTTAGGTTACTTTGGAAGGAAAGTGAATGTTTTGGGATGAAGACTAATCAAAGTCTAGCAAGCAGATGGAACAGGCGCATAAGAAGTACCCAACATCGACCGATGCTCACTTAGGATCGACCGGTCCGTACCCGAAGCAACTTTTTCTTTTTCGTTTTAAACCGATTTTTAGGGTTTTATTTTAGTATTTAAGACTCAAAGCTTGTCCTCCAGAAAAAATAACATTTATTTTACGCAGCCTTTGAGCACTTGTAAAATTTGGGAGAAAATCTCTAATTCTTTTTAACACTTTGGAGAAGAATTCTGAACCCTTCTAATCTTTTCTTTTGCAATTCAATTATGTCTTTTTCATCTTTGATTTGTTGTTTCTGTTTCCCCATGTTTGAGTAGTTTCTAAATTGGGTTTCGTGTTTCAAAAGGAGTTTATGATTCTCTAACGTAGGTGTGTTAGAATTGGGATTGATCTATTTTGTTCTTTATCTATTGTTGTTTTTAACGCTTAAACTAGACTAGCTACCTAGTCTCTGATCTTAGGTTTAATTCATCGGGCACCAAAAGTGTTGTTGAGTTGCTTGAAAAGAACATAGGTGAGCAAGGTGACTCTTAGCCAACGAGAATTGAAGTTAAGGCACCTTGTGAACTAATCAAACTTCATCTTTTAATGCTTGCTTGGTTTGCTAGATTCAAACGAGAGTTTAGGGTCTAGTTAATTCGTTGCATAGATAGTTAACGCTGTGAGAGTAGGTTAGCTTTACAACCGTGATTTGAGTTCTAGAACGGTGCCTAATGCATTCCTATCTAATCATCCAAATTCATGATCATATTTCCCAATGATTTCCTGCGCCCAATGTTTCTCATTTGATTTAAACCACTTGTTTACTTTCTGTTTTTGATAGATTCTTTCATTCACAAAATTTTCCATTGTCTTAGCTATATTTAATCTTCATAATTTCATAGTGTAATTGCTTGGTCTATGAGGATTCAATCCTAAAGTGTTACAACGGATACCACTAGATCGTTGTTGAGTACACATTAGTGTTGTACCCACAATTCGTCACCTCGGATAACAAGCAAGGGGCCTGGGCCGGACACGCTAAACGGGCCAAGGGCGTAGCATTGGACGGCCCATCAGGCCCAAAGAAAAGGCTGGAGCGCGGAGACGCGTCCCACGAATCAGCTCGCAGTTCGGGCTTGGTCAAAGATTCCCGCAGTCAATTAGATTGATTAGGGAGCAAGATTTGTGTAAATAATTAATTAGGCATTGATTGTGTATAATTAATTAGTATAAATACGTAAGGGAGGAGTCATTGTAAGGGGATCGAAAATTTTTTTTTACTCGGGCAATAAGATACACTTTTCAATATTCAAACACTCTTAGTTTAGTTCGGAACTCTAACGGTGGTGAGCTCCTCCATTCATAAAACACTTCGGAAGGAGAGATTTGGTTTCAGTTCTCACATTTGGCGCTAGAAGGAGGGGAGTCATCGCCTATACTCCATATAGTTCCGACGCTTTTTCACAAATCCTCATCGAACAGATTCGGCTATGGCTCAAGCATCCAATAATCAGGTAACATTGGAAACAATCCAAAAGCTTTTGCAGGATCTAACAGAAAAGTCCGACCGCCAGCAAGCTGCATCCGCCGCTCTGTCCGAGCGTTTCGAAGGCCTGGAAGGTCAAGTTTCCACTCAACTAGAAGCGGTCTCAACTTCGATGGCTGATCTTTCAGCCTCTCACCAGGCGTACGCTGATCGGGTCGACCTCTTGTCCTCCAACCATAACCCACGACGACGGGCTTTAGACTTTACCGACATCATTCCACCTGTCACTTCGCAGCCAGCAATAACACTAGCAACTCCTGGGAATACTTTCCCGCCACAGTTAATTCCTCAGTCAGCACCACCATTGGCTGGGGTCAATAACTCTACGGTCCAAGATGAAGTTGCTGGATCCTCCGGGATTCCAGTTCGGATCCCTCCTCCTGTGGGAGGAAGTGTTCGACAAGAGAACTTGACTCCGGGTTATTCTTCTATACCCGAGTTCCACAGAATGCAGAGTGAGATCCGCGACATGCGATCCATGATGCATAGTGCAACCACTTCGGCACCAGATATTTCTTGGGTGATTGAAGAGTCGAAGCGAACTCCTTTCTCTGATCAAGTGGCCCGAGTCCGCGTCAAAGACACTGGCAAGATAAAATTCTCGAGCTATGAGGGAAAAGGAGATCCGACTAGTCATCTCAAAGCCTTCTTGTTAACAGCTAGCCGCGTGGACCTCGAGCCTCACAAAGCAGATGCCGGGTACTGCAAGTTGTTTGCGGAAACATTCTGTGGACCAACTGTACTCTGGTTCGCATCCTTGACAGCTGGCTCCATTAACAACTTCACGGAGCTGTCGACCTCTTTCATTAAGCAGAATTCGAGCTTAATCGAAACCGCGGTAACAGACGCTCAGCTGTGGAACCTGAACCAAGCCGCTGGGGAATCTCTCCGGTCCTACATAACAAAATTCAAGGAAATTCAGGTCCAGATTCCAGGGCTTTCAGACTCAACTGCTTTGGCCGCACTGAAAAATGGCCTTTGGCATGAGTCCCGCTTCCGTGAGGAGTTGACTGTAAATACGTTCCCTACCATCCAAGATGCATTGCAGCGAGCTTCGAACTGGATAGTAGCAGATGAAGAAAAGGCTGCTGTAGCAAAAAAACATAAGGTTGTAAGCAAACCCCGATTCGAAGCACTTACTTAAAAGACTCCACCTTCCACCCCGAAGTCCGGACCAAGCACATTTGCGGTGAACCAATCTCCCAAGAAAAATTCTCCAAAAAGTTCGCCCTCCAAACCACCATTTTCACCACGCTCCAAGAGCGGAGTGCTACCGAGTATTAAGTGGGTTCGGGACGAGAATGCGAACTCCATAAAACAAACAACCATTCAACTCGGGACTGCAAGAAGCTGATGGACCTTCTCGCAGAAAATACGTGTCCGGGGAAATGCCGAACGTGACCATCGAGGAGTTGGAGCAAAAGGCATCTTCCGAAGTGGACGAAGATGCTCCACCCCCAAACAAAACCAAAACAGTCCGACAATAATGAAGCTCCCAAGAAAAGAATTGACGTAATAATGGGAGGCTCGCACTTATTTCGTAACTCAATAACAGCAATCAAGGACCATCAGCGTAAGCTCGTGAATCCAGCATCAAAGCGGGCGAAGCTCGCTCCGAACGATCTACCTGAGATCTCTTTCTCGAAGAAGGAAATGGAGGATCTAGATACTCTTCATGACAATGCACTCGTTATTTCACTTGATGTTGCGAACCACGAAGTATGCCAAATCTTGGTAGACACTGGGAGCTCAGTTGATTTAATCTTTCTGGAAACCCTCAAAAGGATGGGCATCGGGAGAGAGCACATCGCAGGACCTCCATCCCCACTGGTCTCGTTCACCAGCGAGACTTCGATGTCACTAGGAACGATAACTTTACCTGTTTCCACTCAAGGTGTACCTAATATGGTGGAGTTCACTGTCTTCGACCGACCTGCGGCCTACAACGCGATAGTAGGGACACCTTGGCTGTTTCAGATGAAGGCAGTCCCATCTACATATCATCAGTGCGTCAAGTTCCCAACTCCTCAAGGAGTTCGGGGAAATCCTGGGAAGCCAATGAGTCGCGAGAAGCAGCTACCTTGCAAGGCACAAGCTCCTGATCCAATAACAACCACAGCTGGAGGTCACCAAGAATCCAGTTCGAAAGCAGTTGCAGGGTGACCTCACAGAGGCAATATTCATTAATTCAAAGTTTCCGGACCAAGAAATGAAGATAGGGGCAGGTCTGAAAAGCGAGCTCTGGACTAGTTTGATTTCCTTTCTCAAGGAAAACATTACTACTTTTGCTTGGTCAGTCGACGAAATGTAGGGGATAAAACCCAAGATCATCTCTCACGAGCTGAATGTAGATCCGACATTTAGACCCGTGACGCAAAAGCGACGGAAGCTTGGCCCCGAGCGGGCTGAAATTATCAACAAAGAAGTAGAACGACTGCTGAAAGCTGGGCAGATACGCAAGGTGAAATATCCTGAGTGGCTTGCCAATACTGTAGTTGTCAAAAAGAAAAATGGGAAGTCACGGGGTTGCGTTGAATTTACCGACCAGAACAAGGCTTGCCCTAAGGATAGCTTTCCTCTTTCTCACATCGATAGATTAGTCGAATCTACTTTTGGACACGAACTGATGTCCTTTATGGATGTTTTCTCCGGGTACAATCAGATCCTCATGAACCCCGATGATCAAGAAAAGACCGCATTCATCACGGACCGCAGAACCTATTGTTACAAGGTGATGCCATTCGGCCTAAAGAATGCCGGAGCAACTTATCAGCGGCTGGTAAATCGAATGTTTGAGAAACAGCTCTGGAAAACCATGGAAGTTTATATTGAAGACATGATGGTAAAATCTATGGAGTCCAGCTCGCACCTCGCAGATCTGAAAAAATGTTTCGAGATCCTGAACCAGTTCGGGATGAAACTCAATCCCACGAAGTGTACATTCGCAGTTCCGTCAGGTGAGTTCTTGGGTTACATCGTAACCGAAAGAGGAATCGAAGCGAACCCAAGGCAGATCAACACTTTCTTGTCTATGAGTTCCCCGAACACTTTGCGAGAAGTCCAGCGCCTAAACGGACGGATAGCCACACTTAACCGCTTCATTTCTTGATCAACTGATAAATGTCTCCCATTCTACCAGTTATTAAAGAAAGGAGGGAGGCAATTCGCATGGGATGAGAAGTGCGAAGCGGCGTTCTCCCAGCTAAAAACCTACTTGTTTGAGCCACCAGTTCTTGCAAAACCCGAGCTCGGTGAACCACTTTTCCTTTATGTAGCTGTGTCAGCAAGCGCAGTGAGCGGAGTGTTAGTTCGTGAGGAAAGGGGGGGGGAGCAGAAGCAAATTTTCTACATCAGTAAGTTTTTCACAGGAGCCGAGTCGAGGTACCCAATGATGGAAAAGTTGGCTTTAGCTGTTGTAATTTCTGCCAGGAAGTTACGTCCGTACTTCCAGTCGCATTCGATTATCGTTCTAACGACGCAACCACTTCGGACGATGCTTCACAGTCCGAGCCAGTCCGATAGATTGGCAAAATGGTCAGTGGAACTAAGTGAGTACGACATTGAGTTCCGAATTTGAACTTGTGCTAAGGCGCAGGTTCTTGCAGATTTCTTGATAGAACTCCCACTTGTTACTTCGGTTGAAAATAGTGCGGATGCCCCATGGACTCTACACGTGGAAGGTGCTTCGTCCAAAACATGCGCTGGAATTGGAGTTCGTCTTGTTTCACCTACCGGCGAAGTAATTGAGCAATCATTCCGTCTGGCCTTCAATGCATCTAACAATGAGGCCGAGTACAAGTCTTTTTTAGCCGGACTCAGACTCGCTGTAGGAATTGGGGTTCGGAGACTACAAACCTTCTGCGACTCACAGTTAGTCACCAACCAATTTCTGGGGGAGTACGAGACCAGAGACGGGCGCATGGAAGCATACTTAGCCGTGGCTAAAGAGTTAGCAGCAAAATTTGACGAGTTCGAAATCACCAAGATCCCGCGAGGCGAAAACTCAGCTGCAGACACCCTGAAATCATTAGCATCGACTTCGGACTCAACAACGACAAGAATTATCCCGGTCGAAGTTATCGAATACCCGAGCATACGATCGGAAAGTTTGAGCGTTGTCACTAGAGCAATGAAAAAGAAGACGGCCAAAGAAGCAGTAGCTCGCACGAGTACTTCCAGTACCTCTCCCGTGGGAACTCCTCCAGCTGCGGTAGTCACACTTGTCTCTGACGAGCAGGAAACCAGTTCGGTTGAACAACCTCTAGTAATTCCCAGGCCTCCAAGCCCTGCTAACATTATACTCCCCGACAAACCTTCAGGCAACACAAACACTAACAATTGGGGGGCAGGAGACTGGCGGAGTCCGATCTAGGCTTACCTGTTGCAAGGAGAACTCCCAGCTGACAAATGGGCGGCAAGAAAACTTAAAATTATCAGTGCACGGTATTGCGTCTATAACGGAGTGCTCTTGCGTCGGAGTACAGCAGGTCCCTATCTTACATGTGTTGCTGGTGAGGAGCCCGCTGCATTGATGCGAGCTGTTCACGATGGTCCTAATGGAAATCATTCCGGAGGGCAAACTCTGGCCTTCAAGATCAAAAGACAAGGGTATTTTTGGCCTACTTTGGTCGCCGACTGTGAGAAGTATTCCCGAACCTGCGAGAAGTGTCAGAAGCATGCTCTATCCATCCATCAGCCAACCGAACTCCTATCTTCGGTGTCCGCACCTTACCCGTTCATGAGATGGTCTATGGATATAATTGGCCCGTTACATTGGGGACCAGGAGTACGTACTTGCTCTTACTGATTACTTTTCTAAGTGGGTCGAGGAAGCGGCTTATGCTAAGGTGACAAGCGAGGAAGTGGAACTGTTCGTGCTAAAAAGCATAATTTACCGGTACGGCGTTCCACGTGAAATCGTTACGGACAACGGCCCACAGTTCATCTCTTCGAAGTTCGAAGGTTTCTGTTCGAAATGGAAAATACGGCTTGAAAAGTCAACTTCTCGTTACCCACAAGGGAATGGACAAGCCGAGGCAATGAACAAGGTTATTTTGGGAAATCTGAAAAACGGTTGGATTCTCGCAAAGGGCGTTGGCCAGACAAACTCCAAGGAGTACTTTGGGCAATCCGAACCACACCTCAACGAGCTACTAACGAGACACCTTTTTCCTTAGTTTATGGAGTAGACGCTGTAGTCCCAGCCGATCTTGAAGTACCCGGAATCCGCATGACCTTGAATCCTCTCCGAGCTGCGGAGAACGAAGAAATCATGCAAGATACACTGGACGTCATTAATGAACGCCGATATCAAGCTTTGGTCAGGATGCAGAATTATCAGAATGCCGTAGCTCGCTACTGCAATTCGAAAGTCCGAGGTAGACCACTTGCAGTTGGAGACTTGGTCTTGCGAAAAGTCTACGAGAACACCGAGGAGCTCAATGCAGGGAAGCTGGGAATCAACTGGGAAGGACCGTACAGAATCACTCGTGAAGTGCGCAATGGAGTTTACCAGCTGGAGGATTCAGAGGGGAAACCAGTCTCGAGATCCTGGAACTCCTTGCATCTCAAAATTTTTTACAGTTAATTTTCTTGTATCGAACTACGGTTGGCTTGATCCCGATAAGGGTACGTAGGCAGCCCACTTCAGGTCCAGCTATCCATTTTAATAAAATCAAATGTTTTTTTTAAACTTTTTGTTAATAATGGTTGCCCAGCAAAATAAACAAAAGCCGAAGTCTAACTTCGCAAAACAAATAAAAGCCGAAGTCTAAATTCGCAAATATCAATTAAAGCCGAAGTCTAACTTCGCAAATATCAATTAAAGCCGAAGTCTAACTTCGCAAGTATCAATTAAAGCCGAAGTTAAACTTCGCAAATATCAACTAAAGCAGAAGTTTAACTTCGCAAACATCAAATAAAACCGAAGTTTCACTTCATATTCAGTAAGTAAACAATCTTTTACTTCCTGTTTAAAAATTAAAAGCCGAAGTCTAACTTTGCAACTATCAGTAAACGCTGAAGTCAAAACCTCGCGACTTTTGGAAACTAAAGTTTTTGCTTCTTATTTCAGTAAGTAAATAATCCTTTACTTCCTGTTTAAAACGAAAAAGCCGAAGCTTGACTTCGCAAATATCAACTACTGCCGACATCTAACTTCGCGAGTTTTTGACGAAGTCTTACTTCGTATAACGTAATTCCGGACTATATGTTCGGGGATTAAATCTTGCTTTGTACTACCTCAGTTTTTTGCAAACGCTAGTTCTTAAGCTAATTTGCGGGTTTATAGTTCGGAGTTGGGAAGACATATAGATTAAAGAACTTTTCAAAAATATTCGCGTACGGAGTGGTCACCACGACCTAAAAACTCCGACTTTGGTTCAAAAAGAGAACAACTGGGGGGCAACTCGTGCCAAAATTACCCCAAGAAAAAGTCTAATGAGTATTAGAAGGGAGGGAAGGATCTGATGCCGCTTTGGGAAGGGTCACGCTCATTTCTGCGATCTCCACTTCTGATCTGGTAGCAGCTCGAATGGCGTCCACCCCCTGGTTCGACATTCGTCCGAAGTTAGTGCCAGACTCATCAATGGTAATTCTCAAGGGATGCTCGTTGCATAACAGCTCGGGCGTATCTTCCAAGGGGCCAGAAAATGCAGAAGGGTCAAAATCGCGGAGGGTTACCTTCGAGACCTCCTCGTCGGCTTTCTCTTCATCAGCTCGCAAAAGTTCAAGCTCAGCCTCGATATCCTGAATCTCCACCCTTGAGATTTCTTCAATCAGCATCCGGTTAGCCCTAATCTCGGCAGCTCGGATTTTGGCTGGAGCTAGCTTCTCCCTTTCCTCAAATTGAACCTTCACCTCCTCGATCAACGGACGGAGAGTTCGCCTCATTGCTTGTCTCTCCTCCCTCCGTACCTTCTCGATCTCGCAACTGTTACCGGCTTCCAGAAGCTGATTGAGGAGTTCGACCTCGTGCAACTTATTCTTCGCCACCTTCTCACTCTCTGTGGCCTCATAGTAAAGGTCGCCCGCCCTCTTCAGTTCGTTTCGAAGGTCCTCATTGGCAATCCCGAGATCAAGCACCTCAACCTTAGCTTTCTTCATCCGAGCTTGGATCTGTTTGGCCTTCTCCACGGTCTTGGCATTCTCGGCCTCCAGCTTAGAATATTCTGCCACTTGGGCTTCTAGGTCAGCGACTCTCTTTTTGAGAAGGCTCACCTCGGAGGACGAGGGCGAAGCAAACAGCTGATCCTCGTAGGATGTCACCGAGGTGTTAAACTCGATCATCAGCTGGGAAAGTTGGCTCGTTAAAAACGAAAAAGATTATAATGAAGTAAAAGAGAAAAAAAGATATATGTGTCGCTAACCTCGCCAATCTTATCCGCAAAGCGGAAAAAGTTTGCACGGTTGACTTTGGACATGTCGGCAAACACCGGAATCCAAAGTCCAGGCCGTGTGTAGCTCCTCCTCAGATCAGCTGGAGAAGCGGGGAGAGCTGCATGGTATGAGCAATGTTATTCTAATCTAAATATTTAGGATAATAAAAACATAAAGCGAAAACACCTTGGGTCGTTCTTACCTCGGGAAGAAGGGCACTGTTCCTTTAAAGGTAGCTTCCCAGAGGAACCCCCGGACTCTTTAGTGGGAGGAAACTCCCTAGACCTCTTCTCCGAGGAGGGACCCCCATCTTTCGAACTGGATTTACTTCGCTCGTCTCCCGACGAACCAGTCCGGGCACGGCTCTTCTCGCGGGGAGAGGCGGAAGTCTCAGGTTCCTTCCTCTTCTTAGATGAATAAACCCGCTGGGTGCTGACCTTGGCGAAGTATCAGGTTCCTTCCTTCCTCTTCTTAGATGAATAAACCCGCTGGGTGCTAGAATCAGCAAGGACAATCACAGGAGGCTCGGATGGAACGACTGAAGGTCCGGCAGAATCAGCAGGGAATTTGAAAAGGCCAGCAGGGGATGCAGAAATCTCGCTTATCTCAGGAACTGAAGAGTCGGAGTTCTTGGTAGGGATACGAGCTTTGCCTTCGGCAAGAGCTGCAGCCATTTGCCTTTTCGCTTCCTTCTCAGCAGCCCTGCAAGCTCTTTCTTCTCTGTAATTCATCTCCGAAGTGCTTATAGGATCGGAGCAAACGAGAGAACGTCCTCCGAGTCTGACCCCGGACTCTCTAATCCTTTCGCACGAAAAGGAATCCCAGGCAATCTGACCTTGGCTACAGAACCGCGAGAAGAATTCTGCGAACATGGGGTAAAGCAGACCGCGCTCGAAGTGATCTGAAATAGAAACAAGAATAAGGGTAAGAAGCAAGAAACAAAAAAAACTTAGGCTGTACCTAACAAGGAACACCGTTCTACCAATTTTCGAAATCCACTTCGAAACGTGCGAACTTGAGAGGTGTCCGCAGGTGAGCTCGTTAACCGGAAAAAAGAAATAAGACTTTTGCCACTTCTCATCCTTCTCGGGGAGGTTGTCAAAGACCTTCAGTCCCGAGAGCGGACTAGCGTAAAGAGTGCCCTTGGTGCGACCTCTCTTTACTGTGTAAACTTGAAGGAAATCAGCCAAGGATAGCTTATAATCAAACTCCTCTCCCAGAGTCTGAAGACATAGGACGATCCGAACAAAGTTCGGGCACGTCTGGGGAAGTGCAAAGCCCAACTCGAACATCATCTTTACGATGAGTTCGGGAAGAAGGAATGACAGTCCGCACGCAGAGAAAAAGATTTCAAATGCGCAACAGTAGCCAGGAGGAGGATTCTCCGGGGACTCATGAGCTTCTGGGAATCTGATCTCAATCTCTGGTGGAATCCCGGTGGATCCCTTAATCTCAGCCATGTTCTCCGCAGAGAGAATCGACGGTTTATGGGGACCATAAAACGCCCAGAATCAGAGGCTTTGCGGTTTTACCCGGTGTAGATTTTGGGGGCGACATGCTTTCTGGGTAAAAGTGAGAGGGATTGATCTAGACAAAGGAGAATTGAAGAAGTTTTCCGGTGAATAGCAAAGAACAGAAGAAACGAGAAAAACGCAGAATACAACAAAAACAAACTAAAGTTTAAGAGTGGAAGGGAGAAGTCGGGTGAGTTTACCTTTATACATGGAACCAGGGAGTAATGATTGCCTGGGGAAGCGAGAGGTCTCGGTCCGCTCTTCTTCTCTCTTATAGCTTGCAAGCTACCTGGTGGGCCCTAGAGCTTGTTCGGGAAGGCAAATCCCATCATTACCAC
This sequence comes from Camelina hispida, assembly GCA_023657505.1. Lineage (NCBI taxonomy): Eukaryota > Viridiplantae > Streptophyta > Magnoliopsida > Brassicales > Brassicaceae > Camelina > Camelina hispida. The sequence continues at coordinate 22,599,978 of CP094631.1, read as the reverse complement.
AATCAAATAATGAGATATGGGGGATATTTAGTTTCCCGAAATTGGTCGTTTGGAAATCAAAAAGTCCCCGAGATAGTCGGCTCGGGAGATTTGGGGGCAACTGTTGTACCCACGATTCGTCACCTCGGATAACAAGCATGGGGCCTGGGCCGGACACGCTAAACGGGCCAAGGGCGTAGCATTGGACAGCCCATCAGGCCCAAAGAAAAGGTTGGAGCGCGGAGACGCGTCCCACGAATCAGCTCGCAGTTTGGGCTTGGTCAAAGATTCTTGCTTTCAATTAGATTGATTAGGGAGCAAGATTTGTGTAAATAATTAATTAGGCATTGATTGTGTATAATTAATTAGTATAAATACGTAAGGGGGGAGTCATTGTAAGGAGATCGAAAAACTTTTTACTCGGGCAATAAGATACACTTTTCAACATTCAAACACTCTCAGTTTAGTTCGGAACTCTAACGGTGGTGAGCTCTTCCATTCATAAAACACTTCGGAAGGAGAGATTTGGTTTTAGTTCTCACAATTAAGTTATTAATTGACCTTTGATCAGCTTAGCCCGATCAGGCTCGGACTGACCCTAAAAGCCCTTAAACAAATATAATTGTATTATGAAATAGAATTGTGATTAATCCATCACAAGACACATGTTAGGACACTGGTTTTTGTAGTATTACACTAACTCAACACTTGTCATTACCAAGTGTCTAAGTGCGTGACTCATGTCTTTTGTAATGTACTATAAATAAGGAGTTGTGTAAGAGTGTAATAGATAGTAGAAGTTCTTTGATCAAATAAGCTTTCCAATCTCTCTCTCACTCTCGTGCATGCTTCTCTCTTTCCCTCTCTTTATTATTTCTTGTACTCTTTACAAAGTATTATAAAACACACATAATTATATTCTACTTATAATTCACAACACGTTATCAGCACGAACGACTCTCGATCCGTTACGAGCATAAGCAATTTGCGATCCGTCATAAGTTTGATGTAAGATTTAAGTTATGTTAAATTTGTTTAAATTTAATTAGTTTACTTGCGCATTACTGTATGTATTATTTATCGAGTAAAAGACTATATATATACTTCTTGATCTAATGGTAGGCTCTGCCTCCTTGATCATTTAGATCTACATTCTTGATCTAATGGTAGGCTCTGCTTTCTTGATCATATGTTCAGATCTATATATTATAAATCATATGGAAGGCTATGCCTCCTAAATTTCTTTTTTTAATTTATGAATATATTATATAGCTTATAGTTTATATTTATTGCCAAAACAAGATTTTACAAAATTATTTCATAAAATTTTATATATAACAAATTATTTTATTATTTATATAGTAATCATGTCAAACTTGGCAAAGCTTGAATTCGCCGCCCTTGATGTCTCTGGGAGAAATTATATGACATGGGCATTAGATGTAAAATTATATCTGAAAGGGAATGGGCTTCTCAAAACCATTGATCCGTCAGAAACGGGGTAAGAAGAGGAAAAAGCAAGAACCATAATGTTCTTGCATCATCATCTTCACGATGGTTTAAAAAATGAATACATCACGAGAGAAAATCCTGCAGATCTCTGGATCGCGCTCAAGGATAGGTTTGATCACCAAAAGTATGTTATCTTACCAAAAGCCAAACATGAATGGCTAAACCTGAGATTTCAGGATTACAAAAGTGTAAGTGAGTACAATTCCGCTTTGTTCGGAATCACTTCAAGGATTGCTCTCTGCGGAGAAGAAGTTTCCGATTATGATATGATCGAGAAAACATTCCAAACTTTCTATCCTTCAAATGTACTCCTGCAGCAACAATATCGAGAAAGAGGGTATACTCGATATTCTGAATTAATGCAAGTTTTGCATGTTACTGAACAAAATAATGAGCTCGTGATGATAAATCATCAAACCCGTCCAACTGGATCAGCTCCACTTTCAGAAGTGAATGTTGCTACATCCAGCTATAATAATTGGCAAGGACGAGGACGTGGACGCGGACGCGGTCGAGGCCGTGGTCATAGTCGTGGAGGAGGTCGTGGAGAAGGTCGTGGACGAGGAAGAGGAAGAGGTTTCTCTCCTAGTGACTTCAACGCAAGAAAAACCAACAAGCATCTTCAAATCAATAATGTTGGTCGCGTTATAAAGAAACAAGATGAAAGTACTTGTTACAGATGCGGCATGAAAGGACATTGGTATCAGACCTGTCGTATTCCAAAACATTTGGCCGATCTGTATCAAGCATCCCAAAAGGCAAAAGAAAGAGATGTTGAGACCAACCTCATCTATGATAAAGCTGTACCTTCTTTCCATGGCTTAAACGATGAACCCCATCTTGATATAGCAGATTTTCTCGTTGATAATGAAAACGGAAAATCATGCGAATAAGGCCTATATGCCATGATATGCTTTGTCATAGTTTGATATGTAGTTTATGTTTATAAAATGTCTTTTTGGATAATAGTTTTATTGTAATATATGATAAGCTTTTTTTTGTAAGACTTTATGTTATTTTATTAATGTTTCTTTTATCAAATATTTTATCTCAGAAAATGTCAAATTTTGAGATTGAGGATGGAGATATGTGTCTAGCAGACAGTGCTACAACACACTCAATACTTAAAGAGAAAAAATATTTCTCCTCTCTCAAAATAAAAGACTCCGCTAGAAGCGTGAGCACTATATGTGGTAATGCAAAGATTATTATAGGCTTTGGAAAAGCCTGTTTTTCAATGCCAAGGGGAACAAAATTTGAAATTGATGCATTATATTGCCCCAAGTCTCATAGAAATTTAATTAGTTTCAGAGATATCCGAAGAAATGGATATCATATAGAGACTCTGAATAAGAATGGCATTGAATATCTTTGCATAACGTGTGAGGAGAAACATATATTGGAAGAATTACCAATGTTATCCTCTGGATTGTATTGCAAAAAAATAAATAATTTTGCATCTTATGTTACAGTAAACTCTAAGTTTACTAGTACATTTAAGATATGGCATGAAAGACTTGGACATCTTAGTTCAGTCATGATGCGAAAAATTGTGTAAAATTCCAATGGTCATCCATTGAAGAACGAAAGATTTTTAGATCTGATGAGTTTTCATGTGATGCATGTTCTCAAGGAAAACTTACAATTCGGCCATCGCCAGCCAAAATTGGAAATGAATCACCATTGTTCTTAGAGAGAATACATGGTGATATATGTGGACTTATCTACCCTTCATGCGGGCCGTTTCGTTATTTTATGGTAATGATTGACGCATCTAGTAGATGGTCAAATATGTGTCTATTGACAACAAGAAACACGGCTTTCGCAAAATTCATTGCCCAAATAATCAGGTTGAAATTTCAATTCCCTGATTATGCCATAAAGAAAGTCAGGCTTGATAACGCCGGTGAATTTACTTCACAAGCTTTCAATGACTATTGTATGTCAATAGGAATCGATGTGGAGCATCCGGTTCCTCATGTTCATACACAAAATGGCATGGCTGAATCTTTGATTAAACGGCTACAACTCATTGCTAGACCGTTAATATTGAGAACAAAGCTCCCAATTTCTATATGGGGTCATGCTATATTGCATGCTGCGGCATTGGTCCAAATACGACCAAGCGCATATAATAAATATTCCCCTTTACAATTAACTTCTGGCCAAGAGCCAAACATATCCTATCTCTGTATTTTTGGATGTGCGGTTTATGTTCCTATAGCCCCACCGCAAAGAACAAAAATGGAGCCACAAAGGAGATTGGGCATATATGTCGGTTATGCATCAATGAGTATAATTCGATATCTTGAACCGCAAACTAGTGATATGTTTACGGCACGTTTTGCCGATTGCCATTTTAATGAAGATGAATTTCCAGCGTTAGGGGGAGAAATTAAACAAGTACCAAAAGATATTACATGGTATACACCATCTTTGATATATCTTGATCCCCCTACAAATCAACGTGAACTGGAAGTTCAGAAAATCGAACATTTACAAAATTTGGCAAATCAATTACCAGATGCGTTCATAGATACAAAAAGGGTGACAAAGTCATATATCCCCGCTGCAAATGCACCATCAAGAGTTGAAATTCCTAGAGAGGAACTTGATGGAATCAAAGCTAATGAACCTAAGGTTCAATTGAAACGGGGGAGGCCAATGGGCTCTAAAGATAAAAATCCCCGAAAGAAAAAGAAAATGGGAGATGAAAAGGTTCAGGAAGAACCAAATAAAGAGAAAAGTCCTCAGGATGATACAGAAAAATATGAGGTTTCGATTAACTATGCCCAAAATGGAATGTTATGGTATAGAGATGAAATCGATGATGATAATGGAATATTCTCTTTTTCTGTATCTAAAGAGATCGATCATGAAAAAGATGATCTAGATCCAAGGTCCGTATCAGAATGCCAACATAGGCCTGATTGGGAGAAATGGAAAAAGGCTATGCAACTTGAGTTGCTTTCCCTCAATAAAAGAAATGTCACTGCATCTAAAGATGTAAAACCTGTTGGTTGTAAGTGGGTATTTGTGCGAAAAAGAAATGAGAAAGATGAAATCACAAGATATAAAGCCCGACAAGGTTTTTCTCAAAGACCTGGAGTTGATTATGAAGAAACATATTCTCCAGTCATGGATGCAATTACATTCAGGTACTTAATGAGTCTAACGGCTTCTAAGAATTTAGAAATGTACCTTATGGATGTAGTGACAGCATATTTATATGGATCATTAGATAATGATATATACATGAAAATCCCAGAAGGATTTAAGATTCCTGAGGCATTAGACTCTAAGTCTAATGAAATTTGTGCGATCAAATTACAGCGATCACTTTACGGATTAAAACAATCCGGGCGCATGTGGTATAATCGCTTAAGCGAATACCTATTGAAGAAAGGGTATGTTAATAATGAAATATGCCATGCGTCTTCATAAAGAAATCTCCATCGGGATTTGTGATCATTGTTGTATATGTTGATGATCTAAATATAATTGGAACTCAAAAGGAGATTGATGATGCAAGAACTCATATGAATGAAGAGTTTGAAATGAAAGATCTTGGAAACACTAAATTATGTCTCGGGCTTCAAATAGAGCATTTCCAAGATGGAGTATTTGTGCATCAATCAAATTATACGAAAAAGATTTTAAAGCGCTTTAATATGGACAAAGCGACTCCTTTGAGTACTCCAATGGTCAATAGATCTCTGAATGTCGATAGTGATCCATTCAGACCTTGTGAAAACAACGAGAAAATAATTGGTCCCGAAGTACCTTATATGAGTGCTATCGGTGGACTCATGGATCTTGCAAATTGCACTAGACCAGACATTGCATTTTTTACGAATCTACTTGCAAGATACAACTCATCCCCTACTCGCAGGCATTGGAATGGGATAAAACATATTCTCCGTTATCTTCAAGGTACGACTGACTTGGGATTATTCTATCCTAGAAACTCTTCTGTTGGTCTTGTTGGTTTTTCAGATGCAGGATATTTATCAGATCCACATAAGTCCCGATCCCAAACTGGATATGTTTTCACAATTGGAGGAACTACAATCTCATGGCGCTCACAGAAACAGACTTTGGTCGCCACTTCCTCAAATCATGCAGAAATAATTCCTCTTCATGAAGCATCGAGGGAATGTGTATGGCTCAGATCAATGACTAACCACATACAAGAATCAAGTGGAATAATCACCAAGAAAGAGCCAACAACATTATTCGAAGACAATGCTGCTTGTGTCGCCCAAATCAAAGAAGGTTACATCAAGAGCGACAGAATAAAGCATATACCTCCAAGATTTTTCTCCTACACTCAAGAACTCGAGCAAAAGAAGGAAGTTGATATCCAACATATCCGCTCAAGTGACAATGCAGCAGACCTATTCACAAAGGCGCTTCCGACTACCACATTCAGAAAGCATATACACAGTATTGGAATGCGTCATCTACGAGATTTATAAAGAAGGATCATACATATCTTTTTGAGGGGGAGATTACGTTACTATACTCTTTTTCCCTTGTCATGGTTTTTATCCCAATGGGTTTTCCCGTGACAAGGTTTTTAATGAGGTAGTACGTAACTCGTCAATGGTGATGGATAATCAAGGGGGAGTATTATGAAATAGAATTGTGATTAATCCATCACAAGACACATGTTAGGACACTTGTTTTTGTAGTATTACACTAACTCAACACTTGTCATTACCAAGTGTCTAAGTGTGTGACTCATGTCTTTTGTAATGTACTATAAATAAGGAGTTGTGAGAGTGTAATAGATAGTAGAAGTTCTTTGATCAAATAAGCTTTCCAATCTCTCTCTCACTCTCGTGCATGCTTCTCTCTTTCCCTCTTTTTATTATTTCTTGTACTCTTTACAAAGTATTGTAAAACACAAATAATTGTATTCTACTTATAATTCACAACAAATTGTACTTTTTTGCTAACATTTTTGTTTATTTGCAATATTTGATTAATAAGTTATTGTAAAAAAATTCATAACTCTAATCTTAGTTCTCATATTTACTTAATAACATTACTTAATACTTTAAAATTTTAATTTGTGATTTTTGATTTGGTCAAAGTATAAAAATTTATTTGGTTTTAAAGTTTTTATTTTAGATTAAGTTGGTTTTAGTGAATATATGTAACGCCCCGACCGCCACTTTTTAGTGGACCCATGTCCAACCCAGTCCATGGGCCCACTTTTTTTAATGGGCCTCACATTCTCTCACTAGGTCCGTGAGCACATCTATATCTGACGGCCGGTTTGCTACGTCCGGGAGGTTTTAAAGACTTGTTACCGTCCCTACAAATCACCACATGATCGACAGTCACTTCCCGGAAGGTCACCCATCCTGAGACTACTTTAGCTCAAGCACGCTTAACTCTGGAGTTCTCTTAGGCTCTTTAACTGAAAATAAAGTGCACTTTGGTGACATAGGTGGTCAAATCAATTCTTTTAAACCCACCGCAAGTCTCTGAAACCGGGGTGTCACAATTCACCTCGACTAACTGATCGTAACGTCCTCGTTACGTACCAAGACCGTCATCCCCAACGGTGTGAGCCCACTCGACTCCACACTCGTCTAGGTTCGGCTCTGATACCACTTGTAACGCTCTGACCGCCACCTCTTAGTGGGTCCTATGTCCAATCCCAGTTCATGGGCCCACTTTCCTAAATGGACCTCACTTCCTCTCACTAGTCCCGTGAGCCTATCTATATCTGACGGCCGGTTTGCTACGCTTGGGAGGTTTTAAAGACTTGTTACTGTTACCACATGATCTTTCTCTGTGTATTGTCCTCACTCGCACAGTTCCGAAGTCACTTATCGAAAGTGTACTTTGGTGACATAGGTGCCCAAATCAATTCTTTTTTGATTGATTTGTTTATATTGCATCTTTAAACATTGATTTTTAAGACAATAAGTTTGAATTTTTGATCCGTAATGATGTGACCCGAGAATGCGATAGCGGTACGGACACGTCTCGAACTCTCGATCAACTTTTGATCGGTGAAACTTTCCTCGGCAAAGACTCTCGGTTTCGGATCTATGGAAGAATCAAACGGAGGAAACGGAGTTTGAAGAGATTCAAACGAGCCGTTAAGGAAAACGGACGTGTAGCCTCGATCCGGATGGCTGAACGGAACGGATGCGGTAGCGAGTGAACGAACGGTAGCGATGGAAACGGCGGTGGAAGCGAGTCGAGATGGTTCGATGGAAAACTCGAGGTCGTGCGAAAGAGAAATCGAGGTTACGAAGGGGGTCAGATGGAAGTGACGCGAGGTGGAGATGAATGGATCGAATGACGACACAAGAGAGTTGGTTCTTCTCTTGATACGGTTGCTAACAAGATCAAACCTGGATTGAGTCTTGTTAGGGTTCTCTCACTTAGACAATCCCGGATTGGACTAATGAGAGGATGGAGACAAGTCAAGAATCTCTCTTGAGAAAAAGTTTATTTTTCATTCAAGTCTAAGGAGGCACAAAGGCTAAGAGAGAGTTTTAATACAATAGCACAAGTGAGGGTTTAGGGACACGCGGATTCACTATGAACTGCACGATCGTGTTTAGGCGTGTTTCCCTTGTAAATGGAACACGTCACCTTATTTGACTTTCAAAGTAAGCTCCCCAACGTTCAAATGCCAAAGGATCAAAGAGAATATTCTCAAAGTTCAAAATTAAACCAAAAATAAGAGGGAAGAGAGATAACCGCCTTGGCCTTGCGCGTGAAGCAACTTAGCCTTTAGGCGTTATGCGTTTAGCTCCATGCCTCGTTAAAACCTCCTCCGGTAAACCCATTGGGAAAAACCCGGAGTAAGGAAAAAGAGTACATTTCCTTGCTTAATGACTTATTTGTCTTCACTCTTGGGTAAGAGTGAAGACTAAGTGGACTGAGCCTTCGGAGTCTTCATGGGATGGCTGACACTGGACGAATGATCGGACAAATTGGTTGAGCCACTGCTTGGCCTCCTTTGCTGAGCTCTTGGAACGAGTGGTGGCTCCGGGAAGGATGGCTGGAGCCTTGGCCGCGTCTGACGAGGTTGTCCTGGTCGCGTCCGATGCGTCTTGGTCAGGCACCTTGGTCGCGTCCGGCGTGTCTTGGTCTTCTAGGCCGAGGTCGCGTCCTGTGATCACATCATTCTCTCCCCCTTGAAAAGGTTTTGTCCCTAAAACATCTTCGTCCTCACCTACATCAAACGGAACGAGGTCAGTGACATTGAAATAGGTAGACGTACCAAACTCACCTGGAAGCTCGAGTCGGTAGGCGTTGTTGTTGATCTTCTCCATGACTCGGAATGGGCCATCTCCTCGCGGGCTAAGCTTGTCCTTGCGTTTTTGCTGGAATCGGCTTACGTCCTCGGTTGAGAAAGCGTGCGTACTGCTCGTTCCTTCGTTCTATATTGGCTCGAACCTCCTCGTGTAATGCCTTGACCATTTCGGCTCTCGCAGCTCCGTCTTGATTCTCAGCTTCAATTTGTGGTATAGGGAGGAGATCCAGTGGCGTCAATGGCTTGAACCCTTATGCGACCTCAATCGGTGACTTTTTCGTGGCCGAATGCACCGCTTGATTGTACGCGAACTCGATGATCGGAATGGACTCGAGCCAGGAGCCTTTGTTGCTTGCAATAGCTGTGCGGAGTAAGGCGCCGATTGATCTGTTGACAACCTCCGTTTGGCCGTCGGTTTGAGGGTGAGCCGCGGTGGAGTAGAGGAGCTTCGTCCCGAGCTTTCGCCAAATAGTGCGCCAGAAGTGGCCAAGAAACTTGGGATCCCGATCGGATATGATGGTGCGCGGAACGCCATGGAGCCTAATGACTTGACTAAAGAACAAGTTCGCCAGTTGCACGGCGTCATAGTTCTTGTTGCATGGGATAAAATGGGCCATCGTCGAGAACCTGTCCACAACAGCCATAATACTATCTCTATGCGCCAAGAGGGGTACGCCGAGGATGAAATTCATTGATAGGTCGATCCAAGCCGCGGTTGAGACTGGTGAGGGCATGTAGAGGCCATGAGGGTGTGTTGTTGACTTGGAGGTGCGAGAAGCGATGCAACGACCGACGTGTTTCTCCACCATACAACGCATCTTTGACCAGTAGAAATGCTCCTTGAGCACAGCCAAGGTCTTGGTAATACCAAAATGACCCGATAAACCACCACTATGAGCTTCACGAACAAGCAACTCCCGGATAGAGCCATTTGGAATACACAGTCGACGTCCTCTGAACAGGAACCCCTCGTGGAGATAGAATTCGGTGTAAATTCCCTTCCCATGGTTCTGGAAACAATCCCCAAACTCAGCGTCCCCAGCATAAGCATCCTTGATGCTTTCAAAACCCAATACTCGCGCGTCCATAGTAGTGATAAGGGCGTGTCTCCTTGACAAAGCATCGGCCACCACATTTTCTTTGCCCTTCTTGTATTTAATGACGTAGGAGGAAGGATTCGATAAACTCCAACCACTTCGCATGGCGTCTTTTGAGGTTAGTCTAGCCGCGGAGGTGCTTTAGAGTTTCGTGATTGTGAATCACAAACTCTCTCGCCAGTAGATAGTGCTGCCAAACCTCCATTGCTCGCACGAGAGCGTACAACTCCTTGTCATACGTTGGATAGTTAAACGAGGCGCCACTTAGATTCTCACTAAAGTAAGCAACAGGTCGGCCTCCTTGCGTCAACACGGCTCCTATTCCAACTCCCGACGCATCACACTCGACTTCAAAGGTTTTAGTGAAGTTGGGCAAGGTGAGCAATGGTGCGTTCATGAGACGTCTCTTGAGCTCGGCAAAAGCCTTCTCTTGTTCCTCTCCCCAATGAAACTCGCTATTCTTTTTGATCACCGAGGTAAGAGGCGCGGCCACTGTACTGAAATCCTTTACAAACCACCAGTAAAAACTTGCTAGGCCGTGGAACGATCTGACTTGAGTGATGCTTGTTGGCGTGGGCCATTCCTTGATCGAGCGAACCTTCTCCTTGTCCACCCTAAGATCCTGCGAAGACACAACAAAGCCTAGGAAGACCAACTGATCAGCAGCGAACACACACTTTTTAGTGTTAGCGTAGAGTCGCTCTTCACGGAGAGTAAACAAGACTGAATTCAAATGCTCAACATGATCAGACAAATTCGAGCTATAAACGAGTATGTCATCAAAATAAACCACTACGAATTTGTTGATAAAAGATCTTAACACATGGTTCATGAGGCGCATGAATGTAGAGGGGGCGTTAGAAAGACCGAATGGCATTACCAACTATTCGTACAAACCCTGTTTCATTTTGAAGGCCGTCTTCCACTCGTCGCCCTCCTTCATACGAACTTGATGGTAGCCGCTCTTCAGGTTGATCTTTGAGAAGACGCTGGCGCCACTCAGTTCATCGAGCATATCATCAAGGCGTGGGATCGGGTGACGATATTTGATGGTAATGTTGTTGACGGCCCTACAGTCGATGCACATCCTCCATGATCCGTCTTTCTTCGGGACTAGGAGCACTGGCACGGCACACGGACTCAGGCTCTCGCGAACATATCCTTGCGCCATAAGCTCTCTGACTTGTCGTTCAAGCTCCTTTGCTTCCTCGGGGTTAACTCGGTAGGCTGGCCAGTTGGGAAGCTGTGCACCGGGTATGAGATCGATCTGATGCTCAATGCCTCTGATCGGTGGTAAGCCTTCGGGTAACTCTTCGGGGAACAAGTAAGCATATCGCCTAAGGACGTCGCGTATGACCTACGGCAAAGCCTCGATCGAGCCGTCGAGCCCTATAAGTAAAACATCTCGAAAGACCATTAGTAATACTTGGGCGGAGTCCTTAAGGGACTTCCTGACATCGCTAGACTGTATCAAAAAGTTCTTTTTATCGTTCACATCCTTAGACAACTTATTTTGCATTTCATGCACTTGCGTGGGGCTCATGGGTTTTAAACAAATTCGCTTGTTGTCATGAACGAAATAGTATTGGTTCGTGTGACCGCAATGCGTGGTGCGCTTGTCAAACTGCCATGGACGCCCCAATAAGAGGTGGATAGCTTGCATAGGTACTACATCGCATCGGACTTGGTCCTCATACGGACCAACTTTGAACGATACCATGACCTGATCTTTAACATGGATCACGGTATTGTTGTCTAACCGTTTCAAACGATAGGGATGAGGGTGTTTTGTGGTTTCAAGCTAGAGTTTCTTGACAAGACTGGAGCTTGCCACGTTAGTGCAAGATCCTCCGTCAATTATCAAGCCACAAACATGGTTACTTACAGTGCACCTCGTGTGGAAGATGTTATCGCGTTGGTTGGTGTCATCGGTGGCTACGCCGGTGATCAACACACGCCGTAACATCAACAACTCCCTGGATTCGGATTCGGCGACGGCCTCCTCCAGCTTGACCTCTCCGCTGGTGTTCTGGTCAGTCATTGTACGGATTGGTCGTTGGTGATGCGGTGCGGCTTCGCGGTGAAACCTGAATTTAAACCTCGCAAAAAGAATATTCACCAAACACAAAAGCGTGAGTTTCACTCGTTCAAAATGATCACACAGATTCTTATTTCGTCACCAATGATTGAGAACAGCTAGCAATAGTCAAACCTGCGACTAAAGCAAATAAAGCAAATAAAGCAAAAGTGAAAGTGCAAAACGACAAAAAATGCTTCATGACTAAGACCCAAAACACAAAAATAAAACGCAAGACTAGCTTTAAGGATCTAAAACTGAACTCACAAGAACACGAATGAACAGAGATATGAACCTGAAGAACAAATGCGAAAGCTAACAACCTAAGCAAACGACTAACGATCCTAAGCATGCACCAAATTAAACCAAATGAACAAACGAGTCCTGTGGAACTAAGATGCAACCTTTCCTACCAATAAACTCAAGATCGAAGCTTTAAACAAAAAGTAAAAGTTCTGGAATGAAACAACCTCGTAGGAGCGTTGAAGCTCTGATACCAAGCTGATGTGACCCGAGAATGCGATAGCGGTACGGACACGTCTCGAACTCTCGGTCAACTTTTGATCGGTGAAACTTTCCTCGGCAAAGACTCTCGGTTTTGGATCTATGGAAGAATCAAACGGGAGAAATAGAGTTTGAAGTGATTCAAACGAGCCGTTAAGGAAAACGGACGTGTAGCGTCGATCCGTACGGCTGAACGAAACGGATGCGGTAGCGAGTGAACAAACGGTAGCGATGGAAACGGCGGTGGAAGCGAGTCGAGATGGTTTGATGGAAAACTCGAGGTCGTGCGAAAGAGAACTCAAGGTTACAAAGGGGGTTAGATGGAAGTGACGCGAGGTAGAGATGAATGGATCGAATGACGACACAAGAGAGTTGGTTCTTCTCTTGATACGGTCGCTAACAAGATCAAACCCGGTTTGAGTCTTGTTAGGGTTCTCTCACTTAGACAATCCCGGATTGGACTAATGAGAGGATGGAGACAAGTCAAGAATCTCTCTTGAGAAAAAGTTTAGTTTTCATTCAAGTCTAAGGAGGCACAAAGGCTAAGAGAGAGTTTAAATACAATAGGTCAAGTGAGGGTTTAGGGACATGCGGGTTCACTATGAACCGCACAATCATCCTTAGGCGTGTTTCCCTTGTAAATGGAACACGTCACTTCATTTGACTTTCAAAGTAAGCTCCCCATCGTTCAAATGCTAAAGGATCAAAGAGAATATTCTCAAAGTTCAAAATTAAACCGAAAATAAGAGGGAAGAGCGATAACCGCCTTGGCCTTGCGCGTGAAGCAACTTAGCCTTTAGGCGTTGTGCGTTTAGCTCCATGCCTCATTAAAACCTCCTCCGGTAAACCCATTGGAAAAAACCCGGAGTAAGGAAAAAGAGTACATTTCCTTGCTTAACGACTTATTTGTCTTCACTCTTGGGTAAGAGTGAAGACTAAGCGGACTGAGCCTTCGGAGTCTTCATGGGATGGCTGGCGTTGGACGAATGATCGGACAAATAGGTTGAGCCGCTGCTTGGCCGCCTTTGCTGAGCTCTTGGAACGAGTGGTGGCTCCGGGAAGGATGGCTGGAGCCTTGGCCGCGTCTGACGAGGTTGTCCTGGTCGCGTCCGATGCGTCTTGGTCAGGCGCCTCTGTCGCGTCCGCGTGTCTTGGTCTTCTAGGCCGAGGTCGCGTCCTGCGATCACATCACGTAAGATAAGCCCAAAAAAACTCAAAAAACCCTGTAGCTCTATCAGAGCCGGACCTACATTTAAAATATAGACTCAGAAATATTTTGAACCGGACCAAACTAGACTCAAATATATGCGAATTTTACGGGTTTTGGGCTTCCTTCCCTTTCAGTTCCACACAAGTTGCTGAATCTTCGAGACAAAACATACGAACACATTTGCTTTCTCAGATTTAGACATGTGGCTTTAAGCCAAATAATCTTCGCATATCGATATAAAATATTCTTAGTCTTAATTAGATCGTTTTTTTTTTCAACTGATATCATCGATAAAATTTGGAAAAGTGATTGCCAGCTATGTCAAATATATGCCAACACATCGCCACACATACAAACAATATAAATGTTTTATTAACTACACAAACTATTATCATTACATACGGACATGCATAAACAAACATGAGTTATGTGTATAACACCATAACCATCTAATTCTGATACTTTCTTTGCCGGAATCCGGGGTTGACCGGTATTGACCGGCGTTGACTGATATTGACTGGTGTTGACCAATTTTTTTTTTCATAAACAACAAAAATCAACAAAATAATTACATAACTTTACTAAAAGATTATATAATAAAATTTTACACAAAATAGTATAACATATATACATTTTCCTTTTGTAAATTCAAAAGTTAGTTTTAAATTTTATACCATATTATATTTATTATATACAAAAGGAAATATATATTTGTTATGTACCATATTATATTTGTTATATACAAAAGGAAAATGTATATTTGTTATAATACGTTGTAGTAAAATTTTGTTATATACAAAACTTTCCTTTTATATAACAAATATAATATGATATATAACAAATGATGAGACATATAATTTTTTTCTTAAAATCTTTTGGCTTAAAAATGTTCATAGACTTTTTATAATTGAGTCTAATTTGTTTTTTTTTGTCAAAGTATATTTAACCTTTGATTTACCATTATTTTCATATATTTTTTATATAAAAATATTTAATAGCATGCTACATAATAAAATATAATAGGATATACAAATGATATGGTATAAAATTAAAAACCAAATTTTGAATTGATAAAAGGAAAATGTATATTTTTTGTATTATTTTGTAGTAAAAATTTATTATATAATTTTTAGTAAAGTTATGTAATTTTTTTAACTTTTGTTTTTTGTAAAAAATAAATAAAATTTTTATTTTTTTGGTCAACACCGGTTAGCATTGGTCAACGCCGGTCAATACCGGTCAACACCGGATTCCGGCAAACAAATCATTGGAATTAGATGGTTATGGTGTTGTACACATAACTCATGTTTGTTTATGCATGTCCTTATGTAATGACAATAGTTCATGTAGCTAATAAAACATTTATATTGTTTGTATGTGTGGCTATGTGTAGGCCAATACTTGGCGTAGTTGGCAAACATTTTTCCATAAAATTTGTAAGGACATTTTTTGAATTACAGCTTAAGCTGACAAAAATCAAAGATATCTCTAAAGTTTAAAGCTTGAAAAAAGGAAATTAAGCCGGTAAACTTCTACTCTTAAATCATCTGAAAATTGATTTAAATTCTCTAGTTAATCATCTTTAAAACATTTTGGAAAATATCCATGAGAGAAGGATGATGAAAGTTTTGTTTATAGAAAATATAAAAACAAAGTTTGAAGGGGGAGTATTACAGAGATACATCTCCAAAATCTTATTTGAGCAATTTAGAAATCGTTAAAAACATGTTAAATAAATATTTAATTTTGATTGAAAATATACTATTAAGAATAATATTCACCACTTCAACTTTTTTTTTGATCTTTTTTACTTAAGAAAAAAACATCACATCTATATATTAATTCTATATATTAATACCATACATACATTCAAATTTTAATAATCAAACATATATTACTCAATTTTATATGTGACAAACTTGAAAAAATAAGAGTTTATCAACTTTAAATTTGAAACTTATTATCAATAGACGCTACCAGGGGCGGAGCCAGTAAGGTGAGAGTGGGGTCAGCTGTGTTAGAATTACGGAATTAATGAGAGAATAATCGAAAAAATAAGAGAGGAAAAAGACTTAATTAGAATCCATCTTATGTTTGTTACATGACCATATATAGGGAGACAATGAGATACTAGCCGTTAGTGATACAAAAGGGAAGGAAAGAAGATATTCTCCTGAGATTAGTCTCGATCCGTTTTAATGATGATAGCGACCTTTCCTTACTCAACTTCACTCGTCCCCAAGGTAAACATGTGACCTCTCCTTAAGATATTTTGCTCTCCTCTCTTCTAGATCCTTCTCTTCTTATGGACTTCTTATTACTAAGGCCTCTCCTTCTTATTTAACAAACCGAATCATGGCCTAATGGCCTAAGCTGCATGGTCACTTGTACGGACGCTTGTACGGACATCCGTACGGACAACCTTGATCTCGTGTCATAGATCAATACTCCCCCTCAAGCTTAACCAAGTGAAACGGTTAAGCTTGGAACCCCGTAAGCCATCACCTCATTAAAAACCTCAAAGTAGAAAACCACATGGGACAAAACTACCTTGAGGGAAAAAGAGTGTGATGGTCACGGTTAGGAGACTTGATCAAGGGTGAGTCAAGTCCACCAGTCCGAGTGAGTCTTCTTGAAACCGTATCCTATGAGTGTGGTGCTCAACTTGTGATACCAGGCTCGCGGAGATTTCTTTAAACCATATATAGCCTTCCTTAGTCTCAATACTTTTCCAGGAGCAATCATGTCTTCGAGGCCCGGTGGTGGTGTCATGTAAACTTCCTCCTTTAATTCTCCTTGTAGGAAGGCATTTTTTACATCCATCTGCCATAACTCCCAAGATAGGTTTGTGGCTAGGGATAGAACTACTCTCACCGTATGCAGCTTAGCCACTGGTGCAAACATATCTTTATAATCCTGGCCATACGTTTGAGTAAAGCCGCGAGCCACCAGTCGTGCCTTGTATCTCTTGATGTCCCCATTGCTCAAGTGTTTGATCGTGAAAACCCATTTCGAACTCACCGCCTTTTTCCCTGGTGGTAGGTCTGCCTCGTCCCAAGTGTGATTGCGTATCATAGCATCGACCTCATCATCTACTGCTCCAAGCCATTCCTTGCTTTCCTTTGCTTTGTCATAAGTGTTTGGTATTGGTTGTGCGTCTAGCTTCCCAAGAAACACTTGATGATCGGCTGGTAGATGCGCAAGAGAGCACACAGCTTGTATAGGGTGCGCTATAGCATTGTTGTTGTAGTAGAAACGTGACCGGACTCGTGTACTCCGACGTAGCGGCTGTCGAGCTGGTTGTGGTTCGGGAGCTGGCAGAGGCAGTGTTTGGTCTGACCGGACTCGTGTACTCCGACGTAGCGGCTGTGGAGCTGGTTGTGGTTTGGGAGCTGGCACAGGCAGTGTTTGGTCTACAGAAGCTGGTTCTTCAGTGACTTGTTCTTCTAGCCTATCGTTCTCCCCCTCCGGCTCCGGGGCCACAACATCAGCCGGGATAGACGACGATTCGGGCAGAGGCTCCGAAGGGCCGGGAAGTGAATCAGGTGTAGTATCCTGGGACAATTGCGAGGGTTGAGTGGTCGAGACACCGAGATGATCTAGTAAGAACTTGAGACCGACAGACTGATCCATAGGCGTTGCCAAGTCTCTCAAGCCCGCCCAATCTTTCTTGTCAAAGTAACCTTGGTCTTCAAGGAACTTAACATCACGAGAGACAAAGGTGCGGTTATTGACCGGATCAAAACATTTGTAGCCTTTTTGAGTGATGGAATAGCCTAAAAACATGCACTTGGTGCTCTTGGCTTCAAACTTATTCCGTAGTTCACCTGGTACCAAAACAAAACAAACACAACCAAACACTTTTAGGTGATTAAGTGATGGTTTAAATTGGTTTAGTACCTCAAATGGTGATCGATCTTCCAAGATCTTAGTTGAAGTCCGGTTGATTAGATAGCAGGCCGTCATCACTGCATCTCCCCAATATCTTCTTGGAACATTGGTGTGAAACATCATTGATCTTGCTACTTCCATCAAGTGTCGGTTCTTTCTTTCGGCTACACCGTTTTGTTGAGGAGTGTAGGGACAACTCGTTTGATGAACAATGCCATGTTTTGCTAGGTGTTCTTTGAATCGATTGCTTGTATACTCGCCTCTATTGTCTGTTCTAAACACTTTAATCTTAGCATTAAACTGATTAGTGACATAGTTTTGGAAATTTATAAATGCATCAATCACACGGTCCTTGGAGGGAAGTAAGGTTACCCAAGTATATTTTGATTTTTCATCTATAAATGTCACAAAATACTTGTTACTATCCCTAGAAACACATGGAGAGGTCCAAACGTCTGAATGAACTAAGTCAAAGCATTTTTCATAAAAAGTAGTAGACTTAGAGAAAACAGTTTTACAATGTTTGCCAAGTATATAAGCCTCACAACTAGAGTGATCAAAAGAAAAATTAGGAAACATTAATTCAAGAGCCCTAGAGTGAGGATGACCTAGCCTAGCATGCCACATTGCATTCAAAGAAATTCCAAGACAAGAACTAAAAAAAACAGATTTTGGTAAACTTGGTGAACTATCTTCAAGAATATAAAGATCATCTTTGGTTCCACCTACACCAATCAGTTTTCCAGTCTCAATATCCTGAAAGTAAACATCATTAGGCCCAAATATAGCATAGCAATTTAGATCATTGGTAGCTCTCTTAACCGACAAAAGATTTGAATTAAACTTAGGCATATAAAACGCTTTAGACTCTTTGTTAAATAATTTTAAGTCGCCTATGCCTTGAATTGGTATTTTCTCCCCATTATCAATAACTACATTTCCCTTAGCCGGTTCTATATTATTTAGAAAGTTCGAGTTACTAATCATATGGTGAGAGGCACCCGAATCTACTACTAAGGAGTTATTAAGCTCGAGGGTAGAAAATGTTTTACCACTTGACTCCTTGAGAGCCAAGGACTTGAAGAAGGCCTCCAAGTCAGATTTCCTCACATAGTCTCCGGAGACTGCCTCTTCACCGTTCTTCGAGGAACCGCCGGTCTGGGCTTGTTCGTCCTTGGTGTGAGTCACGTTGGCTCTCGGATCTTTGTGATGGTGACTTGGGCGCAAGTGAGGGTGAAGAAACCAACATTTCTCCTTAGTATGGTTCTTCCTCTTACAATGCTCACATCCTCCCTTTGACTTCTGATCCTCTTGTTTGAAGACTCCTTTGTTGGCCGTGACAAGCTCCCCCTTACCACTAAACAATCCGAGAGAGCCTTGTTCTTTTTGTATCTGTGCGCACACATCATCGGGGCTTGGAAGCTTTTCTGACCTTAGGATGTGTTTGATGAGGTCGTTGAAGGTCAGATTGAGGGTGAGTAGCAAAGCGAAGACCTTGTCTTGTTCCCTTCGCTCGTTGAGTACAGCCGGGTCCATGGTGTTTGGTCGGAGCATTTCGAATTCAGCCCAAAGTGACCTAAACTTCCCAAAATGTTTGTTAAACTCCATATCCTCTTGACTCAGGTCATTGATAGACTTCTTGACTTCAAAGACTTGGGTGAGGTTGGAGACATTGCCGAAGACATTCTTGAGGGTCTCCCATAGTTCGCTAGCCGTTTCACAATAAGAATAGGCTTCTAGTATGGGAGCCTCAAGGGAGTTTTGAAGTATGTAGAGGACAGTTTGGTCTTCTTGAAACCACTTAGCCTCTTCTTGACGCTTAGCCTCTTCTTCATCTTCTTTGATGGTTTCTTTTCCATCTTCTTTGGTGACTAACTCTTCCACCTTCGATGTGGCTCCAAAGTCCGCGGCCACACAGCGCGGTTTTGGTGGTTCTTGACCATAGCAGATAGTTTCCTCCTTTGAGGACAGTCGGTAGAACAAGCGGCTTGGTGTTCTCCATGGTAGAATACTATTGACCGCCAGGTAAAGCTTTTGACCGGTGGATAAACGTAAGAAAACCGAACAAGAGTAGAAAGCGAACAACAAGAATGGAGAATCAAAGCTAGAATAAAAGAGAATGGAGCTGGTTTTGTCAAGAACAGAAACCTGGCTCTGATACCATGTTAGAATTGCGGAATTAATGAGAGAATAATCGAAAGAATAAGAGATGAAAAAGACTTAATTAGAATCCATCTTATGTTTGTTACATGACCATATATAGGGAGACAATGAGATACTAGCCGTTAGTGATACAAAAGGGGAGGAAATAAGATATTCTCATGAGATTAGTCTCGATCCGTTTTAATGATGATAGCGACCTTTCCTTACTCGACTTCACTCGTCCCCAAGGTAAACATGTGACCTCTCCTTAAGATATTTGCTCTCCTCTCTTCTAAATCCTTCTCTTCTTATGGGTTTCTTATTACTAAGACCTCTCCTTCTTATTTAACAAACCGAACCATGGCCTAATGGCCTAAGCCGCATGGTCACTTGTACGGACGCTTGTACGGACATCCGTATGGACAACCTTGATCTCGTGTCCTAGATCAATAAGCTGACTCCTTAAAAAAAAATTCTGGTATATTTTTACTTATAAATAATAAAATGACCCTCTCAAATTTTGTATTTTGAACCCATTAAATTTAAAACTTTCATCTTAACCCTAACAAAATTTACTTTTTGACCCTATTAAAATAAAATTTATACTTTGATCCTCCAAAAAATTTGCATTTTTATCCTAGAAAAAAATAAAATTTTATATTGACCTCATAAATTTTATATTTTTATCTTATTAGAAAAAAAAAAAATTCTTCTAACCCCTTTCAACTTTTGGTCTGGCTCCACCACTAGACGCAACCAAAACCAATATTCTCAAAGTTTTGATAAATGATCAACATGTTTTAAAAAGTTAAGATTATATTATTGTTAACTTTTTTAAAAATATATTATATAATACTCTTCAATAACTCTCTATTAACTTCTCCGGAGGTTTATTGGTTTATGGAATCATGTTTTATTGGTTATACGATTCTTAATATCAATATAGTATCTGATAAAATTATTTTGTAAACTGGAACGATATAAATCGTTAAAAAATAGTTCAATGTTGTAAGAAAAAATGGTAAATATGTACAAAAGAAAACTCTATGTATTAAAAATAAATTTTCTTGTAAAACTTTTATATTCGATAAGTTTTAAAATTGTATATTTTATAACGTTTTATATCCTTTTGTAAAGTTGTTACCAATCAATACCATAATCTAAACACATCTTTTTCTGATTCAATCTAACATCAAGGTCTATTTTGAATTTTATTTGATGTGTTTTCTTTTGGTAGTATAATTCCATAGAAATTTTAATTACGACTATACTTTGTAATATGTTTTTAAATAACTCTTTTTCGAAACTTTGTATAGCCATTTTTATGAAAATAAATACAGTATAAGCTAAATTTTATATATTAGTTGAGGTTATGAAATCTACAGCTCATCTATTAGATAAGTATTTTATATATTTTTTACGAGAGATATTGTGGACCAATCGATAAGAGACATATAAAATTCTAAACATGTAATATTCGATGTGATTAGGTATTTTGTCTTCTATTTCCGGCAAGCGATCGACTTAAAAAAAAAAATCCTTATTATAGAATTATAAAAATATAAATAAATATATAGTACGTATTAGAAACCTAGACGATTGACTTGAAAACCAGACCCTCAAATAATTGGAACTGTATAAAATAAATAATGAAGCTAGTCTACGCTATAAGTCATTATTATTCAAGGATTAGTTGAAAACATAGCCAACCCAATTAATATTTGTTCTCTGTTGCTTCATTCAAGACATCTATTGCTTCGATACGGCAACACTAATTTTATTAAATCTAATTAAAATGTGACAAAAATACGAAGTTTGGTGACATATGTGTACCATATATCTTTAGAAAATAAAATTAAATATAATTGTGTATGTATTATGTTTACACTAGTTAAATACGCTAAATGATATGTTTTGTAACTATTAAATAAAGGAGGTTGAAAGATCAAATATACTGTATTAATTAAACAGAATAATATTAGGACCAAAAATATAGGCAAACAAGAAACAGGTTAAGGATTAAGACAGTACATAAATAAGGATAATTAATTTTTATAGAACTATACTGTTATAAGATGGTGTCCACTGATTAGGGTTGTCAATATCTTTCTTTTCTCATTGTACATTCACATCCACTAAATTAAAGAAAACTAATGCATATAATAGTAACTTAAATGGCATCATCACATTACATAAAATTAATGCCAACTATACACAATTAGTGACATTTATACACATACAGCAAACTGGAGTTTTTAATTCATATTTCTTTCAAAGGATTTTTTAACATCCATTAGTCATTTGCCTCAAAAAAAAAAAAAAAAAAAAAAAATCCATTAGTCCTGTTTTTTACAGCCACATTTTTATCCTTCATTAATTAGCAAAAGAATATTCTTCGATCACAAAGCCCCCACAATTTTTTTGTAAGAACTTATTGTGGTCGCTTTTCCTAATCGAAAAGCATAATTACTAGTATAAATAAGTTAGCTATGTTGTCGGATTAATAAGTATACAAAGCTTATTGCTGCAGATAGAAATGTTTGTCTTGTATATCTAACCGATAAAAAAATTAGTTCGAAAACCAAACTTTTATTTGTTTAGTTCATTTTTTTTCGGGAAAATACCCGAAAAATACGCCATCTATTTTTTTTCTGGAAGTTTAATACCTGTAATTATTAAATTGGAAGATTAATACCTGCTTTAATTTTCATTGTCCTTAAAAACCATGGTTTAATTTTTGAAGGAAGATCGATGCTTACGCCTTAACGCCTGTTAAATCTAATAATGGAATTGTAACCATGGTTAGAAGATTAACCCACGTGGTTAATAAGAGGTAACTAAAGGACACTGTTGCCCTTAATGTTTTCCCCCAATTCGATTTCACAAGTCTCGAACCATAAAACGATTTTTTCTTCTCACCGTGAGCAAAACCCCTAAATCCGTTGAATGAGATGATTGTTACAGAGAGCGTTTGATTTTGGTTGATTTTATGGAGGGTACGACGCGATAACTACAGAGAGATGAGGTATGTATTTATTTCGTTGCAATTTCAATGTTTAGGGTTCGAGTGGGTCGCGACTGAGGGTTCGTGGGGGTCGCGAGTTAGGGTTCGAGTCGGTTTCGAGTTCAACTGGGTCTTTATCAATGGTTTAGGGTGGGTTCGAGTTCGATTGGGGATATAATTGATTTGGATGTTGAATTAGGATTCGTGGGGGCCGCGATTTAGGGTTCGAGTCAATTTGGGGATTTAGGGTTCGAGTCAATTTGGGTGTTTAAAGCGGGTTTAATTGGGGGTTGAATTAGGGTTCAATTATATATTGGGATCCCATTAGATATTTGATGGCTAATGAATTTTTTTTTCTTTTTTTCAGTGGATTCGAACAAATCAAACTCAATATTCACTTTAGAGGAGATGTCACATTCAATGATGGGTCTTTTCTCTATGTTGGAGGAGAAGAGTATAAAGCGATGCTGATTGATCCAGACTTGATGACTTGGTCAATTTTCGACGAGTTCTACGCTGAGAATGAAGTATCAGGGGTAGTAGAACAAGTATGGTACAAGCTTCCAAAAGAAGATATGTCTGCAGCAAGAGCTATGGAAACAGACAGAGATAGTGGGATAAGGAAGTTGTGTGCTGAAGCTGAGAGTGGTGGCGAAGTCGACATATTCATACAACAAGCTGTGTCTCAACCCTCTCTTATGTTCCCTCTGTCTCAACCTGATGATCAGTGTGATGTTGAAGTGCCTGAGATGTCTGATGAAGAGAATGAAGGAGATAAAAACGATGATGTTGATGAGGAGCTAGGACAAGATCAAGGACAAGATCAAGGAAAAGATCAAGGAGATGATCCTATAGAAGAAGTTGTTGGGGGTGAGCATGATCCTCTATTTAGTGCTTTTTACGAAGAGATTAATAGGGAATCTGAGAGACAGGATCAGCGAGAGGTTGATGTAGAAGCTGCTCGTTACGAAGCTGAGGAAGAAGCTGCTCGTCAGGCTGCAGAAGATGCTGTGCGTGAAGAAGAGGAGGAAGAATTTGAGAGGCAATGCCAATGCATGGATGCTGAGCGTCCGGAACCTGCTATGGACACAGATGAAGAATGGGATGCTTTTGACCGGTATGAAAGAGAAGTATCAAGAGCTAGTTACTCAAAGGATAAGCCACCTTACTTGTGGATTAAGCAGATGTTTCGTAATGGAGAGGAGTTCAAGGATCAGCTTTTAAGATATGTATTGAAGATGAATTATGATGTAAAGCTTTGTAAATGTGGTCAGACATAGTTGGCGGCGATTTGCAGACATGATAAATGTCCTTGGAAGATCTTTTGTTCTGTGGATAAGCGGGTAGGGAGATGGTCAGTGAAGACATTGGTTGATATTCATAACCATTCCGTGAGTGGGAAAGCAAGGTTGTTGAAACAGGGTGTAATTGGAAGGTTATTCAGAGAAGAAGCAAGAAGAAGGCCGTCTCTGAGTTGGACTGACATCAAGGATGAGATCATGATGAGGTACACGATCTCAGTCTCTAAGTGGATTTGCCAAAAAGCAAGGAGGATAGCGTTTGATTTGGTGATACAAACACAAAGACAACAGTTTGCAAAGTTGTGGAGAACATTGAACCTGTAAATGGTGAAAGGTTGTGGCAGAGAACGGGCAAAGGACCAGTTGAAGTGCCTGATAAGAGGAAAAAACGAGGACGCCCAAAGAAGTTTAATAGGATAAAGAAGCCAGGTGAATCATCAACTAATCCAACTAAGCTTACAAGAGAAGGTAAAACTGTGACTTGTAGCAACTGTAAACAAATGGGTCACAATAAGGGAACCTGCAAACAACAAACAGTCCACTTACCTCCTCCACGCAAAAGGGGCAGACCACGAAAAAGTCTGGTAAGTAATCTGACTAAGATGTGAATGAATGATGATAGCTTGATTTATTATAAGAATGTGATATCATGGTTGTTATAGGATAATGATGATCCTTGGAGTATCCACAATGCACCAAAGAGGTGGAAGCCTGCTCAAAGCCAATCGACACCACCTGTTGCACAAAGTCAATCTGCACAAAACCAAGAAGTTCCGCAGCATTCAAGTGCTCCACCAGCAACAAAAAGAGTGGTACAGGACGTGCACGTGGTCGTCCTCCAGGACGTGGAAATGGTTGTGGCAAGGCGAAAGGCAAAGGTCGTGGCAAGGGTGGCAAGGACGACGATGCTCCAAAACTGCCGGTCTTTTTGTCTCATTGGTCTGATAAGGTGTTTGATGTTTGGCGGCCTGAAAAAAAGTCAGATTAATCTATCTATGTTTTAAACTCACTTGTAGGATGATTTCGGGTTGGATGTTGTCTTTGTTTTCGTAGGATCCTGTTTTTTTTTTTGGTGCTAGGATCTGCTTTCGTTCAAACTAACAGCGATGAATGACATTACAAGTTTTTGGATTTGAATTTTTTTGGATTTCATTGATAAGATTAGAGTTACAAACACACAAATGTAAACTGAAAACAACAACAACGAAACCTTCCCAACATAACCTACTTCCCCATTGCAAGAATCATCCCAATTACAACAATGAAACTGACCCAAGACAGCAAGATGAACTGTCGAAGCATGTTTTCCCTCTCAATAGCTACCCTTACTGAATTTTCAAGCTTCTTCTTCTCTTCATCCTCTGTCGAACCACTCACCCTTTCTTCATTCATTGCCCTAAGAGTTTCTTTCAGCTGCTTGATCTCATCTCTAGCCTCTAGTAGGCTCGCCTTCTGCCACCCATATGGTGAGTGTTCATCTGCCCACCTAAAGAATCCATGAACAACACATTTATAGAATCTTCTACCCGGATTGTCATTGGTCCATGACTTTGCAACAATTGTAACTCTACCACACTTGCTGCAAAGAGGACCCCAGCTCTTGCTCGAATTCGCATCAGACCCTGAACCTTGGCTCACCATTCTTTCAAACCAAATTTGATTTTGTGATTTTTTTAACTTCTAGGGTTCTTAGACTTGTGAAATCGATTTGGGGAAGAAGAAGAGGGCAACAATGTCCTTTAGTTGCTCTTATTAAGCACGTGGGTTAATCTTTTAACCATGGTTTACGATTCCGTTATTAGATTTAACAGGCGTTAAGGCGTAAGCATCGATCTTCCTTCAAAAATTAAACCATGGTATTTAAGGACAATGAAAATTAAACCAGATATTAATCTTCCAATTTAATAACTACGGGTATTAAACTTCCAGAAAAAAAATAGATGGCGTATTTTTCGGGTATTTTCCCTTTTTTTTTTCTAAACACATGTCGATCCAATTATTGTAGACATTCAACTACTTTGATGGTAATTTTTCTACAATAATGAACAAACAATATGTACTCCTTGTGATTAGTGAGATGGTAATCTTTCTAGATGGTAATTTTTCTACAAATAATAAACTACTTAGATGGTAATATTCCTACAAATAAAGAACAAACATATACTTGTTGTGATTAGTGAGATGGTAATTTTCCAACATATAATTAATGAACAAACATGTATTCGTTATAATTAGTGACTTAGTGTGATGGTATTTTTCCTACAAATAATGAACAAACATGTACTCGTTGTGATTAGTGAGATATTTATGAGGACTTAGTGACACTCTCCAATATAACAACAAAAACCACATTTACTGATTTTAAAACTGTTAACTAGATTTTAATCTGCGGTATACCGCCAAATAATTATTTTAATAATTATAATTAAGAAAGATGTATATTATATTTTGTGTTTGTTTTAATATATTTTGGTTAATATTTAGATTTTATAATTTTAGATAAATTATATTTTTTGTGTTTGGTACCGGTTAACTCGTTTAGTATGAGACTAAAATATTTTATAAATTTTAATAGACCAACCCGTAAAAAACTATATAATCATATTTATATAATATCTAACCCCCTTTATCATATGGCCAGCAATAATTTTTTTTTTAGCAAGTTAAAAGTATCTAGAATAGTTAGATTATAAAAACTAATTTCTTTAGAGATATTTAATTATCTTTTCAGATACTAATTTAAAGTATGGTTATATTACAAATAATAACTTCGAATTTTGATATTTATTCAAATGGTAAGGATTTAATTATGTAACTCTTAAAAAATGTTATTTTGTCAAACGTACTTCCGATTTAATAATAAGAAGATTATCATATTAATATACGATAAAAAAATTATGTTTTTTTGGAATTTATTTATATGAAAAATCATCAATATATAATATAATTTGATCTTTAAACTTTATTCGGTCGGATAAACTAACAGTCAATACGTGTTTAGATGGGTAGAACCTAGCTCAATTTCCACTCATGGTTAAAATTCATTGTTTGACCTAAACTTAACTATACGTATCATCAATTATAAAATCTAGAGGAAAACTTTTTAACGTTTTAGAGAACATTCACTTTTCAATGAGCGGTATTATGATTCCGTCTCCAAAGAGCAGTGTAACACCCCCGACACGTTCTAAATATAAGAACAAATCGGAAGCGCTACTTAAGATCCTCGTAGTTGGCCAACCAAGGTTTTAGGAACGAATCCAATCGCCCTAGTTATCCAACCGCGAGCGCCGACCTTTCAAACACAACCTAAGACTTTACAACCCATACCGCGAGCGCGAGTTGTGTTAAGTACGGACTAGACTTAATATCAGTTGGAATAACCATTTAGCTTTTGGAAATTCGAGTCTTTACATATATATAGTATACGGGAAATTTTTTTACCAAAACATTTATATAGTTTTCAGATCCTTTTATAAAACCATACATAATATACATAGTAAGAATCTACAAAAGCTGTAAAACCTACATTGATTCGCCTAGGTCACATTGCTTCTACTACGGAGATCTTTCGACTAAGGATTCTAGGAAAAATAAAGTAGAATCATAAGTAATCTAGCATTACTTAGTGAGGCCGATATCTAAAGAAATCTTACCATGGATACCTAAAGAAATCTTACCCAGGGATACCTAAAGAAATCCTACCCATCTACCTATCCCCAAGCAGCAAGCATTACGGATCCATCCAACAAGCAATGATACAATGCAACAAGTGTAATCAAGTGCAATGTAGTACAAGCAAATGCATTAAGACTCGGATTTAAGTATGCAGCAGAGATAATGAATATACATGCTTCTAACCTAAGTAAGGCCTTCTATGAATACATGATATCCCAAGGCAGTGCCCTATACTCCTACACACAAAGTCTAAAAGAGATCTTCATCCCTCCATACTACATCGTCATCGTCAATGATACAATGCAACAAGTGTAATCAAGTGCAATGTAGTACAAGCAAATGCATTAAGACTTGGATTTAAGTATGCAGCAGAGATAATGAATATACATGCTTCTAACCTAAGTAAGGCCTTCTACGAATACATAATATCCCAAGGCAATGCCCTATACTCCTACACACAAATTCTAAAAGAGATCTTCATCCCTTCATACTACATCGTCATTTAGCGTCCAGCCGGGCATGACCCGCTCAGAACCTTTGTAAGCCATAACGTTACGGAGTTACACACAACGCACAACAGACGGATGGGATCCTCATGATTCGCCTAATGCTAGCTACCTAACTAACAATACATCAATGCAACTATGATCATGTACTAATGGAACAATGCAAGTGGTACCTAAGATAATGCACACAAAGATCATATAACAAGCAATAACACAATCAAGAATATCAAGTCTCACACAAGAATTTCATACCAATCAATCTACACAACAATGAACAGGTAGTTCCATACTTAAACGCTAGTGACTACTAAGCAGTTCTAATCTTAACGCTAATCAATAAGCAATTCTAACTTAAGCGCTAATAACTAACTAAATCTTAATCAACCAACTTAATCCCACTTAATTAATTTAATCCTACTTAACTAACTTAATCTTACTTAATTAACTTAATGTTACTTAACTAACTTAATCTTACTTAATTAACTTAATCCTAAACTAAACAAGTAATTAAATATAACATCAATTAAATAAACTAATTAAATAAAAATTAGACTGGCCTATTCGCGTGCTACTTCCACGTGATCATAAACTCACCTAGGTTTCTTCGGCGCTTCGCAGCTCTCCGCGCGCTCCTCCCAAGCGTTAAGGGTTTTCTACTGAATTTCCGAGTCTGAGGAACAAATGGGGCGGAAGGGCGGAAGGAGGTTTATATAGCCTCCTTAGGTCGGTTTAACCAAGCAGGAGGTGGCACTGGTCAGTTGTTGGTGCGACACATAGCAGACACCCATCGCAGCTCCGGTGGTGACACATGGCGAATGGATAAGGATGACTTCACCGGATAAGCTTCACGCCCTTGTGGATAAGGACAAAGGTTAATAGGATAAGGATCACCATGGGATGATCCTGGCCGGCAATTCCCTTCAGCTAGCGCCCTTGCATTAGCGTACCGGTATGGCCGTTTCCGACCACCGAGTACCAAGCTGGTGGGTGATACATAAGGTTATCTGCTTGTGTGTCAGCATAGGAGAATGATACGTACCGGATCAATCCTTCCCTCGTGCAAATTACCGATGGCAACCCGTACTGACTGGTGATACCACTACTCCGCATTACCGATAGCCATCCTGCGTTGGCCGGTGTCACCATTATCTGGGCTACAAATAACAATCCGCGTTAACTAGTACTACCATCGTTTGGATCATTGATATTTACTGATCAACAGGTCAATTAAAACCCAATGTGTACTCCACCACGATCTAGTGGTATCATTGTAACACTTCAGGATCGAATCCACAAAGACCAAGCAATTGCACTATGAAATTATCAAGATCAAATATAGCTAAGACAAAAGAAGTTTGAGTTTGAAAATCACTAACAAAGCAGTAAATAAATGAGTGTTTTAAATCAATAAATAAAAGCATTGGGTGCAGGAAATCATTAGGGATTATGATCACGAATTTAGATGATTAGATAGGGATGCATTAAACACTACTCTTGAACTCAAATCACATTTGTAAAGTTATCTTACTTCCGCAGCAATAACTATCTAAGCAATGAATTTACTAAATCCTAAACTTCTGTTTGAATCCAGCATTAATAGGTTCAAGTTTGATTAGTTTACAAAATGCCTCAACTTCAACTTCCGTTGGCTGAGGTCCACCTTGCTCACCTAAGTTCTTTTCCAGCAACTCAACAACACTTTTGGTGCCACGATGAATTAAACCTACAATCATAATCTAGGTAGCTAATCTAGTTTAAGCTTTAAGAACAACAAAAGATGAAGAACAAAATAGATCAATCCCGAATCTAACAAACCTAGCATCAATTAATCATAGAAACCCTTCTGAAACCCTAAACCCAATTGAGAAACTACTCTGACATGGAGAAACAGAAACAGCAGATCAATGATGAAGAAAACATAATTGAATTGCAAAAGAATAGAAAATAGGGTTTAGAAATCTTCTCCAAAGTGTCAAGAAAGATTAGAGATCTTCTCCCTTAGCTCTCAATACAAAATAGTCTCAGAAAAATAAAGTTTATGTCTCTGGAGGCCGAGGCTCTAACTTAAATATCAAAATAAAACCCTATGAGTCGGGTTAAAACGAAAAAGGAAAAGTTGCTTCGGGTTCGGGACTGGTCGATCCCAAATGCGGATCAGCCGATCATGGATGCGTTTTCTGTGTTTGCTCCATCTGCTTTGCTAGTCCGATCAGTCTTCACCAATTTTGCTCCAGATGCTTGTTTTCATCCCTAAAACACTCAGTTTCCTTCCAAAGTAGCTTAGAACCTGTACAGACTCACAAAAGACTAAAAAGACTCTAAAAGCACACTTGGTCCTAACAAAAGACTCAAAACAAATGTAAAAACTATAGCTAAAACCCTATAAAATACAGACACATTATTGACCCGCGTTAGCTTGTACCGCCACTGTCCGGATCGCCTAAAGCAACTTCGCTCTGCTGGTACTACCATAACCAACCATCACCTTAACCCGTACCAACCATCACCTTAACCCGTACCAACCTGCCTTAGTCCAAATTTCCTTGACCCCTCCTAATTTTTCTAGACCAGCTAAGGTTTCCTAGATAAGACTAGTTTTAAGATCTTACCTGTGGGTTCCTCGACCAACTTAGGGACATTGCCGATAGCCTGACTTTCCATATCATTTTCCCATTTGATAGAGAATCACTCTTGATATGACATTTTCTTCTCGGTCCTTAGGTGTGCCTCATCACTCCCCTGTTTTGGCCCTTTGAATGACCGAGCCAAAATTTTCCTTCCTTGACGGAATAATGGGTTTTAGTTGGCCGGCCATAGCAAAGGTTGTTCCGTCCGAGTCTTAGTCGCGGTGAGGGGTATTACAAGCAAAGATTACCGAAATTTCTTCAATCTTTTATCCCTGATTCTGTTGGAAGACTTGTATTGAAACCTTCTCGAAACACCAAATCCCAATTACCACCACATGTCTAACGCTTTGAACCTATGGTTTGTTTTCTTGTTTCAATATAAATCCGACTACAAGCTTTGTGTGGAATTCCTTAAACCCAAGGCCGAGAGTTTCATGTGAGAGAGGACCCACATATTCTGTTACGGTATTGACACATATTATTACAAGCATACCCTTCTTGAAACCTCCAATCCCAACCTTCTCCAATTTCTATAAGGATGTAAGTTCTGATATGGTCCCTATTTCCAGTGTAAAACTGACTACAAGGTTTGTGTGGATCTCCTTAACTTCCAATCCATGCCGTTGGCTTCATGAGAGGGAGGAATCCTTGCTATGTTAAAGGTTTTTCATCTATCACTTGCGTCTCCCGATTGTAGCTTCACCTAATGTCATGAGCTATGAGTATGAAGAACCTTGAGTTTTTGTTTTTGAATCTTCTCATGTCGGCAAAGATCCTAATCCTTGGCTCCCCCATTGAGCACCATTTTAAAAGCTTGGTCGCATATCTTGCACAAGGCGTCTATGATCACATGTTGATCAAGGAATTCGCAACACTCGTCTTCATGGTCTAATCTATTATGGCCTCAAAAAAATTTTGTAAACTTTATCCCTTTGGAATACTCATGAAACCATTATCTTTATTTTCCTTGTTGTTTTTCAGCTTTCGATTGTATAAACTCCTCTTTTTAAAAATTTGAAGTAATGAAAATTCTTGTTTGCACAAAAAAAAAAAAAATACTCATTTAAGCACATTGGTTCAATCAAACTTATATTTAATACAATTTTCTCTTATTTCTTTTTGTGGCTTTATACATTATTTAGATCAAATTTTATCAAACCAATTTTATTAAAGATGAATATGTGGAATTCACACTTAACTCCTAGCTGCACAATGATGTTTGTCTCTTTTGCCCAACACTCAAATGTGTTTCACTATGTTATCTGATTATCGAACCAAAGATGATAATGTTATATATAATAAATGGAATTTTACCGTAGTTTATATTTAAAATAATTATTGTTTTAGATATCTAATGTAAATTTGAAATAAATCTTATATTGAACTCCTAATCTTAATTTAAAATATAAGTAGAACAATATATAAAATAATAAACTCAACTTATTTTATTAACATTTAATATATAAAATGTGTGATAATGATATTATGGAGTATGGACTAGACTAGACAAATAACAAATCAACAAAGTGTAAAGTAGTGTTAAACTTAAACGTGTAATATCATTAATCAAATGAACAATAATTTACGTTACTATTCATTAATGACGATCTAAAACAGTTTTTTTCATTACTTTTTGTTTTTCCATTTCATGATTAAATTGGGTGCATTTTTTTTTTCTTTTTCTGATGTCTCGACGTCGAACTAAAATCTTGAATTGAATCAGATATTTTTGATTAATTCCTCCATTATGTGCATTAAAAAGTAAACAACCAAAAATAAAAAATGGAGATTTAAACATAAAAACAAATAATAAATGTGAAAAGGAGAAGAAGAAGAAACAATGAAAGTGGGAGGTTGGGTTCGGTTCATTGAACCCTCCGTAGCAAAAGCTCTCTCTCTCTATCTTAGCTTCGGGTTTTTTTAGGCTCGGGTGTCTAGGTTCGGAGTATAGTCGACTTTTGTGCGGATAAGAACGACTCTTCTCTTCTCTTTGTTTTTACACGAACACTTCTCTCTCTCTCTCTCTCTCTCTCTCTCCTCTGCTTTGCTCTTTCCTTTCTCTCACTTACAAAAAAGTTGCGATCGAAGAGAATCAACAGCAAGCTACTGTCAGAGAGATCAAACCCACGAACACAAGAATCATCATGGTAATCACAATACAAGAAAGATTCAATATTTGTTTTTTTTTCTTCTCTTCAAATGTGTTCTCTTTAAGTTTGATCATAAATGCTCTGTTTTTTTTTTCTTTTTTACTTCAAAAGATCCGATTCAAATCCCACCACGAACTCGTTTTTTTTTTCCAGCTCTGATCAATCTTAGTTTGTGTTTCCCAAATGGGTTCTCTCAAAAACTCGAATCTTTTTTTTTTCCCCCAAATTGATTCTATTTAAATTTGACTCGACTCTGTTTTCAATTTACTCTGTTCTCTGTTTTGATCATACTCTGGTTTGTTTGTCTGTCTCTCATTCTTCTGAAATTGTTTTTGTGTGAAACAGGGAGCTGAAGAAGAAAACAATAAGACATGGCCTCCGTGGCTAAAACCACTGCTTCGTGAGAAGTTCTTTGTACAATGCAAGCTACACGCAGACTCACACAAGAGTGAATGTAACATGTACTGTTTAGACTGTACCAATGGTCCTCTCTGTTCTCTCTGTCTCTCTTCTCACAAGGACCATCACGCCATTCAGGTTCGTTTTTTATCTGATTCTTTTTTTACCATGTGGTTAAAATCCAGATTGTGTTAAGTTTGGTTGGTCATCTACCTTTTTTCTATCATTTATTATTCCGGGATTCTCGGGAAACCTTTCTCAAGAAAATGCGAGAAAAATAATAAGAAACCATAGAGATTTTTTTTTACTCTGTTTGATTGAATTTTCTTGGTGATTCAAATTTTTACAGATAAGGAGATCATCGTACCACGATGTGATAAGAGTGTCGGAGATTCAGAAGTTCCTGGACATAACAGGAGTTCAGACATATGTGATTAACAGTGCTAAGGTTGTGTTCTTGAACGAGAGACCTCAGCCTCGACCAGGCAAAGGTGTGATCAATACCTGCGAAGTCTGTTATCGAAGCCTCGTTGATTCCTTCAGATTCTGCTCTCTTGGTTGCAAGGTAACCAATTAAAAAAAAACTTGTTATTAATGTCTTTGATCGTAAATAGGAGTTTGTTGTGTGTTGGTTTTGGTTGATGAAATTGAGAAAGTAAATATTTCTATGTTTGGGTAAGAAAATGCGGGAAAATCAAGTAAGAAAAACTTGGTGAATAAAAGGAAGAAACTAATATAAATGTCAAAGTTTTGGTCGGTAAATGTATATATTTACTTGTGGAGAAAGTTAACTTCAATAAATATGTAGCTATTTTTGGGTCTATATACTGAACAAAATACTATTTTGAGGGAGAAAAGTATTAATAAGTCCAAATTTAGTTGAACAGGTAAAACTAATTACTATTCAATAATTTTCGTGCTTTATATTGATTTTGTATTTAGACCGTCATTTATTCTTTAATCCTTGTTTGATGGGTATTGAGAAAAGGACTTCAAAAAAAAAGGATTTTTCTTGTTGGGTGGGCGAGAAAATGTGGGGCAATGATAGCAACTCCAAGAAATTGTGGAGTTGAAAAATAATAATATCATTTGGGTTGACGAGAAAGTTAGGGGAGAAAATTCCAAGTCAATTAAAAGAAAAAAAAAAAAAAAAAGCTTCATCCTTAAGTAACAAGACCTCGTTTTAAAGGTCTTTTCATTTTCATTACTTTTTCTCTAATGGGTTTCAATATCTTCATTTTTTGTTTGTTTATAGGAGATAAATTACTAAGATATTCCCTAACATCCATCAACATAATACTAACGTTGTTGATCTTGTATTGTTTTTGATTAGATCTCTGGAATATCAAAGAGGAAAAGAAAGGATTGGTCGAACAACCTTTCGGACTCTGATGATTCGTATAGCACTACGAGTATCGGGAGGCTCAAGAAGAATGACGACATTATGAATAATAGTTTCACGCCATCAACACCGCCTTTATCAGCCGTGAGTCGCAGAATCGCAAAACGAAGGAAGGGAATCCCGCACCGTGCTCCTTTCGGAGGACTAATCATAGAATACTAAGTAAGGAAGTGGTAATGTATAGTCTTATGCTAATAACAAATCACTAGTACGTAGTAGTTCCGGGTAAATGTGTGTATGTATATATATGTCTATAATGGTATAAAGCAATGTAAAGGAGAAAAAAAGCTTAACATAATAGTGTTGTGTAGATATGATGGGTAAAAAAGTGGGGAATATAATAGAATGGAAGCATAAATAGAATACTTGTGTGCCTGTATATTTTGGGCTCAAAGGGTAAAATATGTAAATGTAGAATAGTGTTGTTGAAAAGACAATAGTAATAAGTATATGTGATGCAATGCAAATGTGAATGGAATAAAGGGCATTTTATTTCGATGTACTACTGGTTTCTTGTCTTCTTTGTTCACACTCTCTCATGTTTCAGTTTCAAATAGATATCAACTTGTATTTTTTCGAAAAGTGAGTGCATATAACTAAACCATTTTTTGTTTTTTCACTGAAAAGAATTATATTGATTGAAATTAAAGTTCGGAAAGGTTACAAATCACAAGATAAAATATGAGAATGAAATTACAGAGACACAATGATCTTTCCATAACCTACAACTAGAAGAGGAAAAGATTTTACCGATACATTGTTCAAACCAAAAACATCTTGTCTCGAGACTGATTGAGCTCTCGAAGGACCATAGGGAATCCGCATACCGATTGGTGTTCACGGTCTTCAGCACAAATGGCATAACAAGAGAATGAAACTTGGCTTTCTCCGCATAAGATGCATCTTTCTCTATAAGTGCTTTGTCAAGGGTTTCCCGGGATGGAATGTAACCGTAAGATAATCTAGACCCACTTGAACCTTTCAACGCCACAGAGAACAAGTAATTAAGCTAGGGAAGCCTTAATTCTAAATGTTCTAACCCAACACTAACCAAAGCTCAATCCCCTGACTAACAAAGAAATATAGTCGAGGATGAGAAACTTAGCCCATAAAGGGAATCTACAGAGCCTGAGCAACTGATGATACCAGATCTTCAGCGATTACAATCTGATCAGAGCAAACAGGGGAACCAAAGTGGAAGACAGTAGAAACGAACAAGGTACCGAGATAAATGAAGTGTCGAGATCCAATGATGCAAAGATTTGCTGATGAAGGAAGAGGGAAGCCGTCGCGAGAAGAAAACGGGAGCCTCCAAAATCGCGTATACT
Source organism: Camelina hispida (assembly GCA_023657505.1). Taxonomy (NCBI): domain Eukaryota; kingdom Viridiplantae; phylum Streptophyta; class Magnoliopsida; order Brassicales; family Brassicaceae; genus Camelina; species Camelina hispida. The sequence goes on along the minus strand of CP094631.1, from coordinate 22,563,883 downwards.
CAACAAAGAGAATCAGCCCAGCCAATATTCCTCTCCGTGAATCGCGATCCCAAACAGCACCCCGAATCAACCAACAACCATCAGATCAAATGAATCTGGGACCAAAACACAATCTTGCTAGATCTGAAACTCCACCTCTACCGATCAAGTTCGCTAAAAACCTCTACCCTTCCACACCCGCAAGAGACAACAACAAGGAATGAAAACTAAGCAAGAAACTAAAGGAGGTGACCGACGCCGGCGCTATGTGAGCCGCCACGCGCCGGTCAAAGGCTTAACGGAGACTTTTGAACTAAGGAAGCGGCGAGAGAGAGAATAGAGAGAAGGTAGGGCGAAAAAAACTAAAACTAAACCATTCATGGCAAGAGATCTGAGTAAGGAGAGAGAACAAATATTAGTTATTTCGCTCAACCCTTTATATGTAAATTGACTATAGAATCGATTTTTCATTTTAAAAGTTTCACTATTACAGTATCCCATTAGTATATGACATTCACAGGGGGGAAAACCAGTACGTAAGAAAAGATGATAAATGTTGCACAAAAAAAAGGCAAGATAAATAAGTACATATAAACAGAATTTTGTTATAAACCACTTAAGGATAGACTCCATGACCAAGCCCATACACGGTCTATACACTGTCCAAGACTTTAAGCCCATCGGCCAAGACAAGAAGGCCTATCGGCCATTAGCCTTATACTATGTCGATTTAAATTATTGTGTTTCCTATTGTGATAAGGTCTAGACTTTACTATATATATGTAACCTCTATCAATTCTATGGAATAAGAATAAGAGAGATTTCAACCTTTGGATTCTCTAGTTTCATAACAGATTTTAGTTTCTGTAGTATTAAAATAGAATAATTATGGAGGGGTTGTTGGACCAAATTAGTAACAGTTAATTCTCTAGACAGACTAGTTTTTAAGATTTGACTTAAAAAAAAAACATTTATAAGAATTTATGTGTTTGTGTGTGTGTGTAGATTCTAAATCCTTGTGTTACACCTTGAATTTTAGTTCTAATCATTTAGTCCTGAAATTCTATTTGGAATTCATTTCAAATGGGGAAGAAGAATTATAGCTTAGTCGGCAAGAGTTCTCTCGTATTTTCTCTGATATTGATGCTAAGATCAAGTGCTTGGCTCTTTGCAAATTAAAGCATGATCAGTCATCGTGTCAACATAGTGAATTTGGTGCGGTATCTAAGTTATCTATAGGTGCAATTATGAGACCAATGGACTGACATATGATGCAAGAACATATTTATCTTGTGAAAGGAATAGAAATTTTTTGTGAAGTATAATCTTGAGAGTGAATTATAGGCTACAAAAAAAAAAAAAGGAATTATCTATACGTTTGCCAATAATATATATAGTTAAAGGTTATCGACGATATTAATTCTTATGTCGTGACACGATATCCAGATTGGATTAACGATCAAATTGATCATGGTCGCTCTTCTATTCTATCTTGGTGTATAGAGAGCTCTATTCGGTTTCAGTTTTTCCTAGTTTTCTGACTAAGCCTGGCCGGTCCGGTGGCTTTTGTATGATTGTATCTTCCTTTTCTTAATAAATCCAGATCGACAAATGTTTTTAGCATGGGAGTATGTGTGTGCACGTGCGATGACATGCCATGTGTTGTGTTAATATTGGCAGACGGTAATGGCTTCGAAAGGGAAGAAGCCAATGATGTGTTTTGGGAATAAAAGAAGAGAAAAGGCAAAGAGTCCAACGGCATCTAGTTGTACTGAGAGTGGCCTCTTTAAAGCTTTTTAATGGGCATTTGTGGGACTCATTATCGTCATATTTTTTGCCCATCCGATCGTCCCAAACGGCATATAATTGCCGAATTACGCAATCTCGGCCGTTGGATTCTCAAGAACTTGTTAGAAACGTGACACAAATTTTTTTTAAAAAAATCCACAGTATAAATTAGTTCGACATGTTGTCATTTTGTTTTTGTAATCATGTAACAGTACTATTGGTACTATAAAAAATGGAATAGAAAAAGGAACAATTCTGGAACAAGCATGTGTCATGATGTTGCCAAACCCACTCACACCACGTAAATTGTTTCGTCCGATTGTCCAACAATGTAATAAATATAAAAAAATAGTTAATAAAGAAATGTGATATTTTAACTTCTAGTGTGATAAGCTAAGCTAAGTGGTAAGTAAGATGTGATTAATCCATAAAACAAATCTTTCGTTTTGATTTATGAACAGGTGACCAACATTCACCTACTTTTTATATGAACTGATCGGTTGATTATAAATATGAACAAATCCACATAATACTGCTCTAAGCTATTAATTTATATATTGAGGATAGGTTGAAAGTGCTATTAACAAAATTAGGGATTACGGAGAAAAGAATCATGGAAATAGCTAGCTTATGGTTATGGAAATGAAATAATCAGATCATACACAACTAGTAGTTGCTTTCTCTTAACTACTCCTATTTCATAGTGATCTACTGGTAAAAAAAATTATCTTGGAATTGGAAAATAATTGTTAATCAAGTTGGCCGTTATGGATGCTTTAAATAATAAGAATACATTACAATCATCAATAGATCCTTCAGAAAATTAGTTGAGGTTTCAGTTCGAGATCCGTTGGTTATAATTTTTTTTTTGTTGACTACAATTATTGTTTTTAAAATTATACACATGAAAATTTTATGAACATTGTTATTCTATTTTTTGAACAATATTAAAGATCATATGATACAACTAAATAAACTGTTTTTTTTTTCTGGCAGCCACACATATTGGATTAAACATTTGGGATGTTCCACTATACAACATTCTTAGTTGTACAAATGACATGCTATTATGCTAAACAGGTCTATTAAGAACAACTTAGATGATCAAAGAGTGGAAAATAAAACTAATAATAAGACGAGATCAATTGAGTTTTAGAAAGAAGTTATCCCAAACGATATTATGCTTTATGTAATTTTAAGTTGGGCCAAAACATACCTTGAAGAGTGATTAACATGCTTTATTTAGGCCCATATATAGTATCACTTGAAACGTTACTCACGCAAGCCCCCAAGTTTTGACCATAGCAAAAGAGAACACATGCAAGTCTCGCGATCAAGTCACGTGTATACCAACCGCTATGACGTGGTATCGATCATCCGCTATTAAAACCTTGCTGTTGAAGGCAAAGATGAAATAAATTCAAAAACAAAACCAAAAGTTCCCCAACTTGTAAATTTTGATCGGAGATGTCGTCGGCGCAAATGGATCCACACGACAAGATGAGATCTCGCGACTTTACTCAAGTCGCGAGAGGCCAGCAAGCACCAAGACCAGCTCACGCTCCCGGCACGGTATCGCCGCCACCGCAAAACGAGGCAACTTTTCGAGCTAAGAGAGGAGAGGACGGTGGAGAAGAGAAAGATTCGGAGGCGGATGAGCGGTCTCCGGTGACTAATGAAACACGACATTGTTTCAATCGATACATGCAATACCATAAGTAAGTTTTAAAAATTGGTTACCACTAACTAAATAAATGATTAAAGTGCGTGATTAGTATACTTCATTATACTATGTTTTAATGCATACATAGGTGTATTGAGAAAAATGGAAGAGATGCTAATGATTGCAACAACTTAAGAGATTATGTGCGTTCAATGTGTCCCGAAGAATTGGTGAGCAAATCTTTCGTAATATTTTATTGCTTCTAATTACTAAACATACTTATTTTTGTGTGTGTGTAATCTTCTTGTTTTTGTTGGGTTTTGTTTTGTAAGGTTGAAAAATGGGAGAAACAGAGAAAATCTGGGACGTTGCCATCCTCAGTATGAAGATCGGAATATATATAATTGGAGTTGTTTACTTTGGTCGCTGTGTTGATGATCTATTATAATACTTAAAACCAAAACCAATGATAAATTAAGTAACTAATTAAATTAAGTCATGTCTAAAGACTAAAACCATATTTTTGTGTTAATCTAGATCTGTTTGAGAATTTATGCGGTTCAGTCTGTAAGTCCCATCCAAATCTGACTCTATATATATACTCATTCAACCTCAGTTCAGTTCTCGTTCTTCCATATATAGCTTTTGGAATCGACCTTGTCTTATCTATGTTGCATAGTCAATGTATTAAAGCTGCAAAATCTGTCGAAGTTACGCAAAATTTTGATAGATAACATCGGAGAACAATAGATTAAAACGGATATGAATTGAAACATACAAAAGACTCGTTACAGAACGTAAAAACTATATGAAGTTGGACTTACCAAAATCAAAGAAGGTAAACCCTAAGTACGATTTTTTTTGTGTCTACCAAGTTGACTACTACTGATGGAGCTTTGATGCCAACTGATGGAGCCAGATCAAACCTTCAAGGTACAAGTCAACAGGCAGAATTATGTATTGGTTTTAACATTGTTACGAAAAGAATCTTAAACAAATCTTGTTACATGAAAAAGAGTAAATAAGGAACAGAGTACTTGTGCGAAACCCTAAATTACTTCCATCGATCATAACATGTCTATTACATATATATGAATCGATTTGACAGAATAACCCTAATTACATCGGCTAAGAACATAGATTAGTGGGCTTGTATTTCACTTATCATGTGTCACAATGTTGGGCTTCCTTACGTTATTTTATTTCATTCTTCTATTAATCTGGTCCTACTTGATAAGGAACGATTTTTAGTTTTTTACTCCTTTGCTAAAACATGGAAACCATCAATCTTACACTAAAATTGGTTTTCCAAAATTAGTTGTTAATATTTTTGTCATGACACCTATCAAATGTATAGATGAGAGATCTTTCTACATGTAATAAAAAGATTATACATAAATTACTAATTATAAAAAATGATTATACAATAACTCCTCTAAATCACTTATATATAAACCAATAAGATTGCCTCATGATTTCCCATCAAACAAAATTATATCATCAAGAATACCACCTTGATGCAAGCTAAATTTTATTGGCTTATACCAATCTTTTGTTTCTAAGCATAATCACTATTTTGATGTAATAATGTTAAATTTAATTTTTGCTATCTTATGTCAGGATCAGGAAAATGCAATATATATATATATATGAATTACAATTGAATGCAAAAACAGGTAAAACATAAGCAAAACAAAAGTGATTTGCAAGCAAACCACATATGGATTTTTAGCATTTCTATTTTACTCATCCAATCTCTATGCATTCATTTTTAAAATATATTTTCTTAAGTTGTATTTTTTTTTCAATATTATCATGCTTTAGATTTTTGTTTTATCTAGATTAAACATAATCTATAAAATTATCTTGATAATATTTCTAAATTAATTCATATTAAAGGTCCTTTATTTTTTGTTGGTTTGCCAAAAGTTAGGAAAACTTTTACGGATACTAGCTAGCTACTGGTATCAGGGGCGGACTCGCGTTATCGATATATATATATTTATTATAAGTATAGTAATTAGTAAAGTAGTTAATTTGAATTTAAACCATATATGGTCGAAGTAGTGGGTTTGACTCAACCTAGTAACAATCTGCACCTACCAATATATTTGTTAAGATCTGCCTTTTACTGGCATTGAGCTAATTGTATACACTTCCAAACTTCAGCTTTGATAATAAATTTTAAGAAGATTGACTTATTAGTGGGCTTAATACGTCTGGATAAAGCTCTGATGAACTCCACACAATCTTCTCCTCACGGGATGAGGAATATCTCATCGAGGTCCAAGTCATCAATAGTGTCTGCTTCGCGGCATTTTTGGCAGCGGCAACTCTTTCTGCTTTTGCTTTTGCTTTAGCTTTTGCAGAGTTGATCTTCTCATCCTACCCCACTCGATAATCATTCAAGTGTTTCATTTGGTCGCAAGCTTAATGGTGTCATGCTTCTCTTCAACCGTTGGTAGTTCTGTAAGATTTTTTTTCTTGGCGTCAACTTACTTATATTTATTTAAACTTAACATTTGATATCAAAATTCGTTCAAAAAAATAAACATTTGATATCAAATCTTCTATATAAGGTGTTAATATAGAAGTTTTGATAAACATATTGGTTAGGTCTAAGATCAAAGCTTCAAACATACATGTGAATTGGTAAAATTATTCACTGTCTTTGTTAATCAATTTTAACATCTACACAACTGTTGCATACTATATCCACAAAAAGATGCTACACAAAAGGAATTCAAATATATTATGGAAAATCAAAAGTCCTTACATGATAAGAAATTAAGAAATATATTATGGAAAATCAAAAGTCCTTACAAAAGTCCTTACAGGACAAGCTGTCACCAATTGTTAAGGAAAATTGGATCTTTGTGGGTTATAATCCAACGATCTGGCCGGGTCTGAAGGTTATTGGGGATTTGATTCGGTTCTTTGATGAGATTATATCGGGGCAGATTTGGTCTTCTTCAGGGGATTCGAATCTTTTATGTTCTCCGATTTCTCCATTTCAGATCGAGGGGCAGATCCCTTCATCGCTCTATTATGGAAAGTCCACAGAGTTTTCTTTGGTAACTAAGGTGATCCGGAATATCAAAATATTGATGTTATGTGTGGATTCGATCTGGTTAGCGATCGGTAAATCTGTGATTCGATTTGTTTACGCTTCTGGGGTGAGTTTGGTTGACGAGGTATATATGCCCTGGGTTGGGTTTTGTTCAGGAACTACTTCTGCTTGGCTTTCTTTTTCGCTATCCCTTAGCCGTTTCTTCTCACTCAGTTATTTCTGTGTGTTCTCTGTGGGGGGTTCTCAAGGGTTTGTCCTACGGCGAGTTATGGCTCAATTGGCGTTCAGTAAGAGTAAAGCTTCTCTGGTTCGTACCGACACTGTGACAATCTCCAACTCGGTCTTGGCTCAAAGAATTCAGCAGTTCTCCATGACGCTCATTGGGAGGTTAATGAATCCGGCCTGCCAGAATATGGAGTCTGTGTTACAGAACGGTCCGTACCATTTTGATGGTTGGATGGTTTCTCTTGTGCGATGGGAGCCAATTATCTCCTCTTCATATCCTTCTGCGATTAATTTCTGGGTAAAGGTGTCTGGGATACCAATGCATTTGTGGGTGGTGGCAACTCTAGAGGCCATCGGTAAGAAGATTGGGAAGATTCAAGAGGTTGATGAGGAAACGGGTAGTCTTTGTGTTTCAGTCATTGGTTTTAATCCTTTGATATTCAAGATGGTGGTCTCTTTTGCTTCTGGTGATGAAGTCGTGGTCTCTCTCGAGTATGAGAAATTGAAAGTCTTTGCGATCTTTGTTCTCGGATTACTCACGATTCGAAAGTCTGTCCAGAGGCTCTCAAGGTTGGTACGGGCCAAGCTTCTGCTGTGCAGACGGATAACAGAGGGGGACAAAGGCAACTTCCTTCAGTCAAGCAAGAACAGAGTCACAATGGTGGGGGTTGGGAAAAGCCAAGGAAACATGCTAAGCGAGCCCTCGATTTTCAGTCTATGGAATCTGGTGAGCAGGGTTACTTCCCACAACAACGTTTTGGTGCTAGTGGTTCTTATGGCCCTAGACAACATGAACGTGCCCATGGTCCGGTTTGGGGCCACAGGAGGAATTTTGGTGAGGTTGCTACTCGTGAAGATGGATTTCGTCGTGGCTTTCATTCAGGGAGTGGTGAATCATCGGGTAAGGCCTTAGGATTCCCCCTAAATAGAAAGAGTTCTGGGCCGGCTTGGCCCAAAACCTTATTTAAGGTGAAGCAGGCCTCTATCGAGCAGCATGCTTCTTCGAGTCTTGTTAACAATATCGGTGTTTCTGGTTCTCGTGATTCACAAGTGGTTAGGGACATGGAGGGAATTGGTCTTAAGGGGGATACGGGGGCTTCATTGGACATGGATTTTGAGGTTGAAACTGATGATTTACTCGAGGATGGCGAGTGTGATGATGTTGCTAAGGGTGATTCCAAAGTGGTCCAGGACGTGGGTGGTTCTCCAGTTCAGGGTACTGAGATACACTCGGGTCAAGGGTCGGATCTCCAAGCTGACCAATTTTCGGATTCTCAGGGTGATTCTGGAAGTGGTTTGCAAGGTAAAACATTTTCTCCTGCTTTGGTTGAACTAGCTGTGGGGGTAGTTAATAGTGCTTTGGCAGCTTTTACATTACGTGAAACAAGTGGTCATAAAAGGAGGAATGTTAGTCCTCATGTTAGAAAGAATGCTAATGGTTCTAGGATAGTTCCTGTGGTTTTGGCTTCTCCTGGGAAACGTTTACTTGCTAAGGCTTTGTCTAAACCTACAGGTGAGGGAAACAAACAGCGGTTGATGGGGAAACAGGGTAACAATACAGTGGGCGGCAAACCTTCGGATGGGGGACGTCCAGGCAAGAAAGGGATGGGGGCTCTCCCGAAACCGCCGGCTAGAACGTGAAGATTTTGAGTTGGAACTGTCAGGGCATTGGGGTGGATCTGACAGAAGGATATTTGGGAGATTTGTGGAAGCAGCATAAGCCAGACATTTTATTTTTATCAGAAACTAAAAAATGTTTTTCTTATTTACAAAAATTTCAGAAGAAGTTTGGTTATAATAATTTGTATACAGTTGACCCCCTTGGTTCTAGGGGTGGGTTAGCTTTATTTTTCATGGATGAAATAAAATTATCTATTTTATATGAGAGTGATCGTATAATTGATGCACAAGCGTGTTTTGGTCAACATTCGGTTTTCTTGTCCTTCGTCTATGGGGATCCTGTCCCGCAAAACCGGGTAAAGGTGTGGGAGAAGTTAATGGATATTGGTTCTTTTCGAATTTATCCTTGGTCTATGATTGGTGATTTTAATGAATTAGTTGGTAATCATGAGAAAAGGGGTGGCGCTATGCGCCCAGTGTCATCTTTTGTGCCTTTTAATTCAATGATTAACCATTATGGTATGTTGGAATTCCCATGCTATGGGGAACAAATGTCATGGCGAGGGAATCGATGTAATAACCAGGTGGTTCGGTGTCGACTAGACCGCGCATTAGGTAATGAGGATTGGCATAGCTTCTTTCCCAATTTGAAGGTTGATTATTTGGAGATGGTTGGATCTGATCATTGTCCCATTTTGGCAACCTGTCTTAGAACAGTTTCACGACGGAATAGGCAGTTTCGTTTTGATAAACGATGGTTGGGGAAGGATGGTTTACTAGGAGCGGTAGAGTCAGGGTGGACACGCACGAATAATTTTCGGATACCGGCTTCGTGGAGAAGATCAGGAATTGCAGAAATTCGATTTCGTGGTGGCGAAAGAATAATGTGACGTCTGGTCCATCTCTTATTTCTTCCCTTAAGATAGCTTTACAGGAGGCTAAGATGGATGACTCGATCTCTCAGGAAGAAATTAGGGAAGTCAAGAGAAAACTAAAAGAGGCTTATATGGATGAGGAAATATATTGGCAACAAAAGAGTAGGAAATTCTGGCTACGTGTGGGAGACAAAAATACAAAATATTTTCATGCATCGACCAAGCAGAGGAGGGTACAGAAGAAGATTGTTGGTTTATTTGGTCCGGACAATGCATGGGACGATACGCCCTTGGGAATGGAGAGTATTGCCTCAAAATATTTTGAGGAGCTTTTTAGACGATCTGATGTAAGTGGTATTTCAGATATACTTCAGGAGATTTCACCTATCATTACGGATAGTATGAACCGAAGTTTAACAAGAGAAATTACAGAGTCGGAGGTTCGGAAGGCATTATTTGCTATGCACCCAGAGAAATCTCCAGGTCCTGACGGTATGACGGCCCTATTTTTCCAAGGATTCTGGTCGTCTTTAAAAGGGGATCTGGTGACTTTGGTTAAAGAATTTTTTCGGACGGGTGGTTTTGATCCTCGCCTTAATGAGACTAATATTTGTCTCATTCCTAAGGTTGATCGACCGCAACGTATGACGGAATCTTGGCCGATTAGTCTATGTAATGTGAGTTATAAGATTATTTCAAAAGTGTTATGTTTTAGGCTTAAGCGATTCTTACCGTCTCTGGTTTCAGAAACGCAATCAGCTTTTGTTTCTGGGCGGCTGATTACAGATAATATTTTAGTTGCGCAGGAAATGTTCCATGGGTTAAATACTAATCAACGATGTAAGTCGGATTTCCTAGCATTCAAAACGGATGTGAGTAAAGCGTATGACCGTGTTGAATGGGATTTTCTGGAAGCGGTTATGATTAAATTAGAATTTGATAGACGGTGGATTACTTGGATTATGTGGTGTGTTTCTTCGGTTTCATATCAAGTTCTTTTAAATGGCCAACCTCAAGGTTCCATTTTACCAAAGAGGGGATTACGTTAGGGTGATCCTCTTTCTCCCTATTTGTTTATTCTCTGTACAGAGGTTCTCATAGCGAATATTAAAAAGGCTGAACGCAAAAAGAAACTTACCGGAATATCGATTGCTCGAGATTGTCCGTCGATCTCGCATTTATTGTTTGCTGATGATAGTCTGTTCTTTTGCAAGGCAGAGGAGTCTGAATGTAAAGTGGTAATGGATATTATAGGTAATTACGGGAAAGCGTCGGGACAAGAGGTGAATTTAGAGAAATCTTCTATCATGTTTGGTAAGAAAGTCCCGCCGGAGGTAAGATCTCGGATAAAAACAGTAATTGGTATTTCCAGCGAGGGAGGTATGGGTTCTTATTTGGGAATACCTGAAAACCTTCAGGGATCAAGGAATAACGTTTTCAGTTATGTTAATGATCGCCTAGATGAGCGAGTCAATGGTTGGTCGGCGAAGACCTTATCGAAAGGGGGTAAAGAAATTATGATCAAGTCGGTGGCGTTAGCTCTTCCAACTCATGTTATGTCGTGCTTTAAATTGCCACAGGCGTTAACGACCAAACTTACGGGTGCCATATCAAATTTCTGGTGGAAGTCTAATGACAAGGCTAGAGGTATGCATTGGATAGCATGGGATAAAATGTGTGAGGACAAATGTGATGGGGGTTTGGGTTTTCGCGCCCTGGAAGAATTTAATGATGCAATGTTGGCTAAGCAGTTTTGGAGGCTGATTCATTACCCGAACTCTTTAATGGCTCGGGTGATGCATGATCGATATTTCCGGAGAAAACATCCATTACTGGCAACTAAACCATATTCTCCATCCTTTGCGTGGAGGAGTATTTTTTCTGTTAAGGGACTAGTGGAACGAGGGGCACGTTGGATAGTAGGTTCGGGTTGTGACATCTCGGTATGGAGGGATCCTTGGATCCCAGATCACCAGTCAAGACCATCGAATGGTCGGGGGAGAACTCTACATCCTAACTTGAAGGACAATCATTTAATTAATCCCCTTACGATGGATTGGCATTTGCCCATTCTAGAGGAGTATATGGATCTAGTGGATATTCCGCTTATACAGAGTTTGGTGGTAAGTAAGTCATTTCGATCGGATAGACTGATTTGGCACTATACTAAGTCCGTCAAGTATTCTGTGTGATCTGGTTATAGGCTAGCACGAGAATTGCAGAAGGAGGCCGAATTCGGGCCATCGTGCACAGTTTTGCGGGCACAAGCTTGGAAACTTTAAGTCCCCTCAAAGGTTCAACATTTTTTCTGGCAGGTGGTGGCTGGTAGTCTTCCTGTAAAGGAAAGGATTGCTCATCGGGGTGTACGGTGTGATGTTACGTGTCAACGGTGCGGCTCTGCGGTGGGGTCTATTAATCACGCTCTTTTTGAGTGTATACGTTCGCGCTTGGTTTGGGAGCTGTCGTCGATACATCTTTCCTCGTCTGGCTTTCCCTATGGTTCAGTGTATTCAAATCTAGATTTCTTATATTCTAAGGCCTTATCAAGCTCCGGGGGTTCGGGTATTGGATATATGTTGCCCTGGATATTGTGGACAATTTGGAAAGATAGGAATAAAAAGGTTTTTCAAGGTATTGAGGCTGAGCCAATTGATATAATAAATCAGGCGTGAAACGATAAATTTTTGTGGGAGGAGGCCAAGTCCTTCTCGGTGAACTTCTTGACTCCCCAGTCAGCTCCGGAGGAAAGGGTTGTCTCTGTTCGTTGTCACGTTGATGGTTCCTGGAAAGGTTCCGACCCTTTAGAGGGCTTGGGATGGTGGTATGGTACTCCTGATGAGCGGACGCTACTTTTGGGAGCTCACAGTCTTCGTCGTAGTCCCTCTTCCCTTCATTTGGAGTTTAATGCCTTGCTATGGGCAATGGAGTCTCTTCGGGCGGCAGGGATTGATTGTCAGAATTTTGAGTCAGATAGCGCCGAATTGGTGGCGATGGTGCAAGCTCCGGATGACTGGCCAGCTTTCTCGCATCTTATGGAAGACTTCCAGTCCCTCAGTTCATCCTTCTCCTCCTTCACCTTGACCCAGATTCCGAGATCGTCAAACGTCCGAGCAGACTGTCTTACTCGCTCTTCTAGATCTTTAGCTTCTAAATCTTTTTTTGTAAACTCTCTTGCTCCAGATTGGGCGACCAATTTTGGAGTCACCTTCTAATTTATTTATTGTTAGGTTGAAAATAAAAAAAATTTAAGAACGATTCTTATCAATAATCAAACTACAGTACGTCATTTTAAATTTGTGTCCTTCTATTGAAATTGTGAAGTGACCCATAAAATTTCAGTTTTAAACAAATTAGTCTCCATAAACCTAAAAGACCAAACTGATGAGATACAAAACCAGCCATGAGAGAACATATAACCAGCCAATGAGAATACAAAACGTTGCAATTTAATAAAAAAATTTAAAGTATTAAATTTAACACTTAATTTTATTTAAACGAAAACACTTTATTTAGTTAAAAACTTTTTGTTAAATAATTTAAGTAGGTCATTTCCAAGATTTTTGAAGGTTTTTTCCTTCAAAACTAAGCCACAACTAAACATATATTTTGAGAGTATAATGTTTTTTTTGTATTATTTTGGTTCTATTGAATCAACTTTACTATTGTATGATTTTGATTTTTTTTTTCATGTTGCTATACTATCCATATGCTTTGGTGTTTTGCATGATTAATTTTTATGCTGCTATAATTTTTTAATTATTATGTTGAATCATATCAAAAGTTTAATCCATTTCATACTGTTTGGTTGTGTTTTAGGTGTACCTGCCATGGACCATGGATGTTTTTTTGTATATCAAAAATAAAATTGGACGAATAAGTTGATGAAGCAAGCAAAAAAATCAAATCGGTAAAATATTTTTAATAATTATTATTTGTTTTTTTATAGTGATGATTGTTATTCAATTTTATTCTCTTGGTTAAACATGATCATATTTTTATTCCATGATTTTTATTCTACAAGCAAATGAGCAAAGACAACTTTTGACAATTTTATATTATCATCGGATTCTAATTTTTATGTTTTTTTTGTAGTGGTTGTTTGGAAAGCAAGATCAAGCAATCATAGACTTTGTCTATGGATTCTCCATCTTTAAAAAATATAGGTTGTATTATTTTCTATATTTTGTTTTGTAGTTTAGTAATTTAAAAAATATAGGATTCTAATACATATTTTTGCTAATCTGAATCTTTCTTTTTTAAAAATAATTTTGTTGCTATTGCTTTTTTTTGTAATAATTATAGTTGCAGAAAAATTATAGTGGATTCTGTTCATAACAAATTTATGGTAATTTTCTAAAAACTTGAATTTCTTTCTGTTTACAAATAGATTTAAAATATAATTCTATTTATATGTAACCTATTACATAATTTTTTTTTGTTTCAGTTGAATTCATGGATGATCATTGATCATAATTGTGCATCTATAAAATTGAATATAATGAAATTCATGTATTAATTTTTGCTAACCCGAATACTTAATTTTTTAAAATAATATTGTTGCTAATATTTTTTGTAATGATTATACTTGCACAAAAATTATGGTGGATTCTATTCATAAAAATTTATGGTAATTTTCTAAAGACTTTGATTTCTTTCTATTTACAAATAAATTAAATATTTTTTATGACTAATATTTAAATAAATATTTGTGAATATTTCTTCATAAATATTTATGACTAATATTCTTTCTTCCTCTTAAACTGATAGAAAGAAGAAGGAAGGAATATTAATTGGATTCGAGACTTTATATCTCAGAGGTTTTTCAAGAATGAAAGAGATTAAGGAAGATTAGGAAGAGTTTTTTTAACAATTAACAATTATTGTTTATTTGAAATTGCTTTAGATGGATAATAATATATAATAAATAGTAAATTTCCCATTTTGTTTAACTAAAAAAATTAGAAATCTAAATTTTATGTCTCGTTTAAAATTTAAAAGTAATAGAAAATAAATACTAGAATATATTACAAATATTTCTTTGAGTTACCTGTTTTTAAAATTAGTAAATTTCTACAGACCTTTTGTTTCATTTTTAAAATTATTTTTCTTTTAGAAACGAAAATTAGAAAGAAAAAAACAGAAATCAAATATTCATATCAATTTTTTTTTTAAATGGAAAATAAATACTTAAATCTTTTGTAAATATTTGTTTCAAGAAAAATTATATTTTCTAAAATGTTAAATTTCTATAGATATTTATGATGGTTTGATTTGGATAGAAGGAATTGAAAATCTCGAGAGGATATATTACAAATATCCATTTAATTTGATGATATGACACAATCTTTTGAGATCTCGACAAAATCTCATAGGATTGATGTAAATCTCCGGAAAACCCATGTTATTCCGGCTGGATACTCTATCACCAAAAGGAGGAACAAAGATTCTAAATAAGACAAAAGGTCCTGACAATTAAAATGTATATATATTGAAAATATAAACGAGTAATTTTAACAAATTATTTTTCTTTCACTTTTAAAAATAAACTGCTTAAAAAATGAATTATTATTTTTAAACAAAAATTAGAAAATCTCAAAAATAAAATTATCGAATCCCATTTTAAATTATTAAAAAAGGAAAATAAATACTATTTTTGAAGAATAAATTATAGCTTCTCTTTTAGTTAATTCTTTTCCATTTACATTTTTGTTCGAATCCTTTCTAGTCTTAGAATTAATTTACTTTTTGGTTTGTTAAATTATTTGAACTATTATTTAAAAATATATTTGCCCACACAAATTTATAAAAGAATTGAATTAGTGATATATTTGACCACAAAAAAGTTTAGACAATAATTCTTTTTAAAAAAGTTTTTTCCCGCACAAATCAAATTGTTAGTTGGTTAATTGAGTGTTATTTATTTTTTATTTTTTTTGTCATCATTGAATCGACAAGGCCCGATTCATAGCCAATCCCTACAACGCGGGGTAACGCAATTTAGTGGAGTCAAACTCCAGTGGGATCGGTCGCAGAGGTGGTGATGTAACCACTTGACTAAAGACACTTCCCGAGTGTTATTTATTTTTCGCAAAACAAAATTATAAATAAGTGTTTAACTTTACTGTTGTAGGTCTAATGTTGATTTTTCTATATTTTGTTTTGTAGTTTAGTAATTTAAAAAATATAGGATTCTAATACATATTTTTGCTAATCTGAATCTTTATTTTTTAAAAATAATTTTGTTGCTATTGCTTTTTTTTGTAATAATTATAGTTGCAGAAAAATTATAGTGGATTCTGTTCATAACAAATTTATGGTAATTTTCTAAAAACTTGAATTTCTTTCTGTTTACAAATAGATTTAAAATATAATTCTATTTATATGTAACCTATTACATAATTTTTTTTTGTTTCAGTTGAATTCATGGATGATCATTGATCATAATTGTGCATCTACAAAATTGAATATAATGAAATTCATGTATTAATTTTTGCTAACCCGAATACTTAATTTTTTAAAATAATATTGTTGCTAATATTTTTTGTAATGATTATACTTGCACAAAAATTATGGTGGATTCTATTCATAAAAATTTATGGTAATTTTCTAAAGACTTTGATTTCTTTCTATTTACAAATAAATTAAATATTTTTTATGACTAATATTTAAATAAATATTTGTGAATATTTCTTCATAAATATTTATGACTAATATTCTTTCTTCCTCTTAAACTGATAGAAAGAAGAAGGAAGGAATATTAATTGGATTCGAGACTTTATATCTCAGAGGTTTTTCAAGAATGAAAGAGATTAAGGAAGATTAGGAAGAGTTTTTTAACAATTAACAATTATTGTTTATTTGAAATTGCTTTAGATGGATAATAATATATAATAAATAGTAAATTTCCCATTTTGTTTAACTAAAAAATTAGAAATCTAAATTTTATGTCTCGTTTAAAATTTAAAAGTAATAGAAAATAAATACTAGAATATATTACAAATATTTCTTTGAGTTACCTGTTTTTAAAATTAGTAAATTTCTACAGACCTTTTGTTTCATTTTTAAAATTATTTTTCTTTTAGAAACGAAAATTAGAAAGAAAAAAACAGAAATCAAATATTCATATCAATTTTTTTTTTAAATGGAAAATAAATACTTAAATCTTTTGTAAATATTTGTTTCAAGAAAAATTATATTTTCTAAAATGTTAAATTTCTATAGATATTTATGACGGTTTGATTTGGATAGAAGGAATTGAAAATCTCGAGAGGATATATTACAAATATCCATTTAATTTGATGATATGACACAATCTTTTGAGATCTCGACAAAATCTCATAGGATTGATGTAAATCTCCGGAAAACCCATGTTATTCCGGCTGGATACTCTATCACCAAAAGGAGGAACAAAGATTCTAAATAAGACAAAAGGTCCTGACAATTAAAATGTATATATATTGAAAATATAAACGAGTAATTTTAACAAATTATTTTTCTTTCACTTTTAAAAATAAACTGCTTAAAAAATGAATTATTATTTTTAAACAAAAATTAGAAAATCTCAAAAATAAAATTATCGAATCCCATTTTAAATTATTAAAAAAGGAAAATAAATACTATTTTTGAAGAATAAATTATAGCTTCTCTTTTAGTTAATTCTTTTCCATTTACATTTTTGTTCGAATCCTTTCTAGTCTTAGAATTAATTTACTTTTTGGTTTGTTAAATTATTTGAACTATTATTTAAAAATATATTTGCCCACACAAATTTATAAAAGAATTGAATTAGTGATATATTTGACCACAAAAAAGTTTAGACAATAATTCTTTTTAAAAAAAGTTTTTTCCCGCACAAATCAAATTGTTAGTTGGTTAATTGAGTGTTATTTATTTTTTTATTTTTTTTGTCATCATTGAATCGACAAGGCCCGATTCATAGCCAATCCCTACAACGCGGGGTAACGCAATTTAGTGGAGTCAAACTCCAGTGGGATCGGTCGCAGAGGTGGTGCTGTAACCACTTGACTAAAGACACTTCCCGAGTGTTATTTATTTTTCTCAAAACAAAATTATAAATAAGTGTTTAACTTTACTGTTGTAGGTCTAATGTTGACACATGTTCAGATAGAAAATATATGTTTAACTGAAATAGAATTGATGTTGCAATCGAATGGAATGTCTCTTACGGCGTTTGAGAAAATGCCTAAACCAGATAATAGTATGATGAACACATGTGTAAATAGGCTTATCGCAGATGAGAGAATATATAAACCTCATAAACAACAGGAATTGTACAATGAGTTGTAACCTATGCTAACTGAGGAGCAAAGACGTGTTTATGAAGAAATCATTCACTCTGTGAATCACGACAAATGTGGTATTTTTTTTGTTCATAGATTTGGTGGTATTGGAAAACTTTTTTGTGGACTATTCTTGGTGCTGATAAAAATCTAAAGGTAATATTATTCTGAATGTTGCTTCAAGTGGTATAGCTGCTTTGCTTTTGGAAGGTGGTAGAACGGTTCAAAAACGACCAACCTTTTTTTTTTCAATAATAAATAATAAATATATAATATAATAATAAACTACAACTAGTGGTCCCATACCCACTAGCCACCTAACCACAATCACAACCAACAGCGGAATAACCAATACCAATCAATATCCAAATAATAATCCAATAATAACCAATAATCATAACATCAACAATATCCAATAATCAAATAGCAGAAATCATAGAACTAGCAACCTGGCAATGTTCTAATGACTCAACTCAAGCAACCTAGCAAGCCGGACAACATCAAACCGAGTCCCTAGAACATCCTCCTCTTCATTGCCTTGATTCCACGATCATACTTTGCCTTTACCTGCACCACAAACACATATTGCAATGCATGAGTATTTTACAAACACTCAGTAAGGCAATCCTCCCATCTACTGGGCTATACACACAAGCAATAGAGACATCTCTAACCATCAGACAACATTCAACAATCAACAATAACAAACCAGGACTCTACATCGACCGATACCAGCATGCATCGTTCGACACCAGATGGAGGTTGCGTCGACCGACGCAAGATCTGCGTCGACCGATGCAAGATATGCATCGACCGACGCATGCTCAACATAACACGAAAACCCTAGAGTTTACGCGCCGTCCTCGCATCTGCATCGATCGACGCACAAAGTGCATCGACTGATGCAATGCCGAGCATCGTTTTCCTCCGAAGCTTCTCGCCGGATCTCCGTTCCTGCAACCACGAAACTCGATCCCAAGCCACAAGAAAGCTTCCTAACGTCCCAAATAACAATCTTACCAGCCTAACAACACATAGCAAGCAAATCAGAGAGATCTCTAGCTTAGATAAGCCATGGTCATGCACTTACCTTTGCCAAGACGAATCTGAACCTAACACAAGGAAGAAAACACTTCTAGGAAGCTCCTACAACGACCCCAGCTACAGATCTCTCCAAGAACAGCCTCAAATCTCCCAGAATCACCAAGAACACTCAAGAACTCTTTCTCTCTTTCGTTTTCTCTCAAAAACGGCCAAACAGCACGAATGAGACCAAAACTCGCATCTAAGGGTTTTCCCTTAACCCAAAACGCAGCGTTTGACTTAAGTCAAAACGCAGGAATTCGACCTTGCATCGACCGACGCAACATCTGCATCGACCGATACAACCCCCAAACCGGGATTTTGGTTCACGGATGTTACTATTCTCCCCCACCAATCTAGATTCGTCCTCGAATCTCGAACAACCATCAGCCAAGGACTCCCGTGCAACCGTCTCCACGGCCCGCACTCCTCCGACCGATCTACAGAAGGTCACCTCTAGGCGATAGACTCACGCTCCAGGCGTCATTTGCTCTCGACTTTTGGAATTTCCTTTACTCATAGGCCTAAATCTTGAGTTTTTATTGGCTCCTCATCAGACCTAAGTCTGCATGCCATATGTTGGCTCCTCATCGGGCCTAACCCGCATGCCATAATATATAAGGAAAAATCCAACTCGTCTCTCAGGTTGCCACCCTACAGCGCGCCCCCGGATCGTCATCCGAAGTCGATATACCAACCATACTCCCGAGCCACAAAGTCTCTAAATATGGCAGTACTAGGAGGACCAAAGTCCCCCAAGAGTCGCGAGCAAACGATTCTGAACACGTCTGAGTCCTATCCCTATCCAGGTTTCCTTCCCGTGGCTCGCGTAAGACATCTCAATGCCCTACCAACCACATATCCCCTCACCGGGATACCCCATGACCACACAAGGATCATATACACGCCACAAGGGCCGCCACCAAGGCCAACAAAATGTCAACGAGGACCGCCACCAAGGCCAAAACAAGTGCCCTAAAGAGGACCGCCACCAAGGCCACTCGTCCCGAAGGACCGTCACAAAGACCATCTGTCCCGAAGGACCGTCACAAAGACCATCTGTCCCGAAGGACCGTCACAAAGACCATCTATCCCGAAGGACCATCACAAAGACCATCCGTCCCGAAGGACCGTCACAAAGACCATCCGTCCCGAAGGACCGTCACAAAGACCATCTGTCTCGAAGGACCGTCACAAGGACACTCTGGCTAAACAGCCCGCCACAAAGGCCAACAATTGGCTAAAAGCCCGCCACAAAGGCCACAAAATTGGCTAAAAGCCCGCCACAAAGGCCACACAATGTCTAAAAAGACCGCTACACACAGGCACACTGACTCGAAAGTCCGCCACAAAGGCCACAAAAGCCCCTCCAAGGCTTCTCACCGCTAAAATGGACAAATTCTAACTCCCGTAAAACTTTCCATATTTAGCACTTTCCATTTTTGGAAACTTTCCACTTTAAGAAACCTCCATTTCAGGAAACTGTCCTCCAAAAGTCCCGCCTCACAGAAACTTTGTACCCCGAGCACCACCTCATCTTGTACTGAGTCGCACAACCAACCACCCCAAACGACCGAGTAACAAGAGAGATGGGCTGGAATACTCCATTCCCGCTCCAGCCACGGATTACAGATGGAACCAGGCTAAACAAGCTCAAGTCGCGGCTTGCTTCTCATACCACTTCTTGAACCTTGCCTTCATCTTTGCCTCAGGCTCCCATGTCTGCTCCTCCACACCATCACAGTCCCACAGGACTCTCATCAAAGGAATCTTCTTCTTCCGAAGTTCCTTGATCCTCCTCTCAAGAACCCTCACTGGTCTCGCCTCCACAGTCATGTTAGGCTGAAGATCCTCAGGAATCTTAGCCAACACCTACTCACCCTCACGGAGACACTTCCGCAACATAGATACATGGAAAACCTTATGGAATGCACGCATAACCTCAGGTAACTCCAATCTATATGCCACTGGTCCAACCCGCTCAATCACTCTGAATGGACCCATATACCTCGGACTCAACTTAGTCTCTGACAATGACCTGTTCGGACCCCGCAACATGGCCATCTTGAGGTATACTCTGTCTCCTACCTGAAACTCAAGATCTCTCCTCCTCCTATCAGCATAACTCCTCTGCCTATCCTGAGCCTCTTTCATGTTCAGCTTGAGAACCCGAATCTTCTCTGAGGTCTCTTGAACAAAATCTGCCCCGTACATGCTCCTCTCCCCCACCTGAGTCCAGCATAACGGTGTACGACACGGCCTCCCATACAAAGCCTCATAAGGAGCCATACCAATACTCGCCTGATAGCTGTTGTTGTACGCAAACTCTACCAGGTTCAGGTGATCTGCCCAATGGCCACCCCAATCCAAAACACACATCCTCAGCAAATCCTCCAGCGTCTGGATCGTCCTCTCAGACTGTCCATCTATCTGGGGATGATAAGCTGTACTCATATGCACCTTAGTGCCCATCTCTGCCTGAAATGCCTGCCAGAACACCGAAGTGAACTTAGAATCTCTGTCAGACACAATGCTCGCTGGCACCCCATGCAATCTGACTATCTCCCTCACATACTTCTTATCCAAGACCGCTGTCCCATCAGTCTTCTTAATGGCTAGAAAATGTGCTGACTTAGTCAACCGGTCCACAATGACCCAAATAGCATCAAAGGTCCGTGACACTGGCAATCCTACCACAAAATCTATGGTAATCATATCCCACTTCCACTCAGAAATGGGTAAACTCTTCAGTAAACCGCCAGAAACCTGATGCTCAGCCTTCACTAGCTGGCATACATCGCACCTCACGACCCAACAAGCTACATCCTTCTTCATCCCGACCCAGTGATAATACCTCTTGAGGTCACGGTACATCTTAGTCGCTCCTGGATGAATAGACAACTTGCTCGCATGAGCCTCTCTCAGAATCTCCTGCCTCAACTCCTCATTCTTGGGCACACACACACGACCGTGCACCAAGATAGTACCATTATCTGAGACCTGATGCTCTGAATCCACATCCTTAGAGGCATTCACTAGCCCCAAATCCTTCTCCTGAGCCAACCGCACTCTACTCAGAAGATCTGCTCTATATACCGCTTCCAAACCCAACGGTTCCTGTGAAATAGCACACAAGCTCAAAGCACTGATCTCCCCTACCAGAGACTCCATCTCCTGCTCCTGAGCTGAAGCTACCCTCTTCCGACTCAGAGCATGTGCAACCGTGTTAGCCTTACCAGGATGATAGACTATCTCCAAATCAGAATCTGCCACAAGCTCCATCCACCGCCTCTGTCTCAAATTCAACTCAGGCTGAGTGAATATATACTTCAGACTCTTATGATCTGTAAATACCTGTACCTTCGCACCATAAAGATAAGATCTCCAAATCTTCAGGGCAAAAACTACAGCACCCATCTCCAAATCATGAGTAGGATAGTTGCCTTCATGCACCCGCAACTACCGCGATGCATAGGCAATCACCTTCCCATGCTGCATCAGAACACACTCCAGACCAACTCTAGATGCATCCGTATAAACCACATAGGGTTCTCCCTGCTCAGGCAAAGCCAACAGTGGCGCAGTAGTCAACATCTCCTTTAGGCTTGCGAAGCCTTCCTCACACTCTTCTGACCAGACAAAAGGAACATCCTTCCCTGTCAACTTAGTCATAGGACGTGCTCTGCTTGCAAACCCCTGCACAAATCTCCTATAGTAACCCGCCAATCCAAGAAAACTTCTAATCTCTGTGGCATTCTGCGGTCTAGGCCAATCTCTGATAGCCTGAATCTTCTCTGGATCTACAGAAACCCCCTCTGCAGAAACAATGTGACCCAGAAAACCCATCTCACGCTGCCAAAAACTACACTTGCTCAACTTGGCAAACAACTTCTGCTCCCGCAGCTTCTCCATAACTGCCCTCAAATGCACTGCATGCTCCTCAGGACTCTTAGAATAAACCAGGATATTGTCGATGAAAATGATGACAAACACATCCAGAAACTCCTGAAACACGCTGTTCATCAATCTCATAAATGCTACTGGCGCGTAAGTCAACCCGAAAGGCATCACCACAAACTCATAATGCCCATACCTCGTCCTGAAAGCAGTCTTCCTCACATTCGCCTCATCTATCGGTATCTGATGATAACCCGACGCCAGATCTACCTTAGAGAACCAAGTAGCACCCCTCAAATGATCCAACAACTCATCGATCCTAGGAAGAGGGTACTTGTTCTTCACAGTGACCCGGTTCAAACCCCGATAATCAATGCACAACCTGAAACTCACATCCTTCTTCTTGACAAACAACACCGGCGCTCCCCACGGTGATACACTAGGACGGATGAATCCCTTACTCAACAAATCCTCTAGCTGCTTCTTCAGCTCTGCCAAACAAACACTCAAGTATGCCGACATCAACTCGAAGCCACCTGAATGTCAACCCTCTTATTCGTCCAAGAACCTCTAGTAACTTGTCTCTTAAGGAAAACTTCCACAAGATAGATTAATCCAAAATTAGCTTTCCGCTTAACTATTCTTCACAGCAAATCATCAATAAGAGCGTAACAAAACAAACAAGTACCATACGTTCGCATATTCCGATTCACTGTATCAAATGCTTTGCAGACCGCCAACTTAACCTACTTGACTTGTTTCCCCCCCCCCCCAGCAAGCTTACCAAAACCTTAAATCTAGTAACCCTGTCCATCTCCAATGAACTTCATCCACCATCATCGCAACGATTAGTTTATCCTGCCATGAAGGCTTCTCGTGAATCTTATGTACCTGGCAACCATGCCCTCGGCTCATATCTGCTGCAGCTCTCCTTCCCGGGACTCCAGCACCACCGGCCACTCAATCCTGGCATATCAGCCACACATTCTTGACCACTTCGGTCATAAAACCCTGGCCCACCGGCCAACATAATCCTAAAATCCAAGATTAAACCATCGTCAATCTCGAGATCTACATTCCGTCGTTATGTTCATACTCACGTTCTATACATTGCTTGCTCCCAACTCTTCCTCTCTTAGGTCGCAACCTTTGAGCCATACCGATCTCACTCTCAGACCAGCGTCTTCGAGTTATACTGTCTCACTCTTGGACCACAATCCTCAAGATCTTGGTATCAGGGGAACTACTCATCCCCTCAGGGGAACATCATCCCCTCTGCCACTCTCAGAGCCCTCAGCCCCTCGAGCTATTGGTATTCAGGGGAATCACCATCCCCTTAGGAGCAACAATCCTTAACGACTATAACATTGCAATGTTACACCTGCCCACTAAACTTCTAATATCCAACTGGATTAACCCCCAAACAGAGAATTATCTGCTCCAACTGCATATGTCCCCCTACCTGCCTCTCTAGGTCTGATACCTCTTGAGAATAATCTCGTACCGGTCATCTACAACCGCTCCATCCTCTTAACATAAGGTGGAAAGTCCTCAACATCTGCAGCCCTCAGCTGCACCCCGCCACATGCGGCACAACTAGAGCCTACACTGGTATCCCTCTTGGTAACCGCTCCAATAGCACGCCAACAGATCCGCCAAGCGATCATCTCGACCCTGGGCTCCACCTGCTGCAACCCCACACCTGGGTTCCCAGCACCCCCGGCACGCTCACCGGCTAACCCCCTCTGGTCCCTCCTGATACGCTTGCGACCCTCTGACGTACCTTCTCGTGGAACTCTGGACCACACACTCGCTGGCCTCGGGACCCGCCCGACAATGACCACGACCACGTCCCCGTCCACGACCAACAACTCAAACACCTTAACCACTGATCTTCCAAGAACAGAGGCTAACAAGCATAAAACAAATCAATACCACACAAAGAAACATAACAATAACTCACCGTGGAATCTCATTGAAGGCTCGAAGAGGATGTTCTAGGACTCCATGCCACACACAATTGACTAACTCACATAATCAATCAAAGCATGCAAATCCCAAACATCTACAATAGAAACCTAGTGAACCCAAACCTAGAACCGTAAGGGCTCTGATACCAAAATGAAACGACCGACCTTTTTTTTTCAATAATAAATAATAAATATATAATATAATAATAAACTACAACTAGTGGTCCCATACCCACTAGCCACCTAACCACAATCACAACCAACAGCGGAATAACCAATACCAATCAATATCCAAATAATCATCCAATAATAACCAGTAATCATAACATCAACAATGTCCAATAATCAAATAGCAGAAATCATAGAACTAGCAACCTGGCAATGTTCTAATGACTCAACTCTAGCAACCTAGCAAGCCGGACAACATCAAACCGAGTCCCTAGAACATCCTCCTCTTCGTTGCTTTGATTCCACGATCACACTTTGTCTTTACCTGCACCACAAACACATATTGCAATGCATGAGTATTTTACAAACACTCAGTAAGGAAATCCTCCCATCTACTGGGCTATACACACAAGCAATAGAGACATCTCTAACCATCAGACAACCTTCAACAATCAACAATAACAAACCAGGACTCTGCATCGACCGATATTAGCATGCATCGTCTGACACCAGATGGAGGTTGCGTCGACCGACGCAAGATCTGCGTCGACTGACGCAAGATCTGCGTCGACCGACGCAAGATCTGCGTCGACTGACGCAAGATCTGCGTCGACTGACGCAAGGTTAACTTGCATCGACCGATGCAGGATATGCATCGACCGACGCATGCTCAACATAACACGAAACCCCTAAAGTTTACGCGCCGTCCTCGCATCTGCATCGACCGACGCACAAAGTGCATCGACCGATGCAATGCCGAGCATCATTTTCCTCCGAAGCTTCTCGCCGGATCTCCGTTCCTGCAACCACGAAACTCGATCCCAAGCCACAAGAAAGCTTCCTAACGTCCCAAATAACAATCTAACCAGCCTAACAACACATAGCAAGCAAATCAGAGAGATCTCTAGCTTAGATAAGCCAAGACGAATCTGAACCTAACACAAGGAAGAAAACGCTTCTAGGAAGCTCCTACAACGACCCCAGCTACAGATCTCTCCAAGAACAGCCTCAAATCTCCCAGAATCACCAAGAACACTCAAGAACTCTTTCTCTCTTTCGTTTTCTCTCAAAAACGGCCAAACAACACGAATGAGACCAAAACTCGCATCTAAGGGTTTTCCCTTAACCCAAAACGCAGCGTTTGACTTAAGTCAAAACGCAGGAATTCGACCTTGCGTCGACCGACGCAACATCTGCATCGACCGATGCAACTCCCAAACCGGGATTTTGATTCACGGATGTTACAGGTTTATTCAAGATTTGGTATTCCAATCAATCTTAATGAATATTCTGTGTGTACTATCGATGCCTAATCGGATCTTGCTGACTTAATTAGAGAAGCAAAGCTCATAATATGGATATTGAAGTAATAATTTTAAGAAATACTAATATTAAATACATATCTAAAATTTCATCTTTATTTTTTTATTTACAGGTGAGGAGAGACGATATTTTAGGTCTGATAGTATTGAAACGTTAGATACAAGTGCTCATGATAATATGATCTACACTCAGGAATTTCTAAACAGTATACAAGTTTCTGGATTGCCAATCCATGTTTTAACGTTGAAAATAAGAGCACCTTCATGTTGCTAAGGAATATAGATCCTAAGGGAGGTTTGTGTAACGGTACGAGGTTAATTATTACTCAGATGGCCAATCATGTAATCGAAGCAAGAATCGTGACAAGAAAAAAGGTTGGTGATAGAGTATTTACCCCTAGGATGTATGTTAGTCCACCTGATGCAAAGTTTCCCTTTCGTATGAGGCGACGACAGTTTCCTGTTACTGTGGCGTTTGTAATTACTATAAACAAAAGTCAAGGTCAGACGCTAGAACATGTTGAAATGTTTCTACCGAAACCGGTTTTCACATATGTACAGCTTTATGTTGCCTTCTCTCGAGTCACAACCAGAAAAGAATAAAAGGTGTTAATTACAGATAAAGATGGAAAATGCCAGAATAAAACACTTAATGTTGTTTCAAAGAGGTATTTGAGACTGTATAATGATGGTTTGTAGGTTGATAATTGTTTTGGATATTTAGACTTGAATTATATTTCTTCTATTACATATAGTGATTTTTAATATCTTTAACACTACCTCTATTTTATAGTCAGATATAGACTTTCATATTGGAGAAAACCATTTTCTAATTTAGACTTATTCTATATTATAAAATAATAGATAAATACATTGTAGATGGTCTAAGAACATATTATTTAAAATTTTCACATGATTATATTTTATTTGGTTTCAACAATATTGTTTGAAAACATACAATTGTTGTTAGCTGTATCATAAAGTGTATATATACGACTGACCAGTGGCCATGGGCCTTTTTATTCATGAAATGATGAAAATTAAGTTCATTGGATTGGTGTTCATGGGTGGTTGTGGTTGTGATGGCCGGGAAGTTTGTCCTTGATCTTCTCGAGAATGCCCTTCTTCTCGAGAATGCCCTTCTTCTCGTGGTGTTTCGTGGTCGTGGTAGTGGTGGTGGTAGGTCTGGTGGTCGTGGCCGTGGCGGGTGTTTGCTCATCCTTGTGCTTACCGCTACTAAATTTCTCTTTTATTTTCTCCTTTATGCTCTTCTTCCTCCTTCCCATTAACTACAAACTTTACCTTTAAGCTATAATTATATATACTAGGATGTCAGCCCATACGTTATCGTACGGGAAAATGAAAATTTTAAATGACTAACTTTATGGTAATTCTTTAACTGTATAGTATAAAAATCATAAATAATGACTAAAATTAATCAACCAAATAGTTAAATAAATAATTGTTGTATATATAAAATGAAAAATCGATTCAGTGAAAATAAGAGAATAATGTTAAACATATATAAATCGAAGTTTACTGAATCATACTCAGATAATCAATTTTGAAAGCTATTCACCTTAAAAAAAATTGAATCATTATTCTATCGAAATTTATAAAAAATAATAAATCTATAAAACTAAATTGAGTCAGGGAGAAAGAGCTATAGCTGCAACAAACTAAATTGACTAAAAAGATAAATCTATAAAAATTAGAAATTACAATTAATTACCTAAATTAATACTTGGAAGAGATGATCAATACATGTGGATGGAAAACGACACCAAATAAAAGTTAGATGAATAAATCAATAAATAAAACAATTCAAAATTTTTTAACAAAGATGAGTGAATCAATGTTGATTAATAAATTGAAAGAAAATAATACTTATAATTTTTAAATTTGGAGGTGTTAAACAATACTCAAAGAACAAAAACTCTTTTCAAGGTCCATAATATATATATGTCCATAATAAATGTGAACATTGAAAGTTGTGAATATGGCAAAAAAACACAATTGTTGGATCAAAATATTGCAACTTTTAAGATCATTAATAAATCTAAACAGTTAGATGAGATAATAAAAACAATCTTATCCCTTATATTTAAATTGACACCTAAAAGTGAGTTTGCTATAATATATAAACATATAAATCTATGAAAAATTAGAAATCACAATCAATTACCTAGATTAATAATTGGAAGAGATAATTGATGCATTAATAAATGGAAAACGACACCAAACAAAAATTAGATGAAGGAATCAATAAATAAAACAATCCAAATTTTAACAAAGATGAGTGACTCATGTTGATTAATAAATTAAAAAAAAATAATTATCATAATTTTTAAAACTTGGAGGTGTGAAATAATACTCAAAGAACAAAAACTCTTTTCAAAGTCCATAAAAATCTGTATATATATAAAAACAAAAAGGTGTGAAAACAAAGAGGTGTGAAACAAAAAAGTGTAAAACAAAAAGATGCGAAAACTAACAAGTGCAAAGATTGAAAGCTAGGGGTACGACGAAGAAACACAATTGTTGGATTAGAACATTGCAATTTTATATAAACAAAAAGGTGTAAAACAAAAAGGTGTGAAACCTAGGGGTGTCAACCGGGCTGGCCCGGCCCGGCCCGGCCCGGCTTGAAACCCGTAAAGCCCACATATGTTTGAGCCCGGCCCGGCCCGGCCCGAAATATTTCCGAGCCTATATTTCAAAGCCCGAGCCCGGCCCTAACAGGGCTACAGGGCTTTTTGGGCTTTTTCGGGCTTATCTTATCGATCAAAAATTCAAACTTATAAGCCTAAAAAAACAGTGTTTGAAGGTGCACTATAAAACAAATCAATCAAAAATTTAATAACTCATCTATATTCACTACAACCAACTTAATTTAATAGAAAAGGTTTAAAACTAAATAAAATTTTGATACTTTAAGCAAATAAACTAATATATAATTCATATAAAATATCATTAATAAAAATCTTAAAGTATTAAGTATGGCTATTAAGTAAATATGAAAACTATGATTAGAGTTTAAAACTTCATTTACAATAAATTGTTAATCAAATATTGCAATCAAACAAAAATATTAACAAAAATGTAAAAATATATTTGTTAAAGGGCTTTTCGGGCTGGCCCGAGCCCGGTCGGGCTAGCCCGAAAAACCCTACAGCCCAAACGGGCTGAGCCCGAAAGGCCCGATTTTTTCTCGACATATATTTTTAAGCCCGAGCCCGATGTTTTTCAGGGCTGGGCCGGGCCAGCCCGCGGGCTTTAGCCCTAATTGACATGCCTAGTGAAACCTAACGGGTGCCAACATGGAAAACTGGAGATGCGACGAAAAAACATGATTGTTGGATCGAAAATTTGCAACTTTTGAGATCACTAACAAAATGTGAGATAATTAATAATACTCAAAGAACAAAAACTCTTTTCAAAGTCCATAAAGATAGATATATATATGAAAGAATTACTCAAATGTTATCCAAAAGTTGGTTTATTACTTAAATCTATAAATCTTTTGAAAATTACTCAAATGTTTAGTGCTCTGGGTGTAATTACAATTTACCCCTTGAGTTTTGTTTTCCGATTTTGAGTAAAAAATTATAAAAAAAATACACATCAGCAAATTAAAATACACATCATTTTTTATTTTCAACATCACTAAATAATTTTTTTTATTGAATCGACAGTTAAATTTTTCTTGTTTATGTCAAAAAAGAAAATCAAACAGTTTCCTCTGTTCATAACAAAAAAAAAAAAAAAAAAAAAAAAACCTCTCTCTCTCATCTCTCGTCGCCGAAACCCTATTTTCGTTGTACTCCCCAGCTCCTGCCGATGACATATCTTATTAGAATTGGCTGTTAAGAACACATGATCTCCTCGCCGTGATAGTTCATGATAATATCAATTTCGTTCGGGAAGAAATCTAAGTCTACGGCTCAGAGATTCGTCGGCGGTGTTGTTCAGATTTGATCGGATTCAGATTCCGAGAGTTTCTTACCGTCTCGATAACGAAACACGCACCAGGAGGAGCTTACGTAAAGAGATCTTCGTTTCTCTTTCTCCCCCTTTTTTTTTTCTTCTCACAAAAACTTTTTTATTTATAAATTAAAAATTTATTCAGTGTTTTGTCTTATTTTATTTGTGTTTGCTGTATCGTCTCTTCTGTCTCTGTTCTCACTGTCTCTGTTCTCACTGTCTCTGTTCTCACTTTTGTTTTTTTTTGTTTCGTCTTTATTCTTTTGATGTTCTTGTAGCGTTTCTTGTGAAATCTCACAAGTTTTTCTTCTCAGATTTTAGAAATCTTGTGAAATCTCTCTCTCTGATCAAACCCCAAATCCCCTTATTATAAAGTTTCAACCTTTTTCCAAACCCATTTCAAAATCTCCGGTGGTTTTGTTTTTTTTTTTACGGCAGATCTTAGCCGGAATCTGAGGAATCAGTTTTTATTTTTATAAATAACCCATTCATAGATTTGAAGCGAATGACATTTTCTGAGATTGGAGAAGATTGTGAGTCGAGTGGAGTGAAGATTCTCTAATGAGTGAATCAGAAGAAGACGAAGAAGAAGAAGCATCACCAGCTACTGAAGTGATTTTAACCAGCAGCGTCGTCGTTGAGAACAACAACAACAAAAACAAGGTTGTTGTAGAGAAGAAGAATCTGCGTTTCATTGAAGAAGAAGAAGTAGAGAGAGACGACGGTTTGGTGTTGTTGTTAGCTCAGTCCTCCACACAAATGGTGAGATCGAGATCTCAAGGAACAACACGGCGCGTGACTCCACACCATTAGTCGACGTTGAGAAGCCGCTTCCAAACGCGGAGATCTCTACATCGGAAGCTTCTCCGGCGAGTTTCCACTCGGAGATTCAAGCCAGAATTTATGGGCCTTTATTGGGCTCAGTTTTCTATTTTAATTAGTTTATATATTTGCTATTGGCTTTTATTACAATAACTCGATATGTCCGACTGGTTAAGGAGATAGAATTGAAATCTGTTGGGCTTCGCCCGCGCAGGTTCGAACCCTGCTATCGACGATTCATTTTTTGACCATTCTCTTAAATTTTTGTTAGTTATATCAATTTCGCAAAACAGTAGTTATTATTAGCTCATTCAAGTATATTATACAGTACTTTTGTTAGTTAACCCAAACAATAATTTTGTGCCTGCTCAGATCCATACGCGTAATAAATTTATTAAATTAGTTATTTCAAAATATATCATACAAAATAATTAAAAAATTGAACTCAAAATTTGAATAAAAATAAAAAAATTCCAACTAAGTGACTAAGTGATGGCTGAGTTATTGACTTATACGGCTGACTTATGAAATATTTGTAAATTAATATTATTATAACTCAATATTTAAATGTACAATTGAAATATGAATATTACAATTATTATAACCAATAAAAAGTAATAATTATAGAGAAAGATTGATTTTTACACATTCTCACCAGAATGTGTTTAACATATAACACATGACGTTTAGGGGTTAGGGTTAGGGTTGGGGTTAGGGTTTGAGATGTAGGGTTCAAATGAGTAACATTTTTTGTTTTTAGTTTTGGTTATAATTTGGTTTAATGTGTTTGGTTTAAGGTGGTAATATGAATATACTAATCTTATTACCATTTGAATATTTTTTAAAACAATCAATTTTTTTTTGGTTATTTCCGGTTATAGGTCTGTTAGATTAATATATAACCATAAATAACTCAAAACATATTGTAATTAAGTAGATTAGCCTAATATAACCGAACGTAAGCCGAATATAACCAAAATTAACCAAACATACCAATTTAAAAATACTAAATTGGAAAAATTATTTTTTTTCGGTTTGGTTCGGTTTGGTCGGTTATTTAGTCATTCTAATTTGAGGGTTGGCTGAGTTATGGTAAAGTTATGGCTGAGTTATGGAACGAATATATTAATTTATTATATACCTTCTCGAGAATACAAAAAGTGTTGTTGGGGAGACGCAAACAATAATTCTGTTTACTGTTAAGAACCACACGCATAATAAATGAGATTTTAGCGATTTTTTATTTAAAAGGAATTCAAAATTTGAATTTGAATTTTTAATTTTATTTTTATTTTTTTAATAAAAGTATTTCTCAAACAATTGACTGATATGGCTGAGTTATCAAAATAAACGGCTGACTTATGAAATATTTGTAAATTAGAATTATTATAACTCAAATTTAAAATATAGAATGAAAAAATGAATATTACAATCATTATAAGCAATAAAAAGTAATAATTATAGACAAAGATTGATTTTTACACAGTATGATCAAATTGTGTAAAACATTCAAATCATGACATTTAGGGGTTAGAGTTAGGGTTAGGGTTAGGGTTAGGGTTTGAGGTTTGGAGTTCATATTTCCAACATTATGAGTTTTAATATAACAGTTTGGTTTTGGTTATATTGTGTTTGGTTTAAGGTGGTAATTTGGATATACTAATATGATAACCATTTGAAAATTTAAATTTTTGTGAAATTACTTTTCGGTTATTTCCGGTTATGGGTCGGTTAGATGAATATATAACCATAAATAATCCAAATGTTATCCAAATTAGGTCGATTAACTTAATATAACTGATAGCAAGCCGAATATAACCGTAACTAACCGAAAATAATGGAAAAAATAGTTTCCGGTTCGGTTCGGTTTGGTTGGTTATTTAGTCATCTTAATTTGAGGGTTGGCTGAATTATGGTAAAGTTGTGGCTGAGTTATCGTTTAGGGTCTTCTCAATAATATGAAAACGTATTATTCTTTCCTGGGTCTTTTGTTCTGTCAGATTCCTAATAAGTATTAAAACATCTCTCGATATTACACAAAGTGTTGTTCGGGAAGCGCGAAAAATCACTAATTCTATGCCTGCTCAAATCCACACGCATAATAAATTCATAAAGTGAGATTTTTATCACAAGATATTATTGCAAATAATTAACTAATTATTATCCTTTGTAAAATTGTTAACTCAAAGATTATTCAACATCATGGAAATTTTCATGAGTTAAAGATGTGGTAAGTTGAGTTATCTATTTTTTTTTAATTAAAAAACGAAAATTCAGTTATATAATACAAAAAAATTATTTTTTCGTTTTTATTTAATTCATATATCAGGAAAATATTTTTTACTGTTTTTCTTTTATTTAATAAATTTTTTAATTAGTTATTTTATTTCTCCTAAATTATAATTTTTTATTATTATTTGAAATGAAAATAGACATAGACCTAAATTTTATTCAAAAATGTTACCAATCACTAACAAAGCTAATTTTTTTGAAGTTGATTTTGAATATTCATGTGTTATGGTTGATGT
Organism: Camelina hispida; assembly: GCA_023657505.1. Classification (NCBI taxonomy): domain Eukaryota; kingdom Viridiplantae; phylum Streptophyta; class Magnoliopsida; order Brassicales; family Brassicaceae; genus Camelina; species Camelina hispida. The sequence goes on along the minus strand of CP094631.1, from coordinate 22,530,589 downwards.
ACAACTTTGAGGTATATCCTTTGTAAAATTGTTAACTCAAAAGATTATTCAACATCATGGAAATTTTCATGAGTTAAAGATGTGGTAAGTTGAGTTATCTATTTTTTTAATTAAAAACGAAAATTCAGTTATATAATACCAAAAATTATTTTTTCGTTTTTATTTAATTCATATATCAAGAAAATAATTTTACTGTTTTTCTTTTATTTAATAACTTTTTATTACAAGATATTATTGCAAATAATTAAATAATTATTATTCGAATTTAGAATTTTATTTTTCTAAAAGTATTTCTCCAACAATTGAATATTAAAATTATTATAACTCAAAATTTAAATTTAGAATGGAAATATGTCTATTATTAGGTTAACTGATGGTTTCGCCAAAATATCGCTTTACGGCTGAGTTATAATCATTATGGAAACGAAAGGTCATGTGACGGCTGAGTTATAGTGAGTTATGGCTGAGTTATCGAAGAAACTGAAAGTAAATGGATGATATATACGACTTTACGGCTGAGTTATAATATTTACGGAAAACGAAAGGTCATGTGACGGCTGAGTTATAGTTAGTTATGGCTGAGTTTTCACAAGAAAAACCTGAAAGTAAATAGATGATATAGGCTATAACTGGTAACATCTGTTACTATTGACTTAAGTTGAGTTATGGACTTAACTCAAATTTTATTCTAAAATGTTACCAATCACTAACAAAACTAACTTTTTTTAATTAGTTATTTTATTTCTCCTAAATTATTATTTTTTTATTATTATTTGAAATGAAAATAGACATAGACCTAAATTTATTCAAAAATGTTACCAATCACTAACAAAACTAATTTTTTTGAAGTTGATTTTGAATAATCATGTGTTATGGTTGATGTACAACTTTGAGGTATATCCTTTGTAAAATTGTTAACTCAAAAGATTATTCAACATCATGGAAATTTTCATGAGTTAAAGATGTGGTAAGTTGAGTTATCTATTTTTTTTTTTAATTAAAAAACGAAAATTCAGTTATATAATACAAAAAAATTATTTTTTCGTTTTTATTTAATTCATATATCAAGGAAAATATTTTTTTACTGTTTTTCTTTTATTTAATAAATTTTTTAATTAGTTATTTTATTTCTCCTAAATTATAATTTTTTATTATTATTTGAAATGAAAATAGACATAGACCTAAATTTTATTCAAAAATGTTACCAATCACTAACAAAACTAATTTTTTTGAAGTTGATTTTGAATATTCATGTGTTATGGTTGATGTACAACTTTGAGGTCTATCCTTTGTAAAATTGTTAACTCAAAAGATTATTCAACATCATGGAAATTTTCATGAGTTAAAGATGTGGTAAGTTGAGTTATCTATTTTTTTTTTAATTAAAAAAACGAAAATTCAGTTATATAATACCAAAAAATTATTTTTTCGTTTTTATTTAATTCATATATCAAGAAAAATAATTTTTACTGTTTTTCTTTTATTTAATAACTTTTTTTATTACAAGATATTATTGCAAATAATTAAATAATTATTATTCGAATTTAGAATTTTATTTTTCTAAAAGTATTTCTCCAACAATTGAATATTAAAATTATTATAACTCAAAATTTAAATTTAGAATGGAAATATGTCTATTATTAGGTTAACTGATGGTTTCCCGCCAAAATATCGCTTACGGCGAGTTATAATCATTACGGAAAACGAAAGGAATATGACGGCTGAGTTATAGTGAGTTATGGCTGAGTTATCAAGAAACAATCTGAAAGTATGGATGATATATACGACTTTACGGCTGAGTTATAATATTTACGGAAAACGAAAGGTCATGTGACGGCTGAGTTATGTTATATGGCGAGTTACGAAAAACCTGAAAGTAAATAGATGATATAGGCTATAATGTAACATCTGTTATTATTGACTTAAGTTGAGTTATGGACTTAACTCAAATTTTATTCTAAAATGTTACCAATCACTAACAAAACTAACTTTTTTAATTAGTTATTTTATTTCTCCTAAATTATTATTTTTTATTATTATTTGAAATGAAAATAGACATAGACCTAAATTTATTCAAAAATGTTACCAATCACTAACAAAACTAATTTTTTTGAAGTTGATTTTGAATAATCATGTGTTATGGTTGATGTACAACTTTGAGGTATATCCTTTGTAAAATTGTTAACTCAAAAGATTATTCAACATCATGGAAATTTTCATGAGTTAAAGATGGTAAGTTGAGTTATCTATTTTTTTTTAAAAAACGAAAATTCAGTTATATAATACCGTAAATTTATTTTTCGTTTTTATTTAATTCATATATCAAGAAAATTTTTTTACTGTTTTTCTTTTATTTAATAATTTTTTTAATTAGTTATTTTATTTCTCCTAAATTATTATTTTTTATTATTATTTGAAATGAAAATAGACATAGACCTAAATTTTATTCAAAAATGTTACCAATCACTAACAAAACTAATTTTTTTGAAGTTGATTTTGAATAATCATGTGTTATGGTTGATGTACAACTTTGAGGTATATCCTTTGTAAAATTGTTAACTCAAAAGATTATTCAACATCATGGAAATTTTCATGAGTTAAAGATGTAAAGTTGAGTTATCTATTTTTTAATTAAGAAACGAAAATTCAGTTATATAATACCGTAAATTTATTTTTCGTTTTTATGTAATTCATATATCAAGAAAATTTTTACTGTTTTTCTTTTATTTAATAATTTTTTAATTAGTTATTTTATTTCTCCTAAATTATTATTTTTTATTATTATTTGAAATGAAAATAGACATAGACCTAAATTTTATTCAAAAATGTTACCAATCACTAACAAAACTAATTTTTTTGAAGTTGATTTTGAATAATCATGTGTTATGGTTGATGTACAACTTTGAGGTATATCCTTTGTAAAATTGTTAACTCAAAAGATTATTCAACATCATGGAAATTTTCATGAGTTAAAGATGTGGTAAGTTGAGTTATCTATTTTTAATTAAGAAAACGAAAATTCAGTTATGTAATACCGTAAATTTATTTTTTCGTTTTTATGTAATTCATATATCAAGAAAATTTTTTACTGTTTTTTGTTTTATTTAATAATTTTTTAATTAGTTATTTTATTTCTCCTAAATTATTTTTTATTATTATTTGAAATGAAAATAGACATAGACCTAAATTTTATTCAAAAATGTTACCAATCACTAACAAAACTAATTTGTTGATTTTGAATAATCATGTGTTATGGTTGATGTACAACTTTGAGGTATATCCTTTGTAAAATTGTTAACTCAAAAGATTATTCAACATCATGGAAATTTTCATGAGTTAAAGATGTGGTAAGTTGAGTTATCTATTTTTTTTAATTAAAAAAAACGAAAATTCAGTTATATAATACCGTAAATTTATTTTTTCGTTTTTATTTAATTCATATATCAAGAAAATTTTTTTTTACTGTTTTTCTTTTATTTAATAATTTTTTTAATTAGTTATTTTATTTCTCCTAAATTATTATTTTTTATTATTATTTGAAATGAAAATAGACATAGACCTAAATTTTATTCAAAAATGTTACCAATCACTAACAAAACTAATTTTTTTGAAGTTGATTTTGAATAATCATGTGTTATGGTTGATGTACAACTTTGAGGTATATCCTTTGTAAAATTGTTAACTCAAAAGATTATTCAACATCATGGAAATTTTCATGAGTTAAAGATGTGGTAAGTTGAGTTATCTATTTTTTTTTTAATTAAGAAAAACGAAAATTCAGTTATATAATACCGTAAATTTATTTTTTCGTTTTTATGTAATTCATATATCAAGAAAATTTTTTTTTACTGTTTTTTTTTATTTAATAATTTTTTTAATTAGTTATTTTATTTCTCCTAAATTATTATTTTTTATTATTATTTGAAATGAAAATAGACATAGACCTAAATTTTATTCAAAAATGTTACCAATCACTAACAAAACTAATTTTTTTGAAGTTGATTTTGAATAATCATGTGTTATGGTTGATGTACAACTTTGAGGTATATCCTTTGTAAAATTGTTAACTCAAAAGATTATTCAACATCATGGAAATTTTCATGAGTTAAAGATGTGGTAAGTTGAGTTATCTATTTTTTTTAATTAAAAAAAAACGAAAATTCAGTTATATAATACCGTAAATTTATTTTTTCGTTTTTATTTAATTCATATATCAAGAAAATTTTTTTACTGTTTTTCTTTTATTTAATAATTTTTTTAATTAGTTATTTTATTTCTCCTAAATTATTATTTTTATTATTATTTGAAATGAAAATAGACATAGACCTAAATTTTATTCAAAAATGTTACCAATCACTAACAAAACTAATTTTTTTGAAGTTGATTTTGAATAATCATGTGTTATGGTTGATGTACAACTTTGAGGTATATCCTTTGTAAAATTGTTAACTCAAAAGATTATTCAACATCATGGAAATTTTCATGAGTTAAAGATGTGGTAAGTTGAGTTATCTATTTTTAATTAAGAAAACGAAAATTCAGTTATATAATACCGTAAATTTATTTTTTCGTTTTTATGTAATTCATATATCAAGAAAATTTTTTACTGTTTTTCTTTTATTTAATAATTTTTTAATTAGTTATTTCTCCTAAATTATTATTTTTTATTATTATTTGAAATGAAAATAGACATAGACCTAAATTTTATTCAAAAATGTTACCAATCACTAACAAAACTAATTTTTGAAGTTGATTTTGAATAATCATGTGTTATGGTTGATGTACAACTTTGAGGTATATCCTTTGTAAAATTGTTAACTCAAAAGATTATTCAACATCATGGAAATTTTCATGAGTTAAAGATGTGGTAAGTTGAGTTATCTATTTTTTTTTTAAGAAAAAAAAATTCAGTTATATAATACCGTAAATTTATTTTTTCGTTTTTATGTAATTCATATATCAAGAAAATTTTTTTTTACTGTTTTTCTTTTATTTAATAATTTTTTAATTAGTTATTTTATTTCTCCTAAATTATTATTTTTATTATTATTTGAAATGAAAATAGACATAGACCTAAATTTTATTCAAAAATGTTACCAATCACTAACAAAACTAATTTTTTGAAGTTGATTTTGAATAATCATGTGTTATGGTTGATGTACAACTTTGAGGTATATCCTTTGTAAAATTGTTAACTCAAAAGATTATTCAACATCATGGAAATTTTCATGAGTTAAAGATGTGGTAAGTTGAGTTATCTATTTTTTTTTAATTAAAAAAACGAAAATTCAGTTATATAATACCGTATATTTTTCGTTTTTATTTAATTCATATATCAAGAAAATTTTTTACTGTTTTTCTTTTATTTAATAATTTTTTTAATTAGTTATTTTATTTCTCCTAAATTATTATTTTTTATTATTATTTGAAATGAAAATAGACATAGACCTAAATTTTATTCAAAAATGTTACCAATCACTAACAAAACTAATTTTTTGAAGTTGATTTTGAATAATCATGTGTTATGGTTGATGTACAACTTTGAGGTATATCCTTTGTAAAATTGTTAACTCAAAAGATTATTCAACATCATGGAAATTTTCATGAGTTAAAGATGTGGTAAGTTGAGTTATTCTATTTTTTAATTAAGAAAAACGAAAATTCAGTTATATAATACCGTAAATTTATTTTTTCGTTTTTATGTAATTCATATATCAAGAAAATTTTTACTGTTTTTCTTTTATTTAATAATTTTTTAATTAGTTATTTTATTTCTCCTAAATTATTATTTTTTATTATTATTTGAAATGAAAATAGACATAGACCTAAATTTTATTCAAAAATTTTACCAATCACTAACAAAACTAATTTTTTTGAAGTTGATTTTGAATAATCATGTGTTATGGTTATGTACAACTTTGAGGTATATCCTTTGTAAAATTGTTAACTCAAAAGATTATTCAACATCATGGAAATTTTCATGAGTTAAAGATGTGGTAAGTTGAGTTATCTATTTTTTTTTTTAATTAAGAAAAACGAAAATTCAGTTAATACCAAAAAATTATTTTTTCGTTTTTATTTTATTCATATATCAAGAAATTTTTTTTTACTGTTTTTCTTTTATTTAATAACTTTTTTTTAATTAGTTATTTTATTTCTCCTAAATTATTATTATTTATTATTATTTGTAATAAAAATAAACATAGATCTAAATTTTATTCAAAAATGTTACCAATCACTAACAAAACTAATTTTTTTTAAGTTGAGTTTGAATAATAATGTGTTATGGTTGATGTACAAGTTTGAGGTATATCCTTTGTAAAATTGTTAACTCAAAAGATTATTCAACATCATGGAAATTTTCATGAGTTAAAGATGTGATAAGTTGAGTTATCTATTTTTTTAATTAAAAAAACGAAAATTCAGTTATATAATACAAAAAAAAAAATGTTTTAATTCATATATCAAGAAAATTATTTTTTACTGTTTTTATTTTATTTAATAATTTTTTTAATTAGTTATTTTATTTCTCCTAAATTATTATTTTTTATTATTATTTGAAATGAAAATAGACATAGACCTAAATTTTATTCAAAAATGTGATAATGTAGAAGAACAAGGTGAATAAGAAGGTAAATAACTTATTAAACCAGTTGAAGAACCAGAGTCGAACGACGTTTCGTATTTCCGGAAAAAAAGATGATGACATGGCTGACATGGATGCTGCATCCGACGTGGCAAATCAGCCATGAAACAATACCATAACTCAGCCTAACTAAAACTCAGCCACAACATGAAAACATTACAGTAATTAAAAAGCAAAAAATCGCTGCCAAACTCAGCCGCATCATGAACTAAAAATATGTAACTCAGCCGTATCGTTTGATAAGTCAGCCGTAACTGAAAAACATTCTAGTAATTAATCTTTGCCAATAAGTCAGCCCGTTTGACGGCTGACTTGTCGATAAGTCAGCCTATGACGGCTGAGTTATAGTTTTTTACCATAACTCAGCCGTAACTACATCTCATAAGTCAGCCATTTTTCATAACTCAGCCAGTCGGAAAATGGCAACTCAGCCGTGTCGTTGTGATAACTCAACCAAAATCTTGACAACTCAACCATCAGGTGAAAACTCAGCCGTAACGCTTGGCTGAGTTATGCGCATAACTAAGCCAAATTTGATAAGTCAGCCGTAACGCTTGGCTGACTTATGAGCATAACTCAGCCAGATTTTCATAAGTCAGCCGTCCGCTCTTACTCAAATGTTTTTTTCGATAACTCAACCGCAAATACCTATAACTCAGCCACAACATACTCGTATCGTGTTATGGCTGAGTTATGGTACACGTCAGCGAGTTCTGACGTGGCGTCTGACGTGGCAATGGCATTTTTGTAATAACGTTTTTTCCGGTAACATAAAACAGGGGCACGCTGGGTATTTTCAAAATACCCGAAACATTCTAGTAATAAAAAAGTTTTTTGTAGATTCTGGTAATATTACCTAAAATGAGTAACATTTGAGTAATTCACCCTATATATATATATATATATATATATATAAAACAAAGACGTGTGAAGACAAATAGGTGTGAAACAAAAAGTTGTGAAACAAAAAGATGCGAAAACTAACAAGTGCAAACGTTGAAAGATAAGGGTATGACGAAGTAACACAATTGTTGGATCAAAGCATTGCAACTTTATATAAAAAAAGAGGTGTAAAACAAAAAGGTGTGAAAACTAATGGGTGCCAACATGAAAAGTTGGGGGTGCGACGAAGAAACACAATTGTTGGATCAAAACTTTGCAAATTTTGAGATCATTAACAAAGGGTGAGATCAATAATGATACTCAAAGAACAAAATTGTTGGATCACAACTTTGCAAATTTTGAGATCATTAACAAAGGGTGAGATCATTAATGATACTCAAAGAGCAAAAACTTTTTTCAAAGTCCATAAAAATTTGTATATATATAAAAATAAAAATGTGTGAAAACAAAGAGGTGTGAAGCAAAAAAGTGCAAAAACTAACAAGTGCAAACATTGAAAGCTTGGGGTACGACGAAGAAACATAATTGTTGGATCAAAATATTACAACTATATATAAACAAATATGTGTAAAATAAAAAGGTGTGAAAATTAACAGGTGCCTACATGGAAAGTTGGGGTGCGACAAAGAAACATAATTGTTGGATCAAAACTTTGCAACTTTTGAGATCATTAACAAAGGGTGAGATCATTAATAATACTCAAAGAACAAAAACTCATTTCAAATTCCATAAAAATTTGTATATACATAAAAACAAAAAGGTGTGAAAACAAAGAAGTGTGAAACAAAAAGGTGTGAAAACTAACAAGTGCAAACATTGAAAGCTAGGGGTACGAGAAGAAACCCAATTTTTGGATCAAAACATTGCAACTTTATATAAACAAAGTTATAATCAAAAAGGTGTAAAACAAAAATTTGTGAAAATTAACGGGTGCCAACATGGAAAGCTGGGGGTGCGACAAAGAAACATAATTTTTGGATCGAAACTTTGCAAATTTTGAGATCATTAATAATACTCAAAGAACAAATTTTTTTCTTTCAAAGTCCATAAAATTCGGTATATATATAAAAACAAAAAAAGTGTGAAAACAAAGAGGTGTGAAACAAAAAGGTGTGAAACAAAAAAGTGTGAAAACTAACAAATACAAACATTGAAACATAGGGGTACGACGTAGAAACAGAATTTTTGGATCAAAACATTGTAACTTTTATATACAAAGAGGTGTAAAACAAAAAAGTGTGAAAACTAATGTGTCCCAACATGAAAAGCTGGGTGTGCGACGAAGAAACACACTAGATCGAAAGTTTGAAATTTTGAGATCATTAAAAAAGGTGAGATCATTAATAATACTCAAAGAAAAAAAACTCTTTTCAAAGTCCTTACAAATCTGTATATAAAAAAAAAAAAAAGTGTGAAAACAAGGTGCGAAACTAAAAAGTGCAAACATTGAAAGCTAGGTACGACGAAGAAACACTATTTTTGGATTAAAACATTGCAACTTTATATAAACCAAAAGGTGTAAAACAAAGATGTGAAAACTAACGGGTGCCAACATGAAAACTGGGGTGCGACGAAGAAACACAATTGTTGGATCAAAATTTTGCATATTTTGAGATCATTAACAAAGGATGAGAACATTAATAATACTCAAAGAACAAAATATTATCAAAGTCCATAAAAATTTGTATATATATAAAAAGAAAGAGGTGTGAAACAAAAAAGTGTAAAAACTAACAAGTGCAAACATTGAAAGCTAGGGGTATGACAAAGAAACACAGTTGTTGGATCAAAACATTGCAACTTTATATAAACAAAGAGGTGTAAAACAAAAATGTGTGAAAACTAACGGGTGCCAACATGGAAAGCTGGGGGTGCGACGAAGAAACACAGTTGTTGGATCGAAACTTTGCAAATTTTGAGATCATTAACAAATGGTGAGATCATTAATAATACTCAAAGAATAAAAACTCTTTTCAAAGTCCATAAAAATTTGTATATTAATATAAACAAAAAGGGGTGAAAACAAAGAGGTGTGAAACAAAAATGTGTGAAATAAAAATGTGCGAAAACTAACAAGTGCTAACAAGTAAAGTTGGGGGAGCGACGAAAAAACACAATTGTTGGATCGAAACTTTGCAACTTTTGAGATCATTAACAAAGGGTGAGATCATTAATAATATAATACTCAAAGAACAAAAACTCTTTTCAAAGTTCAAAAAAATATGTGTATAATATATATATATATAAACAAAAAGGTATGAAAACAAAGAGGTGTGAAAACAAAGAGGTGTGAAATGAGAGTACGACAAAGAAACACGATTATTGGTAAAAAGACTTGTAACTGTTGGGATCATTAATTCTTCTAAACCATTAGATGAAATATTAGAAACAATCTCATCCATTAGATTAAAGTTGACCCCCAAAAGTAGGTTTGTTATCGGATCAAAACATTGCAATTTTATATATAAAAAAAAGTGCAAAACAAAAAGGTGTGAAACCTAACGGGTGCCAACATGGAAAACTGGAGATGCGACGAAAAAACATAATTGTTGGATCGAAAATTTTCAACTTTTGAGATCATTAACAAAATGTGAGATAATTAATAATACTCAAAGAACAAAAATTCTTTTCAAAGTCCATAAAGATATATATATATATATATATATATATAAAATACAAAGACGTGTGAAGACAAATAGGTGTGAAACAAAAAGATGCGAAAACTAACAAGTGCAAACGTTGAAAGATAAGGGTATGACGAAGTAACACAATTGTTGGATCAAAGCATTGCAACTTTATATAAACAAAGAGGTGTAAAACAAAAAGGTGTGAAAACTAATGGGTGCCAACATGAAAAGTTGGGGGTGCGACGATGAAACACAATTGTTGGATCAAAACTTTGCAAATTTTGAGATCATTAACAAAGGGTGAGATCAATAATGATACTCAAAGAACAAAATTGTTGGATCACAACTTTGCAACTTTTGAGATCATTAACAAAGGGTGAGATCATTAATGATACTCAAAGAGCAAAAACTTTTTTCAAAGTCCATAAAAATTTGTATATATATAAAAATAAAAATGTGTGAAAACAAAGAGGTGTGAAGCAAAAAAAGTGCAAAAACTAACAAGTGCAAACATTGAAAGCTTGGGGTACGACGAAGAAACATAATTGTTGGATCAAAATATTACAACTATATATAAACAAATATGTGTAAAATAAAAAGGTGTGAAAATTAACAGGTGCCTACATGGAAAGTTTGGGTGCGACAAAGAAACATAATTGTTGGATCAAAACTTTGCAACTTTTGAGATCATTAACAAAGGGTGAGATCATTAATAATACTCAAATAACAAAAACTCATTTCAAATTCCATAAAAATTTGTATATACATAAAAACAAAAAGGTGTGAAAACAAAGAAGTGTGAAACAAAAAGGTGTGAAAACTAACAAGTCCAAACATTTAAAGCTAGGGGTAAGAGAAGAAACCCAATTTTTGGATCAAAACATTGCAACTTTATATAAGCAAAGTTATAATCAGAAAGGTGTAAAACAAAAATTTGTGAAAATTAACGGTTGCCAACATGGAAAGCTGGGGGTGCAACAAAGAAACATAATTTTTGGATCGAAACTTTGCAAATTTTGAGAGCATTAATAATACTCAAAGAACAAATTTTTTTCTTTCAAAGTCCATAAAATTCGGTATATATATAAAAAAAAAAAGTGTGAAAACAAAGAGATGTGAAACAAAAAGGTGTGAAACAAAAAAGTGTGAAAACTAACAAATACAAACATTGAAACATAGGGGTACGACGTAGAAACAGAATTTTTGGATCAAAACATTGTAACTTTTATATACAAAGAGGTGTAAAACAAAAAAGTGTGAAAACTAATGTGTCCCAACATGGAAAGCTGGGTGTGCGACGAAGAAACACACTTGTTAGATCGAAAGTTTGAAATTTTTGAGATCATTAAAAAAGGTGAGATCATTAATAATACTCAAAGAAAAAAAAACTCTTTTCAAAGTCCTTACAAATCTGTATATACATAAAAACAAAAAAAGTGTGAAAACAAGGTGCGAAAACTAAAAAGTGCAAACATTGAAAGCTAGGGGTACGACGAAGAAACACTATTTTTGGATTAAAACATTGCAACTTTATATAAACCAAAAGGTGTAAAACAAAAAGATGTGAAAACTAACGGGTGCCAACATGAAAAACTGGGGTGCGACGAAGAAACACAATTGTTGGATCAAAATTTTGCATATTTTGAGATCATTAACAAAGGATGAGAACATTAATAATACTCAAAGAACAAAATATTTTCAAAGTCCATAAAAATTTGTATATATATAAAAAGAAAGAGGTGTGAAACAAAAAAGTGTAAAAACTAACAAGTGCAAACATTGAAAGCTAGGGGTATGACAAAGAAACACAGTTGTTGGATCAAAACATTGCAACTTTATATAAACAAAGAGGTGTAAAACAAAAATGTGTGAAAACTAACGGGTGCCAACATGGAAAGCTGGGGGTGCGACGAAGAAACACAGTTGTTGGATCGAAACTTTGCAAATTTTGAGATCATTAACAAATGGTGAGATCATTAATAATACTCAAAGAATAAAAACTCTTTTCAAAGTCCATAAAAATTTGTATATTAATATAAACAAAAAGGTGTGAAAACAAAGAGGTGTGAAACAAAAATGTGTGAAATAAAAATGTACGAAAACTAACAAGTGCTAACAAGTAAAGTTGGGGGAGCGACGAAAAAACACAATTGTTGGATCGAAACTTTGCAACTTTTGAGATCATTAACAAAGGGTGAGATCATTAATAATATAATACTCAAAGAACAAAAACTCTTTTCAAAGTTCAAAAAAATCTGTGTATAATATATATATATATATATATATATATATAAACAAAAAGGTATGAAAACAAAGAGGTGTGAAAACAAAGAGGTGTGAAATGAGAGTACGACAAAGAAACACGATTATTGGTAAAAAGACTTGCAACTGTTGGGATCATTAATTCTTCTAAACCGTTAGATGAAATATTAGAAACAATCTCATCCATTAGATTAAAGTTGACCCCAAAAAGTAGGTTTGTTATCGGATCAAAACATTGCAATTTTATATATAAAAAAGTGGGCGGCAAACCTTCGGATGGGGACGTCCAGGCAAGAAAGGGATGGGGCTCTCCCGAAACCGCCGGCTAGAACGTGAAGATTTTGAGTTGGAACTGTCAGGGCATGGGGTGGATCTGACAGAAGGATATTTGGGAGATTTGTGGAAGCAGCATAAGCCAGACATTTTATTTTTATGAAACTAAAAATGTTTTTCTTATTTACAAAAATTTCAGAAGAAGTTTGGTTATAATAATTTGTATACAGTTGACCCCCTTGGTTCTAGTGGGTTAGCTTTATTTTTCATGGATGAAATAAAATTATCTATTTTATATGAGAGTGATCGTATAATTGATGCACAAGCGTGTTTTGGTCAACATTCGGTTTTCTTGTCCTTCGTCATATGGGATCCTGTCCCGCAAAACCGGGTAAAGGTGTGGGAGAAGTTAATGGATATTGGTTCTTTTCGAATTTATCCTTGGTCTATGATTGGTGATTTTAATGAATTAGTTGGTAATCATGAGAAAAGGGGGGCGCTATGCGCCCGTGTCATCTTTTGTGCCTTTAATTCAATGATTAACCATTATGGTATGTTGGAATTCCATGCTATGGGGAACAAATGTCATGGCGAGGAATCGATGTAATAACCAGGTGGTTCGGTGTCGACTAGACCGCGCATTAGGTAATGAGGATTGGCATAGCTTCTTTCCCAATTTGAAGGTTGATTATTTGGAGATGGTTGGATCTGATCATTGTCCCATTTTGGCAACCTGTCTTAGAACAGTTTCACGACGGAATAGGCAGTTTCGTTTTGATAAACGATGGTTGGGGAAGGATGGTTTACTAGGAGCGTAGAGTCAGGGTGGACACGCACGAATAATTTTCGGATACCGGCTTCGTGGAGAAGATCAGAATTGCAGAAATTCGATTTCGTGTGGCGAAAGAATAATGTGACGTCTGGTCCATCTCTTATTTCTTCCCTTAAGATAGCTTTACAGGAGGCTAAGATGGATGACTCGATCTCTCAGGAAGAAAAGGAAGTCAGAGAAAAACTAAGAGGCTTATATGGATGAGGAAATATATTGGCAACAAAAGAGTAGGAAATTTGGCTATGTGGGAGACAAAAATACAAAATATTTTCATGCATCGACCAAGCAGAGGAGGGTACAGAAGAAGATTGTTGGTTTATTTGGTCCGGACAATGCATGGGACGATACGCCCTGGGAATGGAGAGTACCTCAAAAATATTTTGAGGAGCTTTTTAGACGATCTGATGTAAGCGTATTTCAGATATATCAGAGATTTCACCTATCATTACGGATAGTATGAACCGAAGTTTAACAAGAGAAATTACAGAGTCGGAGGTTCGGAAGGCATTATTTGCTATGCACCCAGAGAAATCTCCAGGTCCTGACGGTAATGACGGCCCTATTTTTCCAAGGATTTGGTCGTCTTTAAAAGGGGATCTGGTGACTTTGGTTAAAGAATTTTTTCGGACGGGTGGTTTTGATCTCGCCTTAATGAGACTAATATTTGTCTCATTCCTAAGGTTGATCGACCGCAACGTATGACGGAATCTTGGCCGATTAGTCTATGTAATGTGAGTTATAAGATTATTTCAAAAGTGTTATGTTTTAGGCTTAAGCGATTCTTACCGTCTCTGGTTTAGAAACGCAATCAGCTTTTGTTTCGGGCGGCTGATTACAGATAATATTTAATGCGCAGGAAATGTTCCATGGGTTAAATACTAATCAACGATGTAAGTCGGATTTCCTAGCATTCAAAACGGATGTGAGTAAAGCGTATGACCGTGTTGAATGGGATTTTCTGGAAGCGGTTATGATTAAATTAGAATTTGATAGACGGTGGATTACTTGGATTATGTGGTGTGTTTCTTCGGTTTCATATCAAGTTCTTTTAAATGGCCAACCTCAAGGTTCCATTTTACCAAAGAGGATTACGTTAGGGTGATCCTCTTTCTCCCTATTTGTTTATTCTCTGTACAGAGGTTCTCATAGCGAATATTAAAAGGCTGAACGCAAAAAGAAACTTACCGAATATCGGCTCGAGATTGTCCGTCGATCTCGCATTTATTGTTTGCTGATGATAGTCTGTCTTTTGCAAGGCAGAGGAGTCTGAATGTAAAGTGGTAATGGATATTATAGGTAATTACGGGAAAGCGTCGGGACAAGAGGTGAATTTAGAGAAATCTTCTATCATGTTTGGTAAGAAAGTCCCGCCGGAGGTAAGATCTTGATAAAAACAGTAATTGGTATTTCCAGCGAGGGAGGTATGGTTCTTATTTGGGAATACCTGAAAACCTTCAGATCAAGGAATAACGCTTCAGGTTAATGATCGCCTAGATGAGCGAGTCAATGGTTGGTCGGCGAAGACCTTATCGGGGGTAAAGAATTATGATCAAGTCGGTGGCGTTAGCTCTTCCAACTCATGTTATGTCGTGCTTTAAATTCCACAGGCGTTAACGACCAAACTTACGGTGCCATATCAAATTTCTGGTGGAAGTCTAATGACAAGGCTAGAGGTATGCATTGGATAGCATGGGATAAAATGTGAGGACAAATGTGAGGGGTTTGTCGCGCCCTGAAGAATTTAATGATGCAATGTTGGCTAAGCAGTTTTGGAGGTTGATTCATTACCCGAACTTTAATGGCTCGGGTGATGCATGATCGATATTTCCGGAGAAAACATCCATTATGGGCAACTAAACCATTCTCCATCCTTTGCGTGGAGGAGATTTTTTCTGTTAATGGACTAGTGGAACGAGGGCACGTTGGATAGTAGGTTCGGTTGCATGACATCTCGGGGAGGGATCCTTGGATCCCGTATCACCACCAAGACCATCGAATGGTCGGGGAGAACTCTACATCCTAACTTGAAGGACAATCATTTAATTAATCCCCACGATGGATTGCATTTGCCCATTCTAGAGGAGTATATGGATCTAGTGATATTCCGCTTATACAGAGTTTGGTGGTAAGTAAGTCTTCGATCGGATAGACTGATTTGGCACTATACTAAGTCCGTCAAGTATCTCTGTGTGATCTGGATAGGCTAGCACGAGAATTGCGAAGGAGGCCGAATTCGGCCATCGTGCACAGTTTTGCGGGCAAAGCTTGGAAACTTTAAGTCCCTCAAAGGTTCAACATTTTTCTGGCAGGTGGCGGTGGTACCTTCCTGTAAAGGAAAGGATTGCTCATCGGGTGTACGTGTGATGTTACGTGTCAACGGTGCGGCTCTGCGGGGTCTATTAATCACGCTCTTTTTGAGTGTATACGTCGCGCTGGTTTGGGAGCTGTCGTCGATACATCTTCCTCGTCTGGCTTTCCCTATGGTTCAGTGTATTCAAATCTAGATTTCTTATATTCTAGGCCTTATCAAGCCCGGGGTTCGGTATGGATATGTTGCCCTGATATTGTGGACAATTTGGAAAGATAGGAATAAAAAGGTTTTTCAAGGTATTGAGGCTGAGCCAATTGATATAATAAATCAAGCGTGAGAACGATAAATTTTTGTGGAGGAGGCCAAGTCCTTCTCGGTGAACTTTTGACTCCCCAGTCAGCTCCGAGGAAAGGGTCCTCGGCTTGTCACGTTGATGGTTCCTGGAAAGGTTCCGACCCTTTAGAGGGCTTGGGATGGTGGTATACTTTGATGAGCGGACGCTACTTTTGGGAGCTCACAGTCTTCGTCGTAGTCCCTCTTCCCTTCATTTGAGTTTAATGCCTGCTATGGGCAATGGAGTCTCTTCGGCGGCAGGGATTGATTGTGAATTTTGAGTCGATAGCGCCGAATTGTGGCGATGGTGCAAGCTCCGGATGACTGGCCAGCTTTCTCGCATCTTATGGAAGACTTCCAGTCCCTCAGTTCATCCTTCTCCTCCTTCACCTTGACCCAGATTCCGAGATCGTCAAACGTCCGAGCAGACTGTCTTACTCGCTCTTCTAGATCTTTAGCTTCTAAATTTTTTGTAAACTCTCTTGCTCCAGATTGGGCGACCAATTTGGAGTCACCTTCTAATTTATTTATTGTTAGGTTGAAAATAAAAAATTTAAGAACGATTCTTATCAATAATCAAACTACAGTACGTCATTTTAAATTTGTGTCCTTCTATTGAAATTGTGAAGTGACCCATAAAATTTCAGTTTTAAACAAATTAGTCTCCATAAACCTAAAAGACCAAACTGATGAGATACAAAACCAGCCATGAGAGAACATATAACCAGCCAATGAGAATACAAAACGTTGCAATTTAATAAAAATTTAAAGTATTAAATTTAACACTTAATTTTATTTAAACGAAAACACTTTATTTAGTTAAAAACTTTTGTTAAATAATTTAAGTAGGTCATTTCCAAGATTTTTGAAGGTTTTTCCTTCAAAACTAAGCCACAACTAAACATATATTTTGAGAGTATAATGTTTTTTTGTATTATTTTGGTTCTATTGAATCAACTTTACTATTGTATGATTTGATTTTTTTCATGTTGCTATACTATCCATATGCTTTGGTGTTTTGCATGATTAATTTTTATGCTGCTATAATTTTTTAATTATTATGTTGAATCATATCAAAAGTTTAATCCATTTCATACTGTTTGGTTGTGTTTTAGGTGTACCTGCCATGGACCATGGATGTTTTTTGT
Organism: Camelina hispida; assembly: GCA_023657505.1. Taxonomy (NCBI): domain Eukaryota; kingdom Viridiplantae; phylum Streptophyta; class Magnoliopsida; order Brassicales; family Brassicaceae; genus Camelina; species Camelina hispida. The sequence goes on along the minus strand of CP094631.1, from coordinate 22,513,254 downwards.
ATATCAAAAATAAAATTGACGAATAAGTTGATGAAGCAAGCAAAAATCAAATCGGTAAAATATTTTTAATAATTATTATTTGTTTTTTTATAGTGATGATTGTTATTCAATTTTATTCTCTTGTTAAACATGATCATATTTATTCCATGATTTTTATTCTACAAGCAAATGAGCAAAGACAACTTTTGACAATTTTATATTATCATCGGATTCTAATTTTTATGTTTTTTTTGTAGTGGTTGTTTGAAAGCAAGATCAAGCAATCATAGACTTTGTCTATGGATTCTCCATCTTTAAAAAATATAGGTTGTATTATTTTCTATATTTTGTTTTGTAGTTTAGTAATTTAAAAATATAGGATTCTAATACATATTTTTGCTAATCTGAATCTTTCTTTTTAAAAATAATTTTGTTGCTATTGCTTTTTTTGTAATAATTATAGTTGCAGAAAATTATAGGATTCTGTTCATAACAAATTTATGGTAATTTTCTAAAAACTTGAATTTCTTTCTGTTTACAAATAGATTTAAAATATAATTCTATTTATATGTAACCTATTACATAATTTGTTTCAGTTGAATTCATGGATGATCATTGATCATAATTGTGCATCTATAAAATTGAATATAATGAAATTCATGTATTAATTTTTGCTAACCCGAATACTTAATTTTTTAAAATAATATTGTTGCTAATATTTTTTGTAATGATTATACTTGCACAAAAATTATGGTGGATTCTATTCATAAAAATTTATGGTAATTTTCTAAAGACTTTGATTTCTTTCTATTTACAAATAAATTAAATATTTTTTATGACTAATATTTAAATAAATATTTGTGAATATTTCTTCATAAATATTTATGACTATATTCTTTCTTCCTCTTAAACTGATAGAAAGAAGAAGGAAGGAATATTAATTGATTCGAGACTTTATATCTCGTTTTTTCAAGAATGAAAGAGATTAAGGAAGATTAGGAAGAGTTTTTTTAACAATTAACAATTATTGTTTATTTGAAATTGCTTTAGATGGATAATAATATATAATAAATAGTAAATTTCCCATTTTGTTTAACTAAAAATTAGAAATCTAAATTTTATGTCTCGTTTAAAATTTAAAAGTAATAGAAAATAAATACTAGAATATATTACAAATATTTCTTTGAGTTACCTGTTTTTAAATTAGTAAATTTCTACAGACCTTTTGTTTCATTTTTAAAATTATTTTCTTTTTAGAAACGAAAATTAGAAAGAAAAAACAGAAATCAAATATTCATATCAATTTTTTTTTAAATGGAAAATAAATACTTAAATCTTTTGTAAATATTTGTTTCAAGAAAAATTATATTTTCTAAAATGTTAAATTTCTATAGATATTTATGATGGTTTGATTTGATAGAAGGAATTGAAAATCTCGAGAGGATATATTACAAATATCCATTTAATTTGATGATATGACACAATCTTTTGAGATCTCGACAAAATCTCATGATTGATGTAAATCTGAAAACCCATGTTATTCCGGCTGGATACTCTATCACCAAAAGGAGGAACAAAGATTCTAAATAAGACAAAAGGTCCTGACAATTAAAATGTATATATATTGAAAATATAAACGAGTAATTTTAACAAATTATTTTTCTTTCACTTTTAAAAATAAACTGCTTAAAAAATGAATTATTATTTTTAAACAAAAATTAGAAAATCTCAAAAATAAAATTATCGAATCCCATTTTAAATTATTAAAAAAGGAAAATAAATACTATTTTGAAGAAAATTATAGCTTCTCTTTAGTTAATTCTTTTCCATTTACATTTTTGTTCGAATCCTTTCTAGTCTTAGAATTAATTTACTTTTTTGGTTTGTTAAATTATTTGAACTATTATTTAAATATATTTGCCCACACAAATTTATAAAAGAATTGAATTAGTGATATATTTGACCACAAAAAGTTTAGACAATAATTCTTTTTAAAAAAGTTTTTTCCCGCACAAATCAAATTGTTAGTTGGTTAATTGAGTGTTATTTATTTTTTATTTTTTTTGTCATCATTGAATCGACAAGGCCCGATTCATACCAATCCCTACAACGCGGCAGAACGCAATTTAGTGGAGTCAAACTCAGTGGGATGGTCGCAGAGTGGTGATGTAACCACTTGACTAAAGACATTCCCGAGTGTTATTTATTTTTCGCAAACAAAATTATAAATAAGTGTTTAACTTTACTGTTGTAGGTCTAATGTTGATTTTTCTATATTTTGTTTTGTTTAGTAATTTAAAAATATAGGATTCTAATACATATTTTTGCTAATCTGAATCTTTATTTTTTAAAAATAATTTTGTTGCTATTGCTTTTTTTGTAATAATTATAGTTGCAGAAAAATTATAGTGGATTCTGTTCATAAACAAATTTATGGTAATTTTCTAAAACTTGAATTTCTTCTGTTTACAAATAGATTTAAAATATAATTCTATTTATATGTAACCTATTACATAATTTTTTTTTGTTTCAGTTGAATTCATGGATGATCATTGATCATAATTGTGCATCTACAAAATTGAATATAATGAAATTCATGTATTAATTTTTGCTAACCAATACTTAATTTTTAAAATAATATTGTTGCAAATATTTTTGTAATGATTATACTTGCACAAAAATTATGGTGATTCTATTCATAAAATTTATGGTAATTTTCTAAAGACTTTGATTTCTTTCTATTTACAAATAAATTAAATATTTTTTATGACTAATATTTAAATAAATATTTGTGAATATTTCTTCATAAATATTTATGACTAATATTCTTTCTCTTCCTCTTAAACTGATAGAAAGAAGAATGTTAATATTAATGGATTCAGACTTTATATCTCAGAGGTTTTTCAAGAATGAAAGAGATTAAGGATGATTAGGAAGAGTTTTTAACAATTAACAATTATTGTTTATTTGAAATTGCTTTAGATGGATAATAATATATAATAAAAGTAAATTTCCATTTTGTTTAACTAAAAAAATTAGAAATCTAATTTTATGTCTCGTTTTAAAATTTAAAAGTAATAGAAAATAAATACTAGAATATATTACAAATATTTCTTGAGTTACCTGTTTTTAAAATTAGTAAATTTCTACAGACCTTTGTTTCATTTTTAAAATTATTTTCTTTAGAAACGAAAATTAGAAAGAAAAACAGAAATCAAATATTCATATCAATTTTTTTTTAAATGGAAAATAAATACTTAAATCTTTTGTAAATATTTGTTTCAAGAAAAATTATATTTTCTAAAATGTTAAATTTCTATAGATATTTATGACGGTTTGATTTGGATAAGGAATTGAAAATCTCGAGAGGATATATTACAAATATCCAATTTGATGATATGACACACAGTTGAGATCTCGACAAAATCTCATAGGATTGATGTAAACTCCCAAAACCCATGTTATTCGGCTGGATACTTATCACCAAAAGGAGGAACAAAGATTAAATAAGAAAAAGGTCCGATAATTAAAATGTATATATATTGGAAAATATAAACGAGTAATTTTAACAAATTATTTTTCTTTCACTTTTAAAAATAAACTGCTTAAAAATGAATTATTTTTAAAACAAATTGAAAATCTCAAAATAAAATTATCGAATCCCATTTTAAATTATTAAAAAAGGAAAATAAATACTAGTTTTGAAGAATAAATTATGCCTTCTCTTTAGCTTAATTCTTTTTTCCATTTACATTTTTGTTCGAATCCTTTCTAGTCTTAGAATTAATTTTACTTTTGGTTTGTTAAATTATTGAACTATTATTTAAAAATATATTTGCCCACACAAATTTATAAAAGAATTGAATTATTGATATATTTGACCACAAAAGTTTAGACAATCATTCTTTTAAAAAGTTTTTCCCGCACAAATCAAATTGTTAGTTGGTTAATTGA